>CM060948.1:70772261-71109762 GCA_030765055.1 Mantis religiosa
TCTCTCTCTCTCTCTCTCTCTCTCTCTCTCTCTGTCTCTGTCTCTGTCTCTGTCTCTGTCTCTGTCTCTGTCTCTGTCTCTGTCTCTGTCTCTGTCTCTGTCTCTGTCTCTGTCTCTGTCTCTGTCTCTGTCTCTGTCTCTGTCTCTGTCTCTGTCTCTGTCTCTGTCTCTGTCTCTGTCTCTGTCTCTGTCTCTGTCTCTGTCTCTGTCTCTGTCTCTGTCTCTGTCTCTGTCTCTCTCTCTCTCTCTCTCTCTCTCTCTCTCTCTCTCTCTCTCTCTCTCTCTCTCTCTCTCTCTCTCTCTCTCTCTCTCTCTCTCTCTCTCTCTCTCTCTCTCTCTCTCTCTCTCTCTCTCTCTCTCACACACACACACACATCCATCCATGCATATCTTCAAGTTTGGGAACAAGACATAATTGCTGAAATAAATGAAATGTGTAGTGTTTAACACCCGCTTTTACTACATACTGCACCGCAGGCGGTGACACTGATGGTACATGAGATGAAGATGGAGCACCGGTGGAATGAGATGGCAGGGGAAACCGGAGGTCCCAGAGAAAACCTGCCCCCAGCGCCGTGTCGTCCACCACAAATCTCACTTTGTGGTCGCCTGGGATCGAACCCGGGCCGCCTTGGTGAGAGCCGAGCGGTCTAACCACTGATAATAATTGCTGATGGAAACTCTAAATGAAATATATTTTGCCAATATATGTAACACAAAAAGTACTCTGCTAAAAGTAAAAGCTAATGTTAGCTACTACCCCCACCAACATGACCACTACATTTGTGCTGTCTGATATCAATTTTACCAGTTTAGTCTGCAGAAACAAGCAAAACTATCACTGAAAAGGTGCAAAAATGAACCCAAGATGAACTCTGAGCTGATACTTGGCAGACACAAACTGTATAACAATAAGGAGAACCCCAAAAGATACTTAAGAGAGCAATTCATCCTAAATACATTTGAAATTGGGCCCTCCAGAATAAAAGGCATGCACCCAATCCCCAACACTATACAGATGAGTTTTAGTTTCACTAAATCTTTATCTAAGAGAACATAAGCTATTTAGTGCAACTTAGCTCTAGTTAAGACATGCTACAACTAGTTTTTAAATATTTTCTGCTATCTTTTATGATAAAAACATATGTTACACATCACATAGTGATATATCAGAAGTTATTTGTGTCACATTACATTTGGTAGCAAAGTAAATGCTGGTATTTCACAATTTTTACTTGCAATCCATCACTAAATTTTCAGAATGGAGTGCTATGGGTTCTTTACAAAAACCAAGTCAAACTTGGCAGAAACAAAATGTGAAAGTGAAATATATTTGTTCAAAAAACATATTATGAGTTATGAAATCTGTTAACATAGGACTTGTATTTACACATTGCTAAGTGCAAAACGTTCTGTTCCTAAAATGCTGGTGGCATTAATAATGAATGCTACATTTATTATTTTGCCTATTTGGGGAACAATGTAGTCCGCCTCCACGTGGTGTTCCCTGGGTAATGCTAAATGGACTGCAACACAGGCATGCTTCCCAATACAAAAGAAGAGTATTTACCAATACTGTTTTGGAATGCTGGAGGAATGACCCAAAGTAAAAAGAACATGATAGACAATCTTTTAAGAGACAATGACGCAGATGTTTTCATCATAGCTGAAGCAAGTATAGATCAACAAAAGGAAAAATTTTATCAATTTTTAAAATATAACACATCTTTACAGATTCAAAATCGGCCATAGTTGGGATTGTAAATTATAAAAACAAAACAACAAGAAACATCAAAGAAATAAGAAGTTTAATTAAAGCTGTTGAACGGATTCCAGCCCATGTTGGACTTTCAGCTAATGAAGATGCTGACCAACTAGCAAAAAAAAGTGCAATTCAAAATATAAAACCTGTATGACAAATTGAAATTAATAAAAAATTAAACAACATTAAGCTACATTTTAAAAGACAGCACAGACTTGATGAAGAAGATAAACAAAAAGACAAGGATTATAAGAACATTGGAGACAAAACTGACATACAAAAATTGTCAAGAAAAACTGCAGTGGCCTTATTTAGAATGGAAGCTGGCCATGATTGTCTTGCAGAACACCTTTATAAAATACACTGCATACCTACACCCAAGTGTACTATCTGTAAAGAGGATGTCATCATGAACAAACACCATTTGGACAAATGTAATGGTCTCAAAAGTGAGAACCTACAGGCTTTATATTGGGAAGCCAGGGGGAAAATGGTGCAAATCAACTAATCCCCAGTGCCATTAACAACAATATAGTTTGCCTATTTGTAGTCATAATAGCATACAAAATGAAAAAAAAAGGGAATTCCAAATACTGCTCGCCAACACAAAGTAAGTCCCAGATAAGAATGTGCCACCCCTTACACAGTGTGATAAGGACAGTCAATGTGTGTGACAGAGAAGGTGTAGAGCTCTTAAAAAAAACATGCACCCTATACACTCAGTACACGAAAACCGAGAAGATTTATTCACAAAAGTAGAAGCTATCAGAATGTTTTTGAATGGGCTGTAACTGAACTGACCAAGAGTCATAAACAACTAGAGGCAGGATATTGGAACAATGTCTAACCTCCCTTGTGCCTCATTCCCCTGGGACTTAATTTGCTGTGGCAAACTGTATACATGAATTTAATCGAGTTGATTTCTTTAAAATCCAATGATATATGTCAGGTAATTAAAATATTGAGATGAACTTTGCGCACTGAAGGAACAGTTAGTAAATCTGTCTGAGCAAACTTATTTCATAATTTTCAATACCCTTGTGCATCAACAGATGTAATTAGTACTGAAGAAATGTTCTGTTGTTCATTCTGTACAATTAATAGTTCTTTCAGAACACTTTCTTTTACTAAAAGCTCTAAAACCTGGTTAAGTTATGCAATATTCCCTATAAGCAGACAACAAAAGTTGCAAACCGATGAAACAGATTAGGTTAACTATTAAATAGGATGAGTGTAGAGGGAGCAAGTTAAGAGCAAATCAAAACAAGTCGATATGAATGTGACTCATCATCAGGGCAAGAACTTTAGACACCAAAACTAATCAGTTTGCTATGCCAATACCATAGAATTAGGTTTGTTTACAAAGAACTGAGGATGGCAGAAGGATGTCTATAGAGCACGCTACACCTGATTCCGACCTTGGGTATGCAGCCAGTCGACAACAAACAAAGGCTCTTGACTGAATGCGTATATATGAATAAGCTCATTCATTCTCTCTTTTGTGAACAGATACATACAACTATTGAATTGCATTGTTCAAATTTTAATTATAGTCATTCATTTTATTGCAACTACGTACATTCATAAATTCTCAAATTTGAAACTTCTTCTATTGTCTGACAAAATATTTTTGTATTGAGAGAATGTTCTCTCTACATCGCATGATGTGATCTGAGCATACCTGAAACATTTTATATTTGAATCTGTGCTGCTATTTAAACAATTTTGCACTTCACACAGTTTTGAATATGATGGATTGCTTTTAAGAACACGTGGAAGTTTTTGTTTAACACAATTACTATTATTATCGTCAGGGACTTCATTTATTTGTTCACAAACTTTTTCCACTGTCCTTGAAGCAGCACAAATTTCAATATTCGAAGTCTCACCTCAGACCCTCCCTCGGAATATGACTGTACATTAAGGCAGCAGTGGATCGCGGGGTTCCATAGATCAGTGTCTCGCAACCTGCACCCACCTCGTTTCAATGTTTTGGTGTCCAAAGTTGCTGCCCTACTCATCATCCAATGAACGAGCTCACATTGCAAGCTCCAAAATGTTTAAAATATGAAGTCTAGTTTTCATAGGGCACTTTTTGGTTGTTGATATATTTCATTGATCCAGAGAAATAATATGTATATGCATAATTATTTATAAAAAAATATACACTATTTACCCTCAAGATTATACATGTCCATATTCAAATCAAAATACTCTTTTATATAACCCATTAACAACTCATTTGTATCTGTAGTATTCATGACAGAAACACCAGATGTTGATTGTGAAATACCTAATTGGCCCATTTCTTCCTCATGAGATGCTTTTATGGATGTATAACTAGCAATATACACTACCTTTTGTGAAAATATTAACACCAAGAAGGAATTATCCGAATAACTCCAAACTTGGTGGAAGTGTAGAGTAGAAAAGTGCAGAAGCAGTAGGTTTGCAGAAAGATGGGGTACACGTAGGCCAAGCAGAGCCCTCGCATGTCAGTCCGACAAGGTCAGTGTTGTGCCCCGTGTAGTCAAAGCAGAGCTGTCAAACAAGGTGAAAACAATAGTGAGTGCCAGTATGCCTCATCGATGTCAAAGAGAGCCATACTGACATGTGACCGAGTTCAAACGGGGCAGAATGATCAAAGCGGGTTTGTCATGGAGTGACATTTCGGCTTGTACAGGGCATGCTGCTACATCAGCAATGCGTGTGTAGAAGCAGTGGATAGATGAAGATCATACACAGCGAAGAGCAGGAACTGAACCATGAAAAATGACCACAGCACGGGATGACCATCATCTTGTCCATATGGCCTTAACGGACCATACAGCTACATCCACAGTGTTGGCTCGAAGCTGAAGCACTGCAATAGGTGTGAACTTTTCTGTATCATCTGTTCGTCGCCATCTGCTGCAGGTTGGACTGGTTGCATGCATGCCATTACGTCAGCTTCCATTGTCCAGAAACCATAAGCTCCTTTGACTTCAAAGGGCAAGTGAACGTCACAGGAGTGCTGAGTGGCAAAATGTAGTCTTTTCGAATGAGTCCCACTTCAACGTGTCCTACAGTGATGGCCGCATACGTGTCCAATGGTACTGTGCCAGTGCAACCTGGAGAGCTGCATTGTTGAGCGGCATAGCTGACAAACACCAGATGGGATGGTTGAGCACCATTGGTTACAACCAATCTCGCCTCCTAAAAATTGAGGGCACTTTGAACAGCAACCAATACCTAATAGTGGTTGTAGAGCTTGAGGACTCCAAATGCTTCAGGCATCTCCTCAGGTCATATTTCAACAGGACAATGCCCGGCCACATAATGCAAGGAAAGCACAAGCCTTCTTCGAAGAGTACTGGGTACCATTGCTTCCCTGGCCTGCACGTTCGCCTGACATGTCGCCCATCGAACATGTGTGGGATATAGTTGGCGACACCTGGTGCATCATGGTCCTCCAATAATTATATTCACGGAGTTGTGGACTCGAATACAAACCGTGTGGAGAGAAATCCTTCAGGAAAGTATTCAGAACCCTTTTGATGCAATGCCACGGTGTATAGCAGCTCTAATTGCAGCTCAATGAGGCCACACGAAATACTGAATATTAGGGCTCAAAGGTCATGTACTGGTTTGAAACGTTAATCATTTGCTACTTGTCATGTACCTAACTTGTGGTATTAAATTCATTGAATTCATGCACTTCCACCTTGGTGTTGCAATTTTCACAAACACTAGTTTATTTTCTAAAAGTCTCAAAATTAAATCTCTGGGTTTGGTGCAAGGTGAAAAATGTAAGTAAAAATATGTCAGGCAAAGCATCTAGGCTAAATCTTCTATCATATTGTCACGCGAGCATCGGAACATCCTATAGAGTGGGCGACAGGAGACGGGTCGGCGTTCGCCCCGCCCCCTCGTTTGTCTTATAGCGTTAAGAAGGGATGGTTAGGAGAGGGATGTCGGGCCCCTGAGCCGTCTCTTTACCCTTCTCCTAAGTTCTGGAAACTCGGGACATTCAATCTAATCGAGAACCTTCTAGATCGGCAAGCGGACCCTATATAAGCAACACGTCGTGCAAGGGGCAGTGAGTCAGTCAGTTCTGGGTGTAAGAATGCAGTGCTAGTGTACGACGAGAAGACTGAGAGCATCGGAAGATTGTACGAAATTACGAGTGCAAGTGAAATTGTAACGGACGAACTGGTGAATCGTAATTGTGTGTATTACGTAATTCTGTGTAATTGGCAAGAGTTTAACTGTAAGTCGGTGGAAATAAAGAACATATTTGAGTGGTGTAATTGGACTTTTCATTTCACGAACCCACAAAGTCACAATTGGTGTCAGGAGTGCGACATAACACAATGGAGGCAGCATTAGAAAAGATTTTAGCGGAACTGAAAGAAATGAAGACGGCAACTGAAAACCTCGCTGCAAAAACAGAAGCGGCAAATAACAGCCTGGCCGCGAAGCTGGAGACTATAAATGACAACCTGGCCGCGGAACTGAAACAAATGAAGACGGCCAACGACAACATCACCGAGAAGATGGAAGAAATGAAGGCCGAGTTAACCACAGAAATGAGAGCAGCGAACGGCAGTCTGGCCACGGAAATGAAGGCGGCGAACGAGGCTCTCGCCGCAAAGTTTGAGGAACGGTTGGCCGGCGTGAGGGATGACGTCACGAATCTGGGCAAGCGGATGGGTCAAGTAGACGACAGCCTTAATGATTTAGAGGAAAAGGCCGACAACATCGCAAAACCCCTCACCCGCCTGACGGAGGAACACCGGCCCTATGTGTGGACAGAGGACGCCGAAAACGCTTTCCAGCACCTAAAGGAGACCCTGTGCAGTGCTCCAATTTTGGGTTTCCCACAACCTGGTGGCGCCTTCATTGTGGACACCGACGCTAGCGACCATTGCATTGGAGGTGTCCTATCGCAGATCCAGGACGGCCATGAGCGGGTGATAGCCTACTACAGCAAGACGTTATCCAAGGCAGAGAAGAACTACTGCGTCACCCGACGAGAATTACTGGCGGTAGTAAAGTCCGTGGAGCACTTCCATAAGCACCTGTACGGTCAGCCATTCCACCTGAGGACTGACCATTCCGCCCTAACCTGGCTATTGAGCTTTAAGAACCTGGAAGGCCAGACGGCACGTTGGGTCCAGAGGCTGCAGGAGTACGACTTCACCTCGGAACATCGTAGAGGGAAGAGCCACGGTAACGCAGACGCCATGTCCCGAAGACCCTGTCCAGTAGAGTGCGGCCAGTGCACAAGAGTGGAAGAGAAGGAGCGTGCCGCAGCAGTCCGAGTAGTTGTGGCAGTGCCTGCTGAAGGCTGGGATAGCGCAGGCCTGAGGAGGGAGCAGCTGGCGGACGCAGACCTGGGGCCACTCTTGAGGGAAGTGGACGCAGGGACGAGAGCAACCTGGGAGGACATCGCACCGAGGAGCGCCACCTACAAGTCGTACTGGGCCCAATGGGACTCGTTGAAGACCAGAGAGGGCGTGCTGTTCCGGGTATGGGAGTCACCCGATGGGAAGACGCAGAGAGAAAAGTTGGTACTTCCCCGGAGTAAGGTCCCGGAAGTCTTGGAGGAAGTGCACGCCGGTACTTCGGGAAGACACTGGGAGCCAACCGAACGATTGACAAACTTCGGCAGCGCTACTTCTGGCTGAGACTCCGAGCAGATGCTGGTGGTACACCTGGACCGCCTGGCACGCTACGATGGTGCTGTTCGGGACGACCAGCTATGAGGAGGGAGCAGTGTCACGCGAGCATCGGAACACCCTATAGAGTGGGCGACAGGAGACGGGTCGGCGTTCGCCCCGCCCCCTCGTTTGTCTTATAGCGTTAAGAAGGGATGGTTAGGAGAGGGATGTCGGGCCCCTGAGCCGTCTCTTTACCCTTCTCCTAGGTTCTGGAAACTCGGGACATTCAATCTAATCGAGAACCTTCTAGATCGGCAAGCGGACCCTATATAAGCAACACGTCGTGCAAGGGGCAGTGAGTCAGTCAGTTCTGGGTGTAAGAATGCAGTGCTAGTGTACGACGAGAAGACTGTCTGAGAGCATCGGAAGATTGTACGAAATTACGAGTGCAAGTGAAATTGTAACGGACGAACTGGTGAATCGTAATTGTGTGTATTGCGTAATTCTGTGTAATTGGCAAGAGTTTAACTGCAAGTCGGTGGAAATAAAGAACATATTTGAGTGGTGTAATTGGACTTTTCATTTCACGAACCCACAAAGTCACAATATTCTCACAAAAGTGGCTCAGCATAAATAACTAAAAGTAAATTTGAAAATGAGCAAGCGCACATCTGCTATTAACAATTGCCTGCTACCTCATTCTCCTTTATAATACTAAGTTTGTACAACCTATAGGAACCCATTTGTATGCAAATAATAACAAATAACAATACTACATATAATAAATATGGTCTTTATTTAAATATTCTGTAGAACTTTTATACAAAAATAATATTATGGCTACCACATTATTTAACTTCTTGGTCTTCAGTTTGCAGTCTTTATACTTGTTATATCAATCCCACAACTCAACATATAACTGAAAAGCAATAAGTAACTATTATCTCTTCTGCACTCTACATTTTGATATAGCATACCTGCATATGTAGCCACTGAACATTACACTTGCCTTCTTTTAGATAATGCTTGCAGGTACATTCTTACAAATGTATCGCTACCCTTAAATTTTCATTTTTAGCACCTACTTCATGAGTAATTACTTTGTTGATACTTAAAATTATTGACCAAAATCCTGTTTCAAATATTATAACTAAGAATTTAATTGCTTACAATTTGGAAGTGGTAACTGAGAGTTTCCAAGATGGTCATTTGGAACAACCTAAGTCTCAATATCACAAAAATGAATTACAAGTAGCACCTACATACTGTAAAACTGATTAGTTTCTGCAGCTTACATTTCCCAAAGTAAACATTTGAGGTCATTACATTTAACTAGTTGATATCTCTTCTTGTCAGAATGTGCTGTTGTAATGCAGAAAGTGCTCATAACTCACAATTGCTGTAGCTTTCAGCACGCCAAACGGCATGCACTGGAATTCAGCATTTTAGATTTCATATACCTGACTGTTTCAGAATTGATGAATGAATAAGATTCACTGCTATATAGGCTGTGATCACTGTAACTCTAAGGTTATTGAGCAACATGAAATAGCCAGCAAAACCACTAGGCTGGCCGCATTATGAAACAATATATCATATAGATTGAATTTCTGAGCCTGTACTAAATGCTTGATGTTTCATTGGTGATGCATAAAACAAATAGGCTGCATGCAGTATGCTAATATGAAGCAAGATACAGAAAATGCATGAAAATATAATCATGTCATATGAGGATGATAATGCAAGTGAAAATGTGAAGAAAAAAAAGTATAGAGAAATCTGTGAAAATGAAAGCAATATTATAGCTGACATAAAAACTGCAAAAACAGAACACAAAAAGCAAGTCACACTGTGAAACAAATGCCGAGAAATACAGGATGCTCAGGTAGTTATCTCACTTCAGTTCGTGACAGATATCTTGAACAAGGATCTAAAAGGAACATTGTTAAGATTGAATTAGATTGTTCGGAGGGGATTCAGCACCTCGACCAGACTGGTCTTCTGTAACTATGCCCCAAGTGGGGCACCCCCAGGAAGGAGGATGAGGCAAGAGGAGGCAGAGGGCAGCCGATCCCAAGTAAGTACAGAGGGAAGTACTGTAAGTACTGTACTACAGTACAGAGGGCAAGGTCCCTATACTTGATCAGATAGAAACTTCCTGTCGGTGGGTTTAAAACAACCGTCATCCCACCTGCTGTGGCCCCAAAACAGTCATGAGGCCAGTTCAGAGACCAGAGGCCATCTCCCCAGAGCAAGGGTAGCCGATCCCAAGGAGTCACTACAGTACAGAGGGCGAGGTACCTGCACTTTACCAGATAGAAACTCCCTGATGGTGGGTTTAAGACAATCGTCATTCCACCTGCTGTGGGCCCGAAACAGTCACAAGGCTAGTTCAGACACCAGAGGCCTTCTCCCCAGAGCAGAGTACTCCAGGCAGTCTTGCACAACTGGCATCCCGCCTGTCGTGCTTCTCAATCAGCCCACTAGGCCAGCTCAGAGACCAAAGTTTGTCCCGCTGGAGGGGAAAGCATTTTTCTCAGAGCATATCATCCCGCCATGCACTGCCGAGACTTTTGCCGACACTTATACCCTGAAAGAAACCACCAAATGAGAGATGATATGAAATGGAGGTGAAATTGAGGTACAGGAAATCCGGGAGATATCATTAACCTACCCAGCATTCACCTGGCAACCTGGGAAACCCCCGAAAAAACCTGCATCAGGTAGGTAGGCCACAGGAATCAAACCCGGGCCTCCCAAAAGCAGACCACAGGTAAAACTGCCTGACAAAACAGACGAAACATTCCGCTCGGTAACATTGTAAGAGATAGAATCATTAAAATATAAAAATGAAGTACTGAGAAATCAACATATCCATGAACAAAAAGAAGTAAAAATACATATACAGAAATTGTGAGAAAAAGACAGACATAAACTCAAAATATATAACCCTGAAAAATCAATCTGAAGCCTTATGCCAGGCTCACTCACTTTGGGCATCCAGTAGAGTACATGGGTAGATGCAGCAGTTGCATTATGTCAGTCTTCACTGCATATGAAAATCTATTATTTCACTGCAGTGACTGCTGCAGCTACGGAAATCTTAAATGTATTCCAATTACACAAAACAAAATAAAAAATAAAGAAAAGAACATCTTTATAAGAAAACAAGGAGAACTTTCTAAAAACATCAAAAAGTGTGAAGGAATTACAAAAAAATTGCTGTGTCGCATATTAGAAAGAAGAGCCGAAAACAATTACAGGGAGGCATTAAAATACAGAACTTAAACTGTTTCAAGTATAGGTACATATAAAATAAAAAATAGTAAAACCTAGTCATAAGCAGGGCCGTTCACATGGCAGAAGCATGATGCAAGTTGCGACATCAGGAGAAGTTTTGGGCAGGGGGTAGAATTCGCAATTTTGGGGATACAAAAATATTTAAGTATATAAATGTAATATATATGTTTAATATAAACAAATGTATTAACATTTTCAATTGAGTATGTAATTGTTAACTTAATTTGAATGTTTAAGTATGTTTATCTAAATGTGCTTTATAAACAAAAGCAATCTGAAGTGCAATTCAAATTGTATTGTTTAATGTAGTGTATCAAATGATAATTTTTGGAAATTAATAAAAGGAACAACATTATAGATAGATGTTCAGAATGTATAGCATTATTATACTGGAAGAGCTTAGCTGTTTCCATCACAACTCTTGTGCAAAGGCTCTATGATTTGATTCCGGCTCTAGAGTGATTTTAATCAGCCCTATCCAAGTCTTCACCTTTGACTAGTTCAGCAAAGTATATCCTAGGACCAATATGGTTCAGTGTCCTATAGGTACTTTAAGCAATAGGTCCTTTCATTTCACCACCATCTTCATCAACACCCTTTTATCGGAAGTAATGGTCTCAATCAGGATACCTCCACCTCAGAAATGTGTTCAGTTATCCCTAGATAGATAAAGCTCAAATAACAAATGAGCAACATTGAAGAAACAATATAATGATCCTTTTTGAAGTAAAGTTTCTTCAGGGCATGCAGGCCATGGTCGAAAAATAGGATTTGCTCCAAAGGTTTCTCTCAAATCATTGATTCTTTTGATGATGCTCAACACAGATTTGAGCGAAATGTAAAGAGCAAATCCTATTTTTCGACCATGGCCTACAAGCTTGGAAGAAATTTTACTTCAAATGGTCACTGGCCATGAAAGCCTAAGCACATAAATATACTGATATATTTAGACACACAATAATATACACTGAAATTCAAAGTAATATATACCGCTTGCCATATATTGCTATTTGTCGGAAAAACTATTTGTGGTCAGTTTATTGACACTATGTCACTTATGTTTTTATATTATAGAGGGACTACTTTTGGAAGCCAACTAGTCCCTCGATAATATAAAAACGTAAGTGACAAAGTGTCAATAAACTGACTACAAATAGTTTTTCTGATTAATTTTGACGCCACTGTTATTAAATTCCTCCATTCATGCATTGTTATTTGTATTTTTTAATGTAATTATTATGATTTGTTATTGCTTCTAACTTTGTAGTTATTTAAGTTTTTGTTGTGTAATGATATCACAATAACTACAAAGTACCTATTAAAACAGCCCCTTTGTGAAGCTTTACAGTGAAATGAAACAGGAAACTATAAACAATCGAAACTGAGCTCTTGTAATAATTGGTGGGAGGGTGATAGATTTTTGGGATAGGAATGTGAGCCATAGCCTTTAGGGGGATCTCTACACCTGGTCATATGCATACTTTTAATATAACAAATAAATACAACTATTAACTTTAAAGAGAGTCGATTAAAGACACTAGACAACACTTACTTTTAAATTTTTCCGGAACATGTTTCAGAGGCTTTGCCTCTATCATCGGCCGGCTCTCGACTGGTTCTCGTTGGTGTAGCTGACGATATTTTGTCACAGGTCTCCTCTGGTGGCGGTTCAAGGAACTTGCTGAACAAATCTTTCTGGGGGATGTCGAAATTGAATACTTTGTTCCTATTTTTTGAAATGAAGATTTGTTCCCATGTGGATAGTTCTTGTTTTCCTGATGTATGTTTTAGTAGTTTTGGTTCTGGATTTATGTTGTGGTTTTTTTCCCAAAAATGTGTGGCAACTGCTGATTTTTCTAATTGTTTATATTTTATGTTTCTAAAGTGTTCCTTTGCTCTTGTTTCTAAATTTCTTTTGGTTTTTCCAATATAAATTTGACTACAGTCATTCCATTCTTTTGATATATACCAGATTTTTTGTTAGATGGAATGGCATCTTTGATGTTTGAGCAAATTAGGTTTTTTAAGGAGAAATGGTTGACTGGTGCTAGTTGAATATTTTGTTTTTTGAAGACTTTTTTGAATTTATCATAGGCCCATGGATGGTAAGTGAATTTTTTGAAAATTATATTAGTTTCTGTAGCTGAGAGAGTTGTGGTTTCCTTTAGTAGCTTCTTCTTTTTTGCTAAGCTCACCTTTTTGTCCACTAATGATTTGGGAAAGTTATTTTTTTGTGCTATTTCAATTATTTTGTTGTATTCTGATTTGTATTCTTCTGCTGTGAGAGGGATGTTTACCAGTCTGTGTGCTAAACTATTGAAGATTGCCTGTTTGTGGGATCTTGGGTTGTAGCCATTAGCTTTTATGTAGTTGTCTGTCTGTGTTGGTTTCCTGTAAATGCCAAAGTTTAGTCTGTTTTTATTCCTCATTATTTTTAGATCCAAAAATGGTAAATGCTCATCTTTTTCTATTTCTACAGTGAATTTGATGCTTTTTTTCTTGGATATTTAAAAGTTTTAGTGCATCACTGATGTGTTTTTTTGGTACTATTGCAAAGATGTCATCTACAAGAACTATCCACATGGGAACAAATCTTCATTTCAAAAAATAGGAACAAAGTATTCAATTTCGACATCCCCCAGAAAGATTTGTTCAGCAAGTTCCTTGAACCGCCACCAGAGGAGACCTGTGACAAAATATCGTCAGCTACACCAACGAGAACCAGTCGAGAGCCGGCCGATGATAGAGGCAAAGCCTCTGAAACATGTTCCGGAAAAATTTAAAAGTAAGTGTTGTCTAGTGTCTTTAATCGACTCTCTTTAAAGTTAATTTATCATAACAACACTGTTTTCAACACTTCCAAGAAAGGAATTGAAATACAACTATTACAGAAATGCACTTTGGCAGTCCTGTAATAATGCCAAATAACTGTTCACTGGAGAATAGAGGGAAACAGCATCATATACCATTATCTGTAGAAGTAAAACTAGGAGAAACATGCATAGACATCAACAAATATTTAATAAAAAATGTGTTCTACAGCATTGAACAGTTTAAATACCAAATATAATGTGAGAGTGTAAATGTTGAAAAATGTGGTGATACTAGAAAAGGCAGTGTGGAAAGGTGTAAACATTGTAAATTTGTATTTGTAAGAGAAAATTTAATTTTTTAGGTATTGTATATGAAGGCTGTAAGAAATTTACTTACAAACAAACTGTTCTACTTGCATATATTGAACTTAAGTGATATATGCTATGTATTCTGAACATAAGGATGAAATGAAATGAAATGAAAATGAGGAAGGATCATTGCTATGCCCGCCTCGGTAATGTAGATGGTAGTGTGTCGGCCTCACGTTCAAGAGGTCCCGAGTTTGAATCTCGGTCAGGGTGAGTTACCTGGATAAGGTTTTTCCCGGGGTTTCCCTTATCCTGAAAGACGAATGTCGGATAACTCTAAGCTCCATGGACCCTGTTCTCATTTGAGCATCATTTCACCATTCCATTCATCGTCCGATATGACTTAACGTTGGAGGACGTAAAATGCAAGAAAAAAAAATCATTGCTATAATTTTTTACCAGTGTAGCTCTAAGACTATTGATTGGTATGAAGTTGCTTACACCTTTAACGACTCTAAATGACTGGTTATTTGAATGCTGGTACATAAAGAAAGATCATTGAGGCACTATTTATGATGAGTGAACTCTGGGACTATTGAATGTCATGAAGCAATGTGCACCATTACAGAGCCAAAATGACTGGCTTATTTCAGCAGTCACATGAGGAAGGATAATTGCTGCAGTTTGCGACTGCTGTAGCTTTGACCTCTTGAGTAGCATGTAATGGCATGCACTATTAATAAGTATACATCTGCCTGTTTTAGTCACCAGGAAGAATTAATTTTGTACTATTTGTGATGACTGAAGCCCTGGTCATGTTGAGTGGCAAGTAGTGATATGCTCAATTGTGGATTCTAAATGATTGGTTGTTTCAATACTGCTGCCTGAGAACGGATCATTTCTGCATACATAGTAATCACTGTAGTTTTAGGCCTGTTGAATGGCATGTGGTAGCATGAACCTAAATGGACTTTAAACAATTAGCTGCTGCAGTGCTGGTGCATGACATAGGATCACTGCTGCATAGTTTGTGATCGTTGAAGCTCTGGACCTGTTGAGTGGCGTGTAGTAGCGTGAGCCATCATGGATTCTACACGACTGGCTGTTTCGCGCAGTGCATCTGACAGCTCAGGTAGATCTGGTAGGTCCAAGGTAATGTGTGCAGATAAGCGTTTGTATACTGAACCTGATTCCTTTTTGTTCCTGTAACAAACAAATATTATAACTGTTTAGAAATTTTATCAAAGATATGCTGTCAAAATGATCTCTCTCACATACACTCAGCTGGGCATGAACACATACATGCGCCCAGACAGAAATTATACACTTTCCTTCTATTAAACAAATACTGATTGGTAAAGGTATCGGAATTAAGATATATGCAAAACAATCAAAAGATCCCATTGTAATTTATAGGTACAACTACTTTCAGCAAGAAAGCCAAAAGAACAGTGCTGAAAATGATCAAGAACAAAATAGAGATTCTGTACAACAATGCAATTCCATTGCAGCAGTGTGTACACACCAAGTTGATAAGTTGAACTAAGTTGAAAACTTTCATGTCATGATCAAGACTCAAACTACAGCTCTTTTCCTCCTTGTGTCAAACCCCTTGTCATTTGAACTATCATGGCAAAATATAAGTATGCACATTAAACATTCCCTCTCATTTGATTCAAGTACTCCAATAACCCTTAAAGGAGACTTCAAATTTTAGACATATCACAAGAAAATGGCAATTTGCAATGCTGCAAATATGTTTATTTTCAGGCTTTATAAATAGTTGATTTGTATAATAATAATAAAGTTCTTTCATACTATAATCTCTCTCAGCCTGCTTCAATCCTTTGTAACCAAGGCGGAGCTGACTCCACTTGCCACGTGTTAGACACTACACATGAACACATAAGTTTTGAAACACCAGCATTATATAGCAACGCTAATTTAATGACAAAACATCAAGAGAATCACAAGATAATGCACAATCATTCACCTCTCGCCACTTTTTAACAGTTTGGCTTGGATGTGTTTTATTATGGCTGAAGCACCAGTTTGATCCATGATGAAAATCTTACCGCTTTTAAACTACTTAAAATGCTCTGAGCTTGTGAGGTATGCAAGATATACAGGAAATACCACAGAAAACCAACTGGAAATACAATCGTAAATATCAGATTATCAGAAGCAACTCTGCACAATGAACAATAACATCTTAATCAGCATTCACCTCGACACCTACCAGGCTTTCTGAGAGAGTAGTTATTTAACATAAGTAACTTTAGTATAAGTTGGTTTGCATTTTATTGAACAGCAATGAGTTAATCATGTCAGAATATAATTTAGCCTGCCTCCTGTCTAACCTACATCTAATTTTACTTTCTCTACTACATACTTACAATAAATAGGGAAAGCACTGCATTTCACCCAAAAATTTGATACTGTGATTTCAGTGGAAATACATATTTTGAGGTCCCCTGAATACAAAAAAATGTTTTATCAGAAAAAGGTCTGTATATGTGCTTTCTGTCTGTCTGTGAGCAGCATAACTAAAAAATGAGAAGTCACTTAAATATCAAACTTGACACCCTTTTTTTTTTTTTTTTTTTTTTTTTTTTTTTTTTGTAATTTACGTCCTCCGTTAAGTCATTTGGACCATGAATGGAAAGGATGATATGATGCTCAAATGAGCCCAGGGTCCATGGAGCTTAGAGTTACCCGACATTCATCTTTCAGGATAAGGGAAAACCCTGGGGAAAAACCTTATCCAGGTAACTCACCCTGACCAAGATTCGAACTCGGGACCTCTTGGACGTGAGGCAGACACGCTACCAGCACGCTACCAAGGCGGACAAACTTGACACTGAAGTTCAACATCCTCCAGGGATGTGACTCCAAGATTTTCAGGAAAATCTCACGTCCCAGATTACCCTTTATATGCAAATGTTTTGAAAATTTTGGTTTTTCAAAAATAGGTCTAACGACTTTTATTAACATATAGTATCTTTAAGATATTCTTAGGACAAAAGAAATTTATATTTGAATTTTCTGGGAATGTTCCCAGAAGTCATCTTCGTTTGTGACTTCTTCCGCAAGAAATAGACAAAATCATACCACAAAAAAAATGTAGATTTTATTTTAAAAAAACTTACGTCGTAAACATTTTTTCGTGGAGTGAATCATTTCAGAGGTATTCCTTGCTAATTGTGAGAATAGTCCAGTAATTACGATTTTTTTTCTTCCCAAAAGAGAAGTCATAGTTTTGTCTCTTGGCTATGAAAGAAAACACAATTTAAGAGCCATCCCATAGCAACCAGCTTTAAAATATTTAACTATCACTTAAACCGATATTCCCATATTCCCTTGTAGGTACCTACAAGAAAATTAGCAGTAAGATAATTTTTGCAAAATGTTAACTCAAATAACATGAAGTAAATAGAGGAATAAGCATAGAAGAGTAAGGTCATGTGAGTGAAATACATTAGATTTTTATGGCATATACTTATGTATACATCTATTATAAATATTCTATTCAAAATTCATGTGCATACAACATATCTGCATGGTATGTGTCAGATAAAGATAAAATATGAAGCTATTATCTTTATAAGAATCAAAGCATTTGCATATATTTTTCACTCCGAAACCTGTGCTGAACAGTGATCAGAAAACTACTTACAGTACCATAATTTTAGGAGACATTTAAGGTGTCTATGCAAATAAAACATAACACCCATTGCTTTCCCTGAAGCAATCAAGGAAGCCTGTCTCACTACTACTATCTCTATTTTCCCAAAAGATGCTTACATCAGGACTGAGGTAACTCAAGACACGGTATAGTTGTGTGTAGGCAGCAACTGTATCCAATATAATTTTCATATTTATTGAACAGGTTAAAGTAACAGAGTACATATAAAATATAAAGTAAAGTAAATAGTAAAGTAAAAAAAAAAAAATAAAGTAAATATAGGTAAGATAGTGATGCTAGTCATGAGAGTTCACTTCCTGAATAAATAAAATAAATATTTTGTTTATTAACAAAGCTGTCAATTTCCAAGATCATATCAGTGCCACTGGTGTGTGCGAGTTTTGTTCTTCTGGAGTTCTCTTATATGCCAGTAAATTTACGAAGTGAAGTTAGGAAATGAAGTTAGAAAAAGTGAAGATGAACATACATTTCAAATGTAAGATACACAAAAAGAGCAAAATTAATGTGTCAGAACAGCAGTTAAGAGAGAGGTATTCAGCATGAGAAAAGGACTTTGTTTCCTTACAGGAGCTTTTTTACATGTCTCCTGCTCTCCTGCTTACAGTATGTGACATGAGTCAAAGCATTGATGCTTCAGAAGGCAGCACAGAAAGCTAATTGTGGAAATTAGGCCTTGAAATATTCTTTTGTTTTGCAAAAATAATAAACCTCACCTTATCTGTTTAGCTGATATGTATTACCTGTATTAGACATTACATTATACAGTATTTTGATCCTGCACATGAGAAATATTATGGCAAGAAGATGCTCATAAGGGAACTGTCACTGTACTCACACCACTAAACACCTGAATATTTGGTGGTACAATGCCTGCTGTATATAACCACTTGCAAGTAGCTGCTTGACATCCCTTGCCAGCTGTGTTCTGGGTGTGTGGTACATATGCCATGCATAGGCCACTACCTGTTAGGGGTAAACAATCCCTTCCATATAATGCTGTGTTATTATGCCCATATGTTCCTACGTATTCTGCACTAATTTTCAAGTACTTCAGCTATACTCCACACCCAACTTTTGGGACACAGGACCCACATAGAGCAGAGATTATGCCATCAAACTCTCAATCAAATAAGGTTTGTGCATAGTGATAGTTCGCTTATTAAAGGTGGGTGTTTAAAATAAATGTAGGCTTATGTTAAAAGACCAGCTTTGCATGAACAATCATAATCCTGACATGAAAAGGTTGTTTGTTCATTTCTGCTGTTTAGAACAAAAAGAGATTTTCAACAATCTAAGAAGTGGAACAACTAACCCAGTACATCTACTACCCCAAAATCAAGGTCACTGCATTTCACAAGACTTAAGGGAGATGTATATTTTTCTTAGGTGAAAAATTTATTATGAACTATTTAATTTTGGTATGAAGAAAATATTGCTCATTTTTAGGGATAAAGACTGCTGCATTCCCCGTAAATAAACAGAATCGTAGAAGTATGTTTTGATATGAAGGAGCAGTAAATCAATAAAACTACATCCTTAAAATGGTTTTCCATTATAAGCTTTGTATTTCATCATACACATTTCCTTGAGGTTAGCTAAACTCAGAAAGAGGGGATTCAGTTTTTGCAGTAGATCTATACACAACTTACTTTTTTAGGAATTGATGCTTATTTGCAAGCACTCATTCTATTGATAACTCAGAGAGAGTGGATTCAGTTTTTGCAGTAGATCTAAACATATGGCTTATTTTTTTAGGAATTGATGGTTATTTACAAGCACTCATGCTATTCATATGAGAAGCAATGTGCACAAAATCAGCAATGTAATGGAAATTATAGCAAAGACAATGGATTTGATTAAATGATGGTTGCTCTGACATAGACACTTTTAAAGTTATTGCATGTTACTATAAAGTAAACTGGTAAAGCAGAGATAAAATATTTGAAGGCTTTCAAATCTTAAGTGATAAGATATAAACATTTTTGATCATAGATTAACTCTGCCATTAAATTTATTAGCAATATTGTTCTAATTTATGTAACAAGGATGGTTTTCTTCTATGTATAAGGACCACTCAAAAAGTAATGAGCCTGAGGCCTGGGAACAGAAACCTGTACCTGTGTGTCAGAAATATTGGCACAGGCTGTTGAAGCATTTATCCACTGCAACATAAGGCAGTGAATGGCTGTCTTGTAAGATGGCGGGGACTGCATTGTGAACTAGTTTTGCATGTACTGCTTGACTTCGTTGCCCGAGGTGAATTGTCTGCCCCTCAGAGCCTTTTCTTGGGGGACCAAAAATGACATAATCGCAAGGAGGGAGTTTTGGACTGTATGCAAATGAAATGTGTAATGTTTACATCTGCTTTTACTATATGTGGCACCGCAGGCACCGCACTGATGATACATAAGATGAAGATGGAGTACCAGTGGAATGAGATGGCAGGGGAAACTGGAGATCCCAGAGAAAACTTGCCCAGAGCTGTGATGTCCAGCAAAAATCTCACTTTGCGGTCTCTTAGGATCAAACCGGGCCACCTTGGTGAGAGCCAAATGGTCTAACCACTCAGCCACGGTGCAGACCATGTTGTGTGTGTTACCTAAGAGACTTCAGATGACCAAAGGTAAAATGTTAACCAAAAGTAGCACAATAATACTGTTTAAGTAAACTGATTGATTGATTGATTGATTGATTGATTGATTGATTGATTGATTGATTGATTGATTGATTGATTGATTGATTGATTGATTGATTGATTGATTGATTGATTGATTGATTGATTGATTGATTGATTGATTGATTGATTGATTGATTGATTGATTGATTGATTTAATATTGCCCAGATTTTTGCTGACATTTTAACTGTATTATTAGCAATGCCAAGATATACATTAATTCTTACCATGGATACCAGATTATAAAAATGCATATTTATCGAGTTACCTATTTTTGGTCATTTTATGCAATTTTTTTTAGTAATTATTATCTCATTTCCTTGCCCTTTGCATCTTTATTTCTTAACTTGTTTACATATACTTTTAATAATTAGAGAACTTTGTATTACTAACAATCTAAATAAAGATACTTTTCACCATTCAACTGTGTAATATGATTAACATTATATATGCTTTACAAGTTGATTGGAAAGAAAATTGCATTTCTATTTAAAACTTAGTCTAAAAAGCGTTACTTGTAGTAGGAGCGGTGGCTATTTTCAGGGGAGGAGTTAGAGCTCATATCTCAAACAAGGAAGGGGACAGTTTAGCTTTCCCTTTTAGGTTAATGAGCACATACAGCTCATTGCTGTTGTCCTTTATGTCGTCCATTAGGTTTACTGTTGGTTCTTCTAAGGTCTATAACATAGCCTCAAATCACTCTTCAAATATTGCTGCATTCATAGTCCCATGGCTTTTCACTGTGGATTCCATTAAACTCTTGTGGGTTATGAACAAAGCATTGGGCACAAATCCATATTTACCTCCAAAATGTAAAGTAAGAAACATTTCTGTCCTTTCATTTGACACAAGTGTCTGTCCCATCAGCCCAAAAACATAAAGTAGCATCACTCCTTTCATATGGAAATAATTGATGTCTATGATAGTGATATTGAACACTAAGAAGAGAACTGTAATTTAGGTAGATGTATAACAGAACACAAACTATCACATTTTGTTGCAGCACTCCTCCACGCTAACTGGGATGCAGTATATTTGACTCAGGGTACAGATATGAAATGGGATGCATTTTATGAAATATTTCTATATTATTTTAATATGTTTTTTTCCAGTAAAACTGATTAAATCTGACAAATGCTTCCAAAAAGTCAATATGCCCTTGGAGGTAAACTATTAAGGGATAACATGAAAAGCATGTATGCGTTTTATAAAGCAACAGGTTTTGTGTTTTCCAATGAGAGATATAAGGTCCTCAAAAAGCAATATTTGCATGCATTATTAGCATTAAAAACACAAAAATATGAGAAAAGTATTATTGAGTCCACTAATAGGAATAAAAGTGCATGGGGAATCATAAATGAACACAAGAGTAATAAAAAACAACCTGAGAATATTGTACTTGACTATCAGTCACAGCTTGTAAGTAATCCACAGGAAGTATGTAATATATTCAATTCTTTCTTTATAAATGGAGTTAACAAGAAACAGAAGGACGAAAGTAGTAATAAAGTGCCGTTTTCCATATTGGATATAATATACTTAAGACCAACAAACAGAGCTGAAATAAGTAGTCTAATAAATAGTTTTAAAACACAAACATCTTCTGGATGGCATGGTATATCCACAAATGTTTTAAAAAGATGTTCCATAGCAATAGTAGATATACTAAAACACCTAATAAATTACTCTTTATCTAAAGGTGTGTTTCCTGCATGTTTAAAAAAAATCCGTAGTTAGGCCAGTGTTTAAAAAAGGCGACAAACATGATAAGAATAATTATAGGCCTATAACATTCACCTCAGTACTTGCTAAATTTTATGAAAAGATTATAGCTAAGCATTTACTATGCTTCCTGGACAAGCATAATATATTAAGTAGTTTTCAGCATGGGTTTAGAAATAAATTTTCAAAAGTGACTGCAATGGTAGATATTATCCATCACATACTAACACACCTCGAGAAAAATGACAATGTAGTAGAATTGTTCTTAGATCTGTCAAAAGCTTGCGATAGCGTGTACCATAAAACATTACTTCTGAAACTACAGCATTATGGGATAAGGGGGAAAAAACATTAGAATTATTAACAACCTATCTAACTGGGCATAAACAATGTGCAGAAATATCATACAAACTTGGTAGTACTACAAAAAAAAAAGGTTTCATCTAATTATGACCATGTAAGGTTGGGAATACCGCAAGGAACAGTACTTGGCCCTATACTATACATACTTTATGTAAACAATATGCCAGATTTCAACAATAGCAAAGCAATAGCATACACGGATGACACATCCTTGATCTTTTGAGATAATTCAGAAATTAGTTTACAAAATAATGTAAAAGAACAGATTAATTCACTGGTTGAATATTTTAGGAAAAATAATCTAAATGTTAATGCAGGAACTAACAAGAACATATCAACATATAATGTTTAGTAACTATGGCGACAGCTTTGTCTTCCAGCTGAAGATGTGTATAAATATAAATGAAATCACGATCCTGGAGAATTTATAACAATTATCATCATTTCTTATAAGATAAGTGAAGTTTTAAGATACAAATTATTATACTTGTATATAAAGTTATGTTATTTGAACTTAGAAACAGCGATAACATTATTAATGCAACTATCAATGAAAAAGCAACAGAGCAGGTAAAAGTTATAAATTTTTTGGGTCTACAGCTAGATAGCAATTTAAAATTCCATAATCAGATAGATAAAATATGTAAAAAAATTAGTACAGCTATATACATTATAAGGAAATGATCCAAATATTTAACAACAGATGTTCTAAACCTTGCTTATTATGGGATGATACATAGCCACATCAATTATGGAATAGAAATTTGGGACAGTGCTGGTATCTCAAACCTGAATAGAATACTCACACTTCAAAAAATGAGCCTAAGAATTATTTACAAGATGATGATGATGACGATGACGATGATGGATGATGGATGATGATGGATGATGATGGATGATGATGGATGATGGATGATGATGATGATGATGATGATTCTGTCAACAGTGTGTGCTATATGCTGCTGGTAGAGTTATTTGTTAATCAAATCCTTCAATTTATTGTATTTTTTATACCCTGCTGCCACTTCTTTGTGTTTCGTAATTGAAAGATCTTGTATACCTATAGTTTTTAATTGTTGGTTTGGGCACAACTGTTGCTTTAACAATATCTGCTGTGGGAGACTGGCTACCTAGACCTTTAAAATATTTAACACATTTTGTATATGAACATTCTTTTTTTTTTTTGTTGTAATTTTACGTCCTCCAACGTATAGTCATATCGGACGGTGAATGAAATGGGTGAAATGATGCTCAAAAGTGTCCAGGGTCCATGGAGCTTAGAGCTACCCGACATTCGTCTGTAAGGATAAGGGAAAACCCCGGAAAAAACCTTATCCAGGTAACTCACCCTGACCGAGATTCGAACTTGGGACCTCTTGAACGTGAGGCAGACATGCTACCATCTACGCTACCGAGGCGGGCAGGTAGCTTGTTTATGGACAGGTTCTCCCCAGCCTAGGTTCATCACATTTATGAAGAAAAACTGCTGTTCTGAGCGCTCATATTATTAGTACATGTATTATTTGAAGTGTTTTTACTTGCAGAAAGCTTCCCCCTAGAGCATGACATGCTATATAGCTAATTCACAGTTTTGACTTCTTATACTACCTCTTTTACCATTTACTTGTTATAGGCAGATCGTTCAACTTCACCTACACTGTTTACTGTGAATGTTGCCAGTGCCACTTGCTGCATGGAACTATCCTTCCCTCCCTTACCACTTCTGGTGGCTGAAAAGAATGTGAATATACCAATTGTTGGCTTCTAACTATTTTTTCAGCCTTATAATTTACAAGCCCAATGCCAATGAGTTGATTCCTTGAAAATCCCTGATAAAACCAAGCTTGATACTTGTGAGAACACATTTTATGAATGAATGTGATCCAAGATGAACATTTCATCTAAACTAAATAATACAAATGTTAATATTATCCATGGACTGCCAACAACTGAAACATAAGAGAACACATAGGAAACCCAATGTCTAAAATGAAGAACTGATTCATACAACAATGTTGTAACAATTGCTCCACTACAAAGAGGACAATAAACACTTGAAAAAAACTATTTGTAGTTGGTTTTTTAATACTTTGTCACTTACATTTTATTTTTTTGAGTGACTAGTAAGTGACGAAGTATTAAAGAAACCAACTACAACCAGTTTTTTTTCATTTAATTTTGACGTCACTGTTACTAAATTTCTCCAATCATACATAGCAAAAAACACTATTCATTTTTGTTGTGAATATGCCAACACTTCACATGAAATGGACTATGAATGGGACCAACAAATCCAAAGCAGAAATCTGCATTACACAGTTGAATTGTAAATTATACCACAACTTACTATGTACATTTTAGCAGTTTTTTAAACTTAATTTTTATACCATTCCTTAATCTAGACATAATTTAGAATTATGAATGCTATCCAGATTATTTAAAAATAGTGATAATGATAGAGATACAATTTGCATGACAATTATATTTAAATATAACTACAATATATATTAAAAAAAGTTTTAAATTTAAAACTAAAACTTATTAGAAAAAATGTAACACAAGAGATACCATGTGACAGTAAATTATGTGAGTGGTCTTCTGTTAATACCAATTTGGCCGTTGCTATGAGTCTCAGATGAGAATAACATTGAACTTTTTTCTACAAAAAGATACCACATTATTACTACAATCACTGTTATTACAATTATTATTGTTGCCATTATTTATTTTCAACAATTACTAATGTCAAAGAATGTTTCCTATGGCTGCATTTCAGATATAGGAAATAATATTTCATTGTTACCTTCTAGAACTCTTCCTCTGAACATTTTACTAAATTAAACAAAATAGCTATACCTATTCTTGATGTGTGTTTGGAGGAATTTAGTAACAGTGACGTCAAAATTCATAAATATATGAAAAAGTAAGTGACGAGTGTCAATAAACCAACCACAAATAATTTTTATATTAGCTATACCTAATTACAAGGTTCCTTTTACTATGGCCACACTTGCTAATGTGCTTAGTTTTGATACTTTTTGGCACAGGGTACCACAGGTTTAAATCCTGCCTAGGAGGAGTTTAATATAGTTCAAGGAGCACCTGCATGCTCTCTAATAATTAATCCTTTCTACAAAATCAGAAACTATCCACTGAAACAACACAGATGAAAACTAAAATTAATTAAAGTTATGAGCAAATAAAAGTTGGCATTCCTCAAGGACTGTACTTGGGTCTCTTATTTATCATTTACTAATGATTTCCCCAAACCTACAAATTACAAAATAATAACATGCGTAAGTACACTTCAGTCATATTTGCCAATAGAGACAAATGTTTAAATGATGTAATAAATACTGAAAACAAAATATTTGTAACTACCCAAAAAGTGACAACCTGAAAGTAAATCCTCAAAAAAACTAATCAAGTTTCAACCAGAAATACTCTACAATCTGTTTCAAATGGGATGATGTTTTTCCTTGAGCACTGCTAGGTGAGCAGCCAATCAGAGTCCTACAGTGTTGTCGTACTGCATTCCCCCTAAGTGATGTGTGACAAACGCCAATCTAATCAATCTCTAACAAATACTATTCGCGCTAAGACAAAACTTCAGATTTTGTCACAACTGATCCATGTGAAAGGTAGAGAGTAATGTATCTAACATAACCATGAAAACTCCATATTTTTAGCTCAAATACTTTTCCTAATACAAATAAATAAAGCACTATTACAACAATACATCGCGACAAAAGCACTGTAATGAATAGCATTATACATTGGCATGTATGCGTGTACATATATTTGTAGTTACTCAGAACTGAAACAAACGTTTGACATGACATGATACAAGAATTGCCTTGAATAAGCCAAGATGTTTGTTAAATTCAAGCGAGAGGGAACAGTTCAAAGCAGTATTATTCAGTTGTTCTTCCATTTAAAACCCTTTAAAAGTGTATCAGCTCAACCACTTGCTCTGCACTAAACTTACCTCACACTGACTCTTAAGTTACAAATGTTGCACCTGCTGACCACTGCCTTAGAGTAATGAAACTGAGGGATACAGTGAGATAGTTAAGTGGATTAAGAGACCTCACCTTCCAGAAGAGCAAACTTCTGTTATAGAGTACCATACAAATATCTTAACAGAGTTAAGGTGATAGATTAAAGCTAATGCTATTTTCATGTTCTGTGGGTCTTAAACACATGGTAAAAGATACATTTGTGTCATAGGCTGTTCACAACAGCCTCATCAGGAAAAACAAGAATTACATAATTACAATCCATCATCTAAATCACAATCCATCTACAATAAGCATTTTTAATGTGTTTAACTTTTTACGTTTTTTAAATTCATTACCACTTAAAGTTTTTAATTTAGCTCAGGATACTATTCCTCATATTGATACTTTCCTTTGTCAGGGGAGTCATGGTTATTCCCCTGACCGAAGTGAAAAAGTGATAGCGATGGTGGTCTTAAGTGATCTGACTACCAATTTGCATCTGCAATAGGAATCATCTGAGTACCCTGAGAGTTGTTACATAATTAAAACACGGACGCTAGACTATAAGTGCAATGTGTTTATTTGTCATCTTAAGTGAAAAAAAAGTGATATCTTTGTATTTTTGAGTCAGCTGAAAGAAGTGTCATACATCAAATTATGTAGGGCTGTTAACTTTGACCTAAACTTGGGGCGGGCAGCCGTAAACATGTAGCAGTACAGTGATAGATTTTTTTTTTTTTTTAATGTACGTCCTCCAACATTAAGTCATATCAGACGATGAATGAATTGGGTGAAATAATACTCAAATGAGTCCAGGGTCCATGGAACTTAGAGTTACCCAACATTCGTCTTGAAGGATAAGGGAAAACCTCGGAAAAAACTTATTCAGGTAACTCACCCTGACCGAGATTCGAACTCGGGACCTCTTGAACAGTGATAGATGCAATAGTATAGTGGTAAAGGAGGGCAACGATAATGTTTATTGAACTTCATGTATTAATCAGGGCAGACACACAAGAATGCAGTAGTGAAATATCATCAACTCCCACACTTTCCAAAGCTTTTTAATATGTCAGAAATTACCATGTAGATAACCCCTTAGGAGTACAAATGCTGGAAGAACTATCAGATTACTGTAAATCTTCAGTTCAATATCTACATCTTTGCATACCATTTTTAGTGGATATTGACAGAGTGCCAATATCATTAGAATTACAAATAACTGACTTGCAAAATTATATTGAAAAGAAAGAGAGCTTTTAAACAAAAAAGGGTTTAATATAATTTTGAGTTGAACTAGTACTCCAGGCTTCATATATTGGTAGTGTTTACCTAGAATGCATTTCGTTAGGACCTTCCTAACATCCTCACCTAATGTCAATTCAGATGTCTCCTGAGGATGGTAGAAGGTCCTAATGAAACATGCTCTACATAAACACTAGCACTATATAGAGCATGGAGTACTAGTTCAACTCAAAATTATATTAATTTTGTGCTCCACTGTATCATAGTCCTTACTCATTAAGAAAAAAGTGTTTGTCTCCCCTCCATGAAAATGTTCCTCAACCAAATACTCTCAGTTGCACAAATCTGCTGCCAGGATGCTAAGCACGTTTGAATTTACTTAGACATCTGAAGTTCTTTTCCTGTATGCAAATCTGCAAACTACAACACAGAAATCAACTTTCTGATCTGAACTTCAAAAACATTCTTTTCTTGTGTATTAACCAGTCTATAGCTCCAAATATTACAAAACTAGTAAGGGAGAAGAACGGAAAAATGTTTAAGAAACTGTTGGGCTTAGAAAGAGGGGAAAGAGAAGCAATTGCCTATTTTCAATTTTTGAACAGGTAAAATATATATAACAAAGATGACTTTTTACTTAAAGCTTAAGTACATGCTGGCATTGCTCAACTGAGGCTTTTACAGGCCTTTCTCTCCATACTGTGATTACTACACAGATATTCTCAGGAACAGAGCAAACTCTACCTGCAAATATGTAAAAGAGCAAGGAATCTGCCTACCACTGCTCTAAGAAATTGTTATATCCCCAGGAATGTACAGGTATACAGAATTTTCTGGTTACTATTGCAGATGTTAAAGTGATAGATATTCTAACAGGAATGCTGCCAAGATTTACAAAATGCTGTTATTTTCTCTTTGAACGGGACGGTCACAGTAAGCACAATCATTATAAAGTTAGAGTGATTATCAGAGAAGATGAAGTACAGGATTAATATGTGAGAAAAACCTAACATTAATAAAGGCAAAATAAAATTGCTCTCAATGAATATAAAATTGGAGTAAATTAACTTTTTGACAATGGTGGAAAAATCAGGAAGGGTCTTTCAATATTTAAGGGGAACATCTTAAATGTTGATTGAAATAAAAGTAAAGGAAAGCATCTTTAAAGGCCCAAAAATAAATGACCTGCTTTATGATTCTACATTCAAAAGGACTCCAAATTATATAGGCAGAGGAGTGGGGAGAAAGAAAATGAAGCTGTCATTCCTCCTAATCGGTATATACGAATTTTAAAGGAAACTACAGAGCCGACAATTACTAAGAATTGGTGGAAAATTTTCTGAGGGCTTATAAAATACTTGGATGCAATATCTTCACTCCCATTTGAATCTCTGACTGAACGAGAGCAAGGTCAACTATGTGTATAGGGAAAAATTTAATCAGCCCGCCCGCCCGCCCGCACGCACGCACACACACACACACACACACACACACAACCCAGAAATCCTCCTAACAGAAAAACGTGGGAATAATTTAGTTAGAAGAGTCAGTACTCTCAAAATGCCACATGTATTTAATTTATGATTTCAATACTACTTCATTCACATATAATGATAGTTTGATAGTTATCGGTGAATATATTCAGTAAATTTCCTGGCAGTTCAGTGAATTAATTAATTAGCAAGTTAGAAATAATAATTGATTTCTTACATGGTAAAGGTAAAACTATAACAGGAGATTTAAATGTAAACTTAACAGAAAATGCAAACAGAATTACTTCATTCCCATGTCATGAAAGCGGTGGTATATAGTGCTACTAAAATTTGAAATACAAATCAAACTGCAATAGACCAGCTAAACATAAGCTCTAATATTTCAGAACACGTGATCAAAATGATTGATAGTTCCTTATCTGATAATAATGGACAAAAACTCACAATAATAAACAAGTTTGCTAAAGTAAATAAAAAGGGACTCAAAATAGTTGTAAATGAAACAGCTCTATGAGTGATTTAACTACCTACTTGCTATAGAAAATTGGGAATTTTTTTTTTTTTTTTTAAAGGAGGTAACAGCAGCTACTATTTGCCTTGTAAGTACATTTAGCCATTATGTTAACATTGCTTTGCCACTATAAAAGGTCATCTTGAACAAAAATCATAGTGCTATGTGGATAACAAAAGTACATGTACACTTAATGAAAGACTACATTTCGTAAGTAAACTAATAAAAGAAACTGAAACAACAGAATCATTTAAGCTATATTATTTAAAATATAAACAAATATAAAACAAAGTTATTACAAATGTAAAATGACTTTATAATGTCAAACAGATAGAGAGTTCAACAAACAAATCAAAAACCAGAATATGATTAAACAAGAAATACAGATGCAAAATAATAAACATGCCAATTATAATCTAAAAGATATAAACTGAAAAGTATCAAAAGCTTTAGTAAATAATTTCCATACAAACATATGAACCTATATCAGAGGAAAAAATCTTATTCCACTTATTTTTTCCTTTATCCAGCAATGGAAGATGAATTAATATCAATAATAAGAAGCACAAAAAATACAAAATCTTGTGAGTAAAATGATTTCTCCAACTTTTTGATGAAAACATGTGCGAATTACTTAATAAAGCCATTATGCTATATTTTAAATCTATTAGGGAAGGTTGTTTTCCAGAAAACCTTAAGATTGGAAAAGTAAAACAACTTTTTAAAAAGGAATTAAAAACGGGGGGGGGGGGGGAGAACTATAGGCCAATTTGTCTTTTATCTCCATTTTCAAAGGTACTACAAAAAATTATACACAATAGAGTTGTAAATTTTATATTAAAATTAAACATGCTTTCCCTATGTCAACATGATTTTGAAAAGAGCAAATCCACCTACAGCACTACTGAATACTACAACACTATCAATTAAAAATCAAACAACTGTATAGGAATATTTCTTGATCTATCAAAGGCATTTGACCTTGTCAATCAGGAGACTCTACTTAAAAAATTAAAAGAATATGGAATAAGAGGTGTAGCTCAAAACTGGTTCAGTTCCTATTTAAAAAAATATAGAACAAGTTATGGAAATAAAGCACTATAACAATGTCACAAATGAGGTGAAATAATTAAATTCAAGATGAGTCATATTTTAACATGTAAGCTTCACTTGCATATTGTATGTATTACGTAAGTGAAGCCTGTGTGTTAAAATACAACTCATCTTGAATTTAATTATGTTTCGCTTCACTGTGGTGTGCCAAAAATGTAAACATTCCATGGGGGTGAAATCATTCTTCTCACATAAGTATGCAGTTGAATGTGGCACCCACAAGGTTCGGTCTTAGGTACATTATTGTTTCTTTTATACGTAAATGATTTTGTTGATAGAAACCATAATAGCAATATAAAATGTTCATTATTTGCAGATGATACAAGTATATTCATATCAGAAAAGAATGAAGAGACATTAAAAATGAATATAAATACAGCTACATTACATACTGTCTCTTGGTTTAAAGAAAATGGACTATGCCCAAATAAGGAGATATGTTTATCTGTTTATCTGATTTCATAAAAAAGAATAACAAAAAGTTAAATTTTCTCAACATACAGCTAGAAGGAATAAATTTAAATTACTCAAATACATAAAAATTTCTAGGAATATGTATTGAAGAAAATCTGAGCTGGAAACCACATATACATGAGCTAATAAAGAGACTGGATCAAACCTGATTCCAAATTAATATATTAAAACATTCAGTGAGTAAATATACACTTAAGGTCATGTACTTCTCAAAATTTCACCAGCTAATTTCATATGGAATATCACTGGGAGAGAACAGTAATGAAGCAATTAAAATATTCAAATTACAAAAAAAAAAAGTGATAAGAATCATGCTCAGTGTACCTTCTATTGTTAGTGCCCATCTTACTTTAAAGAATTAAACATTTTGCCATTACCACATATGTATTTATACAGAATAATTGTACTAATGCGAACACACCATCAAAGATTTTACCAAATATTCTGAGATTCATTATCATAATACAAGAGTAAAAGAAACAATTTATAAGTTCACATAATAAAATATATTAGAAAATAGCTTTTAATATACAGGCATTAAACTATACAACAAATTACCTGCCAAAATTAAAAATATAATATATATATAAACTGCTTCCAGAAATATCTTAAAATATTCCTAATTGGGAAATGCTATTACTCAGCTGATGAGTTTTTGCATTAATAAATTAATTTTAAACTATTTATAAGTTTAATGTTTAGTTAAGTAACATTTTAAGTAATCATTTTTGACATTTTTAATTTTATATTTTAACTTTTATCACACTGAAGAATTCACAGTATGTATATGTTTAAATGGATGAATAAAAGAAGTGAAATAAAATAAAATCATTATAATACTATGCAATCTGTTATATATTATTTGTTGCACACATGTAATTTTTAATTTAAATGTTATAGAATTAGCACATTTATATAATGTGAGAATTGCTCTTTCCTAATTAAAATGCAAAGCATTAATGGATACACATTTAACCTTTTGATAAGCAATTCAAAATTATGTTAAATGTAAATAATTTGCCAATTGTTCTTAAATTTCACAGAGGGTAACTTTATTCTATAATATAATTCAGTAACAACAAGAAGACATTTGAGTTAAGCCTTGGCAGCCTGACATTTTTAGCAAAATAAACAGCTTCCTAAGAGTAAGTTTTTGAAGCTATATTTCTTATGACAGATATATATTAATTTAGACTCTGTAGAAGAGAGAAGAAGAGAGATACATATATTTATGAGTCATCCTCATAAATAACATTTATTATTTACCAAATGTTTATTAACCATTGGTTTATCACTCCTTTTAATAATTTTGGATTTGGATCAATGTTATGATTTTCATTCCAAAATGAAATGGTACTGCTGACTTATCTTCTTGTTTCAATCTGATGTTTCTAAAGTGCTCTTTGACTCTGGTTTTTAGATTTATTTTAGTTTGACCTATGTAGCATTTTTCACAAATTTTACAACTTATTTTGTATATTCCGGGTCTGTTAACTGATGGGATTTCAACTTTTGTTTCTGAATTTAGCAATTTTAAAACTGAATGTCCATTAGTAGGTGCCAAGATCATGTTTTGTTCCTTAAAGATCTTTTTAAATTTATTAAATGTTTTTGGGTGATATGTGAATGAACTGAATATGCTGTTGCTTTCTTTTTCTTTTGTAAATGTGTTTGCTTATTAATGATTTTCTTTAGTTTAACTTTTCTAATTTTCTTAAACATCAGACTTTTGTTGCATACATTTTCTTCTGCTATGTGTAATATGGCCTTTTGTTCTTTGAAGTATTCTTTATCCATGGGTATGTTGACCAGTCTGTGTGTAAGGCTCTTTATTATTGCATGTTTATGTATAATTGGGTTGCAACTTTTAAAGAAAGTTGTTACTGCATGTCAAACAAAACAATGCAAATAAAATGGTTGGAGAGTTTATTTGGCAATATTCAAAATCAAAATAGATTATAGAGTTGAGATTTCGTAATTAGAGGAAGAGTGGGCAAATTCAAATTTGATGCATAGAAAAGTTTATAAACCAATTTGGGCTTGTCAAGAGCTTCATGCAATAATGTTGCACAATCACAATTACGAAGAGCTGGTATTAATGATAGAATAATTCTATAGTAATAGTAATAAGGGGAGCAATCTACTAGCTATATCAATGATTTTAATGGACAGGAAGTAGTTTTAGTATATAGGACGAAGGTCTATTGTTTTCCTGGAACAATGTGTTTTCATCTGCCATGGAAAATTGAAGTATATAAGACGAAGACTATTGCGATACAATGTAATTACCTAACACCTGATAATTAATTAATCAAGAAGAAATTGGATTTATAAGTTTAAGAGCATTGTAGTTTATATAAGAGATATTTGGAGACTTAAAGAATTATTTCCAATCAAAGTATAAACTTGACAGAAGCGTAGGGACAGTGAAGCATAAATTAGCACAAAAGTGAATCGAGAAGATATTGACATCTTCTCGATTCACTTTTGTGCATTATTTCCAAAGTTTTCTGAAAGAAATAGATTTGAAGAAAGTAAAAGGAAAGAAAGTTCATGGAGCATGCACCAATGGTTTCTGAAAGAAATAGATTTGAAGAAAGTAAAAGGCAAGTAAAAGTTCATGGAGCATGAACTGAGAACAAAAGTTGTGTGGAGTATAAAAAACAGTGAGAAAATAAAAGTTTTGCATGGGCTACAACTGGAGTTACAAAATTGAAATGACTCTAAGGTCAGATGTACTTAAATGTCCAGTTTACAATCACAAAATTAATAACTGGAATATAATTTTAGATTATGAGGAAACTTAAGTTTCTTAGAGAGAAACTTGGATGTAAGAAATTATCCAGTTTGCTAAGAGAAATTGTAGTGGAATAGATGATGAATGTAAAAGCAAGGAAAGAAAATAATAGAAACTGGAAATTATTCAGACGAAGTAAAAATTAAATGAATACGGAAAGGAAGACAAAGAGAGTAAATCAAATCATTAGATATTAAATTTAAAAGGCACAATAGGGACCAAAAGCTTAATAATCATAGCATTTCAACTTATTGGTCTTCTACAGAATTCTGCAAGAAAGTGTTGAAATTTGTAAACTGATTAGATAAATAGATTATTATAATTAACAGAATAATATTTTATCTATGTTGTAAATGTAATAGCATATATTCCTCTTTCTTAAATAAAAAAATAAAAGCTGACTGAACTGAAGGATTCAAGAGAGCAGTAATTAAAACAAGTATCTTAGCACAGTATTTACTTATGTTCCAATTAAAACTACTTTCATGCATGCAATTAGAAAAATTAAATTAGTGCCAGTCTCAACTCCTGATACTTGCTAGCCATATGGGCTCTGGGTAAGTTGTTGTTCTGTTCCACTGAGCCGATTGCCTTGAACTATTTGATTAACAGAGATTAAGTTTCAACGTAGGAGAATACCCTAGCCCACATGGCTAACAAATAGAAATTTAAAGTTAATTCCACTATACCCATGCTCAATGTTAAGAAGCACCCTGAAAGAATAAATTACTTACAGTAAAGGCAACTTTATACTATTCTTTTAAATCTATCTTATTAGAATTATTGTTAAGATTTTTATTTGCACTAAGCTAATTTCCTTACCTACTCTGTACAAAAGATAAATCATTATCTTAACTACACTATCATAATATAATGTTTACCTTAGATGGCGAGGGAGGGCCTACAACGCTGCAGCTTTAGAGGGCAGCCTACACAGATAAAACATGCAACATCAATCCTCTCTGTAACTTCTACATCAAATACTAGATCTCAACATGCCTCTAACTACATTTTAAATGTACATCTACTATCATAATGCAAACTAAAAGAATAATTTTATTAATGCTAAACAAATAACAATTTAATCTTATAAAAACCAAATCTGCACATGGTTTTCAATCAATATCTACGGCAAACACATAAGTTACTTGTAAGTATATGCTGCTACTGCTTCAAATATATTCTTTATTAGTAATGAACAAATGTTTTGAACCACAGATTGTTCACTTGCAGTAATGACCCAAGAAGATTAGAGTTCACAGCCCTAAAATCATGTGATGTTAATGTACTTATATGCATTGTGTTTTCAGAATCTAATTAATAAAGCAGGGAACCAGAATACATTCTATTGCAGCAACTTTAGAATATATATCAAATGCTCGCAATTCTCTCTGCACATTTACCGTTTTGTTTTCATTTGCTGATAAACCTTTTATATCTGTTCAATATTCACATTCCAGGTGTGCAGTGAACAGGATGTTTGTCCTATTCAACAGAAATTAATTAGAACCATGAAAACATTCACCACAGTCCACAAGTTTTATTACCAAATGTAAAAAGTAAAGTAACATACACATTCAAATACAGAGCTTGTGCAGATGATAATAAATCATTTTGGTTCATTAATATTACCACAATAGATGTGTGTTTCAGATTCATTAAATGCTAATGTTCCTATAAGAGAGTTAAATGTGAATTTTATACATAGAAAAAGTGTTAAAATGGCTTTTTTCAAATTAAATTAATCTATAATATGTTTTTCTTGAATTCATTTAAAACTACTAGAATTTTTTTCTCTCCCAGAATCAGTTTACTTTTACTCAACTGTACATACTTTACTGCTCACTGCATTCCTTGGGACACAATATAATAAGCAATGTGATGCAAGTTTCTCTCTGAAAAGGGATGGAATTGGTGGGCAATATACTGCTTTCACTTTTGGGTTTCACCCAAATTCTGGTAATTTTCCTGTCATAAGCAACTGTAGTTCCTGTACCAGAATTCTTTGGTAAGATTGTGCTTTATTCTACTCATTCCAACTAGCATTTGGAATTTGCAATATGTTCAATATACTAAAGCAGTTCTAAAGCAACTAATTTCATTAATGTTGGAAGTAAATTTCTTTTTTCCAGACTTGTAAAAAGTAAGTAATTTTGAACAATAAGGCCTACCATTTTCCATTTGAAGACATAAGCAGGGGAATGAGAATGCCGAAGGTATTTGACAACATAATATAGGATTTCCATTTGAAGACTTACCGGTCTACACAAGCACACTTCAGTAAAATTTAATCAAAACAAAGTATCTCAGTTTATATGTAAGTTTTTAAGCTTTCTTCCAGCATCTTAATTTGGTGTTTAATTTCTATTTATTTTATTTAAACAGCTTTTAGTCTGAAAAGTTTTCAAATTAAAGCCAAATATATGTTCTTTATATTGTTAAAAGTTAATTAAATGGCCATCTGCTCATATGTAAATTAGTATTAAAATTGTTTTATTTTATACTCCTGTAAAAATGACTATGTCTATATGCACGGTATGCACACTAAAATATGTCAAGAAGACATGGAGGCATATGAAAGAATGTTTACAGAATGATGGGGAACAAAGACATATTGGACAGTTAATACTGAAGTACTTTGACTGCCATAAATAAATTAGGATTTGATACTAAGGGGTACAAGGATTTCTCGTCCCAGTATAGAACAAGGGAATTTAGGAAAAATTATATTAAACATTCTGCTCAGCATATTCACCAGTAAGTAATGTGCACACACTGGTTTCTGTAAAATTTATATCCAGGTTATACACACTACAGTTTGCAAAAATGTTAATGGGAAGTATTATTTACTTCTGCAATAAGTTTCTTTCTGTAAGACTTAAAACTTACAAAGCAAGCGTTATTAACCAAAGCTTCACGGGTGATCAGCTGTGTCAAATTTACTAATGTCGAGCTTTCTGCCATTCCAAGCTCCATGGCCTTCTTCAGGAACTGAATGAAAAAGCTGGCCGACTGCCCATATATAGTCTTCCTCATGTGGGTAGGGCTTATGTCACCCCACTGCATAGAAGTTTGCCACTGGTCTGGCTGGTTCACAGGAAGCATGACCTCACATTGTTTTATAAGACCTACCCACATGAGGAAGGCTATATATGGGCAGTTGGCCAGCTTTTTCATTCAGTTCCTGAAGAAGTTCATGGAGCTTGGAATGACCAAAAGCTCAACATTAGTAACTCTGACAAGACTTATCAAGGCTTTGATTAAGTTTCTTTCTGCAATTTAAATCCTTATTAATGCTAAGTGCCTCCCAGCACAATAATAATTCATTTATAACAAATTAACTTCTGTTAATAAAGGCATTCTATACAGACCCCAGTCACAATGGTTTTCATAGAATTATACACAAATCTATTTCGCAATATATGCTTCTATATATTTAGGTTTATATATTAAACATTGAAAATAAGAATTATCAAAACCTTCAAAATGCCTTTGAGTTTTAAAACTATTATTTTAGCCTTTCTTAGAAACCTGAAGAGAAATATTTGGTTTTCAAATGCACAACACAAAAACAGATTATTATCGCAATATCAGTTTTTAATAAACTGATGTAATTTTTGAAGATTTATTCTAATATATTGGCAATACCTTAATATTATACTGCAATAACTCACATATTTTAAAATGGACATTTTAGTATTTATCACTCCGTAAATAAACAAAAGTTAACAGTTTAGTTAATTGATGGAAATTAATAATTTCCTAATACTAGCCACATATAGGCTAAGGTTTTTGATAGATTGAGTCAGCATGAAAAATTCAATGCCATAGCCGGGATTTGAACTACGGATCTCCTGGTTTCTGTCCAGTCGCTCTAACCCATTGAGCTACCATGGCCAACGTGCCGTCCTGATATTAAATTATCCATTTGACTTGTATATTTCCCCGTATATTTTACCGGAGAAATATACGAGTCAAATGGAGAATTTAATGTCAGGATGGCACTTGGCCATGGTAGCTCAGTGGGTTAAAGCGGCTGGACGGAAACCAGGAGATCCATGGTTCAAATCCCGGCTATGGCATTGAATTTTTCATGTTGACTCAATCTACCAAAAGTTAACATCTTTAACATCATGTTAACATCATGTTAAAAGTTAACATCATGTATTACCAAAACATTAATTTGAAGTAATTCATAACCATTTCAACTTAAATGAAACTTGTCTAGTCATTTGAGCATTTATGCTAATATATGCAGCTAATGAGTGCACCTAGCAGCAGATTTAGACAACAAAATGCAGTTTGCCACATTTCGCTCAGACAATTAGCAAGCAAACCACAGCCACTGAAAAAAGCATATGTACAGCCCGCTCATCAGATTAGTGACAGAGTAACATTAAAGGAGCTTGAAGAATATGTGTGTGAAATTTTGCTACAAACTTAGCAAAACTTTCACAGAGAAATTACAAATGCTTAGCCAAGCATATGGGGAGGACTATATGAGTCGCTCACAGTGCTATGAATGGTTTAAATATTTTCAACAGTACAGAATTTCGGTATGTGACGATTCTGAGAATGGACATCCCTCCACATGAATAGATGATGACCATCTGGAGAGATTCTGCTGTGATTCGCAGAAATCGTCATTTAACTGTTCAAGAAGTTGCTGACAAGCTGGGCATCAGCATAGGATTATGCCATCAAATTTTGAGTGAAAAACTTGAGAGATGCATTGTATCAGTGCAAACTTTGTACCACATTTGACTGAAGATAAGAAACAGACCCCGTGTTGAAATGTGCAAGGAACTGCTTGCCGCTGATAATGAAAATGAAACCTTTCTTAAGAACATCATAACATGTGATGGAACTACAGCTATAATGCTGAAACAAAGATGTAATCATTGCAGTGGGTGAGCTAAAAATAAAATAAAAAATTACTCAGCTTCAGAAGCAAACCAACTGGATTTAAAAGAGAAAACCACATGGTGGTAGCATTAATAATGATAAATTCCTCTTTCCTGTAATGAGAGCTTTCCCTCTTCCTTTAGCATGTTTTACCTGTATTCTTCTGTATTTTGGGGCCATTAGCAGAGTATCTGTAACATTAATAATTTATGTATTTATTCTAGTTTCACACATCTAATTGCATCACCTCTTCATGAAAGATTGACCAAGTTAATTGTATAAACATCCCTTTCACTGCAACAGTGTTTTAGCCATGAGAGCCTTAAAAACTATTTCACAGATTATCTATCTGATACCAAAGTCTTGTTCAAATTTAAAAACATGAATTTTATATCATGGCTTGGCCGCACCAAGCATTAAACCACTTGGCTCTCGCCAAGGGGGCCCGGGTTTGATCCCAGGCGACAGCAGAGTGAGATTTGTAGTGGAACATGGTGCTGGGGTAGGTTTTCTCCAGGTACTCCGGTTTCCCCACCTGCATTCCACCAACTGCTCCATCATCTTTCCTTCATTCATCTTGCTCTCATACTATCATCTACTTCCTTCACCCTCACACTGCGCATCGGGCTGATCACCCCTCCTGGTTCTCTACTGGATCTAAAGCTTCAGTTTCTCAGGCCCAACCTTAAGGGATAGAGGTACAAGAATCCCCTGACACCACTGTATATGGTACTACTAAGGATAAGGTAAAGAAGAAGAATTCTTTATCATGAACAGTGCTTTTAGGTCATCAGGAATGTATCACATCAATTATTAAAGGAGACCATTTCTTAGGAAACATTAACAATAATTAACAATAATTAACAAAATCCACAGGTTATAGAATAGTATAAATGAGTGAAACTTTAATAGATTTAATGGCCATAGTATTGTAGAGATAGCATCAAATAATCTGAATGGGATAAAACAAGAAGAGTCAATTACCATAGTTATGCTTTTAACTAAAACAATAAAAGAACTCTAAAGAAAACAATATACAATATACCAAAAATGTTGACTTTCAAACTCCTCTTAAGACAGTAAACAGAATAGAAAAATTCTGTGTAATATAAAGCATGCATTAAGCTTTTCTAAATACACTTTAAGATAGCAAACTTCTGAGCATATATCATGCATCAAATTCTTCCAAATTATAGTCTCCAAAAGAATGGAAGTTTAATGTATTAAAGCTCCCTTTTAAGGTATACACAAAATGTAGTTGTATTTCATCCCTTTACTTATGGAAGCAAAATAATTCCATTTGAGACATATTTCTTTATAACAAAAAGGTTAAATTCAAGAAAAATAATTATATGAGAGCCCTCAGAAAGCTTTTAGATCTTACTATTCTGTTTATGATGGTGAGAAATTAACTTTACCAGCATCTTGGGTGGTTCTCTTAGTCATTAGTGAAAGCTTCAAGCCTTTATCTCTTGCTGGTAGCAGTCAGGAAATTCGGGGGTGAAGGTTAGTTGATTACATGCAACAGAGCTGCAGAGCCATCATTTTCACTCAATGATATTGAATGATTTTAAAAGTGGTTTAAACCAAAGCCAATGTTCTGACAGTCAAATAGGCGTTCAGGGACCTAACTCCTTCCCATGCAACCACTTTCAATTGGTTTGAAGAATTAGACGATACTGGATATTCTTTGAAGATGAAGAAAGAAGTGAGCAGACATCCACAACAGTGAGTGAAGACAACATCAGTGCTGTGGAGCAAATGGTAAGAAATCTCTCGTTACATACCAGACTACTGAGACAACCTTAAAGATAGGTGGGAGTGTTGCAAATGGTAGTTCTCAGCATATTTCTAATAACAGGTGATAAGACATGGACATACCTGTATCATCCAGAAATAAAATGTCAGCCTTCAGTGTAGCTTTTCCCAGTAAACAATCCACCTGTGAAGGTAAAAAATGCAAAAAGTGTTGGCAAGAAAATGGTGCTTACTATTTTTAGCAAAACTGGTCATGTGGCAACAGTACCTTGAGAATCAAAAGTTGCTGTACAACTGCTGTACACTTCTATTATGTCCCTCCCCCTCCCCCCCCCCTTTTTTTTGCTAAGTGCAACAAGAGTGACCAAGCACTGGAAACTGGCTTGATAAGCATCTTGTTGCATCACGTCAACGTGTTTGCCTACACTGTCCACATGACAGATTTTCCACATCTGTTCAACTGCTGACCCATTCTCACTACAACACAGACCTTACAGCTTTTTACGTTTTCCCTATAGCAGGAAAGCAGTTTTCATCACCCTGAGATGCTGTTGTAACTTACTAAGTGGAGGCAGTGGATTAAGTAAGAATGACTGCAACAGTGCTTTTACTTGTGGTTTAGAAAGCTGGCAAAATGTTCAGAGGCTAAGGGAGAACACTTTGAGGAAATATAACAGTAAGTTTTGAATGTGATTTTTGGGAGTATCTAAAAGCTTTGAAATGAAATGTGTTGTGTTTAACACCCACTTTTAGTACATAAGGCACTGCAGGCAGTGAAGATGAAGCATCAGTGGAATGAGACGGCAGAGGAAACCGGAGATCCCAGAGAAAACCCACCCCAGTGCCATGTTGTCCACCACAAGCCTCACTTTGCAGTCACCAGGAATCAAACCTGGCCCACCTTAGTGAGCATCAAGCTGTCTAACCACTCAGCCGCAGTGAAACCTTAAAGTTTTTAGTGACACTTGTACATGTTCTTCCCCCTCCATCCTTTTATCTATGGTTTATTATTTCCATTTTAAAATGTCCAACATTCCGGTTAAACTCTGAATTCCAAACTAAAACAATATTATAGATCTACGTGTGCTCAAAGATTGAATGTAAACTCTGTTTGAACCATGTTCAATCTACAATAGCTATAAAACTGCAAAGTTGCTGTAAAAATGCTAAAATAAACTGGAATACCTTGCAGCATTTTACAACGTACAAAATAATTTACAGAAACTAATTCATACATTCATGCAATTCAAACTGTGATAAGCCTTAATTCAATCAGGTGCAACTGCTTCTACAATATTTTTGTCATTCTTTAGCAATGATTATATCATGTATTTTCAAGAGTTATTTAGTTAATGTGTAGTTTGGTATCTGCAATAATCATTTGCCTTATTCAACAGAATTTTGACAACCAGCATTATGCAAGAAAAAGGTAATAATTTACATAGTGTTGATTATATTTTGCAAGCCTTGGAGTTCATATGCTTTTTGGTTAAAGCCATAATTTAAATTGACAGTGATTGTGGAGTTAGTATTCATTTTAGGGAACTGTAGGATTAGTTTTTTAATTCATTTATGAGTTGTATGTCAGTTATTTTTATTGGTAGTTATTTTAAGAATTATATCCATTTGTTTAACTCGTTTCAGTGTATAAAAATTATAACACTTAGGACGGCAGGAAATAAATTTAAATATTTCAAAATATGGTAGAAAAAAGCCACAATACATTGAACAATTTGCTAAATGTAATTTTAAATGAAAATATGACAGAAGAGAGAACGTGAAAGGTATATAAATAACAATAGAACATTAAAAATTGTTGAATCTAAATATAAATACAGAAGAAAAACTACTACTGTAAGATATCACATTTCTTCTTTTCTATTTCCTTAACAATCATCTGCAGCACTTTGGTTCCCTTTTCTATTTCCACTCTCAGATTATTCTTTGTCTGTTCAGCTGCTTTAGTTCCTTAGCCCTTAATTTTTTCTCGTTTTACAATGAATATATTTCTCGTCTATTAAAACTATTCATCATAATTTTTCTATGATACTCTGGTTGCTGACATAGGGTGCTTGGAGATAGATGTGTTTATAAGCATGGTTGCATGAAGTTCAATAATGGAAATTCAGCCTGAATTAAATAGAGCTACAACTGGGCTATTTAATGGCACCAAATTCATTCTTGAAGGTAGAGATTTGAAACACCTGAATGCAACAATGCTGCAGTTTGTGTTATTCATGTTGTTAATCATTAGCAGGGTACAGCAACACCCAGGGCTTGAGTTGGAACAAATTATGGAAAAATAAAATGCATCACAGATGACATGACAAATTTAAAAGAAAAGAATCACAAGAAAATAGAAAATTTGAAGAACTGAAAGCACTATGAGGAAAATTTGAAGATTAAGAGAACAGAAATGTATCAGAATATAACTGGAGAATTACATACTTGGAAAAATACAAAAGGAGTCAAAAATGAGCAACATTTCTGAAGTCAAAGTACCAAGAGAGAGACAAGTAATGGACCATGTTGAAGAGATCTTCCAGAACATATTGGGTCTAAAACTTGTGGGTACGTAATAATTCATGTCTTCTGAATTGGTAGAAAAGGTTGGAACCCAAGACTAGTAACCGTCAAGCAGAATAGTGTTTTAGTATTGGATAGGGTAGAGTAGTGGAATAAAATATGCTCAGGTAGCTTTACCATGACAAGTGTCAGTTTGGATTAGTTGGGGTTCAGATCTCTTACTAACTTTCTAAAAGACTGGAACTATGAAGCAATCCAAAGCATCAGTATTAGGGTTTTGAAGAAATGCAACACAAACTAAGATTATATTATGTTGGTGATGATGATGATGATGATGATGATGATGATGATGATGATGATGACGACGACGACGACGACGACGACGACGACGACGACGACGACGACGACGACGACGACGACGACAACGATGGCGACTTGTATATAAGGGTGTTCAACTGCTTGGTCATTAGCGCCCATATTATGTTGCTGTATCCCCTGTCAACACCAACATATTTTACAATTTTAAGATATTCATGGTTACAAGTACCTAAGTCATTACTGTAACTTCTGTATTTTTTTCTTTTCTGAGTTAATATTCACAGTTCTATAATGTTTTATTTAAACAGATTCACTGGTGTACATCTCAAAGTATATAACATAATATGTAGTTGCATAAATTTAGAAAAGCTTGTGCAGCTTTAACTGAAAATACTGCAAAAAAAAACATGCTAAAATCTATGACATTACTAAGCTGCTTCAGAGAGGAAGAATTTACATGTGCATGCCACTTGTGCATTATACATCACGAAACTGCATTTCTAGCTAAAGCATTCCAAAACAAAGTATTTAAATATAACACCTAAGCTTTAGCTGCCAGCTACTGATACTCCTAATCATTTTATATGCCCTTCTGTTTCTTTACCTTCTTGCTTCTTCATATTTTATCTGTTGTTTCAGAAATACTGCATTCTTCAGAAGTTCTTGAATGTTACTGAAGCTCTCCCCAGCTGCTTCCATGGACTTGACAGCTCTGAAATTTTAAATTAATATATCTTCAGAAGAATAACAGAAAACTAAACCCAGATTTTACAACCATTAACAATCTATGCATGTTTCCTCAGGCTCTTATTGTTAGTCATAATTCACAATATTTATTTGATTATTCCCTATTCTCACCAGAGTCTGGAAGTATGAATGTGTTAGAACATGTATGTGTATGATCTAATGTAAAAATCCAAATAAGTCCAATAAAAACTACATTAATTAACATCACTGCCAATAAGTAATATATTCCAAAGGCAAAAAGGCTGCTGACATGACCATTGCAGTTAAAGGCAAGATATAGATGGAGCAAACAAACAAACAAAAAGTTATTTGTAAAAACTATTTGTAGTTGGTTTGACACTGGTCACTTACTGTCACGTAAGTGACGAGTGTCAATAAACTGACTACAAATAGTTTTTATGATTAATTTTGACGTCACTGTTACTAAATTCCTCCAAACACACAAAACAAAAAGTTATTCAAAAAATGGTTCTGTAATAACTTTTTCAAATTTTATTCTTTCTATCTGGCTTTTATGACTATACAATGACTTGGACTGAAAATAAATACTTTTAATTTTTTATTTAAAGAAGTGAAAATGATTAGCAACTTTTAAACATTAATCTTTCAGGAATGCCTTAGAACATTTTTCATGTTTTGACTTTTGTCCTGTATTTATTTATATATTAATTTGCGAGACGTATTACAAGGATTTGAGTACGTAACATGCTTATAATTACACCACTATGGCACTATTGAATATGCCACGAATAGTGTATTTTAAAGCACTAAAAAGCATATTACCAACATCCAATATCTTTCACTGTGTGTTTTACACTTAAAATGGCTAAACAAGCAACATAGTCCTTCAGACAGTAACAAGCTTCACTGAAACAATGGTTTTAAAGTTTCTTGAGCTAACCTTAAGCAAGAAGTAATATTACAGAATTAACATAGAATGCAAGTCTGATGATTTTCACCCTATATGTTGGCTAAAATGAGAGTCTGATGAAAAATCCCACGTGCATGAGATTTCCCTAAAAATTAATGTTAGGCAAAAGTTGGGCCATTGCATAAATAAAACTAATAACACAATTTGGATTAAAAAGTTGAAGTGTAAGACTGAATTTTGTTTCTTTTTCCGAGTAGCCTTAGTTAAGATACATTTACCAAGACCTATATTAATCTTGTTTACTGAAACCGATTCAAGTTTTTCACATGCATGCATAAAAATCTGTCATGCTATACTTTTTAGCAGAGGTTGTATTTACATGGAATTCATTTACTTTACAGTAATCTACACCTAACCTACAGAGCAGTGGTCATTTTCCATTTACAAATGAAATGACACATACCAAGGACACACAGCCACTTCACTACAGCGTGAACTGAAATAGTAACCTTAACTTTTACACACATGGAAACAAAGTAAAGCTTCTAATTTAATTTATGTAGATGAAAAGTGAACAATTTAATTTAAAGAGTAGATTCCATCAGCAGAGTAACAGAGTAATTTGTGTCTGTATTATTTTTTATTTGTTTTAAGGTTGTTTGGTATTTGCTTACATATGTGCAATTCAAACAAAGATGGCTGAATATTTTACAGAACTGTAATGATAAACAGATTTGTAGTACTTTTGGAAAACTGTCCAACATGTTAAAAAAAAAAAAAAAGGCAATATAAATCCTATATGTTATTTTTTTAGTTAATTTTAAATGAATAATTTAAAAGTGATTAAGTGCTAAGTCTTCAACTGTTAGACACATTAAGCTTCTGTGTTGTACAGGACATATTTATAGCACATGTTTGAAAATGTTCCATCAATGGACACGTCACCCGCCTCGGTAGCGTAGATGGTAGCATGTCTGCCTCACGTTCAAGAGGTCCCGAGTTCGAATCTCGGTCAGGGTAAGTTTCCTGGATAAGATTTTTTCCGGGGTTTTCCCTTATCCTGAAAGACGAATGTCAGGTAACTATGCTCTATGGACCCCAGATGCATTGAGCATCATTTCACCCATTTCATTCATCATCCGATATGACTAAAATGTTGGAGGACGTAAATTATCAAAAAAGGACACCTCATAGATGCAGGGTTGCCAAATTATTTTATCCAAAGTTTGGATAGGTAGATTCAGACTGAAAAATTCAATGCCATAGCCAGACTTTGAACAAAATTTGAACAGGATTTGATCCTGTTGAACCTGTCTACGCACTGACGCCATTACAGTCTGATTCTTCATTGTATACATTGGTTACTGAGTGTTTAAGATGCCTCCGACAATCGTGAGTCCCGCCGATTGTGAAGTACGGGTTGTTATACGATTTCTTAGTGCTAAAGGCGTAAAACCGATCGATGTTCATCGTGAGATCTGTGAAGTTTACGGATAAAACATTATGAGTGATGGAATGATAAGGAAATGGGGAGAGCATTTAAAGATGGCCGCACAAATGTGCATGATGAAGAACGGAGTGGGCGTCCTTCGGTCGTTACCGAAGATTTGATGCAGATAGTGGACGAAAAGGTGAGAGAAAACAGACACTTTACAATTTCACCATTGTGCGACTATTTTCCTCAATATTCTCGTAGTGTTTTGTATCGCATTGTGACCGAGAACTTGAAGTACCGGAAATTGTGTTCACGTTGGGTTCCGAAAATGTTGGCAGATTTGCACAAAACCCAATGTTTAGGCAGTGCATTGACTTTCCTTGAGCAGTACCACAATGAAGGTGAAGATTTTTTAGACCAAACTGTTACTAGTGACGAAACATGGGTGGCCTACGTCACACCAGAATCGAAACAACAATCCATGGAATGGTGACATTCATCATCACCCACAAAAGTGAAGTTTAAGCAAACAATTTCTGCCCGGAAAATCATGTGCACAGATTTTTGGGACAGAAAAGGAGTATTGCTAGTGGAGTTTCTGCCTCGTAATGAGACAATCTTATTGTGAGACATTGAACAATCTGTGCAGTGCAATCCAGAATAAAAGACGTGCAAGTTGAGTAAGGGTATCGTTTTGCTGCATGACAATGCCCGTCCACATGTGGCTAATCGGACCAAAGATCTCATCAAATCTTTTCAATGGGGAACTCTAGATCATCCTCCATACAACCCTGATCTGGCACCCAGCGACTACCATTTGTTCCTGCACTTGAAGAAACATCTGGGTGGTCAGCGTCTTCAAGACGATAACGAAGTCAAAACAGTTGTGATACAGTGGTAAACACATCAGGCAGCAGAATTTTATGAGGAGGGTATTCAAAAACTGGTGCCACGTTATGACAGTTGCCTCAATATTCACGGAAATTATGTAGAAAAGTAGATTAAGGTACAGGCTTTCATGTAAAAATAAAATTATTGCGATATCTATGCACATCTTTTTTTAATTCCAAAATGGTACTGACTTAAAAAACATGCCTCGTAATAGTAATGATGATGATGATGATGATGATGATGATGATGATGATGATAGTAATAATAATAATAATAATAATAATAATATTAGTGTTACCATCCAAATATTACATCAATAGTCAATCACAATTCTTTAGGACATTAAATCATACTCTAATTAGAACAAATACTGACATTACAGCTACTGGATGTACCCAGAGAAATCTGTCCCTCCAATACACATATTTGAACATTCATGAACAGACATTCCCATTACACAGGAAACCACACATCATATATGCTGGACCATACAAGCAAATTCTGGGTTCCACAAACTATTGTCAGTGATTAGCTTACCATAATGAATTCCTAGGCAAGCTTCTTAGCTTAAAAGACTCATTGAGTCATATTTTATTAAAACTTAAAACTTCACTCACATCAACTTTTAAAAACAGAAACATTTTCGGGACCGTCCTAGTCCCATCCTCAGCTGATTGGCAAATGACCACTATCTTCACAATCAGCTGTCATGTGGACCTCTTGTAATTGACTTCTTCTATAGGAATATTTCCTTCATAAGTGCATTAGACCACTCACTGGCAAGACGTCAAAATTTAAAATACGTGAAAAGCTCTTAACAATAAAACTCTTCTCCCATGTTGAAAGTTCAAGTTTCGTTGTTAATGGTTTCAGTAATTTAATCTCCTCTCTAATGTTGTGGTTCTAGTTCCAGAAATGAAAAGCAACTGACAAATTTTCAATTTGTTTATATTTTATGTTCTTTCGATGTTCTGATAATCTAGTTTTTAAATTTCTTTTTGTCAATCCAATATACAATTTGTCACAATCCTCACAAACTATCCTATATATACCTGATTTTTGTTCTAGTGCTATTGTGCTTTCTAAAGGATTATTTAACAGCTTTATGAGTGAAAATCTGTTTTGTGATGTCCAAGGGTGCAATGTAAATTTGTTTTGTATTTCAGTTTTTCTGTCTTTTGAAGAGTGGTAATCTGTTTTAATTTCTTTTGCCTATAGTCCCGTTTGTTTATTTGTTTATTATTTATTTACTTAGTTATTTAAATTCATCATTATACTGTTTTGGATTTGGAGGTATGCTGTTAAGTCTATGAATCAAGCTTCTTAGAACTGCTAATTTATGGAAAGAGAATTGAAACTATTGTATTTGTAATTATTATTTAATTTTATGTAATTATCTGTGAGCATAAAATCTAAGAAAATAATTGATTGTCTTCCTAAATGTCCATTGTTAACTTTGTGTGATGATCTTGTATATTCAGTAGTTTTAAAGAATCAATTAAAAACTTACAGCAAAAATATCAAAGTACCTGGCCCAGAATTTAAACCTATATGTAAAGGCTTTAGTGATATGTGTCTCTAAACTGCTCATATACAGATTTGCTAAGAAAGGTGCAAGTGGATTACCTTTTGTTTGTTTATAATATTTGTTATTGAATGTGAAGTAATTTTGTTCTATACACAGCATCATTAATAGTATGATTTGATCCATATCCATATTGTTGAACTTGATTGACTGTAGCCACTTTTTCAATAAACTTAGAATTTTATCTATTAGAATGCTCGTAAGTAATGATGTAACATAATATCCTCCTTTTTATTTTAAAATGTTTAATTTTATCTATTAAATTCTGAGAGTTATATACACTTAAGCTGTAAAATTTTGTGAAAGAGTTCAAATTTTTTACAAACTATTTAGCTAAATAGTAAGTTGGAGCATTGATCTGATTAATGATTGGTCTCATACTATCATCATCTTTAGGTATCTTTGGAAGGCCCTACAATCTTGGTAAAATTGAATTGTGTGTTTTTATTGCATATAAATCAGCTTGAAGTAGTATGTGACAGTTTTATAAAAGTTTTTTCCACTATAATTTGGTATGTAGGTAGAAGGTCTTTGGAATTTCTATGTAATCATCTTTTTGAAGTAACTTCACTTTTATCAATGCTTTTAATCATAAAGCTTCTCGTTACTAATTAATTCCAAATAATTTGGCAATAATGGGAAAGTAAAAAGTCTAGAAGAAAGAAAAAGCAAAAATTATACATCCAATGTTCTGATGTTACTATTTAGAACCTGCCCCCCCCCCCCCCCTTGTGAGTAGCATTATATACTCTAAGCTAAGATCAACAAGATGCCCCTCTGAGTAACTTCAATTTAACTGAAATTTTGAAGACATTAAATCTCTCCTACTTTCGCTTTCTTTTTTTAAATATGTAAACTGTAGTTAGCAACTGCAACATTCAACTGCAGTAAAATAAATGAGTAATTTCTGCAGCAGCCTGTAGAACTTGGTGTTTCAACCTGGGAATTTCATCTCAAGCATGTATAATTTCTCATTTATGACTAGGTTTGTAACTGATAACAGAAGATGATTGTAGCATGATAAACAAAACTGCTGAGGAGTTGGTTCACACCTGTCTATCAAGTTATACACATGCACAACCTGCCAAGGACACATTTAATTTGAATGCACAGATTACTACTATACTAGCTACTGGTGTGGTTTAATGACACATTAAGCCTCTCAAGTTAGACCTGAGCAGGCACTGGATACAAGGTGCAAGGTGGTGGATGATAAGCAAGGACCACCTGGAAGTCCAAAGACTTCCCCTCTGAATACCCGAGAGTGCACACACTCCGGGAGTCTTTTCAATACCTGGAGTCTAAAAAGCCCCCCTCCCCCATTACAGGGTGGAAGTGGATATGCCACTTATGCACATCAACCCTGCAGGGAAGACTACTGTAAAACCTTGGTACAGCCACTGATGATCTAGCACATCATACTACTAACTCTACAGGTTAGTACCCAGGACTTTTTAGATATCCCTCAGCCCTGTATGGATGGCCCAGGCCTGGCCAGACATACCCAATACATACCTAAATGTCGGAAACCATTGCCACATCGAGTCCTACCCATCCAAACAACTCCCAATCAGGGAAGGACTTGAATTAATATAATTTTGAGTCGAACTAGTACTCAATGCTCCACTTATTGCTAGTATTAGAACGCGTTTCGTTAGGATCTTCCTAACATCATCAGCTGTTGTTGACTAATAGATGTTGGTTTGGTGAACTCCTTGGAGGTGATAGGTGCGTCTCTGTCGGTATCTTGACGCACTTGAAGTTTGGGTTTTCTTCAAAGGTAGTGTCGAAATTAAACAATGTTCTTTCATATTTCTTTATCACGATTTTTTCCAATGTGGTTAATGCAGCTGGACCTTGGACACTTTTAAATAAGTGGATTTCTCGTTCTATCATGACTCTCCTTCCAAAAATGGTACGCTACCGCCGATTTATCTATTTCTTTGTTCCTGATGTTCCTAAAATGCTCTTTAAGCCTAATGTTCGAGTTCCTTTTAGTTTTTCCAATGTAAAAGTTGTCACAGCCTTTGCAGTTTTTCCGGTACACACCTGATTTTTTGTCTGTGGGTATGTCCTTTGTATTATGTGATTTCAAAAGGTGTTGTACACTAAATTTGCTCTGTGGGGCCAAAGTAATACTGTGCTCTTTGAAGACTTTTTGGAAAAGGTGTGTAGCTCTGGGATGATATGTAAATTTTCTGTATGAAGTTTTATTGCTGATTGGGGAAAGAGCAGTTACTTGTTTGCATCTATCATAGTCCTTACACTTTGGAAGGACTTGAATGTTCGTCCCGATGTACTTCTAGTAATTTCAGAAGTACCATAAGTGTTAAGGCTCCATAGCATCCGCACCACAGCAGCTGAAGAGGGTGAAACCCCTCCGCTATGTGAAAGCCAATACCCGACTGATGGAGTTGATTGATAACCAACATGTTTCTCACACCTGTCTTTGAATAATCAAGGTGTTAAGTAATCATGCCAAAGGGGTGAAGGGGTGCACGGCATATGAGAGATGTGTCACTAACAGACCCTCTCAGAGTATGTAGTCTTATCCAGGTATGTGGGGCTCTGTCTAGGCAGACCTTAAATATCACTAGTTAATACTGGTAAATTATAGATGAGTCGTAATAATTGTTTCGCTTCACTGTGGTGTTCCAATACAGTTAAATTTCGATATATATATAACCTTAGTTTTAGTACCTCTAAACTGGAGAGTCCTTATGGGGACTCCAAAAGACAAACAAAATCAAATAGTGGCTGAGGTGCCAAAAGGGGAATCAGCACCCAGGAACACAAAATGGAAGAGGACATTGCAGCTCCCAGAGACTGAGGGAAGTATTGAAGATGTGGTAAACCGGAGCTTTGAAGAGGACCTGGCTAACCAACAAACAATTGCAGCCAAGTATGTTTCTACCAGAGATATGGAGATGAAGGTCCAAGTGTCCAAAGGCGATGTAGGACCAGACAGCCTAGGAGCCAAGGTGGTCAGTTATCTTAAATTGCAAGCAAAAAAGCTAGTAAGGCAGAGAAAAGAAGATAAAAGAAATTTGGAAAATCAGCTCAAGGTGCAGGGGAAACTGGTGGAACGAGAGGAGACAACAGCTGATGCTGCACCACTGCCTGGAACCAGTAAACCCACCTTGGTAGCGTGGTGGTAGCATATCTGCCTCACGTTCAAGAGGTCTCGAGTTCGAAACTCGGTAGGAGGAGATACTTGGATGAGGTTTTTTCTGGGGGTTTTCCCTTATCCTGAAAGACGAATGTTGGGTAACTCTAAGCTCTATGGACTCTGGGCTCATTTGAGCATCATTTCACCCATTTCATTCATTGTCCGATATGACTTAACGTTGGAGGACGTAAATTACAAAAAAAAAAAAAAAAAAAAAAAAAGAGAGAGAGAGAGAGAACCAGTAATTCTAGAGTCTCAAAGAAAGAGTGTGGGGCCTTGATGTGTAGACAGTTATTATTACGATTTATATATATAAGGGTGGTTAACTACTCGGTCATCAGCACCCTGATGTGTAGATGGTGGACACACATAGCTGGATTCCTTATTTAACTCCAGATCACACTGGGGGGACTATATTCAATGGAAGATATGAAAGGGTACTGTGGGGTTACACCACGATGATTTCTGTCATACAGGCCAATCCACAGCACAGCATTACTGCATCACAGTTGCTATGGAATAGCATTATGGGGTAGGATACTGAAACTGTCATAATACATTAACAGTTCTATGCAGGACTGTATTATGGGGCTAAAGATTAAGGGTTATTTTACTCAAAGCATTTCAGCTGATAAACTCAGAATGTGTCTCATGATAAGGCATGCCTGGGCCCACCAGATTTTTTTTTTTTTTTTTTTTTTTAACAAGAGATTCAGCAGTGATCTTGGTAAGATACGAGGCCTGAATAAGTCCTGAATGACTCTGAAGAAGTTCCTCCTCCTCAGAAGTTTAAAGAACTGGTCATGTAGTGTAAGAGAAGAGGCCTCCACTTATTGACTGACTCCAATGCACATCACTGCATATGGGACAGTACAGACATCATTGAGAGGAAAGTGGCATTGCTCAAGTACTTGAGTACAACAGATCATGAGATTTTGAACCAAGGTAATATTCTAACATTTGTTAATTTTTAAAGGGAGGCAGTCCTAGACCTGATACTAAGGTCCTTCAGGATACTCGTAAAAGTTAAGAACTGGAGAGTCATTAAGGAACTTTATCTCATCACAGGGCTATCTTTTTGATCCTCTGCAAAAGTTAGAGATCATCTGTACAGGAATCTTAGGAAAAGTAATTGGGACTCTCTTAGAGGGGACCTGGTAGACACTCTTAAGAATGGGTCCCAGATTAGGATAAAAAATGCGGAGGACCTTGAATTGTCATAAAATTTTTCACAAACAATTTGTTCTCCACTTAAATAACAAACCACCTCCTGATATGCGAGGTAAGGACAAGAGGTAAGTTTAGATGGAATCCCTATTTGGAATCCATTAGGCAAAGGACACATAGGTTCTGTAACAGTTATAAGGCTAATAAGTGTCAGGGTACATGGAATAGTTTAAAGAATCCCAGAGAAACTTCAGAAAGACCTTAGAAAATCATGAAGGCTTTTTTGGGATTGTATCCAAGAGTAATTGAGCACTGTTCATTTGCAGAAACTATTGGTCTTCAGGAGTAGAGGTAGTTGGCCTCATTGAAGGAGTTCATGGATGCAACTAGAGGGAAAGACCTTGAAGGTGTCGCTTGAAACTCACTTCCCAGGAATGCATATTATCGATAAAGAATGTAACTTGGCAGGCGCTCATAGGCCCTCAGCAGTGGGTTGGCAAGTTGCCTCTAAAATTGTCTGAATTATAAGAGACTTAAATGGGGCATTTTTTCTTTTGAGCCTTTTGAAAGCACAAGTGTGGATGGCATTTTCCTGGCAACTCTTCAAGAATCCTAGGAGACTGTCTCTCTGCACATGGTGAGAGCATTTAAGGTCTGCCTGGCCATGGTGTGTTTATGGTTTTTATAATAATCAAGCCTGACAGACAGTCTTACTGTATGCTAAGGATTATCAGCCTGGCATCCTTCAAGCTGATGGCATTGAAAAAAAAAAAAATTAAGATCATTCTTTATTGAACAGCCCTCGCTAATCAAATGGCACTGTAGTTGTATATTTCATTAACATTTTAGTTACAATATTTTACTATGAATGTTTTTCACCTTGTTATTTCCTCTGTGATGGGTTAAAATTTGTGGTAACTTTCAAATAATTCACAAAACCATTATAGTATCTCAGAAGAATAATACATAGTTAAAACAAGCATTGAGCTGTCATTATTCAGTCGAAACTTTACTAGCATTTGTCTCAATGTTGCACTCACTACACAGATATTTCCAGACAGTGAGCTAGTTTGTGAGTATTACATCACAGAGCAAGAAATATGCCTGCCATTTACCCAAGCACACAAAACTGACAACAGAACATTGTTCAAAAGCATATCACTTTATACACAGAACAATTTAAACAAAGAATAACTTATAGAATGAGTTGTGTTTCTTGTTTGATTTTATTAAGTATACTTGAACATTGCTCATAAGATCTCAATGATGAAAATAAACAAATGTTAATCTATAAAGACTACAATTGAGTCATACCTTTTAATACTTGTAACTCCACTCACGTGCTTTTACAAAATCAGGAACGTTTTCGAAACTGTTGCAGTTTTGAAAACGTTCCTGATTTTGTAAAAGGACGTGAGTGAAGTTACAAGTTTTAAAAGGTATGACTCAATTTTAGTCTTTATACATGAAATTAGCTTCACTGTTAACAACGCTTTTATTTATAACTATTCAAATGTTAATCTGCTTCATTGTATAGTAATACTATGATTTATAAAAGCACTTACCCAACACCATATTCAACATCATAACATCGACCTTGCAACTCATGGTGCAGTTTGGTAACTTCTACCCTCTTCTCTACCATTGGTGGCAATGCCTTACGCACATGTTCTTGTAGCCGATAAAATGCAAGGGAGGGTTCATTGGCTACAATGTGCATGTTCTCCGATATTCTTTCAGTAGCTGTAACATATTTTATTAACAAATGTATTGCTTCATTAATACAACTTTTCACTTTAAATCATCTAATTTTATGCAATTTTCTTATTCAACATCTTATTTAGGTATAATTTGACAGATAATGCATTAATCTACAGAGCAAAAGAAGATTCAGATCTAACTAAATGTTGAGACCACAAACAGACACAAATATGACACTTCAGAATTCATTTCTAAAAATTGCACAAACTTCATTTAAATCACCAAGTATGTCAGCTAAGCCTCACTTGAAGGTTTAACATACACTTATTTATTTGGTTTGCAGATGGGGATTAAATTATGCTTAAGTAGAAGTTTCAGGATTTACATTTTATATTTTTAATTAAACGTTGCACATAGTTTTGGAATTAAAATATACAATAAAGGATTTACATTTTGTACTACTAAACTATTTGAGTGCAAAAGTATATTTAGACTTAATTTAAAATAATTTTGGCAAGAGGAGAAACAAAGATAGATTATTTCTGTCCTCAAAGATTTCTTTTCCAATTTCTATTAAGTGATTCCTGCCTCTATGAATCCTTTACACAAATCCATGAAAAAGGCTGACATTTACAATAAGGTTTGAGTTATGGATTAACCCTCAAGCAGTTTGAAGTCCATTTTTCAAGGTTGTTATGTCACATACCAGATTTTCAGTATTATTGGCACTATTGAGATTTGACGGTAAAAAAATCTTGTAATACCAAAATTGCAGAGACAAATAATAAACTTCAGCCAATAGGAGGTTTATATTTTTTGTGAATCCCTGTACAAATAATTACAACTCTTGAGGGTTCCTGACTCTTAATCAAAGATTAGCAAAATTACATGGAAACTACCAACTATACATGTAATCAAAGCAGCCCCGAATACTGAATAAAAATATGGATATATGCAAATGGTAAAAATGGATGTGTGTATTCTGCAAGTTTATAATGGCATGAAGTATGACCAGGGAAAATTAAATCAAGGGCAATATGTTGGTTCAAATAAGGTTGAACCATATTTAAATCCCTGAGAGAAATTACAACAGACAATTTGGATGAACTTTCGTATGTGTTCCAGATTTGAACATGTGCTTAGGCATGTATTTATGTGTTGAAAATTGATGTTATCGTACATATAGCGAAACATACTGAGGACCCTGAGTGTATTTATTTATTTATGTCCTCCAACGTTAAGTCATCAAACGATGAATGGGATGGGTGAAATGAAGCTCAAATGAACCCAGGGTCCATAGAACTTAGAGTTACCTGACATTCATCTTTCAGGATAAGGGAAAACCCCGGAAAAAACCTTATCCAGGTAACTCACCCTGACCGAGATTCGAACTCGGGACCTCTTGAATGTGAGACAGACATGCTACCACCACGCTACCAAGGCGGGCCCCTGAGTGTAGCCGAGATATTGAGGGCTCTAAGTCCAAAGTGTAGCCAAAAAGTTAAAATAGGGCAAACTACATGATCCCCTATTAATAATTTATAACTTAGGATTAATATCCATCTAGCCTGAAACCGCTAACCTAAGTCTTTCTCAAGCTTTATGAACCGTTACCATTAGGATTACTATGGAGGGAATTCCACACCAAAACCTGTGGTTTATAGCATCTAAGCCCCAAGTGGGACATCCCCGGAGGAAGGATGAGGCAAAAGGAGACAGAGAACGGCCGACCCAAGGAGTCACGACAGCGCCGAGACACCCGCTGACATCTCTACCTGGGACCACCAGATTAGAGATGATGTGAAATGATAATGGAAATTAAATGGAGGGGCAGGAAATTCGGGGGATGTAATTAACCTACCCAGCATTCGCCTGGCGCCCCGGGAAAACTCCCCAAAAAACCTTTGGGTCAGGTAGGTCGGCAATGGGAATCGAACATGGGCCTCCCGAATGCAGGCCCCGTACGAAACCGCCCGAGCCATCCCCCTCAGGCGCGTATAAGACTATCAGTTCCGGAACGCATTCGAAAGCTTTGCCGGCAATTCTTTTTAGTTCAATAGGTCCAACTAGCTGGAAAATTATTGAGTTAGGACTTAAACATTTGTAGAAAATTTCTGGGCAAACAAGATGCAACCGAAGTTTTTCCTAAAAACATTTTAAAATGAGTACAAATAAGGCTCTTTCGTCAATTTGCTCGAGATACTAAGAATTAGGGCGACCGCGCGAAGCGCCTAATCTAAGTACCAACATCGTACTCACGTATTCGCTGGATGTCAAGTTCCTACCAACATAATTTGTAACATTCATAGACGTCATACACCATGTGAATATGCTTTGTGCATTCAAGGCACACAAAAAAATAATAAAATAAGAGAAATGTGAGCTTTATGAAGAACTGAAAAGTGAATGCGTAAAGCACGCATAAATATGGTGAACTGTGCCTTACATATAAGGAGAGCAAAAAGATAAATTTGCCATTTAGAGGACATTTAAGTGTTTCACATTTACCAGCTGTGGAAATATCAGAAATGAGGCTAAACACTCCTTCAGTGAAATATTACTTCTTATTACAAATGTACTTATTTAGAAATGAAACCTACCTTTCTTAACCTTAATTTCCAATTCAGTATCTGATATTCTTCCCGTCATTTTCTCGAATATTTGTAGCGTTTAAATAATGTGTTCTCTAAATTCTCTATGCAGCTATTTAGTAAATCGTAAATCAGTTTATTACAGCTACTACATTAAGAACAGGCAATGAAGGATGTATACTCGAGCTTCCTTAAGGCTTAAGATCTGAATGACAATCCGCAAAAGTAACGCATCTCCGAAAGTTTAACTAAAACCACTCAAAATTAATTTGCGACTCAAACACAGAACAGCACAGACAGAACACGTACATCAGGTTTATTCGAACACGGTTCTGAATCCATTATAAATTATTTGAGTGTACGCAATGGAAAATTGGCATTCCAGCATAATATTTAGTTCAGAATTGGTTCTGAATTTCCAACACACCGTTCTGAAATAGTGAAACAGGTTCTTGGTCAGGCCTATGAACTGAAGATTCTGACATGCGCAAATCGTATGGCCCACAGCGCATGTTCAGGTTATTCAGAATCCATTAGAACATGTGCTAAGAATCTGTATAATCAATTGCCTTAGAGAATTAATAAACTAGAAGATAAAAGAAATTAAGCCGTAACGGACAAAACGTGTATATCATCCACTAAGGCACCTTGTCGGCCCAGGTGAGCAATGATATAGACTAGGAGGTTTTTGCCAACTGCATAGCTTTGAAATATGCGGATTCGGCGAAATGTTAGCATACCCATATTGTTTTTCTTATTATTTTTGGTCCATCATTAATTATATTCTAGCTTTTTTAAGCAGCGTAACATTATTCACCCACTCCTATTAGTATCGTCAGTTTTCTTATGCATATCAGTAAACCAAGTATTGGCACTTTCAGCGCATGCAGAGTGTTATGATTGGCAACGCTCCAGGCACAAAGGCAGACGACGGTTATACAGGAAAACCTTAAGATTCAATAGAAAAATTCAGACATGCGAGTTTTATAAACTAATTAAGTAATGTAACATGTTCAATTATTCAGGTACTATGCTTATCCTGCAATCAGACAGCTATTCTCTGCTACGGTTAGCAATGACGTATCCTAGGAGGCTGTTGCCAACTGCGGAGTTCTGAAATACAAGAGAGAATAAGCTTGCCAAGCATATGATGATACTTTTTTTTACATCCTCCAACGTTGTCACATCGGACGATGAATGGAATGGGTGAAATGATGCTCAAATGAGCCCAGGGCCCATAGAGCTAAGAGTTACCCGACATTCGTCTTTCAGGATAAGGGAAAACCCCGGAAAAAAACCTTATCCAGGTAACTCATCCTGACCGAGATTCGAACTCGGGAACTCTTGAACGTGAGGCAGACACGCTACCGAGGCGGGCATTATTATTATTATTATTATTATTATTATTATTATTATTATTATTATTATTATTATTATTATTATTATTATTATTATTATTATTATTATTATTATTATTATTATTATTATTATTATTATTATTATTATTATTATTATTATTATTATTATTATTATTATTATTATTATTATTATTATTATTATTATTATTATTATTATTATTATTATTATTATTATTATTATTATTATTATTATTATTATTATTATTATTATTATTATTATTATTATTATTATTATTATTATTATTATTATTATTATTATTATTATTATTATTATTATTATTATTATTATTATTATTATTATTATTATTATTATTATTATTATTATTATTATTATTATTATTATTATTATTATTATTATTATTATTATTATTATTATTATTATTATTATTATTATTATTATTATTATTATTATTATTATTATTATTATTATTATTATTATTATTATTATTATTATTATTATTATTATTATTATTATTATTATTATTATTATTATTATTATTATTATTATTATTATTATCATCATCATCATCATCATTATTATTATTTACCGATGCATGGTGAAGTAAAGTACTGTCATTATTTGGTTTGTATGTGTGTACATATACTTGCAATTACTCAGAACTGAATTTTTTACTATTGATATGACGTGAAAAAAGAATTATTTGAATTAGCCAAGCTGTTAAATTCGAGAAATAGCACACACTTCATTTCCTGTTAGCCTGCGGAATGTTGTATATCTATACTTATGAATGAATGCTGGATAAGCAGTGTTTATTTACTCTGGAGAGCTCAAATCAATATTATTCAGTTCTATTATTATATTATTTCAATATTATTCTTTAGAACTTCTTGAACTATTCAGTTCAATGTTATTCTTTAGCTAACAGTAGAGTATGAGTTAAATAGTGGAATGGCTACTTGCGATGAATTTAGTGGCGAGTCAAACAGGCAGGTATTACGAAGTCTGCTTGACGAAGTATTATTTTTAAGGTCTACACGTTCTTCAAAATAGGGCAACGAGGAATGTAGAAATCATCTCGATTTCTACAATGGTCAACGGCTTACTGCTGAAGCGTGTGGTGTAGGTAAAGCAAGTGTGTCCCGCACTTGTGGAGGGGCAAGAAAATCTGCTCCCAGTGGTGCCCAAATATTTGTATCGCCTAGAAATCATGTTGGTCCTCCGAAGAGGGTTACAAATTTAAGTGACTTTGACAAGGACGTTGTACGTAGAACTGTGTTCGAGTTTTATGATCAAGGCGAGTTTCCAACTATACAGAAAATAACTTGCACTCATACTGCGTGAGACATGCAGAAAACCTACAAGAAGACTATTTCAAGAAACAAATAGCACGTGACGAGATTTTTAGAACTTATAATCTTACATTTGCAAGACTCAGATGATGAAGACAGTGACAATGACGAATTGTCTCTTGACGTAAGTGACTTTGATGTGATATGGATGAGCCACTGGCAGTTCCATTGGATTAGAACAACAGGTAATTCATAAACTATAATTATAGCATTTAAAATATGCATAATTTGCGAAAACGCTTTTTCCAGTTTTGATTTTGGCAACTGCATCATTACAAAAGTTTGGAAAATTTAATTTGGTTATCCTTACGTCTAGCGCCAAGCAGACCTGCACGAGAGAGGGAAATATAAAAAGAGTGGGGGTAACAAGCTGTCAACGCTGATTATTCTGACACATCTGATTAGCTGGACTCCAGAAGTCTTTCCATTTAAAACACATAGTAGTGAATGACAAAGTAGGTGTTGGCATGTGTAGCAATGACGACAATGTTGTATATGATTTTAAGTTTTTTTTTTTTTTAACAGGTGGAATACAATAAACAAATATATCAAATTTTATGCTTTTTGGGCAGTAAGAGAAATGAATTCAAGTGTCAAACAAGTGTCATGCTTGCCATTTTCTTTAGGAAGCTCCACATAGTATTTATTGTTAGCTATAGATTGACACAAAACTTGGATACAGAAGATGTTTCCTATGAAGCACAGAAAAAGATATTTCAAGATCTTGAACTTGACATTTAGCCTCAAAATTTGGTATGAAATGTAATAATTATGTTTTCTTTATATAAACATTCCTATAAACAGAATTAGTGACTTGGACCAACAACCATTATAAAACCCATTATAATGGGCTATTATATAAAATATGTTTTAATACTATCCTACCTGCATTTCACATGTTCAGCTGATCGTATGTTCAAACACCATATTGCTACTGATGTAAAAAGTTAACTTGCTCGAGCTTTAGTAGTCGTGACTGCACATGAACAATTCAAAATGCTTTAATCAAACATTTTAAAGCAATTCCAACGCCTCATATACCGTCGGGATTACTTCACATTTTGAGTTTTCAGTAGCAACGCAATATTAGAGTTGGCTGGCCTCGTAGCTCAGTCGGCACCTACCTGCCGTGCTAAGGGTCCCGGGTTCGATTCCCGGCTGGTGGTGGGGACTTTTCTCCAACCAAGATGATTTCCTTCCCCAGAGTATGAAAGTATGAATGAGAGTGTAAAAGTGTGCGTGATCTAATGATATAACCCAACGATGAGGTACGAGTTAACACCATCGATATTGTGACTTTTTGATTTCGTAGAATTAAAAGTCCAAGTTGCAGAAATTCAAAATGTTCTTTATTTCCGTAGAAGTACACTTACAGTAGCAGAATTATATAACACACACACACACACACACACACACACACACACACACACACACACACACACACACACACACACACACACACACACAGCCCGCCTCGGTAGCGTAGATGGTAGCATTTCTGCCTCGCGTTCAAGAGGTCCCGAGTTCGAATCTCGGTCAGGGTGAGTTATCTGGATAAGTTTTTTCCGGGGTTTTCCCTTATCCTTCAAAACGAATGTCAGGTAACTCTAAGCTCAATGGACCCCGGAGTAATTTTTGTAAATTACAAAAAAGATGAAGAAAGAAAGAAAAAGAAATAACACACACAATCAATCATCCAAGGTCGTTGACCACAAACAAAAGCGCTCACTTTCATCACACACTAGCTTCAATTACAACTCTCGTTACGACACTGTTTACAACTGTCTTTATAACTGTCCGATAGATTAGTCACGCCTTCTTTTTATACCCGACCAGTAGCGGCTCACGTTGTCTATACCAAGGGGGCTGCACTGATTATTGAAATTTTAGTTTACCTTAATTATTTGAAGATGAACTACATACGACGATCTTTCTTTGTAGCAAACTTATTAGCAATTCTCTCGTTGAACTTCGGGATGTTTTCTATCATTCTTTTTCTATGGACAACAAAGCAAGCGCAGTTAATCTATCTTCTTCAATTGTGCTCCTAAGGAATGTTTTAATTCCTTTTAGTGTGGAGAAACAGCGCTCACATTCACTTGTTGTTAGAGGTAGAGTAATAGCTATTTTCAAAAGTTTTAACACTTCAGAAAAAGTGGAAGAAAGATTATTAGCTCTAAGATATTGAAGTAGTTTTACAGCACCACCAATACTCCTGAATTCTTCTCTTGAATAGATGGCCGAAAGTTCTGTATTTAGTTTGCCCTTATCAAACACTGGGAACATTATTATGCATTCACTGAACGCATTTTCTGGAAATATTGAATTAAATTACTCAAATTGTGAAACTTGTAAACTGGAAGCAGAGATTCAACTGTGACATCATAACATCACATACTTCCTTGACTGTTGATCTGGTCTGTGTGTTTGAAATACTTTTTCTTTTATGTGGGTTTTCTGCTGCCAAATCACAGGACTCCACCGTGTTCCTTACTTTTGTAATTTCAGCAGTGAAAGTAGATATGTACAATGGAACCTTAGCAGCATCTATTAGTTGATTATACAGTATTTCTACATGAGGCATAACTAACTGGAAAAAAAATTAAGCCAAAAAGCAAAGCTTATTATTTTCAAAATACCCAAATAAAGCACTTGCCTCATTTATTGTCGCACTGCTGGAAAGCTCTGATTCCGACAAAATTTCAGAACATTCTTTAAATGCCTCCTTCTTTTCGTAAACAACATTTACAGTCCTTGATTTGTAGTTCCAACTCGTTGATCCACCACTGGGTATTCTCTTCTTAACACATGAAGCTAACACTGATAATCTGTGTGGAGAGCGGGTAAACAAGGTGAGTATAGCACAAAGTTTTAAAAAAATCCTAGATTTTGTGTTTTGCCTGGCAGCTCTGTCCATTATCACATTTAGCTGATGAGCTAAGAAATTCACACAGTAAGCATTGGGGTACACATCTCTAACTTAGTTTGCACTCATTACCGCTGCACCATCAAATCTTTGGCCTATAAGCTTCTTCTTATTTTATTTTAATACACTGCCAAGCTCAGAAATTACAACTTCCGCAATTGTATCAGAATTTTGCCCATTCAGAATAAAAATCCCCAGAATCGCTCAACAGGACTACCTAAGGCATTACTATATCGTAAGAAACAAACTGAAACATGTCAACAATATCTGTAATTTCGTCGGCCATAACAGATAATCACGTCTGTACATTAACTGACCCAAGTGTAGCAAAATTAAGCATGTTATTAATATGGTTTTTGGACATTTCATGTTTATGACATTTTTCGTTTAGTCCCGTCAAGTCCGAGACTCCCTTTTGAACCCATGTATTGTTGGCTGCGTCGTCTTTAATTCCAAATAAAAGGCAAGGAAAATAGAACAGGGCATTGCTGACTTCACAGCCACAAATCCACTCATATTTCGTGTAAATTTCAGGACTGAAACACCTGTTATATGTTTTTGTCGACTTGTTGCACTTTGAATAATGTTTAACACAGGAGTCGGTCTTCCTCCCACTTTCATGTCACATTTCTCTTGCAGTGTTAAAGCGCCAAAACGAAGTGACTTTAAATGCTCGACTGAATTACTCATTGTTACAATCACATCATTGATAGCTGTTTATAAAGTCACATTTGATTACACTTTACTGTAAGGAACAAATATATATTTGAATCACCGTGAAAATGTTCAAAAACCGTATGATTTCACGAAAATACGCACGAAATTGCACTTAACACCGCTCTTGGGCTTGCAAACATTGCAGTCCAGTGTTTTCACTAAGCAAGGTGGCGCGCGGTTAGTCGAAACCTGTAGCGGAGGCTAGCGGAGGGGGAAATGCAAGCAATATGCACGTTAGTAAGCTGGACTGGCAGTCCAAGACGGAGAAACGGCTTCACATATGAACTTGCCGCACAGTCTATGAACTTGTAATGACTTACAATATATATATGGATGTAATCTATTCAATTTAGGCAATTAAGGCAACAATTAAATTAAAATTTGCTCTGGGGAGAGCTGCAGTCCAACAGCCCTCCTTTATCGGCCACCACTGTACCCGACCATTCATGATTCTAGATTGTTCTATAACAAACAAGAAATTGAATGTTCTGTCACTAGACGAAACACGAACGTTCCAGACTTCTAACGTTGTCTGTTTTGGCATGCCTTTTATTGCCGCGCTATGTTTATCTGCTTAGGCAAGCTCTTTATCTCCACCCGGCACTATCTGTCCCTTATCGCTCCGCGCTGTGCTATCGAAAATAATGGGTTCGCGACAATATGTTCCAAAGGAGAACAGCCGCCGATATGACCATTGCAGTTGAAGACAGGGAACAAAATGGAACAAAAAATATTAAAGTATACAACCAGCACCAGCTGAGGTAGGCAGGTATGAAAAATCGATTATTAGCAGCTACCGATAAAATACACATTTGGCAGCGCGATTTTGCATAGTTTTAGTCGTGTTTGGCCACCATGAGCTACTGTGATGGAAGTGTTGCCAACGGTTAAAATGGGAACTTAACTTCTAAAAGTTTGGTGTTCTGTTACCATTTCTAGGTGGCATTACTGGAATTTTGGGATAATGCTCCAAATACGCTCTGTAGACGATCGTTTAAAACTTGGCGTGAAGTTGAAATCGTCGTGGGTGGTCTCGTGTGTTTAGAATATGGGTGGTCCTTGGACTTCCATTGTAGACAACAGAGGAGTGCAGTGGAGTGTAAGCGTTTGTAGATTTCATTGTGTTGTATGTAATTGATTGACTGATGGCATGGCTGCGCCAGCAAATCATTGTTAAATAAGTGCAAAAGGTGGGTTTGGTTATGTTGTCAAGGTTTATCAGAAACAAAAGGGTCAGCTTTACAATGAATTTAAATTTCCAAAAGTGAATTTGCTTGTTAAGCTGTTTTAAAGAAAATAATTGTCAAGATAAATTGTACTGAGTAACACCTATACTGTAAAAGTATTCGGTGCATTGTTTCCCACTTCATCTAATATTAAAGGTGCATATTGAACGCGTATTTGGTAATTATATACCGAACATTATCTGTTTATATGGCATGTATATTTGAACCTTTTTTAAAAAAATAATGTACCTCTTAAATCAAAGAAGCTTTAGATTATATCATTTTTCAAACTGGCCTACTAAAGAATTTAGCTATGTTTACTTTGTCCTTGCACTGATGTGTAAAAGCGTAATATGATTTTTTAGCGATGTATTGTATAGCATGCTTAATGGCTTCTTTTTTATTGTTAAATTTAAAGAACTTATTGTTAATGTTTTAGTTCTTCAGATCCTACATTGAACAGAGATCTGGAATGTTGAACACAAGCAGCTATCTATCTTCACCTATCTTGTTGCATGCAATCTTTTCTCTCTCTCTCTCTCTCTCTCTCTCTCTCTCTCTCTCTCTCTCTCTCTCTCTCTCTCTCTCTCTCTCTCTCTCTCTCTCTCTCTCTCTCTCTCTCTCTCTCTCTCTCTCTCTCTCTCTCTCTCTCTCTCTCTCTCTCTCTCTCCTCTCCCTTCATCAAAAATAGAAAATTAAAATTTTCAGATCAGAAACACTCATTCACCTCGCATAGAGTAGAACAAGCATACAAAACCTTGTTAACTGCCTTAAAACCAAGACCACTTCATGTTGAAACTTAGTCAAAGTTTCCTACATTTTCACTGAAGTTACAGCTAAGGTTATTCTAAATTTAGTGAGAACTTAAACCCTCAGATAGCTTAGATTTTTATGTCATGTAATCTCCTTAAAAGGGTTGCAGACTATTGTCTCTCCACTTACATGTATTAATAAATGTCTTTTACAGGTGACTTCTCCCAGGTACATTAGAAATGTCCAAAGTTGTCCCAGTTAAAAATAAAAAGAAGTATAATAACTCAGCCAGCTATCGTCCAATATCACTAGGGTTAGAATCTGTTTATTTGTGTGTTGAGCTAATACATGAGTATAATAGGCATTCAGTCCAGGCTGTTAGTCTGTCATACCTATCCAACATAATGATACCTACACACCTTTTATATATCTTTGTGGCTATCCAAGACATTAATGGCTAATAATAAACTATTATTTATTTTGATTCCCTCTGGACGGACCTGTTCCATTTTTCCTTGACTTTACTTAAAAATTGATCTAAGCTCCTTACTTCCTTTCTAAAAGTCTCACTTAATGCTGCACATAACCTTTTACCATTTCTGCTCTAGAAATGCTTTCCTCCATAAGTTCGCATTAAAAGGCCAACTGGCTTCTCTTGCCATCACACTTGGAAGACCCAATATTTCCCTACAAAATATCCTGCGGACCATATCAATAGTTTCCTGTCCCCCATTCAGTCTCATATTTCTATACCATAGAGCGCTTTTGGTTACACCACCATATTATAAATTTTTTCCAACCATTTGACCCCAGTATTCAGCACTTGTATTTGCAACTTCTTATTTTTGTCATGGCTCCTTTTGCCAAAGCTAGTAGAATCAGTTATGTTATCATATTGACAAAGCTAATATACTTAGCAATTTGCAGTTTGGTTTTCAGAAAGGGAGGTCAACCATAGATGCTGTAGAATGTCTAGTAAAAATCTACTAACTGCCTTTGAGGCCAAATACTCGGGCAGCCTTCTGCAGTTTAAGTAAGGCACTCGGCTGCATAGACTATACTTATTTGCCAAGTAAATTAAAATGCAGTATTGTTGACAGTACAGCCCTTAAGTTATTTAAATTCTGTCTTGAGTCCTGCAAGTAAATTGTATGTATAGGTAAGAAAAACATCATGTACTGCTGAATTAAAATATGGTGTTCCCAATGGTTCTATTCTTGGGCCTGTATTATTCACACTAATGATTAAGGACGTACTTTGTGTCTAGCCACACTATATTGTATGCAGACGATAATGGTTTTATTAACACTAAGCCTGATTTATATGCACTTAGAACTATCATGGAAAATATTTTGTCTGAAGCAGATACCTGGTTCTGTACTAATCAGTTTCTACTTAATGAAACCAAAACTCTACACATAATATTTATACATGATTGGAGGAATTTAGTAACAGTGATTGCAAAATTAATTGAAAAAGCTATTTGTGGTCGGTTTTTTGACATTTTGTCACATTTTTATATTTTTGAGGGATGAGTTTCGGAAGCCATCACTTCTATTATCTACCTTTCTCCAACTGTCTGTCGGAAGGGAGCAGATGACAACAGACAGTTGGAAAGAGGTTAATAATGGAGGTGATGGCTTCTGAAACTAGTCACTCAAAAATATATATATATGTGTGTGTAAGTGACAAAGTGTCAAAAAACCGACTAAAAATAGATTTTTCATGTAATATTTTGCTTAAGAAATATTTCTGTAAACTCATGCTCAGCAAATGTTAAATTTCTTGGCATAGTCGTGGTTAATTAACTTGGGAATTCTATATCAAACACATTACTGCAAAGCTTTTGAAACTAATATCCTTATTAGAAATTTAAAGAGTTGTGCACCATGTAAATATTCAAGATCAGCATATTTTGCATTCTTTCAGACCATAGTATCTTATGGTATATTGCTCTAGATAAACAGTAGCCATATAATAGAAGTTCTATTATTACAGAAGAAATTAGTTCGCATAATGTCAGACTCACAAATGCTATCACATTGTAAACCATTATTTATTAAGTTAAAATTAATGACTGTGATCATCTTATATATTTACACTATATTGCTGTACACAAAAATAATTTATCTTTTCAACAACATAGGTCTGACATATTATAGCAGAAAAAATATAATGATCCATGTACCCTATCATATACCTTCTAAATCTGGTAAGTGCTATGAATAAAACTATACAATCAGTTATAAAGACTAATGCAAATACCAGTTACACTATTCAAATACAATTTGCATGATTGGCTTGTGGCAATATTCTTATTCTTTGTAAGAATACCTTGATTGTAAAAATATATAGTTCTTTTGTGTGTAATTAATATGTATGTAATAAGATGGTTCTTTTGATGAGATCTGTCTTTGTACATAGCTCAATGTCAATAAAATTAAATAAATCATGCAGCCACATTTCATGTGCATAACTCAGCATAACATAAATTTGTTATCCATATTAAACAGAAAGATTCTGAATTTACATTTAGATAGAATAATTCTGAAAAAGAAGGTATGGAAGTGTGTTTCCATAAGCTATGATTAGATCATAACCATATGTTTCAGTCTATTAATATTCCTTAGTTGTTTCATTAAGTGTGATTGCCTGATTTTAAGCAATGTGTGATATTTTTATATAATTTCAAGTTGAACTAATACTCAATGCTCCACTTATTGCTAGTATTTACCTAGAACACATTTAATTAGGATCTTCCTAACATCATCAGCTGTTGTCAACTAATGGACGTCGGTTCTGTGAACTCCTCGGAGGTGATAGGTGTGTGTCTGTCGGTATCTTGATGAACTTAAAATTCGGGTTTTCTTCAAAGGTAGTGTCGAAATTAAACACTTTTCTTTCAATTCTCTTAATTTCAACACTACCTTTGAAGAAAACCCAAATTTTAAGTTCATCAGGATACCGACAGAGATGCACCTATCACCTCCGAGGAGTTCACTTGAACCGACGTCCATTAGTCGACAACAGCTGATGGTGTTAGGAAGATCCTAACAAAACGCGTTCTAGGTAAATACTAGCAATAAGTGGAGCATTGAGTATTAGTTCGACTCAAAATTATATAAATTTTGTGCTTCATTGTATCATAGTCCTTACACAATGGAATGTGTGAAACATTGGCAGAGTTTTTAATATACAAGTTAAAAGTTCCAGGCCCAGTATTCTTTTTGTTTGAATTTGTCAAGGATGATCAGATATTGGATACATGACATAAAACTTGCTATAAAATCACTGCATTAGCAGCAGCAAATGACAATGCAACTTTATACATTTTAAGTTAGAAGTATTACATTTAAGAAATAATACATTAAGGTGCAAACATTGAGGATGATGAGCCCATCACAGCCCATTTAAGTAAAACTTGTGAAACTTGCTCTTTTACCATCATTGTCTGAAAGAATGAAGGAATTACATACCCACATAATACCAATGTCATTTCTAACATATATTCATTCTTTTATCATCACTGTTTACAATAAAAAAAGGTTGGCAATTCTACTATCACCAATTTTAATTCGTTTCCTAGTATAGTTTTGTACATCAGCAATGCAACAGTAATACATAAAAACAGAAGCTAGCAACAGCAACACTACAAATATTACAGTAAAATATTATTTGCCATAAACTTCACTTTTTAAGAAAGTTTATGAACGTTACACAGATGATGAAAGATTAGTGAAGTTTGTGGCAAATGACTATATTTTATTGTAATATGGCAGTATTTTGCTCCTTGGTTGAAATGTCTTAAAACTTGCATATCTAATGACTAGGAGTAGTACTGTATAGTCACTGCAGATGGCACTTGGTGCAGTTCCATGTGTAATGACAATGTTGCCTCGGAAAACAAAATGCATAACTTTTAGTGAACCTCAGAATTATAAAAGCAGGAGAATGTTTATTTAGATGGAAGAAGTGGGGAATCGAAGGGAAGGTAGCATGAATAAAAAATGCAAGCTTATATAAATAAACTAGATCTGACCTAACCTAATCTTCAATGAATCATAAATGCACATAGAGCTAAACTAGACCTAACCTATAAAAAGGAGTATCACAATGCACCACAATATGTGCAACGATTGATATAACTTATGGAGTGAATCAAAGTTAATAAATAACACATTGTGATCTTCCCCTACCATTCTCATCCAAATTTCTTTCTCTACCATCTGTAATTTTGTAGATATTAAATAGGTACCATGTATATGATAAATGGTTAAATTGGTTTCAGATTTTAATATGGAGAATTTACTTAGATATGCTGTACTGATGAGCATAATTTCATTGTGCATGGTGGCAGAAGATGGTGAAATAATTTCACACAAACGTGAAGATTTCAACAACAGAAGTATTTGGCATGAAGATAGCAGTGCTGACTTTTCACGGTCGCCTGTATCAGATATTAAAAGCTTATATTGTAGACACACTGCACATTGCAGGCAGCTGAATTCCACACTATGTATGGGTGCTAAACTTCCATATACATTTACTACTACTGATTTAATTCATGATTTGTCAGCACAGCAGAATGTTCAGGTATGTATAGCTGCTAATAAACCGTTTCAATAAACAAACGTAAAGTAGAACTTTCAACTGTAATTAAATTGAAGTGTGTGGATTGATATCTTTAGACAATCCACTATGACATACAACTGTTTTCTATCTATCCAAAACCTTAGCCTATATACGGCTATACCGCTCGCAAATGTTAAAGGCATATGAATGCTGGCCAATGCTCAAGTGGAGCGCTGTTGTCAAGCGCAGTACATGCACCTGCAGAGGTTCCGTGTACATAAGAGCAGTTTTATCTGCCAGCAAAGGTTTTGGCTATTCTCTCCATAATTAACCAACACATTAAATATTTCTAACACATTAAGATCTTACCTTGATACATGTCTCAGCAGTGGAGCAGCAAGCACGGTTTCCAATCCGGTAACTCGTTTTCCGACTTCATGGATCTTTCCTGGAGATTAAAACACAGGCATGCTCCCTTTTTCTAAGGATGAAGCTGCTTCGCTACAAATTCATGACACTGTGTGCACACTGCCTACACCACAAGGTTACAGAGTTAATTGCTGGGATTTTGAAAAAAATATACAGTTGCCCTATATCCTGGATTGGAGAACTTTTGTAAAAACTTGTTCATATTAAATATAATTTTTCTGCCCTGAGAATGAATCACTTGACGTTTGTTGATCGAAAAATCACTTGTCCCAGCTTCGAGGGACATGTTCACGCACTCGGATCACAAACACTGGAAAAAAGATATGTGTATAATGGTAATAATTTAATGTAATATTAACAATATTTCAGCTCGAGTTCAACACATGACTTAATGATGCCATTCACTTTTAACAAAACGACACCTCTACTCTGAAAATAAACTGAAAATTAACTCTGTTTCAAACTGCGTGAGTTCTGTTTTAATAGTAGGTGCATTATTTATTTATGCTTGAGATAAATGTTATGAGGAAAGAATGGTGTTTTTCAGGGTTTTCTGTGTTGAATGGAAGGATGTTTGGTGTAACCATAAACATGTGAAGATAAAAAGTGCATCACTCGCATTATAAGTATCATAGAGAGAGGATTTTTGTACGGTCATGATCAGAAAGTAAAATTCTTTGTTGTTATAAGATTGGCAACTATAATATTCAAATATTTATCCATAACATTTAACCATAACCATGTGAAAGAGAAAACGTGCATTGCTCATGTTCTAAGTATCGTAGAGACAGGATTTTTGTACGGTCATGATCAGAAAATAAAATTCTTTCTTATTCTAAGATTGGCATCTGTCATTTTTCAAACCGTTATCCGAGCGTAATTAATTAATATAATGGTCTCAGTTCAGGCGCACGAAATGCATGTACCACATGGGGCAGCTCTGCTAGGCGGGGCAAGCTTAGGAGTCTGCAGTACGGCCTGCCTCCATATACCTTTTACTTTTGCAAAGATTATAATTTGAAGAAATGATTAATTTCTATCAAATAACTTGAATAATATGAGTTAAATGATGAATCCTGGGACTCAAGTACTTAAAATTGTAAGTTGCCACAAACAGTGTGTCTCGAATACGAGAGCCCCTAGTGGTTTACCTGGAAAATATATGAGTCAATTGGAGAATTTAATGTCATGATGGCAAGTTGGCCATAGAAGCTCAATGGGTAAGAGCAACTAGACGGAAAACCAGGATATCCATGGTTCAAATCCTGGCTGTGACATTGAATTTTTCAAATTTACTATCTATCCAAAATCTTAGCCTATATATGGATAGTGTGAAGAAATGGTTAATTTTCATCAAATAACTAAAATTTCAATTAAACTTATTCATATTTTTTTATTAGTGTACAAAAACTTTGAAGTTCATAATTACTAAAGCTATCCTGAAAATTTCAAACTAATAAGCTATGAGCTGTGGAGCAAGTAACACTTTGAATGCTGAAAAAGTTCTGAAATGAAGCAATTATTAAAAATGGATTTCAGTTAAGTGCTTTACTTAAATAGTAAATTATTGATACTAAATATCTATTTCTGGCTTTGAAATTATTTATATTAAAAACTAATTATGTAGCATGAAAGTGCAAGTTATAAGTATAATAATGCAAAAAACAAAATAAAAATTAAACATCTTGCATTTTTTACCAAATTTTGCTGATACATTGCTTTAAAAGGCAGACTTAAAGTTTCTAAGTTAAATTAGCACACAAGATGATTCGAGACTCCATGAAAAATGTAGTGCAGAATTTTTCCTTCAAGAGAAAATAGTATGAACCTTAAATACTGATTGAACCCCAGATATTGTGCTGTACAGAAGGATGTGCAATATTTTTGAATAAGGTAAGGGTTAATGCAAATATCAGATACTGAAAATTCTGAGTGATAAGAGATCATAGATAAATTTAGGGTTCTTAGTCAATCTGTCTATTTTGTGATATTTTTCAAAATAATCCTGTGTATCTTTACTTTCAAACTTGTAGTTGTGCATCCTAGAGGAGTTCTACTTATACCAAGGTGTGTTTCATAATAATGGGTTCCTCTCCTCATTGTTATGTTTGCAATTCTTTAAAAAGAAGAGTAGGATGTATATCTCTTCTCATAAATGTGTTTTTTATTGTATTTGATTGTAATCAAATAACATCTGTCCTCAGGGTATTATTATTATTATTATTATTATTATTATTATTATTATTATTATTATTATTATCATCATCATCATCATCATCATCATCATCATCATCATCATCATCATCATCACAGTTTATGTTCGTTTATTTGGTTTATTTGTTTTATTTTTTTCCCACCACTAAGGAATTACTGCTGCAATGGCAAAGATTTCGACATATTCCAAAATGTTGGGCAGTGATTCAACCCTTTCTCTGTTCTGTTTATATGCCGAAGTGTGAAAATGGCACCGTTGATTTACCATCACAGGTAAGCATTATAGCATCTGTATTTCACTCAGTTACTATAAAGCTAGTGACTAAGATTGTTAGTTGGTAACTCCAACTAAAACTTGAACTCAGATTATGAAGCAGACACACTAATAAAAATAATATAAATAATAACAATAACTTTCTTGTTTGTTCTTAATCATATTGTTAAGTGGATATTATTAAATTACACTGAGTAATCTTTGCAGGCCAACCTCAAATTTGAAGTGGCACTTGATATTGATGGATACCAAACCCATATGTTGCAATTTACACTTCATCCACACATCCTCTTTTCTTCTTTCTTTTTTTTTTTTTTTTTTTTTTTTTTTTTTTTTTTTTTTTGTTGGAAATTATTTTCTTTATTGTAGTGAATTGTGACACTCATGACATTTTCTGAGATGGAAAATAGCAACTTATGTATCAAGTATTCAGAATGTGATTTTAGTGTATAAAGTCAGTATTTCCAGATGAACTTGAGCTGAATCCAAATGTGTGATGAATCTGGTAAAGCTTTTGTGTACATGGTGCTTATTTTAAACTAAACTGTTCAAATATCCATGTACAAATACAGATATAATTTGTAAGCAGTGAATGATACATACAATGAAGTATATTTGTTAAAGCCTGTGCTAGTTTTGTGAAAATATAAGTGATAATCGCAAGGAAATTTTAATCTGATCCAAAAAGTTGAGCCATAATGGTGCTTGACATAAGTGCTGCTAACACTTGCCTTGGTGGCTTTAGTAGCCTATGTTGCTAAATTACTATTTTTGCAGCTTATAAACAGATGAACAAGCAACTGTTTTAGAGAGCATCTGCTAAAAAGATCTTGTGATAATTCTATGGAGTGAATTGGAAAGTCCACAATATGAAAAAGTTTTGAAATCACTTTATTAAACTCTAGTACACATATTTTTCTTATGCTTAATTTTGAATGTATATTCTGATGTTATATAAATGAAATGTTTTATTTTAATTTTAGGAAATGTGCAAGATGACATTAGGCCCTTGTCGCATCATTGAACCAGCTAAAAATTGGCCATCGATCTTCAAATGTGATGATAAGCTAAAATATCCACCAAGGTGCAAGGTATTTTCTATTGTACTTCCATTAGGTATAGCATTATTAATAGTAATACCATTTATTAAGATGGAATATGAGTACAGTTGATGTGTCTTACACCTGTTAAAATATTGCTCTCCAGTTCTGTATACATTTGTATGAAATGTTAACATTTATTAACACTTAATTGAATCTCTATATTAACTGCTAGCTTTTCTTGGTAGCTCATATACCTATGTGCGACACAGCAAATTGAAAACAATTACTTCCAAATGGGATGATTTTTGTCGTTGAATGCTACTGGGCCAACAAGCAATCCTTTTGTGTTATCATATTGCATTCTCCTTAAGTGGGGTGTGATGAGTGCCAAGTGAATCTATCTCTAACCAATATTATTTGCACTAAGACAAAAATTCAAATTTTTCAGGAAGTGTTCCACAAGGAAGGTAGGGGTTACTGTTTCTAGCACAACTGTTTAAAGTCCCATATTTTTACCCAAATAGTTTTAACAATACAAATAAATAAAATATCAATACATTGTAATAATGCATCACGGTATAAGTACTATAGTTGCACGTATGTACATATATTGTAATTACTCAGAACTGAAAGTAAACTATTGGTATGATGTGCTAAAAGATTACTTTAAACAAGACAAGGTGTTTGTTAAATTTGAGAGAGAGATGGAGAGAGAGAGCAAACAATTGATTTCCTGTTAGCCTGTATCTGCTCTATTTGCAGAACGTAAGCCATCAAATGATATGTTCATGATTGCTTCATAATCGGGGATGGTTTTGCCTAGAGATCCAAGTCATGATTATTCAGATCTTCCATTTAAAAGCCAGGAAAAAGTGTATGAGCTGGATGAGCTTTCAATTGAAATGGAACACGATAATCTGATTGCTCCTTACCACTACCAATCCAATCGAGTTAGTGTGAACTCAAATATAATGGGGTTTGCAAACAGAAATAACACTTTTAAACTGACTGACAAACAACTTATTCACAAAGAAATTGACAAGGTAACCCAACAAGATTAGGAAAACTGCGTGAGACATTAGGAAAACTATAAGAAAACATCTATAATTCCTTTCATGGAAGTGTTGAAAACAGTGTTGTTGTAATAAATTAAATTTAAAGGGAGTCGATTAATGACACTAAACAACACTTACTTTTAAATTTCGCTAACATGTTTCAGAGGCTATTTTCCTCCATTGTCAACCGGACATCGACTGGTTCTCAGTGTTGTAGCTGGCGATATTTTGTTGTAGGTCTACTCAGGTGGCGGTTTGAGAAACTTGCTTAACAAATCTTTCTGGGAGATGTCAAAATTTAATACTTTGTTTCTATATATTGAGATTTAACTGTATTGGAACACCACAGTGAAGCGAAATAATTATTAATTTTTAGATGAGTCGTATTTATTACACATCTGCTTCTTTCTTTACTAAAAGGGGTGATAAACCAAAACAAACTGACAATGTGGGAGAACATATTCATATGGAAAAATAAGAACAGAGTAACGAAATCCCACCATTAAATAATTTGACAAAGAAGTTCCTAGTTGCACCACCAGAGATAAGAGAGCAGACAAAGTTGCACCTTCGAGTTTGATAATGGACACAATGGCTTCCAAAACTATGATCTTTTCACTGTTAGAGTAAAGTATTACTCCACATTCTGCAACGGTCTCCGCCTATTAGTATGTCACTGGTTATACATAACATCTGCGTATGTGCACCTAAACAGCAATAAGCAAGAAGCTTAACAAACTGGGAAACTATATTGTGGAAGAACACATGAGTATTAAAACCCACCAGCCAATGCAATTCATTTCTGCCATGTGCTTCTTTGACATTTACCCCACACTCACTAACCAAAATCTTCCTGGTTTCCAACATGGTTTTTATCCATCATTTTGTATAAGTAATAGACTTAAAAAATAAACAAGATGTTATTACACAAAAAATATAGATATCATTAAAGGACACAATATCACAAAAACGTTCTGTGACAACCATTTTCTGAAACATTCTTTGTTATTGATTTAAATTTTCACATAATTATACTTTTTTTTTTTTCAAGTGGTAAGTCTATTCTTTCTTCTCATGTTCATCAAAACCAGCATAGTGATCTGCTTTTTAAAAGTCTGTTGATCCTTCCTAAAGATCACAGTAAATCGGAACAGCAGTTTATTCTTGTAAAGCTCCTATATTGTAAATTAAACTTATTTAGTCATTAGTCTCAAATTATGTAAATGGATTTTTAGTTTACATATATTCAGTGATTTGTCACTGGCCAATTTCCTTCACTTTGTAGAAGAATGTGAAGAATACTCAGTCCTCTTATACTTCCTCTCTCCCTCCCAAAAACATTACATATATAATCAGTAGTTATGTGTTCTATAAATAAGCTTGTTGAATGTAAGTTGTACAAAAACATACTTTACCTAGAACTGATAATTCAATATTGTTAAAACTTTATTTGCCTCAGAAACTATTTGTAGTTGGTTTATTTGCCTACTGTATTTGACTAAGAATAAAACACATCCATTTAGGAAGCATGTTACACTTCAGGTTTTAAATAAATGGTTTTATGAATTACAGTGCAGGATTGTCAATTTTAAAATGTTCAGTATGGTTTACTGTGATTTAAACAGAAGCTTTTATTTGCGTTTCTCTGCTTACACAGAATTCAGGTATAAACAAATGAAAGACTTAATAGTTAATTGAAAAAACTATTTATAATTGGTTTTTAACACTTCGTCACTTACAGTTTTATATTATTGAGGGACTAGTTACAGAAGCCATTCTCAGTAATATAAAAATGTAAGTGACGAAGTGTTAAAAACCGACTACAAATAGTCTTTACAATTAATTTTGATGTCACTGTTACTAAGTTCCTCCAATCATGCATAACTTAAATAGTTAATTGCATTTTCTGTTGCTATTCTTTTCTTTTGTCTTTTTCTGCCATGATTGCTTATTTATTTTACTTTTTCTTTTTCAGAATGACATAAATGAACTTAAATTTAACATCACAGGTCAATGTATGCACCCATTGGTTCAAACCGATAACTCAGAAGCATTTTATGAAGGAGTTGAGGGTTGTGGTTTGAAGTGTGAAAATCCATTATTAAATGAAGATGAACATAAGCGGATACGTCAGCTTGTGTTATGGGCAGGAACTTTCTGCTTTTTGTGCAACCTGTTCACTGTGGTGAGATCATATTATAGTACTACTATAATAATATTTCCTTTGTGTAGTGGAAGTGCCTATTTTAGTTAATAGCAAATATTTCCAAGAATTATAAGCTGTTATTTATTTCATAACTAAATGAACTTTGTGCACATCAAATTTGGTTTGTTCATGATTATAAACTTCTCCCAAAGGTAATTCTGTAGAATGCTAAGTATGGTGAAACCTGATTCAAAAAGAAATTTTTTCCATTTTTGGAAAGTTTTCCTTTCTATTCAGTAATTTTAAGATGAATCACAAACATCATGCCAATAGCTTTGATATACATTTTATTAAAAGGCACTCGCCTAATTACAAATGTAATTTTATAATCCCTTGGTAATCCAGTATATGTACATGCAGCGTCTTCGCTCATCAGATTAAGCAGATGCTGTTAGCGGCACCTGGTTTGTGGAAACATGCCACTCACCTGTCAACAGTTTGGCCCCACGCAGACCGTCTTATACACATTGAAACAAATGGAATGAATGGACAAGGCTAACTAGTACCATTATTTTGCAAAATACAATATTGAATGTATCTTACTTTTCTTTCCTATTCAAAGAAAATGCTGTAAGTGTTATACTTGTGCTCAAAGTTAGGCACTGTGGCATCTTAACGATTACGCTGTCCAGCTCAGGGCCTGATAACTCAGATAGGAATACAGAAGCTGCATTAAGGTTCGCAAAACACCTGGGGTCTAAAGGTACATTTTGAGCGCTGCATGCGAATGTGAATTATATTCAATGCCACCAATATAATTATTTTGGCTGTCGTGTTGCATATTAACTAATATATAAAATAACTTTTGCTTAGTTCAAAATTTAATAGCTATTGTAATATTTTACTGCTTATTAAGTAATTTTCGTAATATTATTGGCACATTTTCGACCTTATTTGAGCTCAATGTACAATATGAATAAGTCACTACGTTGGCTAACCTGTAAATATTTGAACGAAATTTTGAAGCTTTAACGGTATGGAAGCCAAGCCAAATTAAATTCTGAATAAAATTTTCATCAATTTGTGAAATTGTAAATATTTGAAAGACCTGCGAGGACGTATGGGCAGCAGGAAGAAAGAGAATGGATTTTCACAAAGATCTATTGGTAAGTAAGATTTAGCATGTAGCTAAATACCGAAAATTAATATGATATAACCTGAATTGTGCCTTAATACATATTCATGTATAGTTACATTTTTTAGATTAATGTAGCACTTTATAATGGAAAAAGGGTGTTTTATATACAAAAGCAAGAGTTTCATTAACCTTGTTACTTTATTACTGCAATAATGAGGTGTTCTGTTTTTTGTCTTTCAGGGGTCATCAGTGATGTGCAGTGATCTTCAGGAACATTAGTAATGTAGCTCAAAGCATTCTTTTCCGCGTATACAGCAATTTAATGTGGCTTATCAAATATTTCTTAATTCTTAAAGTTTGAGTTTCATTTCATATCAGTGGAAAATTTAACAAAAACTTTTGATGAATACTGTGGAAAAGTGAATTTATTTTAGACAGTTGATTGGGTGTATTAGCTTTTGTGTTTGTACTTGTAGTTTTAAATTTAAAATATTTGAATCATAAGTCCATAAGTCCATGTAAGGTAAGTAATATCCAATTCCTTTCTTGGAAGTGTTGAAAACAGTGTTGTTATGATAAATTAACTTTAAAAAAAAAAAAAAAAAGTAAGTGTTGTCTAGTGTCTTTAATCGACTCTCTTTAAAGTTAATTTAAGTAATATCCAGTTTAAATTACTGAAAAAATAGCTGTGAATTTTCAGATATACCTAAACTGTGGCTGTGGATTTGTACAGAATTCAATTCTCTTTGATTTCTGTAGAATTTCTTTGTTTATAATTGGCATCATCTGTGTTTACGTGGCTGGGTGGCTTAAATTAAAATATTTGGGCGAGATGCTTGATATGAATTTTATAAACTTTTTCTTTAAATTGCAATGATAAGTATTTTGAAGAATTAAGTTCTCTTAACCTTACTCATCAGTGTATATCTACATCATTGATAAAGAATGTCACAGCTTTTAACAGCAATTAAAGGTATGATCTGAGATTCCATAAACTTAATTTGTTCTATATTGTTTACTGCAGTAGTCACTATGCAATATTATTGTACACACTACACCAAATTATGTACCTGAATAACCATCTTAGAAGAGATCTAGTGGGATTAGAATTGATTTGAAAAAACTTTACAAGTTTTTAGGTGTAATTGTGCATTGCAAGAAATGATTAAAATGTCATTGTGTCATCATCATTATATGCCACTTTTACTTTTATTTCTAGTATTCCAGTTATTCTTAAAACATGCACAATGTCAGCTAGCTAGGACCTAAACACAGTGTGGCTTGATCTCAAATTAGTAAAGCTTCACAATAAATAATAGGTTATTAATCCTCTTCCTTGTTAACACATACACACAAGCGCACACACACACACACACACACACACACACACACACACACACACATATATATATATAAACAGTGTCGAGGCTCAACACTTAGTCTTCTGCAATATAGAGTTACCATTAAAAGCATATAGTGTTGAGCACCTCTTATATCGCAACGCAGTTTGGACAAATGGGTTTAGAAAAATAACAAGTTAAAGTGATATTTGCACAGCATTGATGTATTATTCTTTGGTACATCTGTTCTCAACATGTACTTGCCACCATTTATGAGTAATATTGGTACACAATTTCTGTAATGCTAACCATTTTAAGGGTTATATAACGTTACTAGCATGACCCACAGAAGTGTTACATGTGACATGAAACTACGCTGTTAAGCATCCTCTATTTGTTCTAAGTTGGAATGAAAATGTCAATCTTTGGCATGGAAAAAAGATGCTTAACCTAATATATGAGCCATCCGTTACATCAGTTATGCGAAGCCACATAATAATTTTGAAAAGTAGATAAAACTGCACATTATTTGGCTATATAATACACTTCTTGTTTCTTTGTAGTGAACACATAAGGGAATTATGGACTGTCAAAAGAAGTAATGGTTAGATGTGTGAGCAATTAACTGATATTACTAAATTATTTTCTATTAACTACTCAAACACATGGTTCCATCACTTTCACTTCTTAACTAAAACTACAAACAGCATTAATAGTTCAGAGTGTAATCTTTCATTGAGTTACTTATGTGACACATTTAGTTGTCATGGACTGAGAGGTTTACACTATGCAGAGGGCTCCATTTGCCATCTTAGTCAGAAAGTACATTGCTTAAAGTCCCAAGTTAAAGCAAGCCATTTATCCAAACAATTGCTGTGCACATTAAGCAAATTATACTTCACAGTCAGATAACTACATGAAATAATCTCTTATTGGAAGATACACTGTGCATTAAATTTTATTTTTAAAGCTGCACATTTTCTTCTTCAGCTTTCATTACTGTGTGCATATGCATGTCATTAAAGCATTTAAAAATTCAATGCTGTAATATTCTTGTGTTGTGAAGACAAAGTTAAGCTTAGGAAAAATTTAAATGAACGATACAGCTTTAATGTAATTAATTATTATTTTTCATAATTTATTCTGCACTTGTGAATGATAATTCAACCAAAGTGATTAGAAGTACATAAAATAGTGCCATTTATGAAATGTATGTCACCAGTTGCTGACACTGACTCATGTACTAATTTGACATTATTAATCTTATATGAATTGATCAGAAATTTGTTTTTATCTGAATATACTTTATGTGCTGAAAATAATGTATGTACTAATGAGCTTTTAAAATTATTATTAAATATAACAGTTAACAGAGCTGCTTTGTTGTCATTTAAAGAGATAGTGCCATTTTTTTGTACATAGTTGTTGGTGTCCTCATTTAAAATTTATATATACATTTCTTTAGTTTTTTTTTTTTACACGTTTATTCCAGGGAATTTTTCAACATTCTGTGTACAAAGAAATTGCATTACACATAACATTATGGTATACTTTCCTGTTTTCCTGTATCTACAGAATCATTATTATAGTGTTAAGTTATCTTTATTTTAAGTATTACACTAACAAGCTTGAGGGAAAGGGGATACAGATTCTTGTATAATCTCATCAGCATCTTGAGTGATCTCACTCTCGCGTTTTTAAAATTGTAATTGTTTTTAAAGACAAAAGTATCAATTTGCAACAGGAATAAAGATATAATGCTTTGTGGAAGTCAATTATTCATATTTAACAGGAAAAGTTCAAGTGGATTCTTGATATTTTTTTCACAAATTCAGTGGACCACTTCTATTGAAGTCACATCTCGCACACTGATGAATAGTTTACCGCACATTTCCTCAGCGTATTTAATGCGTATTATGCTAATATGCGATAGTTGAAATGCGCATAAACAATTCATGTGTGGCGAGATGTGACTTTGAAAGAAGTTGGATTCTATCAGTCGCTGAACACGGGAGGGGAAAGTTAGGGGAAGCGAATGCACCATAGCTTGGTCGCAAGGGAAGCGAATGCACCATAGCTTGGTCGCAAGGGAAGCGAATGCACCATAGCTTGGTCGCAAGGGAAGCTTACTACATTACCGGCCTTAGTCCCCAAGGTCACCGGGGTCTAAAGGTTAGGAAAGAGCGCCCTATGCGGCTCAAACTTTACCACGGAGTTGAGAATCTGGTATTAATCTGTGGTCCAGCTACACTTATGTAAGTGACAAGGTGTCAATAAACCGACTACAAATAGTTTTTCCAATTAATTTTGACTAAATTCCTCCAATCACGCATAACAAAAGTTACATTTTGCAGGACAGTATGCAGAGCCCATGTTTGAGTTTAATCTCACAGCACAACCTTAAAATATGCAGAATGTACTTTCTTCAAAAACTTGAATTAATAGAAAATATTTGAATTGTTAAACATTTTATCCTAAAACAAGTGGAAGACATTGTGACAGGGCATCACTACATTACACATACTAAAAATACAAAATAAAAGTGATGAATCTTCTGCAGAAACCACATTACCGATCACTGCAGGTTTTAGAAAGCAGCTGAAACTTTGGCACATAAGCCCTCAAAGGGTGAGTGCACATATCTGTCGTGCAACAGCTGACAGTTTTACTGTCTTGCATCAGCCATCAGCTCATCACTTAGCAAGATAAGGGAAGAGAGTAGGTAAGCACAGAAGGGCTGGTTTGTTTGTAGGTGTATATTTGGCCTGAAGATGCATATGTTATGTCATTATTCATCTTTTGCTGCAAAAGTATACAGATATAATCACAGTTATATGTAGTATCCAATATACCAAATTACTGAATTTCATAAAAACGGTACGTGCTATGTGAAAACTATAATCTTTTTGAAATCAACATGTTTGCTTCCACATAAGTAGCCTATTTTCATCAAAACCGGGAAAGTGTCACAGGACAGTTACATTCACAGGAAATGTTGGCTATTTCTTTCTGTATATTACTTTTAAGTTCTTGAAATTTTGGGAGATTTGATTTATACAGTTTGTCTTTTAAATTGCAGCACAAGTAAAAGTTGAAGAGTATGAGGGCTTAGGATTGAGCAGATCACACTATTATACCAATCATAATGTCAGCAATTGTATCCAAAGAAGTCTGCACCATATGAACTGTAGTCCTGTCTTGTTGAAATACATCATGCATTTGCTCTTTATCTGCCTGCTGAGGAGAAACTGCTCCAAAATTAAGTCTTGATAACTGCATCATTGTTTCATGAAAGTAATTAGAATCTATTATTTTAGCTGCATAGTATACCAAACATCGACTTAAGAATCATTCAGTAGAATTAGATATATGAGATTTGTATTATTGAGAGTGAAGCAGCACAATAGCAGGGACTGGAGTCTTGGGAGGGAGGTAGCTGACATTACCCAGCTGCTGCTAAGTGTGTTCCAGCTTTATCTGATAACACCATGCGTTACTTCATTGCTGCTGCCACCAACATTTCAGTGTATGTTTCAGCATGCTGTGTTTGAGCACAAGTGGTTTTTCAACTAAAACTTTAGTTTCCATAATTTGTTGACTAACTGGTATCCTCTGTTCTGTTATTTATACCTAGATTGGCTTCTTGTGTGTGAATGAGAAAACTGCTTAGTGTTTCAGGTGGTGGATGTTGCCTGTTTGACAATAAAATATATTTTTTGAAACACATAACTTTACATAATTTATGAAGCTGTTCTAAATGTATAAACTTCATACCTTTCATATCCAGTAACCAGATTCTACAACAGCTGTAGAAAACAATCACACTGTGAGGAGAGTTGTTTGCAGGTGGTAATAGTATAGATTGCTCTATTAAGTTTATAAATTTAAAGGAAGTTGTGTGTTTATGTGTATTGTTAATTGTGTGATATAAACCTATAGTAGTATTTTTCTTTTCTTTACATTATAGGTAACATTTCTAATAGACTGGCGTTCTGCAAACAAATATCCAGCACTTATCATCTTTTACATCAACATGTGTTTTGTGATATCTTGTATTGGCTGGCTTGTACAGTTTATTCCTGGTGCTCGAGAAGGAATTATATGTCGCAAGGATGGAACATTAAGATTTTCAGAACCAAGGTAAAGGCATTTGGAAAATAACAATATATGAAATAAAACAGTCATTTGTGATAGTTATACATGAAATTTGTCATGTATGGCCAGAAGAAAGTATACTACTTATTTATTTTGAAGTGATTGCCATTTGAATAAGTATAATTCAATTTTAATGTTCATTTTGGCCCTTATAATGAAAGATGGCAACCTTTTCATGATTTTCAGCTTTCAAGTTGATTACCCAAGACAAAGTAACTTGTCACCTTGTAATAATATAAAATACTTATATATTGAATTTTTAAAAACTAGAGATTTAAAAGAATGAGATAAATTATTAGTGTGCTATATGTTTAGCAAATATTATCACTGCCGATTGCATTTAGCAGATAGATGACAGGAAACTGTTATATGCTCAGGAATATTATGAAGACTTTGGAAACTTGAAACGTGAAGTATCACATATCTAGCACAAAAATTCTGCAGCATAGTCCTGTGCTCCTGTATAAATCTGGCTTCTGCAAAGATTGTGTTGTTATTAAACCTGGTAGTATCCATGAATCGCAAATGTATTTATGTGTATGAATTTGTATTCAAAATGAAATTTCCAATTCATAAAATGTTAATTTTGATTCATATTTAACATATTTCATCAGATAAACTTAAACATGGAGTGCTTAAGATTAAATTGTTTCCCTGTTTTACATTTAAAAATGTTTTGACAGAATGTGGAAAAACATATGTATTAAATTATAGATGAGTCGTATTTATTACACATCAGCTTCACTTATGTACCTATATTGAGGACATGTTTTGCAAACTATCATTCGCATCATCGGCTCTAATGTGACTAAAGCTTAATCCAGTGGTGTGGGTAGTTCTGGTGTTGCTGCCATCTGTTGATTTTGTGATGAATTTAAATGTGGGGTTGTCTTCTGGCGGGATTTCGAAGTTCATTAGTTGGTTTTTATTTTTCTGTGTATATTCTCTCCCTAGATTTAGCATATAGATGTCACATCTTTATTTCCAAGCATACCAACAGAAAAATTACACACTGTATTAAAAAAGTGGCTAACTACAATAGAAATGGAAGCAATAGAAGCAGAAGAATACATTTCTCTAACAAAAATATGCATTGAACAAAACTTCTTCAGCTTTAATGGAAAACACTTCAAGCAGAAATCAGGGTTATCAATGGGCAATCCACTTTCACCTTTTTTGGCTAACTTATTTGTGAGTGCATTTGAAACACAAATCAAAAAGTCCTTCCCATTGATCTTCAAAGTTTGGTATATTAAAAGGAGTGATAAACCAAAATAAATTGACAACATGGGAGAACATATTCATATGGAAAAATAAGGATCATGTAATGAACTTTGAAATCCCATCAGTAGATAATTTGACAAAGAAGTTCATAGTTCCACCAGAGAGAGAGAGAAGAGACAATAACAGATGCCAGTTGGAAAGAGATTGAAAATGGAGGCGAATGTCTTTGAAACTAGTCTCTCATAAATATAAACAAGTGACGAGTATTAATAAACCAACTACAAATAGTTTCTGAGATTAATTTTGACGTCACTGTTACTAAATTCCTCCAAACACATATAACACATATATTATATTAAACTATTTGTAGTTCATTCGTAAGTGACAAAGTGTAGTCTACATACTACAAATGGTTTTTCAAGCAATTTTGTTATTGATATGCATTGCCATGTTCATCAACCTAAACTAAATTCTATTATTATTTTTGGAATTTGATTACTCCACTATCGAAATGCCTCTGAATTGTCATACTGTAAGTTTTTGGAGGACATGGGAAAGTAAACTGGAATTGTTAATATTTTTTAATTTGTTCATTTGTACTAAGCTTCTCACAAATTAAAAAATACAAGAAATATGGTTGTGTTCAGACCAAGCTCTTAACTTACTATATTTATTATACAACTAATACTAGCTCATTAATTTCCCTTAAAATTATACCTTGTTCATTTTTATTTTTAATGAGCAATTGCATTTCTTTTTAACTTTAAATAAAAACTCTCCAGTTTTCATATAGTCTTTGATAAAAATTGTAATTTGCAATCTTTCTAATATACAAGGGTGTGTCACAGAATAATTGGAATTACTTTTTGTATTTTAATGCACCTGCACTTGATATTGGTATTGGCATTACTGTAGAGTGACATAATACCATATGCGTCATTCATCTGGCAGTACACAATTGGAGGGAAGCAGGGAAAGTTTACGAGCATGTTTTGTGTATCTGACATGGACCTCAAGTAGCAGCACACATCAATTAGATTTTGTATTCTTGACAAAACTCCATCGCAAAAATTGGAAATGTTGCAACAAGCCTCAAAAGAGCTAGCCATGGGTAGACACAAGTTTTTGAGTAACATAAATGATTTCGGGAAAATGACGTTGCAGATGCTCCATGTCCCGAAAGCCCTTCAGCTACAGAGACTGAAACCGGTGTCAACACAATTGATATTGCGGTGAGATCATTGTTTATCATTAACAAAGATGGCAGAGATTATTGATATATCCTGTGGATCAGCTAAAGATATTGTCAGAATTGTTCTAAGGTATAGCAGCAAAATGGGTGCCTCGTTTGATGAGTCATGGCATGTCAACAATCCAAGGGAAGGCTTCAGTGAGAACCAGTTTTTGTGGATAAAGTCATCAAATGCAATGAATCCAGATTTCATTTCTATGAACTAGAGACAAAACAGGACAGTGTCCAATGGAAATATCCATCAAGTCCAAGACCCAAAAAAAAGGCCAAAGTCATATATCTTATTTTTTTAATAAGCAAGGCATTGTGTACAATCATGTGGTGGATAAGCAACATACTATTAAGTTAATTGGTGGAAATTAATCATTTCTTCACACTAGCCGTATATAGGCTAAGGTTTTGAATTGATAGAATCAACTTGAAAAATTCAATGCTATGGCCGGGATTTGAACCACGGATCTCCTGAAATCAGGAGATCCGTGGTTTGAATTTTTCAAGTTGAGTCAACTCAAGCAACGTATCAAGCAACATACTATTACTACTAATTACTCTTGTGAAGTATTGAAAGGGCCATTAAGGAGAAAAATTGGAACAAAAAAAAACCTCTCTTACTCAAATGGGATGGATCCTTCATCAGGATAATGAACTGGCTCATCACACCATCAAAACACAAGAAATAATCACGAAATTATGGATTGAGGTGATGCCATTTCCATCTTATTCACTGGACCGAGCACCATATAACTTCCACTTAATTCCTGCAGTGAAAAGAGATCTTCGAGGTTGTTGTTTTCAGTGTGATCAAGAGCTAAACAATAAAATTTCAGGTGTACTGAACAGACTATTGAAAAGGGGCTTTAGAGAGTGTTTTGAACTGTGGACTAAATGCTGGAATCGTATTGTGCCCAAGGGAGATTACTTTGAAGGTCTGTAATGGAATTTAAATACTAGTGACCAGTATTTTCTACTAAGAAAAATAATTCTGGTTATTTTTCAACACCCCTTTGTAAAACATACTTGGTTTCCTATTAATAGTAATGCATTTATACTTGGTGGGTTCTTGCTGTTATGCTTGTAGTATTTACAGAAACAATTGTTGATATAAACAAAAATTTAACTCTCTTAAACTTTTTAAAAGAATTTCATTGTATTCCTTCTCATAATTAAATTTAGGTATGTATTGTAACAGGAATGGTACTCACTATCACTTGTGAATGTCAATAACTGCAGACCTGTTAAGGTATCTTCTCTCATTTGATCCGGTCTCAAAGTCAACTAAGATAATCAACTCCAGTTCAGCTATCTGGTGTCTTGGTGCCTGCTCAAGGTGATGAATAAATTCTGTTTCTGCTGATGCTCACTCATAGTTTGCCACTGTCATGTTATCAGGTTGGTAAGACAGTGTGTCAGGATTTTGCCATTCTTCCTTCAGCATGCACCTGACTTGATCTTAAATTCCTTCATCTAGATTTTTGTTTTTGTAGGACCTATGCTACTGTGGCTAACTACTAACTAAAAGTAACCACTTTACAGTAAAATTTGCCCTCACTCAGCACTCTCCATATAAAATTGTTTGGTAATATGGTGTATAAACAATAAATAATAGCTTCCACAAATTTAGACCCTGTAGTCAAGGGAAGGGGAGATCTAAAGCATCTACTACCCTAAGACTAACAGAAAAATACTTCCCTAAAAGAATTCTATCATTAAGAAATGGGGAAAAACAAACCAGGTTCTATCTATTTTGGAAGTCTGTGGTCTGCTGCAAAGGAAAGCAATAAGAGTTGTGGTGATTGCACATACACAGTGCCTGTAAGTCATTATCTATGTTTTGGGATAATTGTAATTAATTTGCAACAAACTTCACTTATCTGTTTCTATAATTGACGAATCTTCCATGACTAGTCTTGTGATGTGTCCATCACAGCCTCAGCTGGTAAACTGACTATACTTTTTGGTCACTTCCACTAGGTCAGATAGTTTGCTATCTCCTGCCATCCACTGAGAGCAAAACAATTAACCAAATCTATTGGCAGTATTTCAAAATTCATCTCTTGATTTCTGTTTTTTTATTTGTCAATTAAAGAAAAACAGATAAATGAAGTTTGTCACAAATTGTTGTAATTTACTTATAATATTTCTATTGCTTCACTGTCAGTAGCTTCAGTTTTTTACAAAATACATTTTAAAGGATTGTTTGAGCTTTTACAGAATATATTGAAATTCATTTGCAAAAATGGTTTAAAATAATTAAACATCAATTGAAAACACCTTTATGAATTTTAATTAACTGATGGGAAATTAATCATTTTTTCATACCAGCCATATATAGGCTAAGGTTTTGATAGTCAGCATGAAAAATTCAATGCCATGGCCGGGATTTGAACCACAGATCTCCAGGAGATTTTGGTGTACTAGCAGAAATGTAGTGACCTCTAATGATCGTGACGTTGACAACGAGATTGTTTTCGACTGAAGATGTGAATGAATATTCACAAAATCACTATTTCAATTAATAAGAAAATATACATCATTTGCTTTAAAGTTAAGTGAAGTTTCTGTTGCAAATAATTATATTTGAGTAGTATTTATTACTTCACTGTTACTAGCCCCACTTTTCATGTACTTACTAGTCTTTGGATTAAAAGTTTTTCAGTTTAAATGGTAATTTTTTTCAACAAACTTTTGGTGTAGCAATGCGTAAGTCCTCTTTCAACTTTTCAGGCTCATCTTTTAATGAGCTTTTTTGAAATACAAATCAATAAAGTATTTAATTTTTAAAACTTAGTGTAGATATGTAGATGACATTTCTGCTGTAGTTCCTGATAAACACATGAATTATGATTAAATTATAGATGAGTCATATTTTTTACACATAAGCTTCACTTATGTACCTATGTACATGTTTCATAGGTACGTAAGTGAAGCTTATGTGTAAAAAAATACGACTCATCTATAATTTAATTACGTTTCACTTCACTGGTGTTCCAGTAAAGTAAAATTTCGATACGTAAATTATGCTTTAAAACTTGAAAAGTGTACCTAAGTTAACCATTATTGCATTATTTTCATAGTATTTATACTCTAGAACATGGTGAATTTTGAATGTGTTTCAGTATTTTTTAATTTTCTTTCCCCAACATTTAAGTCATATTGGACTATGACTGAAACCGAAATGCTCATATGAACCTAGGGTCCATAGAACTTAAGAGTTATCTGACATTCATCCTTCAGGTTAAGGGAAAACCCTGGTAAAGAAACCTTATACAGATAACTCATCCTGACTGAGATTCAAACTCAGGAACTCTTGAACATGAGGGACACACTGCCACCCATGCTGCAGAGGCAGGCATGTGCATGCATGCATGTCGAGTGTGTGGTGGGGGGTAGTGCTCAAAATTTTCTTATAAAATCATTCTTCTTTCTTCCCAGTATTTAGATACTATATCTTGATTTTTGAGAATTTCACATATAGTTAGCTGATCAATGTTCATTAAGTTATCTTTACCATATAAACAGCACTTTGGGGAAGTCATTAATCCATTTTTGAACAAACGTTCACTTAGACAATCACAGTATTCTAATTCATTTTATTTAATAGGAAAATTGATTTTATTCTCTAGATTGTCCTCTACCTATAGTTTTCTCCTGTTTCAGTGGTGGTGAGAATCTTTCATGTATCACCATATTTGTGCTTGTGTATTATTTCAATATGGCTGCATTAGTATGGTTTGTAATCCTTACATATGCATGGCATATGAGTCTTCAGTCAATGGGTAAGTCATTAAATGTTTATTAGTGACATTAAGTATATCTGTAATTAATCATATTAAAACTAACCAGTAGTCTAATAAAAAAATCCATTTATTTATAGTTGACCAGGTATTTACCATTTACCCCACATGACATGCTGTGGTGTTTGAGGAGCTTGCCTCTTTGTGTGTGCTTGCGTGCTTGTTTTTATTCCTTGCAGACTGTCAAGTTTCGTTCCAGAAGATCCAGAATGTCATCATGTTTAAGCCCTTCTGTTTTATTGTAATTTACTGACTTTTAATCTAAATTATAGATAACATTAGTATATTCGCACTCTATAAGTTATACATACTCATATATTTCAAAATTTTCTGAACTATGAATAAGTAAATGCCTCATGAGACACCACTTGTGTTTTGGCTCTTATTACTGAAACGGAAGGTACTTACTTGCCTTTTTTTTTAAAGCATTAACACTACATAATAAAATAATGAATACTGTAAGAAACCTTGTTACAATGCATATGGAGGTATTTTTGTAGTGAAATTACATTATAGACTTATACACTGCTCTTAATGTAAAATACCATAAAGTGCATAAAATGTTTTTGTGCAACACTACGTAATATTTTCAATATTTGTATGTTTGATGTGGTTTTGGTTCCAGAATTTTTACTGGCCTTAAGAGGAGATAGACAATTGAAGTTTCAAAAATGTAATGTCCTTTCCGTTTCTTTTATCTATTTCCATGGTGTTGCATGGTTGTGATGTTATTTACATCCTTGAATGACTTTAATAGAGTAGTGCACTCTTTAAATGCTTGCAGTGCCTCCTACTTTAAATAGGTTTTTCTCAAAACAGTATTTTCTATGGTTTATAAACCTTTTCTGTGATAGTAGTGCCAATCATAGTGAAGCACTGCATAGCAGCTACATAAGAACTAGTTTGTGCAGTGTTTTACCACAGGATGTGTCGACACATGATTCCGCAGTGCTGCTATAAACATGGTCATGCTTCTGACGCAGTTTTGCTGTGCTCTGGAATTGCTATATTGACTTGAGAGTGATATGGTGTAGTTTTGAGTTGTTTATTATTTTCTCCTGTACTTGGTCACAAAGCATATTATGGCTCAGTATGTTTTCTACTGCACAGGGTGTATTCATTTTTGATTCACGTTTATTAACTCAGTCAACTCAAGTGAAAGCAATTTTCAGCAAAACAATTTCCAGGTATATTTCAATCCAAAAATTTACAATAAATTTCAGGCCACAGAATTTTAAGCTAACAAACCTGAAAGCATAGAATTCTTACAAAAGAGTCATTGGTAGCCGTTGACATCCCCTCAAAAATTGCTTAGGCATCTTTCACAACAGGCAGGCATTTTTTATGGCTCTGTGCAAAGAGTTACTAAATTGTTGAAGTAAAAACTTTATTAAATATTTGACACATACTCTTCAACCAGGTGATCTTGTAATTAGATGCAAATTTTGTGAGTGGAGTCTCAATAGTGTGTTCAATGGCAAAGTAGATCCATATTTAATATTTTTCATGGACGAGGCTTGGTTCCATTTTCATGGATATGTATGTACATAAAATCTTTATTGGAGCTCGGACAAACCTAATTCATTCTGGCTCTACCCTTTCATAGTGCGTCCTACACACGGCTAGTGTGAAAGAACAATTAATTTCCATTAATTGTACCTAATAGTGGTCCGAACTATAAAGCCCGGGCCTTAAAGTACTTACAGCATAGTAAGTCACCATTAAGGTAGTTGTCTCATGTATTTATGAGAACTCCTAGTGCTTTGCCAGGAGAAACACGAGTCAGTTGGAGAATTTAATGTCATGTTGGCACGTTGGCCATAGTAGCTCAAATGGTTAGAGCGGCTGGACGGAAACTAGAAGATCCGTGGTTCAAATCCCAGCTATGGCATTGAATTTTTCATTCTGGCTCTACCCTTTCATAGTGTGTCCTACACACGGCTAGTGTGAAAGAACAATTAATTTCCAAACCTAATATTGTTGACGAAGTACCCTCTATTACGAAAAAATTGATGAATGTATCGTGAGCGGCAAAAGGGTTTTAGAGATAATTTTTTTCAAGTTAGTAGTTGATGACTTTACATATGTTAATACAATTTTGTCCCCTGTTTTTAAAGAATTAACAGGGTGCATGATTTTGCCTTTTTTCGACAACAGCTCATATGGCCAATATTTCAGTGTGAAAATGTATGGACAAAAATGGTGGCCAGTTTCAGCATCTCATTTCATAAAGTCGGTAAATAAAGCCTTTAAAAGTAATTTTAAAAATGTTATATGTTTGCATCTTCGCCATTCAATGATAGCGGCAAATGGTAACAATTATGGTAACTAAGACAGGAAAAACACAGCAGAATTGGTTCTTAATTTATTGACTCTCTTGGTATATAAGCCAATGAAATTTGGTGAACTATCTACAGTACTACAAGTGAAATTAGTATTTTGCTAAAAGAATACAGTTTTGCTTATATCAGTCACCTACCTCTCCTTAAGCAGAAATGAGGACAGTGGTCCTCTTAAGTTTATCTTCAACTTATAGTTCAAATTTATCATTTGAGTGAAATACGTGTGTTACATAACTATATACATACATCAATAAAACTACATATTTCATTAAAATATTGTTTTAAAATGCCATAAATGCATAACAAAATGGCCACAACTACATTGTAGTAAAGAACATAAAATGTGTTATTTTACAAGTAACTGCTGTTATTTTATTTATTTTTGTTTCTCAGGAAAAATTCAAGAAAGAATTGACAAAAAAGGAGCTTATTTCCATATAATAGCTTGGTCATTTCCCCTCATATTGACCATTACCACAATGGCTATACCAGAAATTGACGGTGATAGTATAGCAGGCATTTGCTTTGTTGGTTATCAAAATATGGCAGCTCGTGCAGCATTTTTACTTGGCCCTTTAGCTATTGTCTTCTTGGTGGGTGAATGCTTCCTTTTCAAAGGTAAGTGAATGTACATTACATAGTTGCAGTAGGTATCTGTAAAGTTTGGTAAGTAAATAACTATAAGGAATCATCCATCTTTTAAAGTTAATAGAACTATTTTCTTTCTAGTTAACTTATAATTTAAGTCAAAGTCTATGTGATTCTGATAAAGAAACTTCTTCAAAGTCTAAAAGAATGAGGGTGGTCAAAGATTTAAAAGTTAGCTTGAGCATTACTTAAAGATTAGGCACTTTTTTGGCTTTACTTCTAGACATCTTCAGCAGTTATTTTAAGTAAGTCAAGCTCTTAAAATTATTAGATAAATGTGTTAGAGCAATCACTATTTTTGTTTATCTTTAGTGTATGTGAACTAATACTCTTTAATATAAGTTTAGAGTCGAACTAGTACTCCATTCTCCATGTATTGCTATTGTTTACCTAGAACACATTTTGTTAGGAAGTTATGGGTATTTTATAACTTTCTGTACATACACAGTTTTGAATTTTTTTCCTTTGATTAATGCCTAAGGCTGGTCCACAATAACCAGGAATGTGAATGGCATTTACAATTAACGGGAAGGTTCCTGGAGCCTAGAATGGAATAATACTTGGTTAAGTTTCAACTTTTAAATTTCCATTCTCAGGAACAACACATTGGATTCATATTTTGCACAACTGTCTTCATGGTGGGTAGTTGTCAAGAGTTTGTAAACTATGTCTGCTGCTATATAGAGCCCTAATAAAGCAAGCTTAGTAAAAGATAGCTGGAACAACAAACAAAAAACACCAGGCAATAACTAATTTTAATATGTGGTATTTATTTTAAATATGTTAAGGCTGCTGTTTCCATAAGATGAGTTAGAAATAGTAAGGAATTTTTTTCTATACAGTGTTCACTATTTTGATATTTAGAAGCTGGTTAAGCTAATTGTTTTGTGTAATTGCAAGCAGTGGCCTGTTTCACAATGCTTACAATCCTTGTAATTAGTAGACTTTGTAATTTGTAAAGAATCCATTCCACAGAAGATGTTCTTAAAGTTGAGCTTTACAAACAAGCCTAAATATTTACAAATAAATGTTACCAAATTTACAAGTATTTTGTTTTGCAATCAAATAGTAGTTTTTACACTTACAAAGGGCATTTGTAAGGAAGGAAATTTTTACAAATTGTTTATGAATTGTAAAGGAAGCTATATTTAATAATATATTAACCAACAACAAAATAGCTACTGAATTCTTTGATAAAAACACAGAAAAATAAAACCGGAAACTGTACAAAATTATTTAGCAGCTTAAATTAATTGGGAGTCGATTAATGACACTAAACAACACTTACTTTTAAATTTTCCCGGAACTAGTTTCAGAGGCCTTCCTTCTATCTTCAGCCGGACATTGACTGGTTCTCATTGGTGTAGCTGGCAATATTTTGTCATCGGTCTCCTCTGGTGGCGGTTCGAGGAACTTGCTGAACAAATCTTTCTGGGGGATGTCGAAATTGAAAACTTTGTTCCTATTCCTATTTTTTGAAATAAAGATTTGTTCCCATGTGGACAGTTCTTCTTTTCCTGTTGTATGTTTTAGTAATTTTGGTTCTGGATTTATGTTGTGGTTTTTTTCCCAAAAATGCGTGGCAACTGCTGATTTTTCTAATTGTTTGTATTTTATGTTCCTAAAGTGTTCCTTTGCTCTTGTTTCTAAATTTCTTTTGGTTTTTCCAATATAAATTTGACTACAGTCCTAGCATTCAATTTGATATATACCAGATTTTTTGTTAGATGGAATGGCATCTTTGATGTTTGAGCAAATTAGGTTTTTTAAGGAGTAATGGTTCACTGGAGCTAGTTGAATGTTTTGTTTTTTGAAGACTTTTTTGAATTTATCAAAGGCCCATGGATGGTAAGTGAATTTTTTGAAGATCATTTTAGTTTCTGTAGCTGAGAGGGTTGTGGTTTCCTTTAGTAGTTTCTTCTTATTTGCTAAGTTCACTTTTTTGTCTACTAGTGATTTGGGAAAGTCATTTTTCTGTGCTATTTCAATTATTTTGTTGTATTCTATTTTGTATTCTTCTGCTGTGAGAGGGATGTTGACCAGTCTGTGTGCTAAACTATTAAAGATTGCCTATTTGTGGGATCTTGGATTGTAGCCATTAGCTTTTATGTAGTTGTCTGTCTGTGTTGGTTTTCTGTAAATGCCAAAGTTTATTCTATTTTTATTTCTGATTATTTTTAGATCTAAAAATGGTAAATACTCGTCTTTTTCAACTTCTACTGTGAACTTGATACTTTTTTCTTGAATATTTAAAAGTTTTAGTGCATCACTGATGTGTTTTTTTGGCACTATGGCAAATATGTCATCTACATATCTTTATTTCTAGTGCACTCATGTACAGATCGGCCAGGAAGGGTGATAAGGGGTTGCCCATTGCTAAACCAGAAGTTTGATGGAAATATTTTGTTTGAAACTGGAAGAAATTCTGTTCTATGCATAATTTGGTTAGTTCAATGTAATCTGAAATTTCAACTGATGACATTCCAAGTGATTTGAGCCATTTTTCTATCAATGTTGGGAGTTGTTTAACTGGTATGCTGGGAAACAGTGATTTAATGTCAAATGAGACTAGTGTGTCTTCTTCATTTAGTTCAGTCTCCTTAATGTGTTCTATAAGTTCATAGGTGTTTTTGATGCTTAGACTATCGAATTTTGGAAATGAGTTGAATTTGTTTGTTAGCCACTTTGCAAGTTTGTATGTTGGTGAATTTATACTGCTAACTATAGGCCTCATTGTTATGAATGGTTTGTGTATTTTGGGTAAGCCATAAAGTCTAGGTAAGGTTGGGTTATCTGGTTTAACTGTATATTTGTTTGATATTATACTTGATTTTGCTATTGCATGTTTTAAATAACTGACATATTTTAATCTTCAAGTGCAATCAAATAGCTTTACGTATACCTTTCAGATTTAAAATTCCTCTAACCTTTATTGTAAAATAGTTTAACACTGCTAATATTGCCCTTGTAATTAGTAAACTATAAGCATTGTTTAACAGGGTCCAGGTGGAAAAGTATCATTTACATTATTAATTTTTAGATGAGTCGTATTTATTACACATCTGCTTCACTTTCGTACCTATTTTGAGGACATGTTTCGCAAATCATCATTTGCATCTACGGCTCTTATGCTACTCTTTGCGTAGATGCAAACGATGATTTGCGAAACATGTCCTCAAAATAGGTACGAAAGTGAAGCAGATGTGTAATAAATACGACTCATCCAAAAAATTAATAATTTTTCGCTTCACTGTGGTGTTCCAATACAGTTAAATCTCGATATCATTTACATATTACAATAAATTACATCTCAATGTACAAAATCCATTTTGCACATTCTTATTTTCATCTGTAGCTATTCTTGTTCACATTAGTGGTTTATTGTGAACCAATCTTGACTGTACTTCATTTCTCTTTATTAAGCAACAGTATATACCTATGCAGTTCATTTCCTAATGTGAAGTTACATAATACATGGTACTTATACTTCACATATGTTTAGAAATAAGATATGTTGTTAATGGTAAAGTTTGGTGTGTTAGAAGTACTCACCCTTCCAATAATTCTGTTTGTTTTTTCTTTTCTTTTTTTTTTTTCTTCTTAACTTATTATAATGGTATGCTAGATTCTTTTATTAATAATTTAACCATTCTGTATATATTTACAGGTTTGTTTACTTTAATTAAACTTAAGATCAACAGCCAAGAAATAGTGTCGGAACAAGTGAGTGCCAAGATACGTGAAACTATTCTTCGTATGGGCATATTCTCTTTGTCAATACTAACTTGCACAGTTTTGACATTTATATGCCATATATATCACTTTCAACACCGAAATGAGTGGAAGGATAGTTTGAAGGAATATATCATGTAAGTACAAGTAGTCATTCAGTTGTGAACCGCAGTTATTCTTTAGAGCAGTTGTTTTCAATCTTTTTCAAATACTGTCTGCTTTTAAAGAAATAAAAATGTTTTGTACCTCTTCTTATGTAATACATTTGATTATTGAAAAGAAACTGTAAAGGTTTTACAGCTGATATAGCTTAACCCCTGTACTTTTATCAGAAAAGATATTCTGATAAAACAAAGATGTTTCTTATACCATTCTTTTTAATAACCTTTATACAAAACAAACACAATATTTGAAAATAAGCCCTTTACAATAAGTTAATGAGAAGGATGGAGCTTGCTTCATTTTACATAGTTGATCAATTTTCAGATCTAGCTTAGTTAACCCTTTCACCGATATGGACGTCATATGACGTCCAAGTTAAAATGCTCCAAACCGATATGGGCGTGTATGGATGTCCTACGCATACATGCATTTAATGCTCATTTAATGCCAATTATTTTAATCTTCCTATTTTACAATAAATTTAAATTAGTTCTATAAGGGATGTAAACATACCCTTAAAGGTTTCTTTTTTAATTGTACACCTCCAAACCTGGATAAACACCCAAGGGCATATCTGCAGATTCACACCAAATAATATTGGTTTCCTTGCGACCTTCTTTTTCGCAACACACCACACATTTTCAAAATGGTTACAACTTTTTTGGTTGTGGGTGGTATCCTTTTAGGAAAGTGTTTTCTCTCAACTATGAGAGCTGATTCTTACCCCCCAGCATAATGAGGCCTCTGAGTATTATAGTACTCAATTAGGTTACGAGCTCCTTATAAGCGCAAGTTCAGGTAGATGAATGTCTTACATGAATTTACAGCTCTGAAAATTGCTAAACAATTGTGCATGGTTACATCCAGTAGTATAAAAATAATTTACCATTTAATTGTTTTCCGTAAAGAGGGATAGCTAGTAATAGCTGATCCGCATCATCCACATTTGACCCGCCATTTCCCCCAAACAATGGAGTAGCTAACATACCATCTGTAGAACAGTACACGTCACTGCTACCTATATCCTAAACATCTCCTTCATAATCGCACAACAAATCTTCCAGATTTTCTACAGTAATATCAGAAGCCTGTACCCATCATACCCGAGCTAATTTATTTGCTACATTACGGGGATAAGCCATGGTTAACATTGAAATTTAACAATTTCAAATGTGCCATTCATTTAGCTCTTTATAGCTATAAGAAATCACTCTGAATACAGAGAGATTATAAATAACTAAAATACTGAGCGAAAACAGCTGCATAAGGCTACCAGAAACCTTAGTTGAGAAACACTGTAATAACAGAGACTGACTGACAGAGTTTTCTTTCCAGTGTAACACAACATATACTCGTATGATTATCGCTTGGTATAGCATAAATAAATTAAACTTGAACTGGAGAAGTTGCTTGCGTAGCTATACATACATACATTGGCTCGTGTACACACAAAACAAAATGATTCAAATAATAGGCGCGTTCGGCGCAAAGAATGGCTTTTGCTACAGTGAAACAAAGTAGTGAAATTTCAACAATTTATTAATGTAGTCTCTACTTTATTGTTACTGTAGATTTATACTGCCTTTAATGAGTTTTAAACCAGTTTTTGTTTCGTTTAAATAACTTAATAAATACGGAAGATACGGTATTGTATTTATGATGCATTTTTACAGCATTTAATAATTCAAATGTCTTGTTCTGTTTATTGGGTATCCGTTTCCGGCCCTTGAAGGGTTTAAATGGCCATCGGCGAAGCAGTTAAATACAACCTTAAATCATCCTCAACATTAAATTTGTTTCTGTACTTACCTTTTGGATAAGTTAAACTTGTGAAACCTCTTTTACATAAGTATGTAGTTGAAAATCCAATAAGAAACTTTACAGCAGACCTTGAAAGTGCTTCATATTCCACTCCAGCACCAATCCTAAAATTTAACAATGAACTTTCATATTTCTATTTTTTAATGTTGGATCACATAACAGTTCGATTAGCTGTTCCTTCTGAGAAGTGCCCGCCTTGGTAGCGTAGGTGGTAGCGTGTCTGCCTCACGTTCAAGAGGTCCCAAGTTCAAATCTCGGTCAGGGTGAGCTACCTGGATAAGGTTTTTCCGGGGGTTTCCCTTATCCTTAAAGACGAATGTCGGGTAGCTCTAAGCTCCATTGACCCTGGACACATTCAACCATCTCATTCACCCTCCGATATGACAATTTTGGAGGACGTAAAATTACAACAAAAACCTTCTGGGAAGTAGTCAGGTTGCTAGAAGCTTCTGTAACATCAAAAGAAAAGGGGTCACGGACCCAGTCTAATCTTCTGCCTGAAGGTGGGAAGTATTCTCTTATGCAGGTCTTCGGTTAGTTGAGGTGATATCCCATTTGAGTTATAAGATCAGCAAAATCAGATATGCATTTCTCATTTCATTTAAAAAATTAATTCAATTTTTCAAAAGTTTTCTTCTTTCTCTTCCTTAATTTTTTTTTTTTTTTTAACCATGCGTTAGTTTTCTTTTCAAAACATATCAGAAACACTACCTTGGATAGACATATAACACATGTTCAGTTTTTAAAAAACTGTCACTTAAGTAGCCCATTTAAAGACAGTCATTGTGTACTGATAATTAGATTTATGCATTTATTCTGGGTGAAGAAAAGATGCAGGTCAAACATATAGGATAGAATTTTCCACATAAATGCCAGCAAACTTCAGGATGGAGCAACAAGTTCTCTTGAAGACTGCTCATATTCTGGTAAAGAATTTTAAAGTGGTGAAAGTTTTGAGGTCTAGTTTTGATAAAATTAATAATTTTAAGGCTTGCAGTGAAGGACAAAATGAGGAAAGTTACACTCAGGTGAAACGCTTTTTATATGGCCTATCAGCCTAGTGATGTGACCACTCAGGGCCTTGACACCATCAATACACATCGACACACAGTTTTCCCACACAAACCAGTTTTCAAGGGGGAGAAAAAATAATTTAACGCTTTGAAAATGTTTTTTCCTTTTGTAGAAGTATTTATTTCGTCAAGTTGTATTCCAAAGCATGGACTACCTCGAGTTGCTTGAATGAGTTGTTCTGTTGTCACTTGCATGTCATTGATTCTTCTTGTAACTGTGTCATTTGGTACTGGAATATTTTTAATACTTTTTGCCTCTTTCTCTAAATATGAAAAAGACTTTCTACTGCAACAGGGAAAAAAAGATTTTCACCAATGGTATGTTTTTCAGAGACTTGGCTATCAGATGGCTAACTTCATCAAGATCTTTCACAGCCTTTTCATTTTGTTCTGTACCAGAAAATTGTTTAATACTAGTTTTCCTACTTTTAATGTCTTCCAAAAGCCATCTGAAGTATTATACTGTGCATCTCTTTATTAAATCGTCATGTTTGCTTTCAAAATTATGTTTCATGAATTTGATTAAGATTTCAGAACACATTACGCATTGTGAAGAAGGCTCATGTGAACTTCGTCCAAGTGAAACTGAATTTTAAGTATGGCTCATTGTACTTCCTTTTCTATTTACAGCCTGTGCCAATTTCTCTGGTATTCAGTTTGCACATTATGATCAGGACATTTAGGCATAGGCCTGCTTATATTTTGTGATGTTGGTGGCCCAAGAACTTTGTTAGTTGTTTTATATATGTATATAAAGTCTTATCCATAGTTAATATTCATTTCGATATTAACACCGGAATCTTCAGTCTTCAATAACTTGGAATTCGTAAACACTAACAGTCCTAAATTGCTTGGGTATGGTTGAGTGACTGCAGATTAATATGACAGTAACAAGCAAGTCGGGCCAACAGACAACACTGCACTGATTAGTCCCTACCAAGTTCAAAGTCAAAGAAATCTGATGGCAGTGCTCCAAGCGGAGAATTCTGTAAACACAACAGACTCAAGTCCAAGTGACTTGCAGAGGGTCGGCACCAAACCTGTCATTTATTGACCTGCCACATACCCCGTAGGGCTATGTCTACCACAGATTGAGAACCACTGCTTTAGAATAAAATTATAAATAGAAGTATTTATAAACATTGGAGCTTCATCATTAAAACCTTTTTAAACCACTTCTCAAACTATAAAAACACTTAAGCTCCACTTACATTTAAAATTAGGACATGTTTCAAGGACCCCGCATCCTCATCAGCTGATGTTCAACTAGTTCTTCGGGTGACCGCCTCCCTCTTCTGGCACTGTTCAGTGTGTTGAATGACTTCATCTACTATTGGTATTTCAAAGTTCATGAAAAAAAAGAGAGAGAGAGCCATGAACTTTGAAATACCAATAGTAGATGACGTCATTCAACTCATTGAACAGCACCAGGAGAGGGAGGCGGTCACCTGAAGAACTAGTCAAACATAGCTGATGAGGACATGGGGTCCTTGAAACATGTCCTAATTTTAAATGTAAGTGGAGCTTAAGTGTTTTTATAGTTCGAGAGGTGGTTTAAAAAGGTTTCACTGCTTTAGAATTTTCATTAATGCTTAATATTTTACTTTATTCAAGTTTCAAATCAGCTTTGAGGAATTATAAGAATATTATTGCTCATTAGTATATCTAATATGAATATGTAATTTGCAGCCCCAAAATATATACTTGGAAATATGTTTAAAAAATGTAAATTTTATTTGCATTAGACAGGTTTGTAAAAAAGGAGGATCCTGCAATTTTTGTTGGTTGCTGTAATAAAAACAGTGGATGTATCATAATAGGTTGCAAAGAAGCCCTTTACATGCCTTACTATTCTGCTAGGGGACATAATGTTTTTGAACATGCTGATGTAATTAATGCACAGCAGCACTAACATTTAAACATTTTATTTTGTTGAAGTAACTTCTTTCCCCACATCATATATTGAATAAAATGGATTAAAGTTAGCACACAAAAAGAGCATAAGGACCTATATAAGACTAATATTGATAGGAATTAAGGATCAGAATTATGGAAGAAAATACAGAATAGGTATAATATGCCATAATAAGGTATATGGCAATAAGAGAATTGTTCGTCATGATGGGTAATTATTGTATTTCCCCCATTTCTTCCAAAAGCCAATATCATTTCCATTTCAGTATATAGTTATTTCCATATCTTGAAAAACCAGCTAACAAAGGCAGTATCTTTTACAGTTAGCTCCTGAAGCAATACAATTTAAAGTAAACTGTTAATTGTTGATATTTAGTAAGGATCTCCTGGTGGTGATGGTTGATGATGGCAGTGGCAGACATCTTTCACCGCCTCCCATTTCCCTTCCCTCTTCTTCATACCTCTTCATAAAATATCAAGAAATGAATCTTTGTTTTCAATTACATCAATACTCAATGTCTCATGTAGTTTATGTGCCACACATCTCTTTCAGGGTCATTTATTAAAAGTTCCTTCACAGTCTAATCACAAAAGATGCATTCTAAGTAATGATAAATATTTGTGTGAATATCCTCACCACTTCATGGGACTATAACTACTTAGTCAGAATGTAAGCTATAGCTCTGTTATTTTTATTAACTTTCATTTAAAAACAGCCTGCACAAGGATTACAGCTACTTATCACACCTGCAGATCATAGAATATTTTGTACCTACTTGTAAGATTGCAAAATTAATGTTTTACCTGTTGTCTTCATAGAGTGACATTGAGGACTGCACAAGATTTGTGTGCTAGTATTTTTCATACAAATTCCATATGCTGTAAAATGTATTCTTACTCATAAGAATGGTTTTAAATTTGTGCTGCTTGACAATATATGCTAAATTGCAAGTTGCAGATGCATTTTGAGATTATTTATATTCTTATATCCATTGTGTGATGTTTACAGATGCCAGATTTTAAATGCTGATTCCACAAATCCACAAAAATGTACAATGCGCTCACGGCCAAGTGTAGCTATGCTGCAGCTACAAATTCTTGTTATGTTTTTAGCCGGTGTTGCTGTCTCATCTTGGGTTTGGACTAAATCAACTTTGGATATATGGAAGAGACGCTTCAGGAGGTATAGGCTCTTAGTAATATGTATTTTCTTGTATAATTTGTAGATTTTGCATATATAAGAAAACAGAAAATATTTTCACTCCTTCCAATATCATTCATATTACTACTGTTACTGCTTCAAGGTATACATATATGTACACTTGTGTATTGCTTATAAGCAAAGCTAACTACTTACCAATGTCAGAGTAGTGAGCTGTGATTCACTGAAGGAAGAAAAATACTTATCCAAAATCAGTGTGACAAATCAAGTAATAGGAAAAGATGCAGTACAATTGAAAATGAAACCTCCAGAGCAACGAACAATAAAATACCTAAATTGCTAAGTTGTGATTTAAAACAGAGCAAAATAACAAACCTGTTGTGTATATAGTAGATTAAGAGGATAAGATAAAATGGAACTTTGCCAGTTCATACAGTATTATTCATTTATTATGGCTAAGCTAAAGCTATTTGACCTTGTCTTCTCTCAGCCAGATAGAAAAATACTGAGTCCTTCATCCTGAACACAATGATCATTCAGGTAAACTATACCCAAAGTAACACTAATTAGAAATAACATAAATATCAGAAAAATAAATTTACATTAATTGAGAATATAGAGTACCTAAATTAAAAGTAATAAAAATCTTAATAATATATGTATTCTACTATATAACAACAATGAGGATATTGCCTCTAAATCAATAACTTTTTTTTTCCTTTTTACATTCAGAAAGGTGTATATTATGACACCATTAAAACACTTAATTCTTTCCCTAAAGATCTTAAAGAAAAACGTAACAATTTCAATTCTTTTAAAATTGCTGCTAAAGAGTACCTATGCTTACACTCCTTTTATTCTCTACAAAGTTATCTGAATGACAAATTATTCTGATAATGCTTTAAGAGCTGTTTAAGTAGAATCTAGCTGTTTTTGCCATTTACATTAGATATATGTCTACTGAAGAATTTACAAATATCAAGCATTATGTGAGGGCAATGTAGGCAGTGAGAATACGAGCAAGTTTTCAGAAAACTGCTGTTCTGGAGTCATTAAGCCATTCATGTCCAATGGTAAGCTACACTAATTGGAAATTGCATTTAAATCACAGGAAAAGCACAGCTCACTATTAAACACTGGACACTAACACAACATATGTTTGCGCTTTTTAATCATTAGGTAGCATTTAAAGAATCTCCATACTGTTTTAAAAGACAAATGAACAGAAAAATTAATGCTGATGCTCTTGCTACCATGAGAATAACTAAAAAGTAGTGGCATCTATATATCTCATAATAAAATATACATCATGATCTGGTAATAAATGTGGTGTGTGTAAAATGAAATGACAACATAGGTTACATGTGTTTGGAGGAATTTGGTAACAGTGACATCCAAATTAATTGATAAAACTGACTACAAACAGTTTTATCAAGACAATATAGGTCTTTATTTCCCAATGAAATATAAAGTTGCTGAGAAGAAAGGAAGATCAGATATCCAGAAAAGAGGTAAAGAAATGAAAATGTGCTCTTGAGTATTAGAAGTGAATAGAAACTGTACATTTGTAAAATCGGGCTTGTTTCCTACAAAGTGTTACACAGCTAAATGTAATATTTTTCTATATGCTAGACATTTGTATACTTGTTCTTTTGATTAAAATGACCTTAAATTACTTGGATTTTAGAAAATGTTCATCAGCTACTACAAAATATAACAGTACTAGAATTTAGTAATGGAATTACGAAGTTCACACAATTGAGACTGCCAGCTGAAACATATTGCTCTCTTAATATGCACATTCCACATAAAAGACAAAGACAAACAAAATGAAAAAAAGTTGTATGCTAGAACAGAAGAAAAACAATGAAAGTACTTAATGATGCAAAAAGTGTTGTATCATCCTTCACTGAAAAACTGTTTTGAGATCTAAAATACACCCAATAAAATCTGTAAGTCACTGCTTCCAGTTACTTGCATGCATGTAAAATTTCTGGAAATAAATTGTAGTTATCAGTTGGGATAGGACTACCAGTAGCCATTTGTTGATTTAAATTAACGTAAACAGGTTTTATTATTAATTTTTAGATGAGTCGTATTTATTACACATCTGCTTCACTTTCGTACCTATTTTGAGGACATGTTTTGCAAATCATCATTTGCATCTTCGGCTCTTATGCGACTAAAGCTTGATACAGTGGTGTGGGTAATTCTGGAGTTGCTGCTGCCATCTGTTGATTTAGTGATGAACTTAAATGTGGGATTCTCTTCTGGAGGGATTTCAAAGTTCATTAATTTCATGATTTTCAGACCAGAAATGAGCTGCTATTGCGGACTTATCAATATTTTTGTATCTTAAGTGCCTGAAGTGTTCTTTCTTTCTAGTGCCTATGTTTCTTTTTGTCCTCCCTATGTAAATTTTTTCACAGTCTTACATAGGGAGGACAAAAAGAAACATAGGCACTAGAAAGAAAGAACACTTCAGGCACTTAAGATACAAAAATACTGATAAGTCCGCCATAGCAGCTCATTTCTGGTCTGAAAATCATGAAATTGAAGATAGCACCGAATTACTAAAATATGTACAAAAATAATAGTGAACTCGTCATATGGGAGAGAATATACATAGAAAAACATAAAAACCAACTAATGAACTTTGAAATCCCTCCAGAAGAGAATCCCACATTTAAGTTCATCACTAAATCAACAGATGGCAGCAGCAACTCCAGAATTACCCACACCACTGGATCAAGCTTTAGTCGCATAAGAGCCGAAGATGCAAACGATGATTTGCGAAACATGTCCTCAAAATAGGTAAGAAAGTGAAGCAGATGTGTAATAAATACGACTCATCTAAAAATTAATAATTATTTCGCTTCACTGTGGTGTTCCAATACAGTTAAATCTCGGTAAACAGGTTTGTTAATTACCCATGCCTGGAGGAATTTAGTAACATTGATGTTCAAACTAATGGATAAAACTATTTGTAGTTCATTTTTTGGCACTATGTGACTCGCATTTTTACTTTTTGGGGGATCCGTTTCGGGAGCTTTTGCCTCTATTTTCAATCTCGAAGGCCTGACTGTCATCTGTTGTTGTTGCCTGCAGTCTTTTCTCTGGTGCTGGAACTATGAACTTTATCAAATTATTGACTGGTGGGACTTCAAAGTTTATTACTCTGTCTTTATATTTCCATATTAAGATGTTCTCCCACATTGTCAGTTTGTTATGGTTTATTACTCCTTTTAATGATTTTGAATGTGGGTCAGTAATGGTTTTCATTCCAAAAGTGAATACTACTCCTGACTTGTCTTCCTGTTTCAAGTTAATGTTTCCAAAATGTTCTTTGACTTTGGTTTTAAGATTTCTTTTAATTTGCCCTATGTAGAATTTTTCTCAATCCTTACAACTTATCATAGCTATAACCCTATTACATGTTATGGAATAATAAACAATCTTACAGAATAGTCAGCAGATCCATGGATAAAGCAGAATACTACAAGGAGCAAAAAGCCATACTTCATATAGCAAAAGAAAATGTATACAATAAAAGTCTGGTATTTGAGAAAATTAAAAAAGCTAAGCTAAGAAAATCATTAAGTAAGCAAGCATATACGTTAAAGAAAAAGAAAGCAACAGCATATTCATTAGATTCACATACCACCCAAAAACATTTAATAAATTTAGAAAGATCTTTAAAGACCAATTACTGTTTTTAATTGTGATGGTTGAAATCTGTAAAATAATAGCAAAAATAGCAGCTGATATAGGGATTTAAAACTAGTTTTGGCACAATCTCTCATATATACCAGTTACATTGTATTGATTACAAACAATAATACATTTGCATGACAATAATAAAATAGGAGGAGGAGTTGGTCACAAAAGGACTAGAATTTAATACAGATTAAAAAAAAGTAAAATATTGTTTGTAGGAAAGGAGGATGAAGAAGACAATAACATATAATGGCAAGCCTTTAAACCAGGTAGATATTTATGAATACTTGAGATTGCTAGTAAGGGATGATGGGAAAATAGTACATGAGATATTAAACAGAATTAGTTCACATATAATTAATATACCAATAGGGTAAAAAGGAACTGTCAAAAAACATGAAAATGATTTTTAAAACAATAGTATTACCAGTTCTGCTTTATGGATCAGAGAGTTGGATTGTATTACAGAAATATGAAAGTAAAATAATAGTAATGGAAATGCGATATTTAAGATAGATTGTGGAGAAAGTCAGAAGAGACATGTTGAGAAATAAACAGTAAGAGGGGAATTAGGTATCCTATCAACTTAGAAAAAAGACAGTTAAAATGGTTTGGATATGTATCCCATATGTTGGAGGATAGGGAACTTAGACAATTCCTGTAAATAAGATTGAAAGGTAGAAGATCAAGAGGAAGGCTCCAGAAACTATCTGGAATATATTAAACATTTAAGTAAGGGCTAAAACTGTGAATGAAATGAGAAGAATGGCAAAGAAAGGAAAATAATTTAAATATAATGAAGAGAATGGGGAGTGTGTGCACTGTTAGTTGACAGTCCTCTAATTTTTTTCAAACAAGTAATGTTGAAGCTTGCAAATCGTTAGCAAAAGTGTGTAGAGTATGGCTATGTAGAGAATAGCTGGAGGTGTCACTTGTGGCTAATCATTAAATGTATTTTAAAAATTGCTCTTTGTATTTGAATCGTCCTCATACAAAAATTCTGCTTGGCTTTTTAACTCTGAATGAGTAGTTTTAGTTTTTCATTTGAGATTTTTCACTTGTTATGCCAAGTCATTAAGAGCAGTTTTTTCAAGAAATGAGACTAATCACTGTTGCTGCATCAATCTATTCTTTCAAACCAGTTAGTATACATCATTGAGGGCCCAAATGATATTATATATAATGATATATCAGATATTATATATATATATATATATATATATATATATATATATATATATATATATATATATATAACAAAGCTGTCAATGGGCCCAAAAACTCCACACCTCACTCACTGCATCATTGCTGCCTTTCTTTCTTTTTTCTCTTTCTTTTTCTGATTTTTATTTTCTCTCTTTTGTACCATTTTTACTTCACCCATCTTTTGTCTATGTAGCACCTCTACTTCATTTACTTAACCTTGTCACTCCTGGGAAAATGTTCATCTCTCTCTCTGTCTATCTTGTGTAATTTTCTTTTTATTAATTACTGAATTTATCTTTCCCTGACTATACTTTATTACACTAAAAATTTTTAAACTTACCTTTATCTCTTTGCCTTTCCCTCCCAATTTACACATTTATTCACTTTATTACAACATTTGCATTGACCCCCATTATTCCTTTCTACTTTCATACCCTACTTGTGATTTTTTATGATATAATATGAAATTACATTCAAATAACTCACATGTCTTATGTATTTGTTTATTAAAGTCTAGAAGATGAAAGGGAAGTGTTAATAATGTCTGCATTAAATAATAAACTGTTAATGTGTCTGATCAGTCAAATAGATAAAACTGAAAAAATAATTTTGTTAATTTGTATGACTCTTAGCATAACCCTAGGTTGGTCTGAGTCCTTATTAACCACTTTGTTCTTCTCTGTAGGTGTAAAACTATCCAAAATCGGGTTAGATATGGGAGATAATTAATACGTAATGTATTGCATGCATAATACTCCTGTGCACTAAGCAGCTAAGTTGGCATACAGTTAGATTGCATGTTGCATCACATGCACAATTGGACATTGTAAGTAGTATTTCTTTCCTATCAAATAAGGATGTAAAGAGTATTCAAATATTATTTACAATTATTAAATTATAGATGAGTCGTATTTATTACACATCAGCTTCACTTACGTACCCATATTGAGGACATGTTTCGCGAATGATAGTTCGAAACATGTCCTCAATATAGGTATGTAAGTGAAGCTGATGTGTAATAAATATGACTCATCTATAATTTAATAATTGTTTCGCTTCACTGTGGTGTTCCAATACAGTTAAATGTTGATTATTTACAATATTCATTCACCCAAAACATGACTACAAGAACCAGCACATAAAGATTTTATGGTTAATTGTGCTGAAATAAGATTATAATAGTGAAGTAGGGTTATAATTTGAAAATGTCGACTCCGCCTATTATCTGCAGTTGATAATGAATGTACATAATTGCTTTTAAAAATATTCTTTGTTTGCAAAGTGTAAGTACCGTATTTGTTTCATATAAAGTTAAATCTTCAAACGTACCCATTACAAGTGTTGTTTTGACACCTAAAACCAAGCTTGGTTTATCAAATTAATGGAATAGTTATGATTAAAAGCATTGTTAAAATTTAAGCTAATTTCATATTAATAACAATTAATTACTTACCAATGTTACAGAAAAATGATTTTCAGTTTTGAATGAAATTTATCAGATTCTTTGTGTAATTTCACTGATTATTTATATGAGAATGTCTTCTTTTTATATACATAACGAAAACATGCCACATCCTCCCTACAGCGGAAGTCTTACAATTGTCTCTAAACACTACACATAAGGCCTTTTTGCTAATTTGACCATGATGTGAATTAAATTTATAACCCTCACTCCCTTATACTGCTCTAATGCAAAGTTCTTGTAATACAGAGTATATTCTGTACAATCTTCATTCATTTAGCTAGCATTTTTAGTTGATCTTCTCTATATTTTGAATGGTTTTCTTGTATAAATATTTATACCACTTCTCTCAGATCACTAGCATGATAAAATCTTTATTTCCAAATATTTGAATATAAAAGCGACCACTATTCATTAAAAACTTGCTAAAATCCACAGAGATATCTTCAGGGGAAATGTAATTGAATTAACAAAATTATATACAGAACTTATTCAGTCAAAGTGTGTACTACCATAAAACCTCAGGACTAACAGGACTAAACTACTTTTGCTAGTACTCGCACATCTCTTCATATATCCGTTGGAAACAAGAATCTTTCAAACATTTTCCTTGGATATTCAAAATTTGATGATATAGAGATGAGACTTTTTTCAATAGTAGTAAAGAAACCTAGAAAAGGTACACTAAAACTGTTCAGTCTGCATATTAAATTATATTAGAAGCAGATGTGTATATATACACACACAGAACTACCATTATTTCACCCAAAAGTCATAAGAAATGCACTCGGAATAAATTTAAGGATCTACAGAAGATCAACAAACCAGACAGCTACATCAAATCCAATAGGTGCAACCCAAGATTGCACAAACAGGTTAATTTTCAACAGATTAATCCACAGATTCATAAACATACCACTTTCATTAAATTAAAAGAGAGTTGATTAATGACATTGAACAACACTTACTTTTAAATTTCCCGGAACATGTTTCAGAGATTATTTTCCTCCATACTCAACCGGACATCGACAATGGAGGAAAATAGCCTCTGAAACATGTTCCAGGAAATTTAAAAGTGTTTAGTGTCAATAATCGATTCTCTTTAAATTTATTACAACACTGTTTTCAACACTTCCATGAAAGGAATTATATCACTTTCAGCTCAGAAATGTAAGGCAGAATATAACAAAATCAATGAAATTGCAGAAATAAATGGTTTCCAAAAATCTTTGATAGGCATAAGTGAATATTGTGACTTTGTGGGTTCGTAGAATTAAAAGTCCAATTTGCAGAAATTCAAAATGTTCTTTATTTCCATAGAAATACACTTTGGTCAACCCTTATAGTAGCAGAATTACATTATGTACACAATTACAATCTTCCAAGGTCATTGACCACAAACAAAAGCGTTCACAGTTGCAGGCACACGATACTCAGTCCCAATTACACTCTCTCATTACGACTCTCCGATAAACTGTACACGATTTTTGTACACGATCATTCATGATTCCAGATGGTTGTGGAATATTCTCTATCATTCGAGATGTCACTAGAACTTTCTAGTTATCTTTATCTGTTTCGGCAAACCTTTTATCTCCGCATAGCATTGTCTGTCCCTTATCTCCATGCTACACTATCTGCCCCTTTGTGAGTGTCAGCTGTGCTTATCGAAACAATGGGCTCGTGACAATATAAAATAAATAGCCTTGCTCAACACCACAGAAAAAAAAGATGTCCTTCATGTGTCACCTATAGACATTTGTCAGGTTCAGAAAGAGAAAATCCAATTGGCTTAAATTAACAAGTACAGCATTTAAAGTAAAGTAAAGTAAAGACTGCATCCTTTGAAGAAAAAAATACAGAATCTATAAAATATAGTGCAATAACTGTATCACATCTATATAACGAAAACTAAAAGGAGCTTGGAAACAAGGGCCAAGGAACATTTCAGATGAATGAAACGAAAGCACCTAGAAAAAGCAGGTACCAGCAATTTTAGGAAGGACAATCACTACATCAATCCAAAACCAAAATTATTAAAATACATTAAAGGAAATCAAGAATTGTCAACATGGGAACAAATCTTTAAGGACAAGGACAGAGAATACAGCTTTTTATATTCTAGATAGCAACTTGTTGTACAAAAGCTTAGAACCTCTACTAGAGCAGTCTATGGAAGAATGAATTTCACCACCCAAGATTATGGTTGATATTGAAATAAACTAGCCTCCAAAATATGTTCCAGGAAATTTAAAAAGTGAATATCGCTTTGTGTCATTAACTTTTGGTTTCAACAGCACTTTCATTAACTTCCAGTATTTGAAGATGAAATATTTCCGTGTTACATTATGTATGCCTCTCCCTGTTTTACATCCCTTTGATATATCTTATGTTCTCACTGATTAATTAGTTCATATTTAAATTACTCAAAAAAGTAAAACTTCTCTGCATTTCACACCAGTTTTCTCCAGAATCTTCATATGTTCGTTCCAATCTACTGTGTTAAATGCATTTTTAAGATTCACCTATTTCACATAAAACTTCATCTTTGTCTTAGTAATGTTCAGTTATTCATACCAATGCAATTGCATCTCTATGGCTTTTCGCTTTAAAGCCAAACGTTTCTTCTAATTTGCTTTTCATCTTAAAGTTTAGGTGCAGATTAAGTATAATCATTCAATTTGTGTCAAATTATACATCAGGCTAATATTTCTGCAATCGTTACATTTAATAGCATTATTTTTCTTCAGTATAAGCAGCGTCACTGCCATCATGAAAATCTAAAATTCATTCACTGCTCTTTTACATGTCACTGCAGAAAGAATGAATGCTCCTCATTCCTTCACCCAAATATTTAACAAACTGGGTGGGGATTCCTATTCTTCCTTTCTATGCTATCATAACAACAAATCCTTTACTTCCTATGGTGTGCTTGTTTTATCTTCTATAGTCAGCATGCCGGGGCTGTTTCGCATCCCACATAACTCATTATGAGCATGTATTCCATATTTTAAATAGCTATTTCTTTTTTGTCCATTATCTCATTCTTGTGATTGTATAAGATTGTACTTCACAGTACTTCAATTATATCATCCTTTTTCTCTATAGCATGTTATTCCCTCAATTTCTGCTTCATGTATTCTTCTTTTGCCCTGTCAGTTTCTCTTCTTAGTTTGTTATTGATTCTCCTAAAACTACTTGTCCTCCTTATGTATTGTTTTCCATTTTCTTCTATCTTCTTGTATCTTTCTTGTAACCTAGGGTTTATTATTAATTGTACTGTCCTTTTGAATAACCTGTAGTTTCTTCTGGGTTAGCTGCATACAGCTTTTCAGTTGGTTCTATTGTTTACTAATATGTCCAAGTGCAGTTTTCAACTTGCCATCCTTCTCCTGAAAATTTGCTTCAGATTTTCTCCTTTCCTCTTCATTATTTTATTATTAATTACAGAACCTTCAACAGTGAACTGGAGCAGCCTGTTAGAGTAAAGAAACATAAAGTTATTGCTCGAGCATTTGCTAAAAGAAAGACATTTAACAGTGCTGGAAGAGTATCTATAAGCATCCATAGCACCCATGATGATCCTGTGGGTATGTATATCAGTTAATCTGTGTATCACATTATTCATATAGCATTGTGACCATACAGTAGCATTGTTCAAGTTGATCTCCAATCTTTCTTTTGACATAATCACTATATTAATGTGATTTAAGAAAAGTTTTAAAATATTTTTACCAATACATTCATGAGATGGTCATGTTTTGTAAGAGAAAAAAGTGCACATTTAAGGAGCAATTTAAAATAAGGCAAATACATCTACTGTAGTAAAGCAAATGCATGCTAACTTTCTTTTTAGTTGATTGATGCAAATTAATTATTTCTTCACACTAGTCGTACAAAGGCTAAGGTTTTTGATAGATAGAGTCAACATGAAAAATTCAGTGCCACGGCCGGGATTTGAACCACGGATCTCCTGGTTTCCGTCCAGTTGCTCTAACCCATTGAGCTACCATGGCCAACATGCTGTCCTGACATTAAATTATCCATTTGACTTGCATATTTCCCCAGTAAACCACTAGGGGCTCTCACATTTGAGATACACTGTTTGTGGCGACTTACTATCGTAAGTACTTAAGTCCCAGACTTCATCATTTAACTCTTATAATTTTAGTAAATTGATGGAAATTAATCATTTCTTCACACTAGCGGTATAAAGGCTAAGGTTTTTGATAGATAGTCAACATGAAAAATTCAATGCCATGCCCAGGATTTGAACCACAGATCTCCTGGTTTCCGTCCAGTCGATACAGTGTATCTCGAATGCAAGAGCCCCTGGTGGTTTACTGGGGAAATATATATACGAGTCAAATGGAGAATTTAATGTCAGGACGGCACGTTGGCCATGGTAGCTCAATGGGTTAGAGTGACTGGACGGAAACCAGGAGATCCGTGGTTCAAATCCTGGCCGTAGCATTGAATTTTTCCTGTTGACTCTATCAGAAACCTTAGCCTTTGTACAGCTAGTGTGAAGAAATGATTAATTTCCATCAATTAACTAAAATTATAAGAGTTAAATGATGAAGCCTGGGACTTAAGTACTTATGATAGTAAGTTGCCACAAACGGTGTATCTCGAATGTGAGGGCCCCTAGTGGTTTACTGGAGAAATATATGAGTCAAATGGAGAATTTAATGTCAGGACGGCACGTTGGCCATGGTAGCTCAATGGGTTAGAGCAACTGGACAGAAACCAGGAGATCCATGGTTCAAATCCCGGCCATGGCATTGAATGTTTCATGTTGACTCTTATCAAATGCATGCTACTTTGTATACAAAACAAAAGTCTCCATAGTTTGAGAACCCAATGGTTTATATAAATGTATAGTGTAATTTAATAAGTATATGTGGATAAGGGTGTCATCAAATATCACTTGACCATTAGAATTCCCCATATAAAACAAATTTTTCAGCTTATAACTATACCTTGTTTCACGTAAGCTTGCCCAGTATCTCTTAACGGTCACGTGACCTAATCACCTCTCATTGGTTGCTGTTGTGGTAATGACTGTCGTGTGGTAAAAATTAGTTCGTTATTTAACATGGTGATATATCATTATATGTTGGAAGAGAGTTGTCAAATTTATATTTTCGTAACTGTTTTAATTAAATATATTATGCAACAGAGTTGATTTATCTGAAATGCATGCTAATTCTTAAACGAAGTAAAGAGGAGGTTCCTTTGCTCTCAAGCACATGACACGATAGCACGTGATTTAGCGGTAGTGGTGACATTTATTTATATGACTTTTATCACTGACCTTGTTTTGAACTGGATTAGTCATGCATCGCCATTCGAGAGTGCGGGAGCTAAATTATTTTATTGATCGTTTATTGCGCATGTGCTTATTATATGTATAATGGCAGAGTCTACCACCAGTTTTTCGCTGAAGTATCGCAAGGATAATTATTTACAAACAGGCGAAAAAAGAATTGTGTTGCATGTGTTTAATGCACTCACAGAGAAGAATCTGTCTTTGTCAGTGAGAGAAGTCAAACAGCTGTGCTCTGAAGTTACAGGTGTGAGTGTTAGATCCGTAGGAACATCACGACATGAAATTGAGGAAACAGGAAAACTTACCACTCCAGGCAAAAGCAGGAATAAACAAAAGTGCATGCTCGGAGAAAATACGTGAAAAGTGTTGTGCCTTGTCATGTGTGTAGTTTTTCTTTAGAAACGAACTCCCTAACATAAGTAACATTTCGACTGCTGTAAATGAGGATGCAGATTTACCAAATTTCAGCAGATTGCTTATACAGCTGGGAATTGTGAATGAAAAAAGAGGCAAGAAAAATGTGCTAAAAGACAGAGGCGATATTGCTGTGTGGCGAAGACGCTATTTAAGGACAACCACACTGCACCGAGATACAAATCGCTAAATATACACGAAGAACACACGAAAAGTAAGGTATGGTGTGACACGACTTTTAAGACTGAAAGACAAGCATTTTTGAAAGGTATGTGTGCTGGTTTAAAAAATCCCAGTGGAAAAGGCCAAAGACCTTTCATTATAAACTCTTTCAGTTTCATTGCTCAGTCATTCTGTTTCAATTTGCTCAGTTCATTATAAACTTGTATTTTTGCATGCCTTCATATCCTTATTTGTATGATTTTTGTATGATTTTATTTATTTTCCCGGCAATTATTACGACATTTACTGCAGGTTGAAATGTGACGGGAAGGCACCGCCTATGGCCTATGACGCGAAAGCATTAGCCAATTAGGGCGAGGGGGAGGGTTGTTGAACGCGGAGTGATACATTTCAGCGGGGCAAGGTTATATGAAACAGAGATTAGAAGTTCTTTCCGGGCTGTTATGCCATGGTGTGCTGGAGTTAGAATTTCCAGATGTTTCATCTACAACTCTGGCGGACATCTTCAGTGGCACAGTCATAGTCTCCTCAGAGAAGTTTGTGTAGTGTCTGAAGTGTTGACAGTCCAAACTGCTGTATTTATGCCCCCCCCCCCCCCCCCCCCCCGAACGACCTCTGCTGATTGATCCAGATGACAGATGGCAGGAGGGAGGAGCCAAGCTTCATCCATGCTGTTGTTCCCTTCTAATTGATTCATATCAATTTCTCTTGTTCGTGCCATTTCTTGTCTTCGATGACATGAAGCCACTTGCTGTAGAGTTTCAAAACTTCTTTCTAATTGAAATTGTGGGGTATTTATAAATATCAATAGCTTCACGCTGTAGCCGGACATGGTAGTTTGTTATGGATGACAGAATACTCATGTCCTGGAGCTTAATTTTAACTTCAGCAAACCGCTGCATAACAGCTCGGAAATAACTTCTAGTTATATTGACTCTGGTCGTGAAAGCCTATGCTCTCTCATTTCAGCTTATTGTTATGTCTGGATGCCAAATGATAATATGGGTAATAAATTGACTCCAAGAATATAATATATTACTTCTGGACATTCAAGGACTGCAACATTAAAATTTCATCAAAAATAGCTATTGTTAGTTGTCTACTGCAATAGCTTATACTGCAATTGCTCAGCAAATGGAGTGAAAAAATACATAATTATACTTCAAAATGAGATTCTTACTTACATATAAGGAGTAGTTGTGCAATCTAACCAAAGGAAATCACAAAGCCAAATAATCTCCAACAAAAATCCTCTCGTATTCATAATATTTACATGTCTTTAGACAAATGTTACATCAAATGCAAAACAAATCCCTAAGGTTTTTCTCAATAAGCCTGGAATGTAAGTCAGAATAAGAATTTAAAGCCAAAAATATTTAAAGGCATTTTTATTCACAATAAGCAAAACACAAGAATAGGAGTGAATGCATAGGTATTAATGAATGTCAAGAACAGCAGAAAAATATTAATTTTGTGAGTTGAGAAATATTTATAACTTCTAATTATATTTTCATCTCCATTCTATTCAAACCGCTGTAATTCAGTAATCATTTTCTAAACAGAATATCTTTAACATTTGTTATTCTTAAATTGCTGCTAACACTACCAAGTGTCATTGATGACACTTAAAAATAATTTGGCATTATAAAGTGATAAAACTCCTCTTAATTTGCATATTATACAAAATGTAAATGGCTATACTCCAGTAATAAAATTAGAAGGTGAAAGATTTTCATAAAAAATGAAAAAACGTTCTTAAGCTTATGGACAATATGGAATGAAAAACACTTGTTTAAAAAATCTTCTAATTAAAAACGTATATGCCCTGAAAATAGTAGAACAAAAGTACCTTGTTAGCTAAAGTAGCTTTTTCACTCATATACTATACATAAAATATGGTATAATAAAATATGTTAAGATATTTCAGCAGAGGCCATGGTGGTATTAAATAGAAACAATCTATTTTAATAATATGTGGTTAAAAGAGGTGCCCTTGTTTGTCATTATTCAGTATTTCCATTGATGTTTACATACATAGAAATAGGTATTATATAAATTTAGTTTCATTATTACTGATCTCTTCAAGAGTTTTACACAGTAGAAATAGCAAAAATGTGTTCCCTCCTCAAATTTTAATAAACATGACACCATCTTTCAGCTTATTTAATGTAAACAGAAGCTAAGGAGACTGCTGTTTTGCAGGAGCTAAAGTATAATTATAAGTCATTTTTAGACACTCTTTCAGTTTAGAAATATATCCCAATTTCAATAAATATAAGACAGTATATGTACATAAAACAAAAGTAAAGTTTGTTTTGCAACTAACTTCACAAAGTTGATGTGTGCATAAAATATAATTAACTATTTTATAGTATTTTGTTTATTATCTATATAATTTAATTATTATTAATGTAAAAGGTATATATTTCAATTCCTTTCATGGAAGTGTTGAAAACAGTGTTGTTATGATAAATTAACTTTAAAGAGAGTCGATTAAGGACACTAAACAACACTTACTTTTAAATTTTTCCGACTGATGATAGAGGCAAAGCCTCAGAAACATGTTCCGGAAAAATTTAAAAGTAAGTGTTGTTTAGTGTCTTTAATCGACTCTCTTTAAAGTTAATAAAGGTATATATTTACTTCCTTTTAATGATTTCTTTTTATTGATAACTTACACATTATTGCTTTTATTATTTACGTGTCATCAGTGTACTTTTGCAGAGCTAATTGAATGAACTAAGTGAAATTAACAAAATTACCTACAGGAGAGGAAATCAAAGAGAAGAAGATTCTATATAAAAAGTGGCTGGGGACTATAAATATGGAAGACCACATAAGGTATAAAAAACAAAGAGCCGTGGTAAAGAAACTGTTGAGACAGATTAAGAAAGAATGTTGGAATCAATTTATAACTAGAATAGAAAGTGATAGGTAGAGCCAGACTGAAAAATGCAATGCCATAGCTGAGATTTGAACCACAATCTCCTGGTCTCCATCTGGTTGCTCTTAACCATTGGGCTACCATGGCCAATATGCCAGCATGATATTAAATTCTCCAACTGACTCGTATTTTTCCCAGTAAACCACTGGGTGTTCTCATATACAATGATATATACACTGTTTGTGGTGACTTACTGTTGTAAGTTCTTAAGTCCCAAGGCTTCATAGTTAAACCATTATTATTAGGTGAATTGATGGAAATTAATCATTCTTCCACACTAACGACTGTAGGGTAAGGTTTTGGATAGAAAGGGACGTTACAGGAGACACTTTGGTTTTAGAATGTTCAAAAGTTTAAGAAGTAAACAGCAGAGCTAGAATAAATGTAATAAAGGAAGAATAATAGATACAATATTATAGAGAATTATTGTACAGAGCGACAGAAGAGAAAATTATTACACAAAGTTTGAATGAACAGAATTAGATAACAAAAGAAGAATCAGAGAAAGTTTTGAAAGCAGCAAAAAATAGAAAAGCTCCAGGAAGTGATAACATTAATAGAGAGTTATGGGAATATGAAGGAAAGAAATTAAAAATAAACTAATACAACTCTTTAACCTAATATGGAGTGAAGCATGTATCCCAAAAGAGTGGTATAATGCCAAAATTGTAAATTTATTTAAAAATGGAAATAAAAATGAATGTGCAAATTACAGAGGAATCCCTCTTCTAAACACAGCATATAAACTGCATTCAGCGTTTTTTTTTTTTTTTTTTTTTTTTTTTTTTTTTTTTTTTTTTTTTTTTTTTAGTTGTACTGTGTAATAAGAGAACAGAACAGCTTTAGAAAGGGCAGGTCACGTATTAATGCCATTTTTATCACTAAACAAATTATAGAGAAGAGAAGTGAATTTAATTTAGAAAGATGTCTCTATTTTTAGATTATATTAAAGCATATGATAAGAGTACAAAGTTTAAAATTGTGGGAAATAATGGTGGAAGAGTATAAAGTACCATATAACATAACTAATGCCATTAAGTCTTTATATTCTAAAACAATTAGAAGATAATTTTAAAGATAAAAGTACAGAAGTGTTAATGGAGAATTAAGACAAGGATGTGTACTGTTCCCCATCTTGTTTGCTATATATATCATAAAGTTATAGAAGAATGGAGAGAAACCTTTAAATCAAAAGAGATAACTGTAAACAATGTGAATATAAACCCATTATTTTTTGCAGGTGACCAGATATTATTAGCAAAAAATGAAATTGAACTGCAGAGATCAGTAACTAAATTGAATGAAATAAGAAAAAAGTACAATATGAGAATCTCTGGTAGAAAACCTAAATCCATAGCAACGATAGGGAAAGAACAAACGAGAGATTGATGGGGAAATTATAGAATAAGTTTCAACATTCAAGTACTTCAGGTCAAAAATATCAATTCTGAACACCAAGGTGTTGAAGAGAATATTGAAACATACAATAGATTAAATGGATGCATAAAATAACATTTTGGTAAAGACATGAAGACAGAAATGAAGCAAAGACTCCACAATATAATTCTAAACCAGCGCTGATGTATTCTTGTGAAACGTGGACATTAAGAACCTGAGAAAAGTCAAGATTGAAAGCAGCTCAAAAGAGATTTTTATGACCATTGTTGAATTACTAGAAGAAATAGGATTAGGAATACTATAGAACAGTTAATGGAAGAAAATAATACTGAAGCAATTCAGAGGTATCGAAAATGCTGAAATGAACAAGTTCTACGAATGTCCCCTTCAAAATATCCATGGCAAGCCTTGTTTTATGAACCTTCAGGAAGACAAAATGTTGAAAGACAACAGAAGAGATGGAGCGACCAGTTTTATTAGCTTCGGAACAGGTCTGAAGCCCTAAAGCGTGTGAGGAAGAAGAAGATGACGACCTACATCTCCCAGTAGTAATTGTAGTTTTGTCTTTCCTAGCTAATGTTTAGAGAGCTCTTCTAGCTGTTTGAAGGCCACACACTTCTTAAATAACTTTTTTAATGTTCCCCTGCAGCCCCCTGTTCCCATTTTCTGGTAGCCTTTTCTTTAACTTTAATTATGACATACACATCACATCTATTTTGCTTCCATTGTCATTCTTGTTCCTTTTCCTTGTTATTGTAGACCAGCCTTTGATGTTAAGGTAAAAAGCATTCTGGGAACAAAATATTTAATGATAGGATATCTATGGCAAATGTGCTTATGAGAAAAATTGTGAAGTTGGTCATGATTAATGAGGGGACTTGAACCACAGGTGGTTTATTGGCTCTTCGTCTCCATCGTCAGGCCCTCCATCACTTATGCTTGAGTGGTATGGTGGCCTTGTGGCTACCAAAAACAAACTAAATAAGATCCAATGCTTAGCATGTTTGTGGATTACTGGAACCTTGCGCACCACTCCACTCAAGGCACTGCTTGGCTTGCCTCCTTTGGATTTGTTTATCCAAAGAGAGGCTGGGGTGACTGCTCATTGTCTCTAAAGTTTGGGCTGTTGGTCTTTTAAAAATCCGATTAAAGGACACAGAGATATTGAACAGGCTTCAGAAGTTGCAGACTATCCTAGCGATGGGTTGCGACAGTATGGACCTATTTATAATCTTGACTCTGGATATATGGTCAGTTTTCCACCAAGAGAGAAATGGACTCGTGGCCCACGGGTTCCTGAGTGTCAAGGGGTCCATCTGGTACACAGATGGCTCCAAGATGGACTTGGGGACCGGAGCTGGCATTTACAGGCCTAAGACGAGGCTATTGTACTCACTGGGAGGTTATTCTACAGTATTCCAGATCGAAATATATGCTGTTTTGGCCTGTGCTTATCACATCTTAGGGATGCCTTGGCTGCATGGTTGGATCAGTATCTGTTCTGACAGCCAGGCTGCCTGGAAAGCACTATGTGCTAGCACAACATGGTCTAGATTGGTACGAGAGTGTCAAGAGACCTTGAATATTTTCTGTTCTCGCCGACCAGTACAGCTCTGCTGGGTTCCTGTGCATGCTAGAATCAGAGGAAATGAACTAGCTGATAGGCTAGCCAGGGAGGGCTCGACCAATGCATTTATTGGTCCGGAATCTGTCCTTGGTATTACCCCAAGAAGGGTCAGATGTGAGATCCTTGATTGGGTATCACTTCAACATGGCACTTCATGGCATAATCTTACTACAGCTAGGCAGTCTCGGTCTATGATCGAGGGACCTAGCAAGAACAGCAGGATTCTGCTAACCTTTAATTGGATACGACTTAGAAGTGTTGTTGGCCTGTTGTCAGGGCACAACACCTCAAAGAGACACCTGCATGTGATGAAGCTTAAGGGCCAGATGTGAGATCCTTGATTGGGTATTACTTCAACATGGCACTTCATGGCGTAATCTTACTACAGCTAGGCAGTCTCGGTCTATGATCGAGGGACCTAGCAAGAACAGCAGGATTCTGCTAACGTTTAATTGGATACGACTTAGAAGTGTTGTTGGCCTGTTGACAGGGCACAACACCTTAAAGACACCTGCATGTGATGAAGCTTAAGGGCCAGATGTGAGATCCTTGATTGGGTATCACTTCAACATGGCACTTCATGGCATAATCTTACTACAGCTAGGCAGTCTCAGTCTATGATCGAGGGACCTAGCAAGAAGAACAGCAGGATTCTGCTAACCTTTAATTGGGTACAACTTAGAAGTGTTGTTGGCCTGTTGACAGGGCACAACACATCAAAGACACTTGCATGTGATGAAGCTTAGCACATCAAGCTTAGCATCACTACATGCACTTACATGCAGTAAGTGTGGTGGAGAGGATGAGTCTTCTCTACATATTTTGTGCGAATGTGAAGCACTTGCTACACTTAGACACTTCATCCTGGTCTCAGACAAACTGAGACCAGATGATATAAGGAGTGCTCATCCAAGATTTATCCTGTCCTTTTGGGAGGCCACGGGACTTGAATAAGCACTCCAATAAGAGGGGCACAATGGGCCCAACATGCGGCCTAGGTGTAAGGGACCGAAAGGGCCCAACCCATTTACTTTCATTCATTCATGATTAATGCAAAAATCACATATGTTACATTGCTCTATCTTTTTCAGCAAACTATTATTATTAGGTTTATTATTAAACAGAATATGTGCATAATATTAGTTCACTAAGATCTGATCATTTGCAAAATAGTTTATTGAGTGAGTCCTAGCAGGACAGGCAATCAGATGATGCTGTGGGCAGTACAGGCCACATAACTTGCAGGAACATTGGGTTGATGCATGGTGGATCCTCTTTCACCACAAAGAGCGATGTGGAAGCCATGTGCCGCGGTCTTGTTGAACACATGTCTGAGATAAAAATTTGTTCCTTTCCTCTGCAGTCATTACAGGCATCTGGTAGAAGTCTACATCTATTGTTGCAATCTTTTGCTCCCTCTCTCTAATGTGGGCCTCGTATGTTGGGATGCTGGCTAAGTTGTTTCTTTCAGCTCCCTGATGAAGTCGGTGTCTTCTAGAGGCATACACGAGTCTTCTCCGAACCATTCTTGGTAGGCATAGTGCTCATTTTATGTATATGTCTTTCAAGCTTCCAGAATTTTCAGATTTGCCTTGGTGACATGAGTCCATATTTTGGTGACTGCATAGCATGCTATTGGTGCAGTCTTGATACTGAAGTCTTAGGGCAGTCTTTAGGCGTATTTTCTCAAGGTTATCTTGAACATGGACAATATATATGTTTGGTAAACATTTTCCCTGTTATATGTGTTTGGAGGAATTTGGTAACAGTGACATCAAAATTAATCGCAAATTTCTGAGATTTACTCCTCTTCTCTTCCATTTACACTGTTCATCACTTTCCCTCAATCAATGCACACTTCATTTACTCCACATGCATTCTGGACATTTACACAGGATACTGAAGTCAGCTTGAGTAAGTCTGCTGCATCAACAACATTCGTATTGTCACCCAATTAGCGGAAAGCACAACCAACGACAGCTGAGCAAGGGGCCAGAGGCAGCCAAGCCACACCCACCCATCAGTCTCTGTCACTAACTGAGGGGATGATTAGGGAAATGTCACTTGTCGCTGGCCGCCTCTTCCCCCCTTCCACTGCCATCTGGAACCTTCGCGGTGATTCACGGAAACTAGAGGCTTCGAGAAAACGGCGATATCCCTATAAAAAGGGCTGAAGTGAGTGAATTGAGTCAGTCAGTTCTTGGCGAGCAGCGAAGCTGCACCGTGCTAGTGTACGGACGAGAAGACTGTGTACGTGCGTCGGAGCAGTTTACATAATTGCGAGAGCAAAGTGGAACTGTAACGGACGAACTGGTGAATCGTAATTGTGTGCATTACGTAATTCTGTGTAATTGGCAAGTGTTCAACTGTAAGTCGGTGGAAATAAAGAACATTTTGAGTGGTGCAATCGGACTTTTAATTTCACGAACCCACAAATTCACATTGGTGTCAGGAAGCGGGACGACATCACCGAACATTACAACCATGGACGCGGCATTGGAAAAGATTTTGGAGAAGATGATGGAAATGAAGGCCGAACTGACTTCGGAAATGAAAGCGGCAAATAATAGCCTGGCCGCGGAACTGACAGAAATGAAGACGGCCAACGACATCACCGAGAAGATGGAAGAAATGAAGGCCGAATTAACAGCGAAGACGGAAACGGCAAACAATTTAGCCACGACAATGACCGCAAAGATGGCCGAACTGACCACGGAAGTGAAAGTGGCGAACGAGGCTCTCGCCGCCAAATTTGAAGAACAGTTGGCCGGCGTGAGGGATGACGTGACGGAGCTGGGCAAGCGGATGGGCCAAGTGGACGAGCGCGTCGAGGACCTGGTGAACCCCTTCAATGACCTAGAGGAAAAGGCCGACAGTAACGGCAAGTCCCTGAACGCCGTGGTGGAAGACGTCGAAGACCTTGCGAACCGCGTAAACAACCTGGAGGGAAAGGCCGACAGCAGCGTCAAGTCCCTGAACGCCATGGTGGAGGACGTCGTCGGCAGGAAGCTGAAGGATTTGAAGGCCGACGCGCTGGGACGCGACACAACATCTGCGCGTGTCAAACCTCCCAAGTATGACGGCGCGTCAACGTTTGAAGTCTTCCGCCGCCAGTTCGACGCAGTGGCCAAGCACAACAAATGGTCGCCAGAGGAGGAGGCCACACAGTTAATAGCCAGCCTCCAGGGACGAGCCGCGGAAGTCCTAAACGCGGTGCAGACAACGGCGGCGCCCAAGGACATCTGGGAGGCCCTGGAATCGTTTCGGAAACCACCGCTTAGCCGCAGCGTACCGCAGCCAGCTAAAGGCAAGGTCACAGCAGCCAGGGGAGACGCTGCAGGAGTTCGCCCTGGCAGTTGAACTGGCAAGCAAGGCCCTAGTCGACCTCCCACCAGAGTTCGTGTCCCGGGAAGCTGCCTACTCCTTCGTTGACGGGGTACGGGACACGGAGATTCGTCAGCGCCTAATGCTCGGCGATTATAAAACCATCCACGAGGCGCTGACAGCAGCAATCTATCCCGACGTCGAGGACGAGTGTCCGCTACACCGGAGACAGAAGACCAGCCGAGGGACGCCGGCGAACACCTAGTGGCCTGTGTTGGGGGTGTGGACAGCCCGGACACCTGCAAAGAGACTGCCCACACCAGGAAGAGCAGCCGGAAAACGAGTAAGGGCCGTCGTGGAGAGGGGCACGTCGGCGGCATCACCACCATCCCCTCGAGTGACACTGCGCACCGTCAGCCGGCGTATGGATGACAGCCTCATCGCGGACGGTTGGTTAAGAGGAAAGCCGTGCCGCCGGCTGGTGGACACCGGGGCGGCCGTGACCATCATCAGACCTGACGTGGCGAAGGGTTTGCCGACAAGGAAGCCGAGCCGACCATACCAGCTTGTCAAGGCATCGGGCGACACCTTGCCTGTGGAGAAGGAGGTCCTGCTGAAGCTGACCTTGGGAAGGAGCACCGTACGTTTGTGGGTGTTCGTCGCGAAAGTGGCTGAGGAGGTGATACTGGGATTGGATGCCCTCAGGAGCCATGAGGCAACGGTCGACGTCGGCAAGAAGGTCCTGCGGCTCAACGGAGAAGAGGTTATACTCCATCAACCAGAAGAGCGCCTTGGAATTTGCAGGGTCGTCTTGGACGAAGACGTGGTTGTCCCCGCGAGGAGCGAGGTGGTGGTGACGGCGCGACTGGAAGGCCAGAGAACCAGGAACATGATGCTGTACCAGAAGACGCCTGTGCATCGACTATGTGTAGCCAGGGCACTGCTGCCGTGCCGAGAGGAGGTGCCAGTGAGACTGCTAAATCCAACGGACACCGATCACGACGTTCAGGCCGGGACAGAGTTGGGAACGTGCGAGCCCGTGGTAAGCGTAACAGTAATCGAGAAGACGCAGGAGCCGGCGCCGACGCAACACCTGGGGCCCCGGCTAGAAGGCTTACTGGAGAGGGCGGCCGACCACCTGACCGCAGAGCAGCTGGGGAAAGTTCGACAACTGCTAAGACGATACCAGCGCGTCTGCAGCCAAGGTGATAGTGACTACGGCCGCACGGACAAAGTGCTTCACCGCATCGACACTGGGGACGCAGGGCCTATTCGGCAACCACATAGACACGTTCCGCTGGCGAAGCAAGGGGCGGTATGAGACATGCTGGAGGACATGAGATCCAAGGGAGTGATTGAAGAGTCGGACAGCCCTTGGTGTTCCCCTGTAGTCTTGGTGACGAAGAACGGCGAGCTGCACTTCTGCGTAGACTACAGAAAGCTGAACGCTGTCACCCGGAAGGACTGTTTTCCCTTACCCCGGATTGACGACACCCTGGACACGCTAGCTGGTGCACAGTGGTTCTCGACCCTGGACCTGAAGTCGAACTACTGGCAGGTAGCTCTAGACCCAAGAGACAAGGAGAAGACCGCATTGCCGACAGGTCAAGGGCTTTGGTAGTTCACGGTTATGCCCTTTGGCCTCTGCAACGCACCAGCTACCTTCCAACGCCTCATGGAGTCAGTGATGAGAGGGCTGACTTACGATGCCTGCCTGCTATACCTGGACTACATCATTATCATCGGAAAGACTTTTGATGATCACCTCGAGAATCTGAGTAAGGTGCTACAGAGAATGCAGGCGACCAACTTGAAGCTGAGCGCGAAGAAGTGCCAGCTCTTCCGCAAGGAAGTGAACTACTTGGGACACATAGTCTCAGCAACCGGAGTGGCCACAGACCCGGAGAAGACACAGGCTGTGAGAGATTGGCCTCGCCCAAGGGATAAGAAAGAGCTGCGCAGTTTCCTGGGGCTGTGCAGTTATTACCGTCGCTTCATAAAGGGGTTCTCCAACATCGCAAAACCCCTCACCCGCCTGACAGAAGAACACCGGCCTTATGTGTGGACAGAGGACGCCGAAAACGCTTTCCAGCACCTAAAGGAGACCCTGTGCAGTGCTCCAATTTTGGGTTTCCCACAACCGGGGGCGCCTTCATTGTGGACACCGACGCCAGCGACCATTGCTTTAGAGGTGTCCTATCGCAGATCCAGGACAGCCATAAGTGGGTGATAGCCTACTACAGCAAGACGCTATCCAAGGCAGAGAAGAACTACTGCATCACCCGACAAGAATTATTGGCGGTAGTAAAGACCTTGGAGCACTTCCACAAGTACCTGTACGGTCAGCCATTTCACCTGAGGACTGACCATTCCACCCTAACCTGGCTATTGACCTTTAAGAACCTGGAAGGCCAGACAGCACGTTGGGTCCAGAGGCTGCAGGAGTACGACTTCATCTCGGAACATCGTAGAGGGAAGAGCCACAGTAACGCAGATGCCATGTCCCGAAGACCCTGTCCAGAAGAGTGCGGCCAGTGCACAAGAGTGGAAGAGAAGGAGCGTGCCGCAGCAGTCCGAGTAGTTGTGGCAGTGCCTGCGGACGGCTGAGATAGCGCAGGCCTGAGGAGGGAGCAGCTGGCGGACGCAGACTTGGGGCTACTCTTGAGGGAAGTGGAGGCAGGTACAAGACCAACCTGGGAGGACATCGCACTGAGGAGCGCCACCTACAAATCGTACTGGGCCCAATGGGACTCGTTGAAGACCAGAGGGGGCGTGCTGTTCCGGGTATGGGAGTCACCCGATGGGAAGATGCAGAGAGAACAGTTGGTACTTCCCCGGAGTAAGGTCCCGGAAGTCTTGGAGGAAGTGCACGCCGGCACTTCGGGAGGACACCTGGGAGCGAACCGAACGATTGACAAACTACGGCAGCGCTACTCCTGGCTGAGACTCCGAGCAGATGCTGAGAGATGGTGCCGTCAGTGTCACGTGTGCGCGGCAAGTCGTGGCCCCCAGACTAGGAGCCGGGGTCGCATGCAGCAGTACAACGTCGGAGCGCCATTCGAACGGATCGCTGTTGACATTGCAGGACCCTTTCCAGTTACTGACCGTGGCAACAAGTACCTAATGGTGGTCGTGCACTACTTCACCAAGTGGCCGGAGGTGTATGCCATCCCAAACCAAGAGGCAAAGACAATCATGGACTGCCTCGTGGAGCAAGTGTTCTGTCGATTTGGGGTGCCGTTAGAACTACACAGTGACCAGGGTACCAACTTTGAGTCCAGCCTAATGAAGGAGGCACTACAAAGGCTTGGGGTGAACAAGACTCGCACGACGCCTCTACATCCCCAGTCAGATGGCATGGTCGAAAGAGGTGTTCCTTAGAGGAACACCTGAGGAAGGTCGTGGCCAGCCATCAGCGAGACTGGGACCTCAAGGTGCCACTGTTCTTGCTGGCCTACCGCTGGTCTACACACGACACAACTGCGCTGACGCCAGCCAGCTTAATGTTCGGCCGAGAGTTACGCCTCCCTTGTGACCTGGCTTTTGGAAGCCCTCCGGAAGCGAAACAGCCAGCGACCGAGTATGTGGAGAACTTGGTGGACCATCTCCACGATATGCACGAGATGGCTCGCCAGAACATCCAGAAGGCGAGCGACCGCATGAAGACCAGGTATGACAGGCAAGCCAACAGCCAAGGGTTCCAGCAAGGTGACCTGGTCTGGTTGTACCGTCCTACCCGGACCAAGGGACGCTGCCCAAAGCTCCAGCAGCCATGGCAAGGACCGTACCGAGTGGTGAAGAGGATTAACAACGTGGTCTACCGCATCCAGAAGGTTCCCCGAGGGAAGATGTTGGTGGTACACCTGGATCGTCTAGCCCGCTACGATGGTGCTGTTCGGGACAACCAGCTTTGAGGAGGGAGCAGTGTCACCCAATTAGCAGAAAGCACAACCAACGACAGCTGAGTAAGGGACCAGAGGCAGCCAAGCCACACCCACCCATCAGTCTCTGTCACTAACTGAGGGGATGATTAGGGAAATGTCACTTGGCACTGGCCGCCTCTTCCCCCCCCCCTTCCACTGCCATCTGGAACCTTCGCGGTGATTCACAGAACTAGAGGCTTCGAGAAAACGGCGATATTCCTCTAAAAAGGGCGGCAGTGAGTGAATTGAGTCAGTCAGTTAGTTCTTGGCGAGCAGCGAAGCAGCACCGTGCTTGTGTACGGACGAGAAGACTGTGTACGTGCGTCGGAGTAGTTTACGTAATTGCGAGAGCAAAGTGGAACTGTAACGGATGAACTGGTGAATCGTAATTGTGTACATTACGTAATTCTGTGTAATTGGCAAGTGTTCAACTGTAAGTCGGTGGAAATAAAGAACATTGTGAGTGGTGCAATCGGACTTTTAATTTCACGAACCCACAAAGTCACAGTATGCTCTGCATCTTGGATGTTCCTTATGGCACTTCTCTGCTCAACCATTTGCCCATCAATCCACAGTTTGCCATTTTGTATAAATGCATTGAAACTTTGTTTTCTGGCCATCTTCCTTTCTTCAAATAGCTTCCTCCTTTGTTCTCTTTGTTCATAAAAAGGATCCTTATTAATATAGAGCTTTTTTGTTTTAATACTTCCATTACAAATTCTGTATTGCTGAATTTTACGAATATATTTCTTTTGCTTTCCAATTTCCCAATTCTAAACGCGTCCCGCAGATTGAAGCCTCTCATTTTCATCCCTAGTCTCTTCATTAACAGTTCTCGTACCTCTTGAAATACTCCAATTCCTTTTCATTCTTCTATCCCAGAAATTATGAAGTTGTATGTTCTCATGAAGTCTTCCATACTTTCCAATCTTCTTTCTATTTTTACCATCTTGGTTTTTACCTTCTCCAACTCTTTAGTTTTAATTTCCAACTCTATATTATCCCACTTCCTCCATTCTCGCTTAAATCTCATTGCCAAACCATTATTTCTTATAATTCTCCCGTCTGCTTTGTGGCTGCCATGTCACTTCTTTTTCCTCACTTCCACGGGAACAACTGTACCGCTCGTCCATTCTGCTCCATTGCTAGTTTAGTACTCCCGAGCACTGCAATACAGTAGCGTGTGCATATTTTTTTAAGTTTGGTTCAAGACTGGTGAGTAACGCCAATTGAGTGTAGGTGCTTTGTGTAACTGTGACAATAAGCAGAAAATTCACATGTGTAAATTGAGTTTTGTGAATTGTTAACAATGTCATTTTCAAACCCTGTTACCAGTGACGTACCCAGCCACTGTGCTCCCAGGCCAGAAATATTATTTTTATAGCGTACAGTTGCTTTAAGGAATTGTCATCTGAGGAAGTGCGTGACCAGATCGATGTGTCACAAAGCCAGGTACTCACTACCAGAGGGTGCAATGTCAGTATGCATACTGTTAAACAGGGCAAAACTTCTAGCACAGAAATTGGTGAACCTTTGTTTTATTTAAGCTAGCAGCTCCTCTACAAGAAGTAATTTTCAGAAATCCAGGTATGTCATTTTCAGTAAATAAGCATGTTAATATTGAATGTTACAATTTATAATGTTATAATTCATTTGCTGCATAAGTATACGTATTGACAATTTGTCAGACAACAAATGTAACTTTCCTCGTTCCCTCTCCGTATCTTCCACTCTCTGGCGCATCAGTTGGCAACAGGGCACCCTCCATGTGCATGCATTGATTCAGCTCATATGCCTTCTAAAACCATACGCTGTATAGTATCTCATTGAGCAGTGCTGTGTTGACATGTCGTGGGGCTCATTGTTGTTTGACATCATTGACATCATTCTAGGTTCTCTATAGTGAAGATAGTTTGTACTGGGATATGCTTTCTTTCTGGTGTCCAGATGTGTTTTAGATGTTTTAGGCATACTTTATATCTTGTGTAGAATACTAAGTCTATGATACTTGATTCATTATAGCTATGTATGTTGGAGTTTGCTCATGTTTGGCCATAGAGAACCCTTTATCTTACAGAGTTTTGAAGACATCTAGTGCCTTTCAGTCAGGTTTGTCCATACAACAGTTGAGCTTACCTGCCAGGAGTATTGGTGTGTTTGGGCTCATTTTCTGTATTGCCTGCAAGTTTGTTTCTATGGTAGACTCTGCTGATGCAGTTGATCTTATGTATAGTCTGATCACTGCGAAGTCTTTGAATGTGATAAATCACCATATTTCCTTCCATATACTTACAGCTTGTCCTATCAACGGTTTGTAGAAGTAAGATACTGCTCTTTCGGGTCTCCCCTGCTGCCCTGAGTGAGCCAGATCATATACCGAGTAGTAGCTTTCAATATCATAGTGTTTATGATTTATTGAGTGCTAAGAATATGCATCTTGGGCTACCCCTAAGCTAGGCCATGGCCATTTTGATTATTTGGGTAACCCTTCACTACATTTACATATTCAGCGATTTTGAGGAATCAGTTACAAATTTTTGTGGGACTACAGGAAAAATATCAACATATCTGGCCCAGAATTTAAACATACATGAAACATACATAAGTTTTTAATTGATTGGAAATTAATCATTCTTCCACATGTAGGTGATGATTTGGATATTTTTTATTAATTGTTTAAGACTGCTGACTATGCAAGATCATCACATTAAGTTCACAATGGCAATTTAGGAACTCATTCAATTATTCTTAGATTTATTGATTATACAACAAAATAATTACTTAAAACACAATAGTTTCAATCCTCTTTCACATACATTAGCAGCTCTAAGAAGCTTGATTCATAGACTTAACAGCATACCTCCAAAATAATATGATGAATTTAAATATTTAATACAAGAAAGAAAAATAGTTTTAATTCAAATTCAAGCAGAAAAATGATCAATTGGGACTATAGACAAAAGAAATTAAAACAAGATTACTACTATCGAGATTTAACTGTATTGGAACACCACAGTGAAGCGAAAAATTATTAATTTTTAGATGAGTTGTATTTATTACGCATCTGCTTCACTTTCGTACCTATTTTGAGGACATGTTTCGCAAATCATCGTTTGCATCTACGGCTCTTATACGACTCAAATTAGAGTTGCATAAGAGCCGTAGATGCAAACGATGATTTGCGAAACATGTCCTCAAAATAGGTACGAAAGTGAAGCAGATGTGTAATAAATACAACTCATCTAAAAATTAATAAGATTACTACTCTTCAAAAGACAGATAAAAACTGGAAATGCAAAAGATTTACATTCCACTCATGGGCATTCCTTAAGTTTGAATGAATATTTAAAGATTATAACATCAAACTAGCATCACAAGTCAGATGTTCACTGAAGAAGCTGTTAAATAATCTTTTAAAAAACAATAGCACCAGAACAAAAGTCAGATAGAATATATAGACAAATGGAAAAACCAGCAATTGCCTTTCAATTCTGAAATGAGAACCACAATATTTGAGAGGAGATTAAATTACTGAAACCATTAACAACCAAACTTGAACTTTCAACATGGGAGAAAATGTTTACTATAAAGAACATTTCACACATTTTAAATTTTTACATGCTGTCAGTGAGTGGTCTAATGTACTTATGTAGGAAATATTTCAAGAGAGGGAGTTGATTACAAGAGGTCTGTGTGACAGCTGACTGTGAAAATAGTGGTTAGTTGCCAATCAGCTGAGGATGGGACTGGGACGGTCCTGAAAAGGTTCCTGTTTTAATAGTTGACTGAATAAAGTTTTAAGTTTTCATAAAATATGACTCAATAATTCTTTTAATAGTTATTATATGCTGTTTCAGGGTTAAACTTGGAGCTAAGCAGTGTAGCATCACAGGATTTCAGTTCTGCATGGGCTGCAGCACTACCAAAACTAATGACTCGAAGAGGAGCTCTTATTGCACCAGCAACAGCATCTGGCTCTAGTCAGCGTAGGAATTCAGTAGATTCAGAAATCAGCTATAGTGTGAGAAGGTATTAATATAATTCATGTAAACTTATTCCTACTGTTTTTGTGTTATACATGGACATTAGACTTGTCTACATATTAATATTGAATAATATTATATTATCCTCTCACAGTCCAAATAAGATACTAAAATACTATTAAAAATACCAGTCTAATTAAGGCAAAGTACATAGTGTGCATAACACTTCAGCTGAGAATACAGCCAAGTGGAATCCAGTAGGGAGTTTGGTAAACAAAAGTATCCTAGATACTGTTCATAGTGGTGTCCTTCAGCATTTATACATTTCCAACATCTTTTAATGAAATTTACCTTTGTAGACAAAAGTTCTTATAATTTCTGATCTTATGTAGTCTTTCAGTTCACCTACATTATGGGTATTTCTAATGACCCTATCTTTTAGGGTTCCCTACAGGTAATTAAATTATATATAATTGACGACTTGCCTGTTTTCAACGATGCTTGTAAAACATAAGGTGATAATAAAGTATTATTATTATTATTATTATTATTATTATTATTATTATTATTATTATTATTATTATTATTATTATTATTATCATACAGAGTAAGATCTGTGAAACATGTAGACCATAAACCCTTTAAAAATACTTCTGTCTTCAAAATATCCCTTATAGCCTCCAAAGAATCACAGGCAATATGGTGTGGTTTCTGGCAGAATCGTATTGTTTCTTCTGATCAGTTACTTGAAAAGTATTTGTGAAGTATGTAGCAGCATATGACATATACTTTTGCATATATCTCTCTAAATTTATAGTATTTTTAAAAGATATAGGCCCTATTATTCAGTATGCTCTTGCAGCACACCACATACCAATCTTTTCATCATGCAGATAAATTTTGCGAGTTATTCATGAATTTTCCGTTCTCCAGAATCTGTGGTTGTGTGAATTTGCATACCCACACTTCATCAGAAAAATTTTTGCAATTATCATGGATGTCCTGTAAAACATGTAGAATTGCACTGGACTTTCATTGCTATGCAGTTATAATTCTTGGACTAGAGTAACTAAAGTAACTGTATAGACTAAAGTTGTTGAAATGCCTGTGTGCTCATTGTGCTACACAACATATAGGTTTATTAAAGAACATTCAATTGATGCATTATTTTTAAATCTATTGATAAGATTTTTTAATTGTACCTCTTTTTGAAGGTCAAGTGCCAGGAAATTTGTCTATAAATTTCCTGCACATTTGTGTGCATGAATCTCGCATAAGTATTGTACATAAATATTTGTTATTCTAGAGTAAATTTTTCAGCTGTCATTTCAGTTATCTAAATAGTTTAATGCACATACAATACATGCAATTTAAAAGTAATTCAAAAGAAGTACACAGGTAATGCACACTTAATACTTCAAATTGACAGAGCAGCAACTTGTAACATAGATCGAGTGAAGCAGATGTGTAAAAAACGCGACTCATCTAAAATTTAATAATTGTAACATAGAATTCATGCAAATATACATTCTATTGCTATCACCTTAACCAGTACTAAACATTGATGGTAAACATATGAACCCACACAGCATCCAAGGAAAATTACATCAAATAGAGACTAATTGGTAGCCAGATGGGTCGGATATCTCCGGTGTCAATTTGATGGCATACTTAATCGGTGCAACCCTAATAACAATCTCCTTTGCTGAAAACTGATTGGTATCATTCAAGTAAAGGCGGACGCTTTCCAGTTGGGCTGCCGTTAAATGGTCTGCTGCCTCTTAGTAAGCCTTCCAGCTGATCATGTGATGATGCTGGCTGCACAGGTCGATCACATAATGTTACACTCATAGCTGGCTCAGACTTCCTCAATTACGTTCTGGCCTGTGTTATCTGATCAGTGTTTGAGGGGTTTAGCAGCCACACAGGCACTACCTCTTGGAATGGCAATGCCCTAGCGATGCATAGTCCATCCAAAGATGGATTAGTGCGTGTTCCTTGATGGCTCTCCTTGCGAGTGCACCTTCATGACCTCTCACTTATTGCGGGCACTACCATGTCCTCTGATCAGCATCACTATGCAGATCCTGGGTTTTCGTTGGTGCTCTGGAGTGTCACCTTGTCTCAGGCCAAGTCACAATATGCTGCTGCCGATGTTGACCATTGCATCATGGTTTCTGAGGGCTTCCATTCACAGTATCACTTCCTCACCCACCTTCACAACAAACATTCACAGTGCCCCACCATGAAGTTAATTCCAGAAAGGCCTCTTTTCTACAAGTAAGGTGTTGCCCGATGTCACTAGCTGGTAAGCCAAATGGATTTCCTTGACGGCAATCCCTTCACCACATCAGATCTTATTACGGTCACAGCTGGGCTGCACTCAAGTCCACTAGTATCCGACAATGCTTCCCCTGTGCCTGCCTCTGTAGTGTAAGTAGTAATGTATCTGCCTCAGACCCCACAACACGATCGACAAGGTCGCCTCCCATGCACACATCCATCTGCAATTAGGATGTCATCCATCATGTGTAAGGTGCCCAGTGTCACTTGAGGTTTTGTAATAATGGCATGGATGCACCCCTTGTCACGCCAGAGCTTACTCATTTTCCTCTTGATTGTCAGTTGGGTGTGGACAGTCACTCACCATGGTCCCGGTTGACCACACCCTCAGCACATACCACTGGGAGATTCTCTTTATCCCTGTTGTAACAGATGCTCTTGGTCTTTAAGTAGAGGGAGCTGTTTTCTTAGCTGCTTCTATCCTCAATGCAGCCGTCATTGCATTGTGGATAGTCTTACATTTGCCAAGTATCTGGCACTCTCTTATCTCAGCATTGTGCATCCCATCAACAAAGAAGTAGGCAACTTCTTGGGACATGTGACTGGTCTAGAGTCTCACCAGATCTTTACTTGCCAGCTGTTCAATTGCCGGAGCAAACTCCTTCAGCATCTCCCTTGGCTGTTGCAGTCTTGAGCGGGCTAGGATAGGCTGTGGCCAGTCGGTGGTTTCTGAACCAGTTCTTGAGGGCCTCCCAGAAGTCTGGACACCACCGACATTGGAACTGCATTCAGAACTTCTGCCACTCGTCCCTGGAGGCTAGCTAGTAACTGTACGGCTTCCTCTTCTGTCGATCATCGGATGTGGGCTTCGATGGAGGTGAACAGTCAGCAGAAGACCTCAAAAGTTCATGTCCCATCTTACTTAGATGGCTTGAAGCATGAGACTTATTTTGCTTCCCGGCATCTTGACCTTCAAGTTTTTAATTCATTCAGTAATCATCTCTTATACCAAGGCATTCAGTCCCGTGGCAGTGCCATTGGCTCTTCAAGGATGCTAACCCATTTCCCGACTTCCTCCAGAGCATTAATATTTGTCAGGGTCTTCCATTGTACCGTTGATGGCATAGCAGTAACTCTAGGCTGATGATAAAGAGGCAATCTGCAAAATAGGATTTGTAAGTTCATTGTAAAATATTGTGAATATACAGTAATAAAATGAAGTGTTTAAAACATCAATGTTTTTTCTAAGTAGAGAAAGTCTAAGTAAATATGAATGTATATAATTTCCTTTTATGGAAGTATTGAAAACAGTGTTATTGCAATAAATTAAATTTAAGGGTGAGTCAATTAATGACACTAAATAACACTTGGGAAATTTTCCAATTTAAAAGTAAGTGTTTAATGTCATTAATCGACTCACCCTTATATTTAATGAATGTATATATTTCTATGCAGGAAATTAAACTAAAATTCATGCATTTTTTGTAAACTGGGATGTATCTGAAAAAGCTATTTGTTTAATTAGGGTATCAGTGGAATCACAACGGCATTCCTTGGACTCACAGGTGTCTGTGCAAATTGCTGAAGTAACTGCCACTCGCAAAGCCATTTCAACCCCAGTACCAACAACATATATGTGTGGCAGAGCAAGGCAGCCACGAATCAAACGTCGCAAGAAGGACTTTGGTCGAATGCTGCGAAGCAGTAGAGTTGGTCCTTTATTTATAAGACGTGAAAGCACTACATCTCAAGAAAGTCAGTTAGGAGTACAGGTATGAAAATGTATTAGAACTATTTGTGTATTAAGTACATTGCCATTTGTAAATATTGCTTGTGCAGAAGGATAATCTTCCTTGGAATTTATAATATATATCATTAATATTGTTTAAATATGAACAAGTAACTAGGTAAAGATTGTAGAGAATAGAAGGAGATAGAGTATGTGGAGAAAATTTCTTTTGTGCGACACCAGAATATTTTCTAAGTCCAAAGTTGCATGTATGCGCATGCGCAAGCAGACCACCAGCTGGTTTTGGCATTGCAGCCAACATGAGAGAGATATGTAACACTTGTAGCCAACCTCTTCAAAAATGCCCCAGACATCTGCGGTCCCGGCCACGTTGTTCAAATCGACGAATGCAAAATAGGACGATGCAAGTTTCCTCGTGGGCGCGTCGTAGAGGGCAACTGGATTCTGAGAATGATCGACGTCGAAACAAATGAAGTGCGGATGACGATATGTCCCAACAGCAGAAGGGATGCAAATGTGCTCTACAGTCTAATTGCAGAGCACATAGATTTCACCAGCACCATTCACACGGATGCCTGGAAGGGATACTGTGGGTTGATGGCTGGAGGGTTTGCTGCGCACCTCGCAGTAAATCACTCAGGGCACTTTGTCGACCCAGTGACAAATGTGCACACAAATAACATAGTCACGCTGGCGAGGACTATGGCATCGTCTAACAAGGGGCGGCATTTGTATGGACAGTGTGGATGCTCATATTTCTGAGTATTTGTGGCACAATGACTGCAAAAACCGGCCAGCAGACCCATTTCAAGAATTAATTGAAGACATTAGGCACGTCTACCCTGTAGTATAACGATGTTTAGTGTAATTAGTTAGCTAGTTGGTGAAAATTAGGGACTGTTGTGTGTGTTCAGTGTAATTAGTTAGGTAGTTAGTGTAAATTGGGGACTACTGTGTGTGTTTAGTGTTTAGATTTAGATACTGTTTTCAGTTCGCCTGCTAAATAGTGTATGTTGAGTTTGTCTGCTAGATAGTGTAATTTTGAGACAACTAAGACTGTTGGCAGCATTGTGTTCAGTGGAGAAGCAAGCATAGTTTGGCTGCACTGAATTCTTCAATATGGCTACATTATGCAGTAAGTAAATAAACAATAAATAACGTTAAAAGAATGCTGTCCAACACATGCACTAAAAAGTAAAGAAGTGATACTAAAACTTATTGTTGTATATAAAAACATCAAAAAGTGTGAAGGAATTAGAAAACAATTGCCACTTCGCATATTAGAAAAAAGTGCCAAGTATGTTCCTTTCATGGGATACCTTCCTTTTGTAATAGGAAATAGGAAAGTCTTATACCATTTTACTAAAGGAAGAACCAAATGATTATAAAATAATATCTTAGGAACACTCAATTATTTATTGTCATACCATCTTTAATACCTCTTGCCCATATTATGGACAGTTCTACCAAAGCCCCCTTTCCTCTCTCCTATATCTAATTTGTTTCTTTTCAAACTATGTTGTATTGAAATTTTTAATTACGTAGAAAATGAAGCTATCTACAGTGAAGCAATGAATATTACACAAATATAACTATTTGTAACAAAAACTTCACTTATCTTAAGAAAATGATGTTAATTCTTCTAATTGAAATCGATTTTACAAACAAGTTGCTTGCATCGTCAGTCCATCAACACACTTCGTCGTCAAGGATTTCAGTTACCATGTTATGTTTTTTCAGTATTACCAAAATCTGAAAATGAAACAAGCCTAAATACAGAATCAACTGCTGGTATTTAGAAATTCATTACGTGATGTTTATTTTTTAAAATAAATCTCTTTTCCCAAATCATTAAATCTATCGGACGATTTCGTTGTTTTAATAATTTAACTTCAGTATTTATTTCATGATTAAATATACAAATAAATTTTGTTAAATATAAAAAAAAACTGTTAATGATATTTCTACCCTTAAAAAAATAAGACTATTATAATTTTAAAATATTTACTTACCATCCTTGGGTTAATAAACATTTTCAAAAATGTTTTAAAGTTGGTATCGTTCCTCAAAATAAATATAATATTAAAAAATTACATTTCTCTAAAAGAGATAAAATTCCTAATAATAAAAAAACCGGGTATTTATCAATTTAATTGTTTAGATTGTGATCAGGTTTATATTGGAAAGACGAAACGTAATTTGGAAACCAGAATGAAAGAACATTTTCTTAACATTAAGTATAAACAAAGTGATAAATCAGTCGTAGCAGATCATTTTTGGCCATGAAATAAATCCTGAAGGTAATATATATCCCTTATTTTCCTACACATTGTGCCTTGAAATTTATAAAACTACTCTTAATTTTCAACCATTTATATACAAAATACTGTTTTGCGAATTGGTAAACATGTTTGCCTTCGAAGCCACCCCTACTCATATTTTAAATACAAATCTACAGACTTCAACCAATTTCAATGAAGCTTTGAACACTTGCTTTTAAGTCCCAGTGATATTTTAGGCCACTTTTTATTTCAAAAACTATTCTTACCTTTTTTTGTTCCATTTACCTGCAGTGGTCATATCGGCGGCTGTTCTCCTTTGGAACATATTGATGGTGTTAACTCATAATCCTTGGGTTGTATCATTAGATCATGCACACATTCACACCCATTCATACTTCCAGACTCTGGGGAAGATGAGGAATCATCTTGGTTGGAGAAATATCCCCACCCCGAGCTGGGAATCAAATCTGAGACCCCTAGCACGGCAGGCAGGTGTTCTACCAACTGAGCTACGAGGCCAGTCAACTCTTACCTTATTATTAATTTTTCGCTTCACTGTGGTGTTCCAATACAGTTAAATCTCTTACCTTATTGCCAACTCTATATTTACAGTACTTCATTTTGTGATGTAACTTTGTGCATGCAGCACTTTAAGACTGCAAAACTCAAGTACAGTTTCCAAAATGGAAAAAGCTTTAGACACACAATTTAGGTCTCAGGAAAAATAATACACTGCTCACAACTTAATTACCTGTGTGAAAGAGGTTAAATAAATCCATGAACAATAAAGCAGAAATGACAGGCTTAAAATTGCCAAAAGTGGCAATTTTTGAACACTACTCTGGAAGTCGTCTAGAGCAGTGTTTCTTAAAGTGTGGTCTGCGGACCCCCGGGGGTCCGCGGGGGTATGTCAGGGAGTCCGCGAGGGTGTCCCTTTAGTCAAGCTATAATGTTGAATTAATACTATAGAAAACGTAGAATTGTATTTACTGAGTCACTTATCTGCTCGGTGCCGAACTACATTTTTATGCAGCTATGTCCTAACGATGTAACGCAGCTGAGAGGTGCAATCAGCGTAACAGTTGGGAGCGTATAGTGCAGTGTTATAATTGCGGTGACACAACCGTACGAACGTGAGTGGTTAGCTGCAGTGCGGGTGAAGCCAGCTAAGCTTGCGCACGCAGGTCTGATTCAGCACTTTCACTGGCACCAGCTACACATATGCACGCACAACAAACCAGTTGTTCTGGCTGATTTGGAGCCAGTGATGATAGTGTTTGTCCTGACAGTTTGTAATTGTGAGCCGTGAGAATTTGTTCGTGTCTTTCAATATGAATCTTTGATTACAGACTGGATGAATTAAATGTAAGCCTACAATAACTGGCGATCAAGAGGCAAGTTGTAGTAATGAGCATACTAGTTTAACTAGTTGCCCTTCTGCCAATCTGCGAAAAGTAAAACAGTGAAAATACAGCGAAGAACATTTAAGTTTGTGATTAAGATTTGTTCGAGCTGAAACTGAAGATGAACCAAAACCTCAATGTGTTTTGTGTTACGATGTACTGTCCAATGACACAATGAAGCCTGCTAAGCTGTGAAGACATTTAGAGATGAAACATCCGGACTGTATTGGTAAGATACTTGATTATTTTAAAATAAAAAGTAAAGAAATGAAAATGAGTAAATCTAGAATAGAAAAAAATGTCTACTGGAACCAGTAGTGAAAAAGCTACACTAGCTTCCTATGAAGCAGAAACACGAGAAAGAGCTTGTTGAAGACCTATTGTTTTGTAGGGAAGTCTTGCATAACACTGCTGAGGATGTCTTTAAGACACTTGATGGATTTATTTCAGAGCAAGATATTGAGTGGAAAGTTTGTGCAGGTGTAAGCACCAACAGAGCCAAAGCAATGTCTGGTCACAACACTGGATTGAAAGCTCTATTTCAAGCTGTCAACCCTGAGATTAAGTGGACTCATTGCTCGATATATAGAAATGCGTTGGCTGCAAAAAAAATTCTGACAGATTTAAAGAAACATGAGAAGAGTTGGTTAAAATTGTGAACTACATTAAAGCCCATCCTCGTAACTCACAGATATTCAAGAAACCATGTGAAGAAATGGGAAGCGAACATAAACAACTGTTCTTGCACACTGACGTTCGCTAGCTCTCTTATAGAAATGTTCTTTCGCGATTTTTTGATTACGTGATGAAGTGAGGCTATTTTTTGAAGACAGCAAGCACGAAAAGTTTCCCCTCAGCGAGCAACTGTGTGACTTTGAATGGTTGTGCAAAGTGGCATATCTAGTTAGTATCTTCTCACATTAAATGAACTAAACCGAAATTTGCAAGAACCAAAACCAGATGTTTTCACAGTTCATGAGAAATTTGAAGCAATGATAGGAAAACTTCAAATGTGGAAAGATCGTGTAGAAAAGAAATCCTTAGGCTCCTTTCCTATTTTGGAACAATTTCTAACTTCATCAGAAGAACCTTTGTCTAAAAATATTGAAGAAGCCATAGTAGAACATTTGAATGGCCTATCAAAAACTTTGAGGAAGTACTTTCCAGCACCGACAGATGATCAGAAAGAGTGGATAAAGTATCCTTTCCAGAAAAAAGACATAGGCAGCATTGATAACCTTTTGGAAAAAAAACAGGACCAACTAATAGTGTTAATTAACAGCAAAGGATGGAAAGTTGTACACCAGGAAAATGAACTTGCAAAATTTTGGTTTCTGGCACAGAGTGAATTTAATGAACTTATTACCAAAGCACTTAAGTATATTGTGCCCTTCTCTACCACCTATCTGTGTGAGCAAACATTTTAAATGTTAGCCATTAAAGAGAAACAGACTTGCCAATGTAGAAAGTGACTTAAGAGTAAAAATCACCAACATTAAGTCCAACAGAACTGAGCTTATTAAATCAAAAAAAAAGTTGCATTGTTCACATTAATACATTCCAATGAACAAATTTCCAAGCTTTTTCCACATAAACTGATTTTTTAGTAACCCAATACTAACTTTGTTTTAATGGTCAAATGGTGGATTCAGAACATTATGAATAACTTTTTTATATGTATAAATATGGTTTCTTTACATGGAAAAAAAATTCATTGTTTATAACGTGTGCCTAATGTTATTAATCCTTGAGTAATCCAAAGAGTGTGATATTTCAAATTTTTACTGATGTAAAGCATAAAAGCATAGGCTAACATATAAAATTTGCTTCAAAGTGAAAAAGAAAAAAAATTTTAATAAGTACAATTTAAAAATATATTTTTTTTATTTAAAATACATGTTATACACAAGTTTATTTTATTTAGTTTAACTTCAATTTTTAAATTTATTATTGATTAAATTTAAAACTAAACATACAAGAAAATTTCTTAAATTATACATACAGTAATTATTTAAATTCAAAGTATAAAATTCAACCAAAAGCCGACTCGTTCATATAAATTGAGTTGCTAAACTATAGGGGTCTGCGAACAAGTTGTTAGATGATAAGGGGGTCCTTGAGGCAGAAGAGTTTGAGAATCACTGGTCTAGAGGTCCTATTTAACACTTGAGATGTTATGAAAAACTACAGGTTGCTGGAAGGATACAAAGGATACAGTTTAATAAGATTCATAAACCTGATCCTATAATTATATTCAGGAGGAACTCCATGGTAAACATAAGCAGTAATAGTATTTAAACAAACATAACTTTACACAGAATCACTTGCGTTATTACTATAGTAATAATTATACATCAGAACTTAAAGCAATTGCATGTTTTTATTCATTTGGCCTATTAAGAAAAACGATAAAAATGTTGATGCTCTGAAGACAATTTTAAATTTTTAAACCAAATAAACCTGAAATTTATTTTTCACTGCATACAGTTAAATTTTAGCACATATTTCAAAGGGTTTTACAGCATAGTTGCAAACTTATTTTCAGTGTTATTAGTGCATAAAGTTCCAAGGGCTAGTAATAATAATAATAATAATAATAATAATAATAATAATAATAATAATAATAATAATATCAAAATAACACTTTCCATTCATTTGTTTGTTACTTTATACCTAGCAATGTTCAGCATTTTGGCACTTTTCTGCAGAAAACTGCTTGGAAATTCTTTTAAACTCACTGTGTTCCTGTTATAGTTAAATTCTATTACAAGGAACTAATTTATGATTTCAAACAGTGTATGTCCCTTCCTTTGGAATGCAATCTTTCAGTTATTAGTTAACATGTTTTAGCTACTATAATTGTCGCATCGTAAGTTGGTGATTGGCGTTTTGCCTCCACGTGCTATTCAGCTGCGAAAACAAGGAGAGGGGATAAACACGTCACTGACACATCATTGCAGTCGCCTAGCAACCAACAATCCACCAATCAAAAGTAAACTGATGCCATAGAAACCCGGCACGCTTATCCTACGTTGCGAACTCTATCACACTACACCACGTGCTTTATGCATGATGCTAGTCTATCGGCATGTTGAGGTTTGTAGTAAGCAGACACTGCTACTATTGTTGCTTCGCTTATGAATCAGCGGTATTACAATACCGTCGTCGTTCGTTGCCCTTTAGTATGAGAAGGTATGCGTTGTTGGAAGGGAACATGTGTGGATTTAGTTTCAAGGAATATCTTGTGAGATTTTCTGGGTTAATGACCAACCTTTTCAGTTTAATGACCAACCCTTCTTACCTGCCTTTGTCGGGACCAGTTCTAACATGAATAACCCTTATGGTACTTATGGTATTTCTCCCTGTCATCACTACCAAACTAAGAGTGTACTGCTTCAAGTAGTGAATGTTTCACAGGGTGCAAACAGCTTTAAATTTTCGCAACATAATTCATGTGTTTCAGTGATCAATTTCAGTGTTTCAGCGTAACTTTAATATTTAGCTAATTATTGTTACTAATGGCTGCCACAAACACTTGGGCTACAGAAACAGACAGAAAGAAATTATCTGTGAAGATCACAAAAATGTTTTTGGGTACGGAATCCCAATTAAAGGACAAGTAAGGGAAATTATGTGTGTGTGTTTAAGACTATTTAAAAAAGTACGAATTGCTGGAACTGGTAAAAGCAAACCGCAGTTCCCAAAATATATAAGTAATGAAATTGCTGCAGAAAAGGCCACAAAATTATTAAACTTCCTCCCTACCATTGCCATTTTAATGCAATAGAGTTGATTTGGGCCCAAATAAAGGGATATGTAGCGCACAACAATACAGATTTCACTTTAACATCTGTTATAAAACTAACAGAAGAAGCAATAGCAAAAATAAGTGCTAAAAATTGGGAAGATGCTGTTTGTCACACAAAAAGTTATAGTGTCAGCATGGGAAAACGAAGGCGTTTTTGAAGAAAGTGGAAGAACTCATAATTTCCGTGGGAGATTGCAGTAGCTTTGACCACGACGGTGGCGACGGCGGTGGCAACGACGACGATCAGAAAAGCAGTACCAATGACAGCAGGGACTCTAAGATAAGCGGCATATTTCCGTTGGAATAGAAAGCATACCGACCCATATGAAAAAAAAAATTAGAATGCACAATTCTGTGCAGGTATGGCACTTTTGTTTCTCTAAATCTTAACTGTAGCTAACCATTTATTTTTTGTTCATTCCGAAGATTTTGTATGCTGTAATCAGGTAACTGCTCACTTAAACGTGTAGACAGTCTTACGGCAGTCTTACGATTAACACTGCAGTACGCAAATTTCTAGGAATATGTGCGTGTGCATTACCGCAACCGAATTTCCTCCTCCCCTCTACGTTGCTTAGCACGTGGAGAGGAACGGTAAAGTGGCAACGGTGCTATCCCCTCTCCTTCCCCACTTATGTACTTTAATACAATCTATTGCATGTATAATGATCTCTCTTCCTCCAAAAATAATTGCAGCACACAGCATCATACTGCAGGAACTCTAAAATGTGTTTTAGCCTCATCCTCTCTCAGGCTAGATGACATTTTAAACTGTATAATTAAGCTATGACTTGGCATGAATTAGCAAATTTAAACAAAGTTTGAATTATGTTAAACAGAACAGTGTTATTCACTAAAGATCCAAGATTTCTGCATTCCATTCTATATTCCTTATTCCTTTTCTCTCATTCTGGCAAATTTGAAGCTTTAACCACAAATAGTACAATAACATTAGTGAATCCCTCCTTTTTTTTTTTTTTTTTTTTTTTTTTTTTTTTTTTTTTTTTTTTTTTTTTTAATGAAGTGGTTTAACATGCCTTTTAAGAACCAAAATCTGCAGAGTTGGTGAATGAAATCAATTGAGTGAGACTCACATTAACCTGGGATCTTTAGAGCTGTCTTGTGAGAATGAGAGAACATTTTGCAAAAAAGACATACAAGCAACTAGCTCCAAACAAAATTCATACTCAAGTCCTCTTAAAGATTTAGAACGGATACACCAACCCCTAATAATAATAATGTAAAAAGGCTGCAAACACAATTCTGCTATTTTAGTTAATTGATGGAAATTTATCATTTCTCCACACTAGCCGTATATAGGCTAAGATATAAAAATTATTTGTGGTTGGTTTATTGACACTCGTCACTTACTTTTTCATATATTTATGAGAGACTAGTTTCGAAGGCCCTGGCCTCCATTTTCAATCTCTTCCCAACTGGCATCTGTTGTTATCTGCTCTCTCTGGTGGTGGAACTATGAACTTTTTTGTCAAATTATCTACTGGCGGGATTTCAAAGTTCATTACGCGATCCTTATTTTTCCAGATGAATATGTTCTCCCATGTTGTCAACCTATTTTGGTTTATCACTCCTTTTAATAATTTTGGATTTGGATCAATGTCATGGTTTTCATTCCAAAAATGAAATGCTACTGCTGACTTGTCTTCTTGTTTCAATCTGATGTTTCTAAAGTGTTCTTTGACTCTGGTTTTTAAATTTCTTTTTGTTTGACCTATGTAGCATTTTTCACAATTCTTACAATTTATTTGGTATATTCCAGATTTGTTACCTGAAGGAATTTCATCTTTTGTTTTTGAATTTAGTAATTTTAAAATTGAGTATCTATTAGTAGGTGCCAAGATGATATTTTGTTCCTTGAATATCTTTTTAAATTTATTAAATGTTTTTGGATGATATGTGAATGAACTGAATATGCTGTTGCTTTCTTTTTCTTTAATAAATGTGGTTGCTTCCTTAATGGTTTTCTTTAGTTTAGATTTTCTAATTTTCTTTAACACCAAACTTTTGTTGTATCCATTTTCTTCTGCTATGTGTATTATTGCTTTTTGTTCCTTGAAATATTCTTCTTTTTCCAAGGGTATGTTGACTAGTCTGTGTGTAAGGCTGTTTATTATTGCATGTTTATGTGTAATTGGGTTGTGGCTATTATTTTTTATATAATTTTCTGAATGTGTTGGCTTCCTGTAAATTCCAAATTTTATTTTTGTATCATTCCTGATGATATTTAGATCCAAGAAAGGTAGTTGTCCATTGATTTCCTTTTCTATTGTGAATTTGATAGTCCTTTCTTGCAGATTGAGTAATTTTAATGCATCATCTAAATGTTTACTTGGTACAATTGCAAAGATGTCGTCAACATATCTATACCAAACCTTGAAGATCAATGGGAAGGACTTTTTAATTTGTGTTTCAAATGCACTCATAAATAAGTTAGCCAAAAAAGGTGAAAGTGGATTGCCCATTGATAATCCTAATTTCTGCTTGTAGTGTTTTCCATTAAAGCTAAAGAAGTTTTGTTCAATGCATATTTTTGTTAGAGAAATATATTCTTCTGCTTCTATTGCTTCCATATCAATTGTAGCTAGCCATTTTTTTAACACAGTCTGCAATTTTTCTGTTGGTATGCTTGGAAATAAAGATGTGACATCAAATGAAACCAGTCTGTCATTTTTGTCCAAATTTATATCTTTGATTTTTTCTACTAAATCTAAAGAGTTTCTTAAATTTGCACTTTCAAATTTTGGAAAACTATTAAATTTACTTAGTAACCATTTGGCCAAATTATATGTGGGGGCATTTATGCTACTAGTAATAGGTCTCATGCCTTTCCCTTTAGTCTCTCATAAATATATGAAAAAGTAAGTGACGAGTGTCAATAAACCAACCACAAATAATTTTTATATTAATTTTGACGTCACTGTTACTAAATTCCTCCAAACACACATAGGCTAAGATATTTGATGGATAGAGTCAACATGAAAAATTCAATGCCATGGCCGGGATTTTTTCATGTTGACTCTATCCAACAATTCTGCTATGATTACATTATTAATTTTTTCGCATGTGGACTGTACTTTATAACATTTGTACTACTTTGTATGTTTCAGATGTTATCCACTTTAACACTTGGCAATCACAATCCACCAACATGGATTCCAAACTTAATGAAAAGGAGAACAGCTACTGCAGGTTTGGATAATTCCAGAATTATTTTACCATTCTCCCTATCAGGCCAAAGCACAGATCCGAGTGAAAATGATTTGACTTTGAAAGAAAAGAATACTTTACAAGGTGTTTTAAACTCAACTGACAACAAAGAAGTAAAAAGTCAAAGTCAAACCACAGCAGTAATTGATATTACTGATAATACAGTTCCAGATTGTGAAAAAAGTGACTGTGAAAAGAGTTTGCAGAAAAATATAAAAGAATTTCCTGATACCGTTGAAAAAAGTATGCATAGTATTCAAGAGTCTTTGGGAAATAATGTATTTGTCAAGATAAGAAAGGAAAATGCTGAATCAACACAAGCAAACAAACTCACTACAAGTACCAGACAAAGCAACCCAGTTGTAGAAACTGACTCTATCTTAAACACCTGTGACTATAGAAGCAAAAATGTACCTGATGATTTGAAGTTGTATCTGTCAGAAGAATCAGATATTGATTATCAAATGAAATTTGATAATTTCCCACATTTGGAAATAAGAAGTGTGTCGGATGATTCGGTTTCCGTGCACCCTGAATTATTACAGCCATTAACTTCTAAGATGGAAATAAATACCAGTTCATTTCGCAGTGTATCAGTTGGAACTTGTGATAATGATAGGACAATTGAAGTGACGCAGTGCAAACGAAGTATAGGCACACAGACTTCACAAAGTTCATGTAACACTTGTGAAGCAAAAGAATACAGTGTTTCCCCAAAAATTCAGAGATCTTCAGGAATTTCTGTAGAGTCCCTAAGTGCACCACCACAAAAGTTTCAAGTACAGCCAGTAAAGCATTCAAAATCTCCAGTGGTAAACAAGTTGGTTGGAGAAATTTCTAATCCAAGCTATAAAGGTCAGTATTATAGCTATAATTCTCATCAAGAACCAGTGGAGACTAATGAAACAATTTTGAAAAACAAATCAGAGAAGAGAACCAGGAAAAGTGTAAAAAGTCATGTATAAATAACATGAATGAAAAGAGTAATCATTATTCTAATATGTAAGGTCATCAGGACTTCCAAATGCAGGTAAAACTATTTTTCAAATGTGTACTTAGGAAAACATGCAATTCATATTAACAACCAAAAAGTTTGTTTAATACTGATGTTTGCTGTTTTTGTTCTTCATGAAAGTGCTACAGTATTTAACATTGTCACTGTTATTATGCTACTCTTATCAATTTGCTAAATGTTATTTTATGTAAGAGACAGGAATGGAGATATGGCCTTGACCAATATGCTTGGTTGGTTTGTGTAGTAGCATTTTATAATTAAGTGATATTTGGAGGAATTTAGTAACAGTGTTGTTCAAACTACTTCATGAAACTATTTTTAGTTGGTCACTACATTACTTAGGACCCTCGTGGTTGAAAATGGAAGCATCAGCTCCCAAAACTAGTCCCTGAAAAATTCCCTATCATGTGCCTTGTGTGTTTAAAAATTCCTCAAATTCTAGAACAAATATACCTTGTATAGGGCTTTTATTGTTACCGGACTTCATGTTTTGCTTGTCTCTTCTAAAAAATGAAAGTTTTTGTGGAAAATCTTCACATTAATAGTGAGAATAAAGTCCCATTCATATACAGGTACAGCATAATAGCAAGACTTTGTAACTGTTTTACATAATGAAAACATTTATATACAACACAACATACTGTGTAATGCAAGAGATTGCAAGCCTTAACGTTTATGCTTGCATTGCATGCCTAGAGGAAGAATTCTGCATTTTTTCTCCATGCATTGTTAGGTTCTGAGCAGCATGCTTCATGATGCAAGATCTTACGTCATCTATTGTGCAGATGTATTTTTATATCTTGACAGAAGGAGAGTGATGCGCATTGGTATCTGGACGAGTTCACTTCAGAACTGTTGCAACTGGAGGGGAGAGCAGGTCAGTTGCGTACCAGTTGCGAGCAAGTAAATACGTGCAGAGCTACTGAGTAATACTATAGCTTGTTTAAAAATGTGCGTGTCTCCTGGTTCCAAGAGAGCATTTAGAAATGGCGCCTCCTAGCAGCACATTAGGAAATAAGGTGCTACATTTAAAAACACGAGAAGTAATAACCAATGTCTATAGATTTATAAAAAAGGAACAATGGTATGGGTCTGCTATAAAAATCTGGGAAAGGGTATCTGAGGCAACAGTTGTCTAAAAGCAGTTTAGAAGAGTTATTAAGGAAAGAAAAACCATTGGTGCTAGTGCAACAACGTCCTTCTCTAAGCCCAGTAAACAAAGATTAAGAATATGCACAAAATCTAATATGGATGGTTTTAATTCAGAAGTAGTTAGGTGAACTGTGAATAATTTTTAAAACACAGAAAAACAAAGACCAACTCTGAAGAAAGTGCTTATGAAGCTTAAAAATTCTATTTACTTCCAAGGCAGTGTCTGAACATTAAGAAGAGTTCTTTTAAAGCTAGGATATATATGGAAAAAAACCAAGCATTACAGAGACAAATTTTAATGAAACAGCGTACCATACGGGCAAAAAGACTTAAGTATTTACGAAATATTCAGAGATATCGCAATGAATTGTATATAGTTTATATCGATGAAATTTATATCAATGCAGCACATCCTAGACCATATGTCTGGAGTGAAACTCGCTTCAGGGACTCTGCAGCGATGTCAAAAACCGGACAGTTGGTTATCAAGCATGCTGGAAGAGAGCATGGTTTTGTTTCAAATGCCTATTTACTATTTAAGATCCAACAAAAGCATGGAGATTAGTATGATAGTAAGAATTACAATTTAATTTATAACAGCTGCAATACTGGCTTAGAGAGTGAGATTTGTTTTTAGACAGCTTGTGCAGATACTCCCCTCTTGTAATCTTACACATGTGGCGATAGGTGCGTTATCCTCATCACAGTTGCTACTCATCCCTACTGCGCAGGATTTCTTTCAAGATAAAATAATACATCTGTACAATCATGGTACTTTTGCATGGTACAGAATCTTTGAAAAATGATTGTGGAACTGTGGCTCCACTTTTACTATACTAGTTATACAAACATACAAACAATGCAGTAATTGCATTCCTCAAAAATTAAATTTACCCTTTCTAACACACCAGCCAGCCAAGGATACTGGCCCTTTGTCAAATACAATAAAATATGTGGCCCTTTCTAGAATAAAAATAAATTATCTCGTAATATAATGTAAATATAATGTCCATTAAGTCTCATTGATAAATACAGTAAGTTCTTGAAATGACAAATTGTTTTCTTTGAAACTTAGAATTAAGTTTTGGACCAAATTTTTTATATCTGATTTAGTCATTGGTAACAAATGCAACTTAAGTAGGATGTTTCACAAGATGTGGTTTAGTTTTTACTGTAACTAGACAATCATGACCAAAATGAATTACATGTATTATTCCTGTCTTCCACTAAAAGAGGTTTAAGGTTTTTCCTCTGTGATGAGAACAAAATCTCCAGGTTGCAGATTAGGATAATCCTTCATCCATTTGTTGCATTGCTGGAGTATGCAAGTAGTCCTTGGACTATTTCCTTTAAAAGTCCTGGGTCATTTTTTGTCCATCTGAAAAGTCTGTTGACATTCCGATGGCTGAGATCCACTGCAGTCAGTCAGTGCCAATTAAAAAGTGTGCTGGAATCAGGTATGAATAGTTAGGATCATCATTCAACCTTATCCAAGCAGCCTTTTATCTGAGTGAAGATAGTTGTGAGTTCTACAAATGTAAACACAGTACTATGCATGGTTCTTCAATAATGGTGTTTGAAAAATTTAAATATAACTTCCCATGCTCCACCAAAATGGAAGTGCTGGAGCTGGGATAAAATGCCAATTGATGTTTAATGAAGATTCAGCATTTACAATCCTTCAACCTGCTTAGCATCACAAAGAAATTCACCTAGTTCACTCAATATTCTTGAAACTCCAACAAGGTTAGTTCCATTGTCACTATATATACTTATATATATTGCATACATACACACATATACATTAGTGCTGCGTGACTTAATTGATTAACTGAAACAATTAATCAATTAATTCTTTATTTTAGATTAAAGATTAAAAATGTTAATCAATTAATCAAGTCAATTAAAATTAATCAATTACAATAAATATTAATCAAAACTCTTGTAACCAAATTTGGCCTTCTTTGTTTTGATGTATTGCTTCCAACCTAAACAGCCTTTCTAACGCATCAATCTCTCACTAGACACGTAATGTTCTTTGAACTTTGAGATAATATAACTCCTGATAGCTAAAAGAAATCACTCTGAACCCCGAGAGAGTCTAAATAACACCTCTGTTGTGAAAAAAGAAATATTCTAAGAGGTACATAACTACATATAGATGCTGACAGAGAGGTTTCTTTCCTTACAGCTTGTGTGTGACAACACATTGTATACAACTAATTATTTATCACTTGCTAGCATAAACAACTGTACAACCTTGAACCGAACACTTGGATTATGCAGCTATGGAAACAATAGCTGATCCCTCTTCTCAGGGCTGGTGGAGGGGTAACTGTGCTGTTAACTGCAGTAAGCCAGTAATATTTCTGAGTTCGTGACAGTGAGTGAAAGTTTTGTGTTAAAAAGTCAAACTAAGGAAAAATGTTATAAAAAACAACTTCATGTCAGTCTCACAAATCTTAGTAGATATTGATATAATACGTTACTAAATAATTACTTACAAAAATATTGTAGAGCTAATTCAATAGATATATATAAAGCATGTGCACTTGATGCAAACACAAATTTTGAATCTAAATATTTAAAAGTTTCATAAATAATGAAATGTACAGAGTATTAAAGTACTTTATATAATCCTTACACCTAATTTTTGAACAGATAATATCTTAGAGATTTAACTGTATTGGAACACCACAGTGAAGCGAAATAATTATTAATTTATAGATGAGTCTTATTTATTATACATCTATAAATTAATAAGATAATATCTTGATTAATCGATAGATTAATCAATTAAAGATTTTGATCTACAGCACTAATTATATATATATATATGGGCTCTTCTTTCCCTTATGTCCTACAAACAACTTTCTAACTTCCAAATTCACTTGCAATATTGCATCCTATAAGAAGTCACAAATATTGAAACATTTAACAAAAAAAAAAAAAAAAAAAAAAAAAAAAAAAAAAAACTCTCAACCTTAAAAAGTACATCAGTTCATTTAAATAAAATCTAAGTCCAAATATACTTTTTGCACATGCGTCGGTGTTAACAGACAAGCTGTGCTGCTGCCAATATTGCTCCTACAATAACCCTGCTCTTAGTTGCCAACATTAAAAAGTAAATGCGCTAGTCAGTAAATGAATTGTCGAAAGTATAACTTTGCATTTCCTGCTGCATTGGCCAAAATAAAGAATCCAGATGTAGCCAATTAGGACTATGGTACCAAAATTAATTTTTCTTTATGAGTGAGGGCTTAGTAAATCTTCAGGATTATCTTGGTAACCAACATGATGCCAAATGTTTGCAGGAGCATCTTCTTGAATTTCTGCACCCTGTTAGGGACAAAGGTTTTTCATTTTTTGAGGTATGCTGAAGCCTTGCAAGCACAATTGAAGAATTAGTCTATAGTTGAATTGTACTGAGATATGTATAGATGTAATAATTTTTTTTTAGAAGATGAGATATTAAGACTGCACAATTCAAGGCATGGGATTGACACTTGTTTTAAAGATGTGACTCTTGATTTGGAGCATAAGAGTTTTACACAGACATTATGTATTTCATCAATGGATCGCACGTATATGCAAAGCTGTTCGCAGTGTGTGAGGCAACTCAAAAACCATGTAATTCATGCATCTTAAGTTCTCCCTCACAAAATTGAAATCGCAGAATATGTATGCTGCTTAATCAAAGGAGTTGGCCTTGCATACATAGCCATTTCTGGAGTAGGGCTTGATCATAGCTTATCATCCCATCCCAATGTATAAGTATAGGGAAGTTGTGCTACAATAGTGTTTTGTTATTCTTAATACTTATTTTACTTCACTGTCAGCAGCTTCAGCTTTTTACATAACCAATCTATCCTGCTTGCAAAATATCTGGGCATACAAGTCCTAGTGGTTCAAATATAGAATATGTGATTGAAAGAATCACAAGCTTTGTAAATGATGTTCCTTCCTTATCCTTTTGAACTTACGAATTATTCTTGTGCAACAGTCCAGAAAATGTGAGTAGCATGGTATTTTTCATATTGAACTTAAGGTCATTAATGGTACATTGAACTTCTATTTTAATTTCTTTGTTGGCATGAAATGTCAGAGCACCAAATTTTTGTAGGGTTACAGAGACGTTTCTTTGCTTCAGTTTCAGCTTTTGACACAAACAGAGATAAAGTTACTCTGTGAACCATTGTCCAATATAGCTCAAGCAAAGTGGTATCTTCCTTTTGCATCCTTAATTTACCAAGAGCAGTACTACCTTTCTTTGTAAAGAATAAGATAGTTCATCAAAGTTCTAAGGCTTTCACAGCCGGTGTCAATACTAGATACAGTACAATCCAGGCTTGTGTGCCATGGTCTAGTGAACTTCTGTTTTTTCCCAGACATTTTTTCTGCAACTGCAGCAAACATCTTCAGTAGCAGTAGTGAGATTGAAGTACTCTAGTGGAGGTTTCAGTAGTGACAGTAGCTATTGTTTTTAGCTGAGGATGTTAGGAAAGTCCTAATGAAATGTGTTCTAAGTAAACACTAGCAAAGTGAGATTTGTGGTGGATAACAAGGTGCTGGGGTAGATTTCCTCTGGATCCTCAGTATCCCCTGCCATCATTCCACCAATTGTTCCATCCTCCATCATTCCAATCATTCATTTCACCCTCATACTCTCATCCACTTCTCTCGCTTTCATCCCTGGTGTTGGGCTGACCCCTCAATCCTGGTTCCTCTATCAGGCTCAGTGTTTTGGCTTCCCTCGCCCCATCTTTCCGCGCTAGGGAAATCCATGTCCCCTAATGCTGGTCTTTTGTTTTGAGTAAATGGAGATTCATATAATTTCAGAATTTTAATTACTAGAGTTGTATAATGATAAGGGAGGGAAAAAATATTTATTTACTTATGTTGAGAAATTAATGAAAACATATAAAATATGATTTTTTCCTTAAAGCATGTAATCGACTATGAAATTCAGAATTTTTATCTTGAATAACAAAAAACTTAATAGAGCTATTTTCAAGGCTGATATACCTAGAAGTTTCCAAAAAAACTATTGATGTTAATATATATGTAAAAATTTTGAACACTTCTCAATTCCAAATAATGACATAATACAGATAAAGCGGACATACTTATTAAACCATTTTAAATTAGGAAAAAAAAGAAAATTGTCTTATTATTTAAAGAAATAATGGAATGAGGGAAAGTATTTGTCAGAAAAAAAAATTCTAGGCAGTATTAGACATGAAAGGAGTTATCACAAATGTGTGTCCAAAAACTTATAAATTTCTGAGATGCCACAATTTAAATGCCCTCAGCGCTTCAGGGTTTTGTAAAATAAACATGTAAAATTCATTTTAAAATCCATCTTCTGAACATATTTTAAAGGTAGTGTCTTCACTATTGGACTTATGTTCTATATGTTCATTATAAAAATGTTAAAATATACTACGAGAGCTGTTCAAATGAAAAGGTACGAAACGTCTTAACCAAACCAGTTGAAATTTGAATATGCCGCTTTGGGATAACTAGTGAAACATCTAGTGACGTGAATGCAGTGTCCAGCCTTGTGAGCCTGCGCGGGCGCCTGCACATGACACAGGAGAGAAGCAGGTAGTCGTGAGTTCCATCCAATTGAATCGTCAGTACGTCTAAGGTCATCTCAGCATTCACATTGCAAAATTTGACTAATCCGACAAGTCATTTGGCATCAGACTGTCTCCACCATATACTGCCATCATCCTGTGATGAATGTCAGCCGGTTTAACACCTTCCACAGTCAGAAATCTGAAAACACCTCGCTGTTCCTCAATTGTTGAATTTTGCATTGTGAACACAAAATGTCCTCACAAGTATTGCCACGCCAATGGGACGGAACTCACAACTGCCTGCTTCTCTCGTTGAGTCATGTGCAGACATTCGTGCATGCGCATAATCAGGTCAGACACTACATTGGCATCACTATGTTATCCTGAAGCAGCATATTCAAATTTCAACCGGTTTAGTTGCTAAGACGATTCATACCTTTCATTTGAACACCAGTCATATTAAGAAATCTATTTTGAATTAATTAAGATCTGTACATTTTGCATCTAATTGTTGAAGGTTTGAATTCCAAATATGCTATTTTACCCCCTTGAGGAGTAAGTGAATTATCAAGGAAGGGTTGAAAATGGTAAGTTAATATGCTAAGATTTCAAGCCATACTACTTCTTCAAATGATGCTCAAATGGGCCCAGGGCTCATAGAGCTTAGAGTTACCCGACATTCATCTTTTAGAATAAGGGAAAACCCCGGAAGTAACCTTATCCAGGTAACTCACCCTGACTGAGATTCGAACTCGGGACCTCTTGAACGTGAGGCAGACATGCTACCATCTACACTACTGAGGCGGGCTTAGGCGACAACCCTTAGAGGGCCAAGGCCTACCAACCCGACTGCCGGCCTCATGCCCACTTACGCACGGCAGAGGTGGACGATCATCCAACCGATACGGGGAGATGTGGTCAGCATCTCGGCATCCCCCAGCCGGAATGTTGTTTTCCGTGACCTGGGCCGCTTACCTAGCGTAAGCTTCTCACTTTCCTCACGATGCTGAGTGGGCACCGGTCCTATACCTGGGACCTAAAATCCACACCATATGGGTGGGATCGAACCCGGGCCGCTTTCCGTAACCAGGGACCAAGGCATGCTGCCCTAGCCTGCTACACCACGGCGCAGGACTTTGGATTCACATACAACCCAAAAAATTTAATAAATTCAAAAATCTTTAGAGAACAAAATATCATCTTTGTGCCTATAAATAGATACTTAGTAATAAAATTGTTAAATTCAAAAACAAGAGATGAAGTCCCATTAATCAGTAGAACTGGAACATACCAAATAAATTTTAAGAACTGCTAAAACTTATACGTAGGGCAAGCTAAAATAAAGCTAAGATCCAGAGTCAAAAAAAAATTTTTAGAAACATCAAATTGAAACAGGAAGACAAGTGAGAACTAGCAAACCCTTGACCCAAATCCAAAAATATTAACCAGAAGCTCATAACGTGGGAGAACTTCTTAATATGGGAACACAAAGACCATTAATAAATTTTGAAATCCCTCCAGAGAGAAAGTTGCAGGCAACAACAGACAGCAGTTGGATATCTTCCAAGTTGAAAATGGAAGCAATTTCTCCCGAAACTAGTTCCTCAAAAATTAACATGTAAGTGATTTGTGACAAAACTGACTACAAACATTTTCTTTCCTTTGTTCTCATCCAAAAATCCTGCTTTTCTGCTAAAACAGCATATGTACTGCATGATCTGATCAGAACTGCAACCTTTCATAAGTATTTAAAAATGAGTTGCACCAATTATGCCCGAAACAAGTTGAGGGTTCTATTACCTTAATAGAAATTTCATTTGAGGTTTAAGAAGCTTCTAATTAAGAATCTCTTTCAGTGTTTAAGTGTAAATTTGAGGATCAAATAATGCCAAAACTGCCAGAGATAAAGTGTTGTATAAAATGTATGTATATATATATTGTAACGCGAGCGCTGGAACACCCTGTGAAAGCAGCTGGGAGCGGAAGACGGGGGAGGTCCGTGTTAGCTACGCCCTCCCCTCGTTTGTCTTATAGTGGTGGCAGGCGGTGGTGACGGAGGAAAAACATGACTGTGCCGTCTGTTTCCTTACACCTGGTTCTCGATCTTTCTGTTACTGGAACAATCCTGTAAACACCAGAAGTCGGCGATATTCCTATATAAAGGGGGTTACAGACAGACAGAGAGAGTAGAGTTGGTCAGTTAGTGAGTGAGGATGCAGTCGCAGTTCTTGGTGTAAGAGTTAGTCAGTGACGTGTTAGTGTACGAGAAGATTGTGCAACGGAAGACTGTACGTAACTGTGAATGTGTACCGGAGCTTACGTAACCGCGAGGTCAAGTGAAATTGTAACGGACGAACTGGTGAATTGTAATTGTGTGCAGCACGTAATACTGTGTAATTGGCAAGTGTTTAACTGTAAGTCGGTGGAAATAAAGAACATTGTTGAGTGGTGTAACTGGACTTTTCATTTCACGAACCCACAAAGTCACACTGGTGTCAGGAAGCGGGAAGATAACATCACCGAACATTACAACCATGGACGCGGCATTGGAGAAAATTTTGGAGAAGATGATGGAAATGAAGGCGGAACTGACAGAAATGAAGACGGCAAATGAAAACCTCGCTGCAAAAACAGAAGCGGCAAACGACAACATCATAGGGAAGATGGAAGAAATGAGGGCCGAATTAACAGCGAAGACGGAAACGGCTAACAACAACTTGGCCACGACAATGACCTCAAAGATGGCCGAACTGACAACGGAAATGAAGGCGGCGAACGAGGCTCTCGCCGCAAAGTTTGAGGAACGGTTGGCCGGCGTGAGGGATGACGTCGCGAATCTGGGCAAGCGGAAGGGTCAAGTAGACGACCGCCTTAATGATTTAGGGGAAAAGGCCGACAACATCGCAAAACCCCTCACCCGCCTGACGGAGGAAAACCGGCCTTATGTGTGGACGGAGGACGCCGAAGACGCTTTCCAGCACCCGAAGGGGACCCTGTGCAGTGCTCCAATTTTGGGTTTCCCACAACCGGGTGGCGCCTTCATTGTGGACAACGACGCTAGCGACCATTACAGTGGAGGTGTCCTATCGCAGATCCAGGACGGCCATGAGCGCACAAGAGTGGAAGAGAAGGAGCGCGCCGCAGCAGTCCGAGTAGTTGTGGCAGTGCCTGCTGAAGGCTGGGATAGCGCAGGCCTGAGGAGGGAGCAGCTGGCGGACGCAGACTTGGGGCCACTCTTGAGGGAAGTGGACGCAGGGACGAGACCAACCTGGGAGGACATCGCACCGAGGAGCGCCACCTACAAGTCGTACTGGGCCCAATGGGACTCGTTGAAGACCAGAGAGGGCGTGCTGTTCCGGGTATGGGAGTCACCCGATGGGAAGGCGCCGAGAGGACAGTTGGTACTTCCCCGGAGCAAGGTCCCGGAAGTCTTGGAGGAAGTGCACGCCGGTACTTCAGGAGGACACCTGGGAGCGAACCGAATGATTCACAAACTACGGCAGCGCTACTTCTGGCTGAGACTCCGAGCAGATGCTGGTGGTACACCTGGACCGCCTCGCACGCTACGATGGGGCTGTTCGGGGCCAACAGCTTTGAGGAGGGAGCAGTGTAACGCGAGCGCTGGAACACCCTGTGAAAGCAGCTGGGAGCGGAAGACGGGGGAGGTCCGTGTTAGCTACGCCCTCCCCTCGTTTGTCTTATAGTGGTGACAGGCGGTGGTGACGGAGGAAAAACATGACTGTGCCGTCTGTTTCCTTACACCTGGTTCTCGATCTTTCTGTTACTGGAACAATCCTGTAAACACCAGAAGTCGGCGATATTCCTATATAAAGGGGGTTACAGACAGACAGAGAGAGTAGAGTTGGTCAGTTAGTGAGTGAGGAGACAGTCGGAGTTCTTGGTGTAAGAGTTAGTCAGTGACGTGTTAATGTACGAGAAGATTGTGCAACGGAAGACTGTACGTAACTGTGAATGTGTACCGGAGCTTACGTAACCGCGAGGCCAAGTGAAATTGTAACGGACGAACTGGTGAATTGTAATTGTGTGCAGCACGTAATACTGTGTAATTGGCAAGTGTTTAACTGTAAGTCGGTGGAAATAAAGAACATTGTTGAGTGGTGTAACTGGACTTTTCATTTCACGAACCCACAAAGTCACAATATATATATTTGTAATTTATGTCCTCCAACGTTAAGTCATATCAGACGATGAATGGAATGGGTGAAATGATGCTCAAATGAGCCCAGGGTCCTTCGAGCTTAGAGTTAGCCGACATTCGTCTTTCAGGATAAGGGAAAACCCTGGAAAAAACCTTATCCAGGTAACTCACCCTGACCGAGATTCGAACTCGGGACCTCTTGAACGTGAGGCAGACATGCTACCATCTACGCTACCGAGGTGGGCATATATAATTTGAATACTAAGAATTTACACTGTATATAGTAGGTTATAGCAGTATGGAATTTTGAGTTTGGGGATCCAGTAACCAGACATCCATATGCATTTTTTGAGTAAAATTCTTAACCTTAGTTTCAGGTGTAAAAATATGCATATAAGCTGTAAAGATATTTTATGTAATATTAAGTATGCATTTGAGTTTTTAATATTTAAGTGCCAAAAACAAACTGTGGAGTAAAACAAGGAGTATTAGCTTAAGTTATATAAATTTAGATTTTAAAGTGTCAAAACAGTCTTGCTCAAATTTGTCAGTATTTCAGTATGATTTGCAGACCAGGTTCCAATGGACACAGCGAAAGTTATTAATTAGTACAATATTCACTTTAAACATTCAGATACCTGCTGAAATTTTAGCTCATTGGCCTTTCTAAGTGAGTAGAGTTTAATGTGGATTTTATCCATCTTTTATCCTCAATGAGTGTGTCTGTAACAAGCATACTGTGACAGACTAATTCCTTTTTCATCAAAACCATTAGCTCATTGCTAACATACAATCAATCACCCTTTCTTTTCCACAAATCCAACACTTTGAAACGGCTCTACAATATTCCTTTAAATCTCTGTATCACACACCCTTTGTGCTGCTATAATCTATCTGACCTTCACACAGGTCTACCTCTAACACAACTACCCACCAGTTCTGAACACATCCGATATTCACACGTAAACTGCTTCACTGCCGGTTCCACGCTTGGCGATCCTGCACTTGGCTCGAAGCACATACTCCTCACTGCACTACACACACTAAATGATGTGCATCGACTTTTATATATCTGCCGGGCGTGATGATCTTTTTGGAATTGCAGTCATGAAGTCTTTTGTGTAGCAACATGACTCGATTCCTGATGTCAGCTGTCAAATGTTTGCTTATTTCTCAATGCAACTTCTTTCTTCCTTCGCAAGTCAGCCAGTAGCTGATCTTGAGTGCGTGTTTATTTCCGACGGCAACGTGCTTGCTCCGTGACGTTGGCCAGTAGGTGTCCTTGAATACATGTTCCTTTCTCATGGCAGACTTGCATTATTGCCGATGAAACACTGCTCCCTCCTCATGACTGGTCGTCCCTCCCAGCCTTAAACCGTCCACATTTTTGTTGAAGGAACTTCCGGACGTATTGGTCTTTCTTTCTGATCCGCCATTTTACGTAGTGCAGACCTTGCATTGCTGGTAAGAGTCTGAGGAAGCATCCTTTAGTCCAGGTAGTCGCCCAAAACCAACGCTGTAGGCTTGCGGGTCATATCGGGTCTTCCTCAGAGTACTCGCTGCCTGATGACATTTCACGGGGTTCTATGAATGCTGACCCTCTTTACAGTGATCCTGTCATATTTAGTTAGAGATGACGTTCACGGCTACCTCAATTTTTATGTGTACTGTTACTAAGTTTCTCAATAACAAACATCTGTAAAGCATACTTGCTGATCGATGTGAATAATAAAAATATAAAGATCCCTACGGCCACACAGATATACAGGCAGCTTGGGAGAACATGAGCTGCATGCTACCACACAATGAAACAGCGGACCGTGTACATACTGTGGAACATGGAAGAATAAAAATACTATAGCCCTTAAAAACCAGGCACTCGGGTTTGTGAGGGTAGTTTCAAATGCATCTAACTGCCAGGTTTCTAGTCTTATAATGTTGGGGACGATATCGCATGATTGTGAGCCTCTTGCGCTCCAAGGAGCAGTGAATTCTTGGAGAAATTTGCAGTTTTAAGAGTGGCAGCACAAGTTTTGATATTGGCAGTGAGCGGTTGTTACTTCTTTAGCACCATATCACATTCTTTTGTGTGAAGTACAGAGGATATTTATTCAGGTATGTTGTTGAATGGTGATAGTTTTTAATAACTGTAGAGTCCAAATGAATAAATTTGTTAAATACATGGGTAAATCTGTTCTTAAACTCTTATGATCACAAACGTGAGTGTACGTCCCTAATTTTAGCTGCGTGGTTTTTAGGTTAAGGCTGTCATCTCATCAATGTTAGGATGGCAAGACAAAATTATGCTCACGATATGCATGAAATGTTGAGAATACTTGAGGAGGATGTCTGAACTAGAATTTAGCGACAGTGAAGATGAGTGAAATGATGCAAATACAAATAACGTCAGTGAGGAGAGTTCTGAATCAGGGTGGAGAATAAAAGTGATGAGGGAGAAACTGTTTCTTATTTAGCTTGGACAAGGACTGCTTTTAAATCTAAGGATTTACCAGGCTTTACAACAAACAATTTCAAGGTTAATATTATATTTTATGCATTCAAAATTATTAATGTAACCTTCCATTTAACCATATTTGATTTATAATAATAGTGAATTACCTTCAGGAGCCTGGAACTCCAGCTATGTACTTCGAGAAGTACTTCACAGAGGACTTCTATGAAAATGCAGCAGTGTGTACTAGCCAGTACTATCAACAAGAAGCAAATGTAGTGATGCGGCCTCTTCCAATACCTGCGGAAATAAAGATTATTTTTGAAACGCACTGTATGTTTGGATGCATAAAATTTCCTCGCCTAAAAATGATTTGAAGTTCTAGGTTTAGGTTTGATCCAATCGCCAGTGCTATGACCTGAAATAAATTCTTCATGCTACGAGTGAATCTGCATGTAGTGGACTGGTATGCTATAACAGACGAAATCATGAAACAGTACCGATTGTGGAAAGTACAACCTGTGATATATGCTGTTCGGAATAGATGTTCGGCACTCGAAAGAAGTGTTGGCTGCTATAGTATCGACGAGCAGATGATTCCGTTTTCTGGGAAATGCGGCATAAAACGATATGTACCAGGAAAACCAAGGCCAGTTGGTTTAAAGAACTTTGTCTGCACTACATCCTCTGGACTTATTGTGGACTTTGAAGTTTATCAAGGTCCCACAGCAAATCTCCCTCAAAAAGCAACTGTAGCACTAGGTCCATCGGTTGTCCTGCGTTTAATATCAACATTACCTAAAGGAAGCTTTGTTTACCTCGATAGGTTCTTTACTACGCTACCATTGATGGACAAACTGCTTGAAGAGAAGGTAGAGGGTACAGGAACTCTTCAGACAAACCGAATTAAAGGATATACTTTTCTAAAGGACAACCAGATGAAGAGAGGTGAGTATGAGGAAATCAAACGTGTAGACAAATCTGTCAGTATAGTGAAATGGAAAGACTCTAAATCGGTGCTAATGGTTTCCACTTGCACTGGTACGGAACCAGTATCTGAAGTAAAATGTTGGGACAAGAAGGAAGCATCCTATACAAGTATGACTTGCCCAGCTGTAGTGGGGGAATATAATCAGCAAATGGGAGGTGTTGATACTTTCGACCAGATGATGGAAACTTAAATAACCTGGTTCAAAACAAGAAAATGACCGCTGAAAGTCATCATTCTGTAGTAAATGCCTGGCAAGAATATCGCCATGACAGTTTCCAGTTAAGAATGAAACAAAAGGAGGCAATGAATCTCCTTGAGTTCAGATTAGCTGTTGCCGAGTATCTCATGTGTGGTCCTCAAAGAAAAAGGCCAGCTGAATATTTTGGGCCTGGAGATGCAGAGTGAATCCACCAGCAGCAATACCTAGTGTTGATAAACGCTTGGATGATACCACCACTGGCCCGCAGTGGACAAATTGAAAGCCCCACTGTGCTGCCGTTTCAAGGGATGTTCAAGTCGATCAAGAGTGAGGTGCCAGAAGTGCAATGTCTATTTGTGTTTAAATACTCTAACTGCTTCACTAAATTTCATACCCAGAATTAATTACTGTTCATGTATGAAAAATATGTGATGATGCACCCTCACAAAAAGAAGTATTTTTATTAGCAGCAGTATGGCCCAAATACTCACAATTGTGAGAGTACGTTTTTTTTGTAAAATTGTGGAATTTTTTAAAAGAAAACGGATATGTCTTTTGCATGCTTCAACAACAATAAGATCAGAATTTTACTGTAAAAATATACTTGGATTTGTTTTAGGTCTTTAAGGGCTTTATTACGCACGGCTTGTCATCTTTTATTGCTTATCCAGCCTTGCAAAAGTCACAGTTAACTACAGTAGAGTTCCCCACTCCAGGCAGCCTGGGACACCACAAATTGCACGCCTTCCCGCAGCAAAAGAGTGGGCACATAAATAGTGTGTCTAGTCTGGCACGTATTTAGAATTTAATTTCCGGGAGGGGGTCCAAAAACTCGGCGTTGAATTATTTGCTCTTAATATTAAATCAGGGAGTTGTTTTTATCATGTTAGTAAAATGTAAAAACAGATGTCCACCCAAGCTTCTACAAGTTGTTCTTATAAAAGTTTGTTGTTGTCTTGTTTCTTTGGATAATTTTTGCAGAAATGCCTTTAATTGCACGTTTTTGTTCTTATACCTGGGATAAAGTGGTACAAGCAATAATCAGATATTTAAAAAGTGAACCACTGATATTCTTCTTGAAGCAAAAAGGGAAGAGGAACTTAGAAGTTAAAAATTACATACCTTTAAGTAAGAATTTTAGAATTCTAATCACAAACAAATAATACACCTGAATTGATATAAAAATTATTGTAATTGACATTATTTGTGTATTTTAACCAGTTCTACAGCTGCTGTGCAGTAACTTTTCGTTTATCTCTTAGGTTTACTATAGTTATACAGACTTCACTTCCAGTAAAGTGGACTTCAGATTTTATCCTCAGAAAATTCACAATAGGCATTTTATTTGTTTTGTAGCCATCTTAAATATGTGGTGTTTTAATTAAAATTATTGAAGTCATTTTTGGAGGATTTTCTTGAAAGTATTTGTTTCGCTTTCTTGAAAAATAACGAAATTAAATCCTACATTTGGTATCCCTTCAATATTTGGGTTCTGTAATATGCTATTAGCAGACAAAAAAAATCAATACACTAGAGCACGCGCAGACTTCCCTTTTTTAAAAAAAGTTCTTGTTTTGTTCTGGTGTCCTCAAAACTTGCCCTCCTGGTGACATCTCAATATCAAATTTTTAAAAGGAATATAACACGTTTGTGCTTATTAAGCACTTGGTGGAGGCTCTAAACATTGATATGCATCTCTCTGATTCTCAGTTTCACTATTCATTTAAAACACGATTGCTCTGTTCCATATCGTCATCAGATAAACTGGTTGGTTATAAATTATTTCAACTTGAGCCCTCTTCCATAGTGTGGTGGTAGCGTTTCTGACTCCCACTGAAGCGTTAGTGCCAAACTTGCCGCGGGGAAGGAGGGTTTACCTCCACCCACTGTCTGCAAAGATAAGATGCAAGGTTCCATTATGTAAAGCGAGCAAGTGAAGGGGAAATGCTTTGATGAGGAGGGGGGATGAAGTGACAAAGTCCAATCTCCGCTCATATAAGCGAAAGTTGGGCACCGCAGAAGCGAGTTACAATTGAGATCCAGATAAGTTTCCTGAAGAGCTTTTTACAGAGTTTTCCCTTATCTTAAGAAGACGAATGTCGGGTAAATCTTAAGTTATAGTGGTCCTTAACTGATTTGAGGGTATCACCCGTTTCATTTATGCCCAATATGGTCAATATTGCCCATTATATCCGCCCGATATGATTATCCGGTTAAGGGACGTTAAAGTATTAAAAAAATAAAACAATAGATTTCTTATGAAATTATGCAGCTGAAACATAAAACAACTTTGAGACCGTCAAATGTACATAAAACGTTTTATATAGCATGAGATGTTTCGAAAACAGGTGATACAAGGAAAGTAGAAATTGCGGAAGTTGCGTATTTTATGAGCTCCACGTTTTCTTGCAACCCGATGTTTTTATCTATGCTACCATGGTTTCTTAGTTAAATAATTACCGAAATTAAAGAGGTGTTCATCGCCTACTCCCAGAAAATTCAAGAGTGTCGTGTCTTAAATATGCAGCATTTTAATTGGTATCGTTAGACATGTTTTTGAGAACATCAAATAATGACGAAGTTCTTCCATCCAGAGAATGGTTTGGCGTGTAAGCATTGCTTCAAACTCTTTATGTAACGTCTTTGAAACATCCAAAATGTAAATATCTCTGCGATTTTTCGTTTTTGAAATACGCTTTTACATTAACGCAATGATACTTCTATACCTATATCTGGGGTCAAAACTCAATGTAGTGTACCTATGTAGGTGCAGTACAATACTTCCTTACTACATAGAGGATAAGAAACCTATTGGCAGGTACATAAAATTATAAAAATAGCAAATATGACTCCAGCCAAAATGTACACATGAAACACTGCAGCAATTGCTAAAAGTTTCCTAGATATGCAAGATAAATATATTAGTGATATTAAAAAGATCTAACTTGGAAACTCACCACAAAGAGCTGAAAAACTGTTGAAGTGAACGCTTGTCCATGATGACAGTCCTTCAGTTTATGTTGAAATATTTTTACAGTATTTACACTATGTACACGAAACTGAAGTAGCTCTACAGTACTAAGTTGATACGCATGCTTCTCCTGCCCATTATGTTTAACACTTCCTTAGGATTGATATTCTGAACCCTGTACAGACAACAATGGAAGATTTCTTAATCGCTCATCAACAGTTATATTTCTGTGGTAAGTCTTGAACCGTTTCATTGTTGAAAACGATGCCTCGGCATTGGCCGTTGAGATGGGTAGGATGGCTAAAATTTTTAAGCAGACGATGAATTGTTGGGGTATAATGCTGCAGAACATGTTACAAAGAACTTGGGTCATCATTTGTGGTATTTCTTTTCTCTGCGAATTTCCATACAACCGATATTCTGCTTGTGTTTCACTGTCACTGATATTTCCGCTTGAATATAAAGAAACCTTGTTTAATCTATCAACTTTAGTTTCGCCTGCTTCCCTGACAGTCTTTGAATTCTGATTTGAGATTCAAATACGGATTTCATGGTGTTTGAACACGGCTCAAAGATTTTGTGAAATTCTTCAACAGCATTCTTTCTTAAAGTTTTCAGCTGATTTACTAGGTCACTGGCATATTCCAAAGCAGAGCTAAAATCGTGTTCCGGGCTTTGCAAATACGTAGAAAGGCGGACTGTGAAACACAAACGTTTCTCGCATGTGAATAGTGAGATTAGAAAAGAATTATTCGCTATGGCCGCCAGTAGTGCTGCAGTTTTGAAAATGGATTTGTCACTTATGGACAGCTCTTGAAGGATTTGAACAATCGATGACAGAATCGTGCCTCTCTACAAATCTTGTATTTCAAAGGCCAATCAGTCTGGATTTCTTACTGATAGGTAACTGCTCATTAATGCTATTCTTTAAAGCGTTGTCAGCAAAAGGATGAATGGGAAATAAATCATAAATGTCACTCTTAGTGCCTAAGCAATTACGAATGTAAGTTGTAGTACGTGCATAGGACAAAGCTAAATTTAGTCTATGGCTAGCACAATGAACAAATAAACTTTTCAATTTTGCTTGAACTCCATTGAACTTTCCAGTCATAAAAGAAGCACCATCATACATCTGTGGCACCAGATTGCTTATACAGGTGAACATAAAGTATCAATCCATTTTTAAGAAAACGGTTGATTTTAAATTTATGTTACAGATCTGAAAAATGCTGTCAACTGAAGAACGAATCGCTGTTGTTTCTCGACGTTTGAGGGGAGGATTTACCTATCAGTAGGTTCAAGCAGATTTGAACGAAAATTCTATAAACCTGGTCCTGCAAGGGCTACTATCAAACTAGTGATGCAAAATTTAAAAAGAAACAGGCTATATGCAAGACGAGAAACGCTCGGGTAGACCCCGGATGACTAATGAAACTGTGCAGCAGGTAAGCGGTGCTGTGACCAGAAGTCCGAAAGCTTCAACCAGGCGGTTAAGTAGAGAGTTGGGTGTACCACAATCGACAGCGCGGAAGATTCTGCATTTCACTTAAAAAAACTGTCATACCACCTCCAAATTGGAAATACACTGGGACGGGAAGACTACGCTTGTCGCGAAGCAATGTGTTGGGACCTGTTGAGGGCAGTTGAATAAGCCAATTTGTTGCAAAATGTGTTGTTTAGCGATGAGGCTACCTTCCACACATGTGGCAAGGTAAACAGACACAACTGCAGAGTGTGGGTGGATGAAGAATCAAATGCGATCATGGAGTGGGAACGAAACACCCCAAAGGTTAATGTGTGGTTGGGGCTGACAAAATCGAAGGTGTATTGGCCATTCTTCTTTGGAGAACAAACAGTGACATGAATTTTGTATCTTGATATGCTACAACTGTTCCTTCAACCACAAATACAGCAGAATGGCATTTTGGAAACTGTAATTTTCCAACAGGATAGAGTCCCTCCTCATTTCGCACTGATTTTTCGGGAGTACCTGGATGCCGCATTCCCACGTCGATATATGGGCAGGCGTTCACACCGCATATGGCCACCACGTTCCCCAGATCTAACACCTCTTGACTTTTTGCATGGGGATGCGTGAAATCACAAGCCTACAAAGTTAAAATCACCTCCATTGCCATTCTTAAAGAGCGTATCAGGCAGGCAGTGCACAACATCACACCTGCAGTGCTGTACAAGGTGTTTGAGGCAGCAGTGCATCACTGGGAAACCTGTATTGAAGTGCAGGGTGGTCATATCGAATGAGACTAAGAAAGAATGTTCATGGGTTATGTGTTACCATATCATATAGTTTAAAATACCTGTATTTGAATGTAATAATCCGTTTCCTCGAAAATAGATCGAAACTTTATGTTCATCCGGTATTTAGTCCAAGGTTAAACGCATTCTTGTATAGATCTTGTCATTGTTGTCATAGCAATATTTCTACCGTTAAGGTCATATATAGTTACAAATCCCCACGAAGTCTTTCCTCAACACATGGTCAGAGTTTTCATACCATAAACAAACAGATAGCTGCTCAATTTCAGAAATATCTAAAGCTTCGTCAGCAATGACACTAAAGCATTTTTCATCATTTGCAGCACTAAGAACCTTTCCTGTTACTATTTCGGCACATATGCCCAGGACTTCGATCTGGATTAAGGGGCTAATATAAGTTGCATTTTTCTTTGCATTAGCCACGTGCTTTTCTAAGATTTGGTCACCAGCATCATGACCAAAGCGTAGGAGAGCTCGGAATTTTCCATCTTTCTTATTAGACTTTGAAAACCACTGAACTTGACAACCACAAGGGACCACTATCTATATCGCCTCTGACAGGTAGTCCTTCTTGTCCACAAAATATTATTGTTGGTAATATTGGGAGAAGACCTTCCCTATTTTCGCTAATTTGTTTTCTGCCCTGGCTATTAATCTGAGATGCCACATCTTCTTTCCTGCCATTCTCTATTACCAGAAACCGCTCGGCTGATAAGACGCAGCTTTTATATCCACTTGGCTGGTGATTGTTAAATGCTTCAACATCAACCTTCCATTAATAAAATGGCTTTGTCACCAAACATCCTTAGTTTTGGTGACCCCCTTGGCCTACGTCTTGTTTGCAGAAAAGAACGCAGTAACAGCAACATACGCCGTCTTGCGCTTTTGAGTATGTTAGCCGCCCCCACTTATCCAGCCACTTATGTTGAAAACCGAGTCATGTAAACTTACGGGAAACACATATGAACTATTAGACTTCAAATCGGTTGTATGTCATACCTAACACTCTAGAAATATTGACACCGTTTGTTTCTTGCACCAACAAGCTTATATCACGACTGGTAATAAAACTGTGAAGTTCTTCACTCGCGGCAAGAACACTACACATTTCATTTTTAGTTTTCAACTCAACAGGTTTAGGTTTAACTTCACTTAAAGCGCTAGTTCTGCACACCTTGCTCGCATTGGTAGATCTGAAAAAAAAACTATCAATTTTTGCGTTCCTATTCATATTGTCACCCTGGTGGTAGGCTCGCGAAGCCGATGAAAAATGATGGCCGATCGTTACCGGAAGTGAGAGACAGATGAGAGTAGTTGTTAGAGAGAAAATAAACAGTTTTGAGGTTCTAGCAATTTTGTAATGTGAACAGTGTATTTCGAGGAGAATAAAGGGTAGTTTTTGTGTTTCGTAACCTCGTTTTATTATTTCACGAACCCACAAAGTCACAACTGGTGTCAGGAAGCGGGATAACTACATCACCGAACATTATGGCCATGGAATCGGCATTGGAAATGCTTTTGCAGAAGATGAACGAATTAACAGCGAATTCGGAAGCGGCAAATAACAACTTGGCCGCGAAGATGAACGAGTTAACAACAAAAACAGAAGCGGCAAATAACAACCTGGCCGCAGAGTTGAAAGAAATAAAGACGGAATTGACCACAGAAATGAAGGCAGCGAACGACAGTCTGGCCACGGAAATGAAGGAGGCAAACGAGGTCCTCGCCGCCAAATTTGAGGAACAGTTGGCAGGCGTGAGGGATGACGTGACGGAGCTGGGCAAGCGGATGGGCCAAGTGGACGAGCGCGTCGAGGACCTGGCGAACCGCTTCAATGACCTAGAGGAAAAGGCCGACAATAGCGTCAAGTCCCTGAACGCCATGGTGGAGGACGTCGTCGGCAGGAGACTGAAGGATTTGAAGGCTGACGCACCGGGACGCGACAAAACATCGGCGCGCGTCAAACCTCCGAAATATGACGGCGCGTCAACATACGAGGTCTTCCACCGCCAGTTCGACACAGTGGCCAAGCACAACAGATGGTCACCGGAGGAGGAGGCCACACCGCTAATAGCCAGCTTCCAGGGACGGGCCGCGGAATTTCGAGTAGTCACGGCAGTGCCTGCGGATGGCTGGGATAGCGCAGGCCTGAGGAGGGAGCAGCTGGCGGACGCAGACTTGGGGCCACTCTTGAGGGATGTAGAGAACCTGGTACACCACCTCCACGACATGCACGAAATGGCTCGCCAGAACATCCAGAAGGCGAGCGACCGCATTAAAACCCAATACGACAGGCAAGCCAACAGCCAAGGGTTCCAGCAAGGTGACCTGGTCTGGTTGTACCGCCCGACCCGGACCACGGGACGCTGCCCGAAGCTTCAGCAGTCATGGCAAGGACCATACCGTGTGGTGAAGAGGATTAACGACGTGGTCTACCGCATCCAGAAGGTACCCCGAGGAAAGATGTTGGTGGTACACCTGGATCGCCTGGCCCGCTACGAAGGTGCTGTTCGGGACGACCAGCCTTGAGGAGGGAGCAGTGTCACCCTGGTGGTAGGCTTGCGAAGCCGATGAAAAATGATGGCCGATCGTTACCGGAAGTGAGAGACAGATGAGAGTAGTTGTTAGAGAGAAAATAAACAGTTTTGAGGTTCTAGCAATTTTGTAATGTGAACAGTGCATTTCGAGGAGAATAAAGTGTAGTTTTTGTGTTTCGTAACCTCGTTTTATTATTTCACGAACCCACAAAGTCACAATATCTACAAAACCACTTTTGTAAACTGTCGTAAAACATCTTCACAATTCGAGAAACGTTTGTTACTGGCTTCGCTGCTATAAGTCCAGTTTTTCAACACTAGCAGTTACACACTCACAGTGGTCAATGACCCTACTTTCAGTTTAAAGAGTAACTCAGTTTCTAATGACAGTCTTGAGGACAAGATAGGGGTTCACAGTCGGGAAAAAAAGAGAGTCGCAGTTTCAGATTCATGCAATTATACAGTCGTTGCTAATATTTTTCTCAGATATATTTATTTCTTGTGATATTATTTATCATGGAATAGATGTGTTTTGTACCTAGCCATTCCCTTTTTTTCTCCATTACAAGTGAAGATGATAGTTAATAGATATTACTATTCTCTTCAACCAGTTGACTAATATAGGATGGTGGGTGATGTATGTGCTTCTCCCAGAGACAGGGAATCGGTTACCGATTGGTGTTTCTCCGAGGTGAAGTTTCTTTCCAATGTTTCCTCACTACCTCAGCCGCTATATTTGGAAAACTTAGGCTTCTCTCCTGAGTTATTTGGTCATTTGTAAAAGTATCTGAGAGGACGCTAATCTGTAAACCTCGTTAAGTAAGCTTACGTTCACAGTTTCAAAAATATTCTGAAACTGGTGATGGTGGTGGTGATGGTGGTGGTGGTGGTGGCGGTGGCGGCGGTGGCGGCGGTGCTGGTGGTGGCGGTGGTGATGGTCGTGATTATTATGATTATTATGATTATTATGATTATTATTATGATCATCATCATTATTATAATTATTAATTAATTATTTATATATTTATTTATTCTTATTTATTATCATCATCGCTATCATCATATTCGTCACCATTCCTTGAAGGTACGGCAGCTCTCAGTGTAGTAAAGAGGTAATGGGATTTTTAAGAGTTTGAGGTTAAAAATAACCAGTTAAGACTAAATGACATAGTTACGAATTTAGTCTTAAAGATGGCAGTAGTACACAAGGAAAGATAATTGTGATCTTCTAATCAGCTCCAAACTTGTTGCCAGGTACCAAAGTGTATTTTCAACGCTATCCAGATTTTGAAGTAGGCCAGAAGAAATGTCTATTGTTGATTTCTGGTCCATATTACCTAAGCTTATATTTCTGATTGCCAACTAAGGTTTGCAAAACTGAAAATGTTGTGCAAATGTAATTTAACACCAAATTCTTTCTTGTTAAACCTGACATATATTCCTTTATACGAAAGTAATGATCTTCAGTGCCTCTACCTGTTTCTCTGTGCTTCTTTGCGCAGTGTGCGCAGTACTCCTTTGCGCATATAGTGTGAGACAGTATTTTCATAGGCTGTTAATGCTATTATTGTTTACGCATTTAGAAATAGCATATGTGTAGTGGATTTAGTGACTCGTGTAAAGAGTATTACGCAGGCCAAGATGCAAAGAGTGAAACGTGAAATGGATTTTAAAGTAATAGCAACCAGTCGTGGTTTCCCATGTATAGTGCTGGGCTCCTACAAATACAGAAAAATTCGTGAGACGGCTGCGGGTGAGATCGTGTGGAGGTGTACTAAAAAGTCTTGTCTTGCTCAAGTGCGGACTAATTTAGAGCAGACCGAAGTACGAAACTTGAAAGACGAGCATGACCATGTTGGTTTAGAGCCAATCAAATTAAAGAAACTTTTAGCTTACGATGAGTTTAATCAGTTACTGAGGGATTCATTTCGCTACTCAATAAATCGTAACTTGGAACACACGCTTGAAGATTCATCTGAAGGTAAATTGTATTTAAAAACACGCTGCTTTCAGTTTTCTTTGTTTCCGTGATGCATGTTCAATTGTAAGGTTAGTGAAGTTGCTAGGATAAACAACTCTCCCCACCCCCACACGTGCTCCATCACCCCCTCCCTTTCCATCCGTTGTGGTCCTGTCGTTCCGGTGTTCCGGCGAAACATTGTAGATTCAGGAACAGCGAATGTAAACGATTCCGGTGGGCGAGTTCGGTTTTTACACCGTCAAATAAGGGAAAGGCGCGACTTAGACCGAAAAATGGTGTCGGATGTGTGGAGGTTTTGCACAAAGTTATCGGAGACGCACGTTCGTTGTAATCAATGCGGCCGCATAATGTCTTATCACGGAACGACAAACTTAAGGGTGCATATTGGTCGCCATTTTGGGTGGAAACCTCAACGAAATCGATTTGGACGGATTTTCAAAGGAGTTATTAAATGTAATGATAAAATACTTCCCCGACTAATTCCTACCATTTAAACATTCGTGATAGACCTGCTGCCCTATTTTTTCTTTTATAGTTCCTTTCTTTTTAGTTGTCTGAATTTTCCATTAAAAGGTAATATTTGCAAATAATCTCAACATTTATCTCTAATAATTAAAGGATCGGAAATTTAGCTCTGCTTGCCAGGTTAGTTATACTAAAATAACAACTTTCATGGGTGACAGCTTCAGCGAAGAATCGGAAGTATTGCTTTAGTAATCACTGAAAGAACAAATGGCGGGTTTTTTATACTATAAAGTGCAGCCTATAGTAATTATTGTGGGCAGTGTACATATAGGACATTATAGTATAGAGTAATATGTGCGGATACCTGGAGCAAACCATTAATTAGGTGAAGTTCTTATTTTAGTTGGGGGTTATATTGTTTATGCTATAATTTGCTATACTTGGTTAGAGTGTAGCAGCAAATATTTGGAAGTGTGGAATCGTAGCTAATTTAATAACGTGGATACTAAATTTTCTGGCCCACGGTACATTAGCTGAATTATTCTGTATAATAGCGGCGAATATTTCAAATATTCTTGTGTATTAAGTTTAGCATTGTTTATTGAAGTTCTGAAGTAACACGAGTTTGTTTTCTTTTGCCTTCTGATTATTGTGGTAACGGAAATGTCAGTTTTTCCCTTGAACAGTTCAAGGTGACTGCTGATACTGAAAATCTTGTTTGTATATGTATATAGAAGGGTAGAAGATGAATAGCAAGGTATCAGTAGTTGAATTAGATGTGTATCTGTAATTTGATTTAACATCTCGTAAGGTGCAGGTTGTGGAGCCTTTAAGTTTACAGGGTTGATCTTGGCTCAGCATGAAGTTGTTTAATAATGCTTTAATGCAGCGTAATGTCTGTAAATTTACTGGTGTATAAACCAATCAGGAGAAATTTCTGAAACATTGGCTGTGCTCATATAACCCAGATAGTTGCTAGCATTGTTAAAAACACTTTACAACTATTGTTCAATTGCTGCTGAGTGCCAAATGGGCTTGTAACAGCAAATTAGGCATGTATAAGCTATCAAAGAAAATGTAATTAATTGTATAGTGGTAGAAATTTGAAGATAACTTGATAATTTATCATCATCTGATTGTTCTCACAGTTTTTGTTCTCACAGTTTAAAGGTTGGGGTCAGAAAAAGGGTAATTTACACATTAAGTGAATACAGGTTATTGGACGACAAAGGGAGCCGGCATGTCAGAAAATATGTGCAGCAAAAATTATATTTGCCATTTTGATGTCCAGGAAGAGCATATTAGTTGAAGTACACTCACTGCAGATATGAAATAATTCATGACAAATTTATTACATTATAGATGCACATTGTGATTTCTCTCTATTAAATTTTATTTTTCATGAAAATATCTTTCATGTGTATTACAGGGCGCACAAAGGCAGACCATTAGAATGGCTTATTTTGCATATGTCCACTCCCTTTTAGGGTATAGCATAGTATTCTTAGGGAGGTCAGCCACAATTAAGGCATATTGTATACTGAAAAAGAAAATGGTCTGAGCTATGGTAGGAGCACATCCAATTACTTCATGTAAACCCCAGTTTAAAAAATTAAGCATTCTTTCCTTTAAATTTATATATTGAAATAATGTTTATGCGTAAAACCAATAACAATACATGTTCACCCTTAATTAAGAATGAATCAGTTCATCAGTATAATAAAAACCAAACTACATGTATAATAAATGCCAAATCTACAAGTTCAATATAACACCTCCCTATGCCCAATAAGCATTTTACACTAGTATATTTTCAACTGCATTCCAAGATTCTTGAAGAAAAGAGATTCAAACTATCCCTAAAGGCACACTTAATTAACAACTGCTTTTACTCAATTCGGTACTTCTTAGCTAATGAATATAAAATGACCCTTTAGTATGTGTATACTCTTCTTACTTGTTACCTAAGTTCAGATCTTTCAAGAATGCAACAAATATTTTTCAAATTCCCCCTCCCCACCAAAGCTAGCTTTTATATGAACAATTTTCAAAAAAGTGATTTCTTTAAAAATTGTTCTTAATGATTTTGATTAAAAGATATGTTCAAAGTATTTTCATGTCAAGGAAAATTTATGACTCTAATTTTTTGGAAATACAAGTCCTTTTCATTTTCTCTTTTTCACTGAATGACTTTTATAACTGATACACTGTAAGAGAGAGAACAGATGTTAGATGTTACAGTACACCGTTTGTCATATAAATATTTTGCGGGGTAAGTGTGTGTGAGAGATTTTTTGTTACTGTCTTGAGTTTACAAATATTGTATGTTTCTGAACTGGAAAGTCAGCTTTTGTTTTCCCTTATGGGCATGTAAGGAGGATGAATTTCAAAGTCCTTGAATAATGAGGGCCGTGATTTATATGTAAATAAATGTTTTTTCCTTAATAATTACATATCTAAAACAAAGTTTAATATCTCGTTCTGCAAAATGTTATTTCCCATAAACATACATATTTTACAATTAAAGATATGTGATGAAATATTATCTTTTTCATTTAAATACATATTTTAGATTTTTATTACATATATAAATGCATTCAATAATTTTTCCACAAAGCACTTTAGTGCTTTCCTTATTCTATGTATAACACTAATAACTTATGAGAGTCATAAAAATTCATTGGTCATGCCATTTAATATTTGCTGATCCAGTTGCGTGTGCAGCCTGGCAATTACTGAATTGTACCTTGAGCATTATAAATGTTAAACCTGGCTAAGCAAGGACGTAATATGCTGAGCTCCACATTGTTTGTACCTTGTTATAAACTAGCTCACATAAAAGTGGTTGTGCATGTTAATTAGCAGTGTGAATTAAAACTGCAAAATGTGAAATTGAGTATACTGAACTTTTGCATCAATACATAGTTGTACTAGAGTCTCAAACCACTTTTACCACTGATAGGAAAATGTTATTTTTGCCAGCCTTGTGAAAAATCTGTTATTGTGGATCAACATTCTAAGGTAGTGCAACATTTGTCAGAAATTAAGCATGTAGCAGCTTCATCACATGCTTCTCAAGGCAGTTTCTTATCAGAGAATCAACACTATCCTCTTCTTCTGGCATACCAAAACATTCAGAATTGTATTTAGATTTTGTAAAGCATTTATTTCAGCTGACATTCCCATTTATAAGGTGAAAAATCCCAATATAAGAAAGGTTCTTAATAAATATACAAATATCAGTCCTTATGGTAAGAAGCTATGAAAAATTATCTTTCATATTGCTACAAGAAAATATTGTCATGTAAGGTCTGTTTGTGAAGGTGAAAATAATTCTGGGTCACCACTAATTAAACTATCAATGCCAGCAATAGAAAAGTTGAAAAAGTTATCATTGGTATATTGCAAAATTACTAAAAAGTGCCTCAACAAAAATTCTTTTAGCCTATAAAGAAATGCAAGCTGGAAATCATATAACAATAGCCTGGGTGTTGAGTGAAGCTTTGGAAATCTTATGGCCAAATGGTGTATAATACAACAGTGTATTCTCCTGCTTATGGACTCTGCAGCATATATGAATAAAGCTGCCCAAGGTCTAAGTATAAGTTTTCCAAATGTGATTCATGTAATCGGAAAAACTATTTGTAGTTGGTTTATTGACACTTCGTCACGCTTTTATATTATCGAGGGACTAGTTTTGGAAGCCATTGCCTCCATTTTTCAGCCTCTTCCAACTAGCATCTGTTGTTGGATTAATTTTGACGTCACTGTTACTAAATTCTTCCAATCACTCATGATACATGTAATTTGCATTGTTCTTTTGCTCTGCATAGATTGTCTAAAGCAATCCAAACCCTTTATTTTAAAGTGGACAAGCTAGTCTCCAATGGGGGTAAAAGTGCTTGTAAATACCTCATCATGGATTGATGCTTTCGAAAATATTAATCTTGATATTGAAATACCTCCAACATCAGTAGTCACGTGCTGGGTTACTTGGCTTAAAGCTGTGATATATTATGCCAATCATTTTGAAGCTTTTGCACTGGTAGTAAATGAATATACAAAGAAGATGCTTCAGCAGTTGAGATTATTCAGAATTTAATACAATATACTAATTTAAAAGATGACTTATGTTTGCAGAGGAGGGTAGAGTGGCTCAAATTCTGGAAGGCGATGGCATATGGGAACTTGAAAACATGTCTTTTCATGCTATTCCCCTCTTCAAAAATGCAAAGTTGACATGTTATGTGGAACGTACCTTTTTTTAATATAAGGCATTACTCTATTATAGGTGTAACAGGAAAGACTATGTCATGTGAAATCTGAAAATGTTACTTGTTATGCACTACAACTCCAATAGAATGTTCAAATCTGATGTCTAGCTGCAAATTTGTGGGCTCCAATATTCATTGTTCTATAAGTTAGATGTTTTCTTAGGTTTAGTTATAATTTTTTTTAAAAATATTTTTCAGTTTTTAGGACATCATTTTAGAATCATTAGCACATAAAAATAAATATTTTAGAAGCTGTTTAGTACATAAAAATCGGGCCCTGATAATGACATGCTGTTTAAAATTCTGACTCACATTTGCTTACTGTATAACAAAATGTGTAAATGTAAATTGCAAGGTTATCTTGATTTACAGGAAGTAGATAAAAGAAAAATGTTTTGTAAATATAGTTTGTAAAAGAGTGAAGAAAGAAACAATCAGTGCATCACATCTTGATTTTGTAGTGTATTGTCCTTAAATAAGTCTGAAGAATTTCAACTAATGGAGTGTCATCCTTATTTAGTTCTTCTCTCACTGATTTAAAATATTCACAGCTGTTAGCATAAACATAATAACTATGTTTGATCGTGTCCCCAAGTATTGTGGGTCTAGGTGGAAGTGGGAGATCTGAATTTTTGGCTCTGAATAAATTAAATGCAAACTATTGTTCCCTCAGCTGGCTTCACTTTGAAGTCTCAGTTTTTAATTCTCACCAAAGATGGTACTATAACATGCTCTGACATCACAGATGCAAACTTCTGATTAAAGAGCTTTATCCACAATTTGAGGGCCCTCAGTCTCAAAGCATAGCTGAAGGATGTTTTTATAAACAGAGAAGTGGAGCTGTTATGGCTCCACAACTGTGAAATACTGTTTGGCTTAGCCAAAACATCAGTGTGGCTAAAATCCAGTGATAAGTTGGCAGCGGCCATCCTGGTTTCAGCACTGCCATTATGACTGTGTTTTGTTCCAAAATGCAACAATTTTACTGTAAAGAACAAAACCTTAAAAGGGTGGTAAATGTGTTCCAGGATTTAAAAAAAAACAACATGTACTTCTCCCGTGAATAACCAGCTATTTATTACACAAGTTCTCTCTGTTTTCTCTAGTTTTATAAACTGCTATGGGTGTAATAGTTTTTCCCAAATTAATACCTGTTGCCACTTCCAGAATCACTTTCCTTTCAAGACTAATCCACCTCAAGATACAATGTGTGTTTGCTCACATAATCTTTGTTTACCATGCACTATATGAGTTATGCATACCACATTTGGAAAGCTTATAGAAAGGTCTTGCTGCTTTGTTGTGCTGTATGGAGCAGCATCTGTAAGAAAGAGTGAAGTGTTATCAGTTTTTATGCCAAATGGCCCTACCAACTACAGAATCATTCACATTCTTCTGAAATTTAAAAGAGGAGGAAGTATCTACAAAACTGACGTCTTATTATGTGGAACCGACAAGCTGGAAATTGTCAACACTTATAAATATCTGAACTTACACCGCGGGTTACAGGCAAAACCTTTACTAAACATGTAGAGGAAAGATGCTTGGCAGCAATAAAGGCCATGTTTGTCATAAAGAAGATCCAGAAACACTATGGGCACAGCATTATGGCTTTTCCACATCAAAATAGCTGCAAACATGAGGAGACTTGAGGCAGTGAAAGCAACCTTTCTCAAGAGAGTCCTCCAAGTATCTAAATCAACCCAATCGAGTATTAACATACTTACTGGCAGACACTGACACCATCACCTACATTTTTATTTTTTAGGAACTGGTTTTGAAGCTATTGCTTCCATTTCAACCTTGAGGGTCCAAAAATGGAAGAAAGAGCTTCTGAAACTAGTCCCTCAAAAAACCAAAAAAAGTGTAATTGAGGGAGTGTTAAAAACTGACTACAAATAGTTTTTTTTTTTTCAATTAATTTGGACATCAGTGTTACTAAATTCCTCCAAACACACATAAGACTATATAATGTTCGTCTGTAAAGAAACTAATAACTGGAGGGAAAACTTATTTATCACAAGTGTTTGGGCATTAGTTTTAAACAGAATGTAAATAAAGCGTGGGTCAATATTTATACAGTGTAAGAAATAAGTGGAAATGGTCTGTAAAATGAGATAAAGAAAATTTGATTGCATATAATAATATTTTGTGACTAAATTTGTATAAATTTTAGTAGTTGTCCTTTGAATGAGTGGCCAGAACTTTGGTAGTTAAGACGTCTGAACATATTGTCATACAAGTGAAAAATTCACCAAATTTGAACCAAACTCATACTCAAAATGAGAAATACTCAATTAACTAGAACAAAATGTAATATTTCCCCACTCCTGGAGCAAAGACGTGTAATAGTACTGATCAGCCCACTTTATATATCTACTCCAGCCACATAGAGCCTCCAAAGAAGGCAGACATTTCTTAAAATCTGTTAGAGGACAGTCTTGCATAGTGTGTGAAAGTTATCTAACTTCATACTTGCTTCATGTTCATGTAGAACTACTTTTGTTGAAGGGGGGAACCTGTAACTTCATTAAGAATAACATTGAATTTAAGATCCCAGATCAGCATTTAACAATTAACAGATCCAGAATATACCAAATAGGTTGTAAGAATTGTGAAAAATGCTACATAGGTCAAACTAAAAGAAACCTGACATTGACCCAAATCCAAAATTACTAAAAGTAGCGATAAACCAAAACAGACAGCATGGGAGAACATATTCATATGGAAAATAAGGACCAAGTAACAAATTAAATTTAAAGGGAGTCGATTAATGACACTAAACAACACTTACTTTTAAATTTTTCTGGAACATGTTTCAGAGACTTGCCTCCATCCTCAACCGGCCATCGACTGGTTCTCATTGGTGTAGTTGATGATATTTTGTCATAGGTCTCCTCTGGTGGCGGTTCGAGGAACTTGCTGAACAAATCTTTCTGGGGGATGTTGAAATTGAATACTTTGTTCCTATTTTTTGAAATGAAGATTTGTTCCCATGTGGAAAGATTTGTTCAGCAAGTTCCTCGAACCGCCACCAGAGGAGACCTATGACAAAATATCGTCAACTACACCAATGAGAACCAGTCGATGGCCGGTTGAGGATGGAGGCAAGTCTCTGAAACATGTTCCGGAAAAATTTAAAAGTAAGTGTTGTTTAGTGTCATTAATCGACTCCCTTTAAATTTAATTTATTATAACAACACTGTTTTCAACACTTCCAAGAAAGGAACCAAATAACAAACTTTGAAATCCCAACAGTAGATAATTTGACAAAGAAGTTCATAGGTCCACCACCACAGAGAAGAGAGCAGACAGCAACAACAGACGATAGTTGGACCAAGGTTTAAAACGGACACAACAGCCTCTGAAACTAGTCCCTCAGTAATATAAAAATGTAAGTGATGAAGTGTCAAAAAACCGACTACAAATAGTTTTTGCAATTAACTTTTACTCATTTTACTAAAATCACTTTCCTCTTCCTCCACATTATAAAATTACTACAAAAAATATAAAACATGAAATTCTAGCTAGTATCATATGAGAAACCATGCAGCAGACAAATGACAGAATAATTAAAGCAGCGGGTAATAAATCAAAGGCTCCGTGGAATATAATTAAAAAGGAAACTATAGCTATTCTATCCCAGATCAGTAATGTTACTTTAAAAGATAATCCAAAATATATCTCACTGTCAATGTAATGAACTCTTTCAATATTTTGTCATTGTATTGGTAAATCTAATAAAAAATAAACTACTATGGGTACAACTGCCTATGAAACTGGAGATCTAATTAGCAATTCAGTATACCCTGTTTCAATAAACAAAATCGTAATTTTATGAATAATGAAGGTTCTGAAACCAACATGCTCACCTGGAATAGATGACATGTCAAACTTCCTCATAGAAAATGTGCCTATTCTTTAACAAATTTGTACAAGATAACTTTTCAGCATGAACATTTTCAATACCTGTCTCAAAACAGCTATTGTTAAGTTACAACAAAAAAGAAAACAATAGTATGTCAAAATACCAACCCATAGTAATACTCTTCTCAGATAGTTTGGAAAAGCTGCTCTACAAATGGCCACTGAGCTTCCTAGAAGGAAACTGCCTACTTTCTAGAGACCAATATGGCTTTAGTAGCAGCCATTGTACTGAATCAGTAATATTCTCTTGTATATGAGGGAAGAAAGAATGCATCTCAGCCATATTCTTAGACATTCAAAGCTTTTAATGCAGTCACCCATCAAAGGCAATGAGTAGAATTAGAAAAGCATAGAATTAGGTTAACCTACAATTGGATTAATTCCTTCTTGAGAAACAGGAAGTAATTCATTGAAATTTAATGGAGGAAATACAGATTTAAGAAGCTACAAATCAAATTGATTGGCGATTAATTATGGTGTATCATAAGGTTCCATACTCTGTACTATTCTATACTTGCTGTTCAGTGATTACAGGATAAAATGACCTCTATGCTAAATCTCTAGAAGTAGTGTGACATGCGTTATATTTGATAGCTTAAATGATGGAATTGCATACAAGCCTCAGTCTCAATCTAAATGGGTGATAGGGTGAGTTTTAGTAACACTTTATGCCTGCAGCCAAGGTTTAATTGCCCCATGATGTATGCATAAAACCATTTGAAATTTCAAAGTTTTGCTTGTATTTCTCTAATCTAAATTTGGTGTAAGACAATTAGCCTAAATCTATCCAATAAACACCACCACCATGTTTTTCCAAACATTTTTGTAGGTGCTAAGGGCTCTATACTTTTTGGTAATTTTATAATCTTGACGCTCTTTCCAAGTCATTCTCTTTTTGAAGTAACGCAAAATTATTTTATTTGTATGACTAAAGTATGTTTACATTAAATAGAGTTTACCTTTAGGCTCCCAATATTCCCTGTTGTGATAACCACCACGGCTTTGCTTGGAATGATGCATAAAGCCTCTATTTTTGTTTGGCAGATTAAATAAAATAAATATATTGTCAATTGCCAGGATCATATCAGAGCAACCAGTGTGCCAAAATTTCATTTTGCAGTTCTTTTATATGTTTGTGGATCATTTGACATGAGGCTCTTGCTTTTAACCATATTTAAAAACTATTGATCCGGACTGGGTTTGGACTTGTGACCTTGGAAGAAGCAGGGCAGTGTTTAACCATTTGGCCAGATGGAACATCTTGTAAATGATAACCAGAAAATTTCCCCTGACAAGAATAACATTAGTTATTCAGCTGCTGAGTCTGTGCAACAGAGCATACACCACCAGGTTCCAAAGTGGTGATGAGAGATCATAGTTTGTACACTCTAAGCATTTCTTGCAGCATGAACTGTACATGTTACAAACAATTGTGTGCGTCATGCTCTAGAAGGCCTTTCAACACTTCTGTACAAGAGTACTTACCGAAGCTGGACGGTACTCCTTGGCCCTAGTGTAAATAGTATGCCCAAGTTTGGGTATAAAAGGTTGTTGTAGTTTTTGTAGCCATGGGCTATGCAAACTCTGTAAAGGCTGCAAAATAAGGACTAATGGGCTATATGTTTATTCCTTATTGCAGAGAAGATTTAATCAGGTCAACAACAGAAGCAGAGCAATTCCCCTATCCTGCTCAACTCCTACACAGCAGACCTGCAATGGCAGCAACATGACAATACCTACTTTTAAGGATTTGCAGATTTATTCTGTAAAGCAAGAGTTCTATGCTTGTAAACTTTGACTACAGCTTTAAGAAATGTTTTGTACATTTTGCTTTTGTTTTCCTTGTTGCAGTGCCACAGCAAGTTTTTAAACCAGTTGAACAGAATACAAGCACCAAAAAGAATGCCACACAGCTTCCTCAACAGCCTACAAAACAATCGGCTACAAAGAATGTGCAACCAGTTTCACCACCACCTCCGATTTCACAACCACCACCTGAGGTCTGTCTTCGTTGGAACAGTCACCTTACAAATATGCAGCTCACATTTTCAACTTTATTAAGCACTGAACAATTTGTAGACGTAACATTAGCATGTGAAGGACGCAGCATTAGATGCCATAAGGTAATATGCTTACTTAATTTTTCATAAATTAATGAGTGTAGCTATTATGGCAATTGTATATCATTGTTAAGTTATCATTACTGTTCTCTACTTCCAAATTATTGTATGTTAAAGTAAGAGTTAGTGAGTGTATGAGGTTTAAGGGCCCATCGACAACTGGGCTATTTGGGTGCCTGAAGGTAAGAAACATAATTTTTGTAAGCATAAAGAAATTGGAGAATTTTCAGGGATTGATCTCCATTTAAAACACATTGCTTGGATGTGTAACACCCAGGTAAGGCAGAGCATTCACTTCAATGGTGAATGTGAGGTAATTGGACACTGAACCATTTGTATATTTTATCTTCATAGACATAAATCAGTAATGTCTGTATAATTAAACAAATTATTATATTACCATTATCAGAGTCCAGAAAATTTGGCAAAATGACTTGTACAGATTATTTGTGATTGACATACTGAGCTTTTATTTTGCCTTTTTGTGCCTTTCTTTAAGCATAAATGTGCCTAATTTACAAAAGAAATGCTTGTTATTCCCTTTATTTGGTTAGATTAGGTATTGCCTTATTATAAATTGTAAACCTATGTATTTTATTGTGACCATTACAATGAGAATTATTGTACAGCATCTAAGTTATTGCTTTCAGTAGTTCATAACTTTCTTTAATAGCAACAGTAAATTTCACCGTGTAAAGCCATACCATTTGCATTTTACTAGGCATCCAATCAGTTTGTCTTTCATTAAATTATAATTATTAGTGACTAAATTTCACATATTTTTTGTATTAATGTGCAGTCTTTCAGAAGTCACTTCAAAATTTAAAGTGCTATAAATATGACAAGATTTGAGATAGGATTAAAAAAAGAAGTCACATACTGGGCAAGCAATGTGGTTGGTTTTTTTTTTTTTTTTTTTTTTTTTTTTTTTTTTTTTTTTTTTTTTGTAAAGATTTAGGGATCATGATACTGAAAAAATTATCTTCATGAAAAGTGACACTCTGCCCCATATCCCCCTGCAAAAAATTACTCAGATCTTTAGCAATTTTGTCATAATGACACTTGGCATCAAAATGACTGCCATACTCTTCAGATCTCAATCTAACTTTTGGTTGTGGTATTACCTTAAATAATAGGTTTTCCTGACACATCTATCTGACAGCAACTGGGAAGATTCTATCTCTTAAGAAATTGCTGATATTCCAAGAAATCATCTGCAAAATGCTGTGCATGGAGTTGTAGAAAGAATGGTGTACAATAAACAAAGGAACAGAGGACATGAAACCCCATTGTTTGCCAGTATGTGACTTTTTTTATATCTCAAATATAATATTTATAGCAATTTAAAGTTTGAAGTGACTTCTGAAAGACCCTTTGTATTATAATAAGAATAATAAGACTAATTACAATACAGTTAAATCTCGATATAGAATAAGACTAATCTTTGTTTTCTATAAACTTACTGCACATGTAAACATAACCTTAAGAGAAAGAAAGAGAAAGAACCTTGATGAAAAAGGAACACATATGGGCAAGCTGAGGTTGTTCCTGCTGTGGTTTCATATAGCATGGGGAGTGAACAAATGACATAACCTGAATGGATAACGTAAAAGAAAACATGCATTACTTGTAAAGTTAAGTGTTGAAAGCATACAACAAATGTATAAACAATATTTAACTCACAGTTACGGAGTGTCTGGAATGGAGCAATTCCTTCCATATTGGAATCCAATTTTGTGATGTCAGTTTTGCTGTCCAATGAAGTTTCAGCAAGGTTAATGACACTCATTAATATTGTCCATATGCCGTCCAGCTCCCACACTTCGGTTTCTTCTTTGACCATGTGAATAATTACTCTTTTTCAGTTGATGTCGTTAATTTGCAACAATGCTGTACTAAGCAGCACTCTTAACCTCTAGCAGCATGAATATGATGTTATTTCTTACCATGAAGCTCGTAATTTGACTCCAAACGAGTTCAATAAGATTTAAAAATAGTGATAACTGAGGAAGTCTTAAACACTTCATGGCCGGTAGCTTTGCCAATTACATACTTATCGGAGACACTGACTTATTTTTGCACTATTTGGAGCCGTTATAACTTCACTAGGGATCTGTTGACAATTTCGTTATTTGCATTTAACCAGTTAATTAGGTCTTGCTATTTCCATTTATTTGATTTCTTTTCTACAGGAACACTGTAGAAACCAGTTATACTATTGCATTTCAATTTCAGCAAAACACTCTTAAATCACTGTTGAAATATCTTCCCATTCATTTCTTTGTGATAATTGACTGTTTTCTGTGGTTCAAACAGCAAAAGACCACCTTTCACAAAGCCTTTATCACTGTCCATGTGCGTTATGATCCGTCTTCTGTCTTTTTCTCTGGGACTTTCTAGTCCAGCAGACTAACCTTATAAAAGTGCTTGTCTTTCATTACTTTTTGTTGTGTCATGTCAAACCTTGTTCGTTGTATGGCCTTCATTCTACCAGGTCTCAAGGTAATAAATCTTTTTGATTTGCGGTCTTGTGCTGCCTAATTAACATGAGATGGTGCCTTTACCATAGCACTGTATCGTGTCTTGTCTATTATGTTATGTTTATCCCTTTTGTCATGCTCTAGTTCCAGTTGCTCTAGCAATTTTTAAAGAGTAGATCTGCTGAATCTGGGTATTTAAGGATTATTATTCACAATAACCAAGATTTTATTAGCATTAGCAACTCTGCACATGCACATGCAGGTGCACAGAACTTTTCACAAACTCAACGTAATACAGGTTTTTCTCTTTTCTTCTTCTTGCTTGGAGTTATTAGCTTCCCCATCGTTTTTATTTCTCTTCGAGGTTTCACAATGCTACTAGTGCTAATACCTATAAGCTCTGCTGTGAGCTCCCCAATTTGCCTTATTGGAAGAGAAGTATTTCTTTCCAAAAGTACATTAAAATTATGTGGTATTATTTGTTTCTCCTTTCTGTGCTATTTCCCCTTATGATGTTTGAGTTTAGAAGAACTCTTGGATTCTGCCATTATGCACTCTTTGCTTCTGCAGTAAGAAAACACATGCTTTTTCACTGTCTTTGAATAACCATGGCCATTAATAAATTGAAGTTTCAATTCAGCTTTGTCTATGAAGATACACCTGCTGTTGTAAACAGTCCAATGTAAACAAGAGGTAACCTTCTTCACATCTTAGAATAGTAATTCATAGATACATCGTTGCTTCTAATCACACATTTTGTACATGTTCCTTGAAAGAAAATTAATTTGACTGAAATACTTTGAATGCAGGGAATTTTAATCAGAGAACTAATTTGTATGGGGGTACACAATTATAAGTCCAGCAGCCACTAACAGGACTAGAAGCATTTGATATTGTTGACATATGGGTTAGGGTAAGAAAAAACGAATATTACTTTCACAAATCAGTCATTTGCATTATTAACCATTGTCTATCTTATTGCAGCGTGAGTTAATTCTATAAATGCCAGATTTCTTTACCAGAGGAATTTTGTCTATTTGTGGTTTTTAGATGAGGTTTCTGATATTGAATTTGTGTACTGGTGTCAAGGTGCTGTTAAATTCAACATCACCCTGGCACCAGTAAACAAATTCAATATCAGAAACCTCATCTTTTGGCAATTTATAGAATTAATTGCTCAGACTACAATAGGATATACAATGGAAAGACGAAACGTAAAATTGGAACCATATTAAAAGTACACTTTAGGAACATCATGCAAAAAGAAACAGATAAATCTGCACTAGCAGCATATTTCTGGGATCATAACCACAACATAGAACATCAAACACATTTGGGAAAACATTTATACAAAGAAATTCAAAACACATTCAATGAATTTTGACATTCCATCGGAAGAAAATATTTTACTTAACCTCATAGGATCATTGCCAGATGTCTCATCTTCTGAGAACCATGATCAGCTGGAACATTAAAAGTTCTAGCCAGTTGACAATTTCTTGATAATGTCTTCAAGTGGAGGTGAAACACATTGAAAGAAAATTTGTGGTATATGAAGGACAGAGGTCTCAGTTGACTCATAGTATAATATTAATTATTACATTATTTGACAGTGTTAATTCCAATTTACCTTTTCTTTAAAAAAAAAATTATGATGTTAAAACTCTTGCATTTCATCAACCTTTGCTGTGAATTATAAACTAACCTCTAGTTAACATCAAAGACAACATGAACAACAGCTTCTGAATGTATTCCAATGTGCATTTCTCTATATGTATATTGCAGTCTTCATTGTTTTAGGCAGAGAAAATTATATTCATACACAGTTATTGCTATGCGATTTTCTATACATGCTTGATTGTTTGGGGTTAGAATCAGAAATTCAACTAAAAAGTCTAGGTGAAAAGGAAATGATGTTCCACTGCTCAAAAATGTGTTTATTATAGAACTTGTAAATGTATATAGATAAACTGAGTGGAAAAAACCACCTAATGAATTTAAATTAAAATAGCAGGATGTAGTCTGCAATAACATTGATTAGGAATTTAAATGCAGTATACAATAAATTTATTGGGAATCGATTAATGACACTAAACAACACTTACTTTTAAATTTTTCCGGGAAAATTTAAAAGTAAGTGTTGTTTAGTGTCATTAATCGACTCCCAATAAATTTAATTTATACAACAACACTGTTTTCAACACTTCCATGAAAGGATTTGCAGTATACATGTTTCTTCCAGAACTTTGGGAGCTGTGGCAGTTTTATGCTTGCATAAAATGCTAGGATGTGAAGAGGGTTTTAGAAGTACCAATTGAGGAGTGTTTTTTCAAAACTTGATAGATGCACAAAATGCATTTCTGAGAAAAACTTTTTTCTATTTATTAGCAATACTAATTGATTAGCAGAACAAATATATTAGTCATTCAATTTTTCTTCCTGAAACTGTCTTATTTAATGAGAAAAGAAACAAATAGAATAGTTTAACTAGTGCAAATTTGAGGTGTAAAAATGCAGAGTTTTTTCAAAAGCCAATGGATGCTGATTGACTTTTTTGCGTGAGCGAGAAATTCACACATGAAATTATTATTTTTGTCATTTATTGTTTTTGTTACTTTTTATTTATTCATTTATTATTTTTTATTTATTTTCACCTTTTCATAATACATAATGTACAATACACCCAACATATTTATGTTTATAAGGGTTATTTTATTAGGTATAAACCTAGAAACTAAGTACTGCTCCATTCACAATAACGATATATTTTGTTATTTATATAACAAACATACTGAATGCATACAAAGAAATTTCAAACAATATGAACATGTAAGCTTTAACATTTATTAGTATCTTCTAGTACATCTTTATAAAATTCTTTAGCAGTTTCTGGAATTTCAAAAAAATTTAGCTAGATTTTGAACATCCTTTTTCTTTAAATTTAAAGGGAGTCGATTAATGACACTAAACAACATACTAAGTCATTTATCGACTCCCTTTAAATTTAATTTATTATAACAACACTGTTTTCAACACTTCCAAGAAAGGAATCCTTTTTCTTTTCTTTGCTCACTCTATTAATCTTGGGAACATTTTGAGATCAAAGCAGGAATTTGCTGCGCAGTTTCATCACATCCACCTGGTCAGGGTGAGTTACCTGGATAAGGTTTTTCTGGGGTTTTCCCTTATCCTGAAAGATGAATGTTGGCTAACTCTAAGCTCCATGGACCCCGGGGCATTGAGCATCGGCCCGGATTCAATCCCAGGCGACCGCAAAGTGATATTTGTGGTGGAAAACACGGCGCTGGGGCAGGTTTTCTCCGGGATCTCCAGTTTCCCCCGCCATCTCATTCCACCGGTACTCCATCTTCATCTCATGTATCATGAGTGTCATCGCCTGCGGTGCCGTATGTAGTAAAAGCGGGCGTTAAACACTATACACACACACACACACACATTGAGCATCATTTCACCCATTTCATTCATCGTCCGATATGACTAAATGTTGGAGGACGTAAATTTAAAAAAAAAAATCACATCCACCTCCACAGGCAAAGCAGAATATGTATTTTGAACTTCTACACATACCTTATGATCTTCCTTTGATTGCTTGGAATATGTTACGATTCGCTGAGTATTCATTTTGAAAGGAAGCTTTGACTTCAGTGTTTGTTTTGCACTTTCTTTCAAGTCCTTAATTTTCCAGTCTTTGAACAACACTTTCACAGAGCCATGATTTTGTAATATCTGATGGTACTCATCAGGACTCAAGATATTCTCTTTTTCTTAACCCTTTCACCGATATGGACGTCATATGACGTCCAAGTTAAAATGCCCCAAACCGATATGGACGTGTATAGACGTCCTGCGCATACATGCATTTAGAGCTCATTTAACGCCAATTATTTTAATCTTCCTATTTTACAATAAATTTAAATTAGTTCTATATGGGATGTAAACATACCCTTAAAGGTTTCCTTTTGATTTGTACACCTCCAAACCGGGGTAAACACCCAAGAGCACATCTGCAGATTCACACCAAATAATATTGGTTTCCGTGCGAACTTCTTTTTCGCAACACACTAGACATTTTCGAAACGATTGCTGCTTTTTTGGTTGTGGGTGTTGTGCTTTTAGGAAAGTGTTTTCTCTCAAGTATGAGGGATGATGTTGTGGTGAATTTCTTACCCCTTACCTCTGAGTATTATAATACTCACTTAGGTTACGAGCTATTTATACGCGCAAGTACAGGTAGATGAATATCTTGCATGAATTTACAGCTCTGAAAATTACTAAACAATTGTGCATGGTTACATCCAGTGGTATAAAAATACTTTTTTTACCATTTAACTGTTTTTCATAAAGAGGGATAGCTAGTAATAGCTGATCCACATGACCCATATTTGACCCGCCACTTCCCCCAAACAATGGAGTAGCTAACATGCCATCTGTAGACCAGTACACGTCACTGCTAACTATATCCTAAACATCTCCTTCATAATTGCACAACAAATATTCCAGATTTTCTACAGTAATATCAGAAGCCTTTATACATCATACGCTTGCTACATTACGGGGATAAGCCATGGTTAACATTGAAATTTAACAATTTCAAATGTGTCATGAATTTAGCGCTTGATAGCTATAAGAAATCACTCTGAACACAGACAGAGATAAATAACTAAAATGCTGAGCGAAAACAGCTGCATAAGGCTACCAGAAACCTTGGTTGAGAAACACTGTAATAACAGATGCTGACTGTTTTCTTTTCAGTGTAACGCAACATATACTCGTATGACTATCGCTTGGTATAGCATAAATAAACTAAACTTGAATCGGAGAAGTCGCTTGCTTAGCTAAACATACATACATACATACATTGGTTCGTATACACACAAAACAAAATGATTCAAATATTAGGCGTGTTCGGCGCAAATAATGGCTTTTGCTACAGTGAAACAAAGTAGTGAAATTTCGACGATTTATTAATGTAGTCGCTACTTTATTGTTACTGTAGATGTATACTGCCTTTAATGGGTTTTAAACCAATTTTTGTTTCGTTTAAATAACTTAATAAATACGGAAGATCCGGAATTGTATGTATGATGCATTTTTACAGCATTTAACAATTTAAATGTCTTGTTCTGTTTATTCGGTATCCGTTTCCAGCCCCTGAAGGGTTTAAATGGCCATCGGCGAAGTGGTTAACTCTTTTTCTATTCTGCCAAAAACTCTTTATCAGGAGGCATATAACGGTGCCCACATATTGGGTAGATATGTGAAATGCGGGAAAATGTTTTACTCTTCTCCAGGAAAGCAATAAGCATGTACATCATCAGACTATTCTTGTTCTCACTAGAACAAGAGTCTGAAAATAAATGAATGGTAGAAGGTGTGTTGCTGGACATTCTTTCTTCCAGTTCCAACAAGAAGTGGTGCAAAGCTGAGGCAACCTGGTTGCAGCCTTTAGCACATTCAGTTTCCAACCATGTATACAAGGAAATGTCATCTTTGTTCTGGGTTTTAGATGGAATCATTATGCATAGGTGATACGGCTACACCTGCCTTGCATAGAATACCTTGCTAACAGAAAGTTTAGGTAGTGGTTGATTCTGCTGCATATCAAAGCAAATAGTGATTGCCTCGGCGTTTTCCTCATTCAATAGCTGATAGAACCTTTTTGAACGCAGCTTGTGCAGTCTGTACATGATTCTTAGATCATTTTTCTTTTCCACATCTGCCTCTATCTTAATCTTCATTAGTCCCATTTTGCAGGTTGAGCATGTGCCAGTGTGCAGTGTACAGAATGAAAGATTGAAGAAGTTGTAAAATATGTATTTATATTTTGAAAATGAGCAGACTGGTAGATTTCTTAATCTTCTTTCTTTGCGAAAGTTGGTCCACATTTTTCTTATATTAAGTTCTGGAGGTAAATATTCTCTCCTTGATTTTTCTCTTCCATAATGACTTTCTCTACATCTGTACTTCTTTATGTCTTGCTTTATATCAGCAGAAATGCCCTTCTGTAATATTCCTGTTCTGTCACCTCCTCTGGTATCCTTTGGCACATTCCCAGATAAATGAAATTTTCTAGCCAGGAGAGATAATCTATCTTTTGACACCCCTGTGATTCCTTGGAACCTTGCAGCACATACTGACAATACTTGGCCATCATTAGTTCTCACACTGTATTTAATGCTAACAGTCTGCTTTCTATTTGCAGCTTCTTTCTTCACCACTCTGCTATTAGGAGATGTAATACTCATATATTTCATAAGGAATTTATCTTGATCTATTTTGTAGCACGGAAAGATGTTGGTGAAATCCACTTATATCATTATAAGTCAAATCAGCTACATCACAGTGCTTATGTCCTTTACTTTTAGGATTTTGTGGAGTGCACTCAAGACCATGTGAACATGAAATTGCTGGAGCATGGGCTTTCCTTGACTTGCATTTTGATTTCCTTTCCTTGTTTTGCAATTCGTACCTCCCGCGCATTCTATGACTGGTACAGTTTCACAATCTGAGCTCCTGTCCATTGTGCATAGTACTGTGCAATGTCTCAACTAAGAATAAAAATGCCATGTAAGTATAACAAAGCTTTAAGAAATGAATGTGAAATCCAAGTGCACAGCCTGAGTTCGCAGTTATTGCCAATGGTGCAGCAGTGTACAGAGCTTGCAGGAATGATTGAGAATTCCAAGAATTGCAGTAGTGAGATGGCAGTCAATGCCAACATGCATTTCTTGGAATTGAGGTTGCTACACGCTGGATCATAAAATTGCATCATCAACTTTTGCTTTAACTGAGCAAGTGCATCTATCGAGTTTTGAAAAAACTGCTAATATTCCCTAATTTCTACACAGGAGATGAATCGAATTTTGCAAAATCAGACTCCACAGAATGATGCAGAAGGTGAAAATTATGCCAATACTATATATAACTCAATTTCACAAAATTTTGTATCTATCAAGTTTTGAAAAAAAGCTCTCCTCAGTTGATGGATGCTACATTGAAACAAAAATTGATGACAGTGTTATATCGCTGTTTAAGGATTAAGTTTACAAAAGTACTTTTTTGTTTTTGAGGTAATTACTTCAGAATCTTCCAGATCAATCCATACGTTGGCTTTGGATGCCAACACTTACCACTTGCCACTAAATGAAAAGTGACAAAGCATAACATATAACTTGTAGCATTGCTAGTGTTCTCTCATCTTTCTCTGCAGTATTCCTCATGACTGATGTGTAGTCGGTATCACTTTAAAAATTCCTTCTTTTGTAAATTTTCAAATTTATTATGATGCATGGCTTTTCTTTGGCTAGGAACAAAAATAAAAGTACAAATATTTTATGTTCTGCATCATGGTGCAGTGGGTTAGTGCTTTGTGCTTTGGTTCCATGCCATGGAATTTGCCCGGGATTGATCCCACCCCTGGGGGGGGGGGGGGTGTGCAGATTTTAAGTCCTGGGTATGGACTGATGCCCATTCCGCATTGTGAGGAAATTGAGGAGCTACGTTAGGTAGTGAACCCTAGTCTAGAAAGCCAACTTTCCAACTGGGGGTGCCATGATGCTGACCACATCTCTCCCTGTATTGATTGGATGATTGCCCACCTCTGCCTTGCACATGTAGGCATGAATCTGGCAGTCAGATTAGTAGGCTCTGGCCCGCTTGCAGGCTGTTACACCATGGGTTGTGTTTTCAACTTCTCTACCTAAAAAGTTGTTTGCAGCAGCCTTTTTCAAATTTGAACATTTTTTTAAATACCTTAACACAGGAGTAAGGCAATGTTAATTTAACACAAAGTTTAATACACTGTTACAGCTAATCTGGTAAAACAGAATTTGTGTTGTCTTCAACATAAAATCACTTTAATATTATGTAAACATTTAACCCTAGTTGGTGAAACCATCCCTAAGACAATTTATGGAGAAGTATAGGGATGAATTTGTACCTAATGAGTAGGACCCAGACTTTTCTAAAATGCAACACCCCTTGGCACCACAATAGCATTGCTATTTTTAAGCCAAATGATAATGGGACCATACTTTCAGGCTGACAATACATGCAGGTAGTTAGGCACTGCAGACCCTTTCCACGAAAAGGACTTCTTACATTCTTTTCAGTGCAGTAGCCTCTAAAATTTTGTGTCGGTAGGACACATGTGCTAACGTGTTAATTCATTCATCTACTAATAGTGTGATATTTTGTAAAGATGTCTAAAGATAAAAGCAGCAGATCCTTCTTAATTAAATGATGGACTTCAGGCAATAGTGTCTATTCAAGTGACAGTGATGTGGTATTTTGTCAAGTGTGTGAGAAGGATATAAAATGTGATAAAAAATTTCAACTTGAGCAGTGTTCAAAAACAGCGGCACATCTCAGGTCAAAAGAAAAGGGCAAGAACTTGAAACAAATGAAACCACAGTTAGAAAGTAATGCATTTTACGCTGACCTCTGTAAAGCCTTTACATCCAGCAACATTCCATTGCATAAATTAAATAATCCTCATCTATGATCATTTCTACAGCAATATTGTGCTGGACAAAAGATACCAGACGAATCCACCTTTAGAAAAAATTACTTACCTTCGCTACATGCTTCTGTCCTGGATTCAATATGGTCTGATATAGGAGGGAACAATGTCTTGATATTGGTAGATGAAACAATCAATTCGTGTGGCAAACTTCGTAGTAGGAAAGTTATGTCCAGAAGAACCCAGAATACCTCTTTTACTTGCATGCAAAGTATTAGAAAAGCCAACCACAGCACAATTGCAAGATTTGTAAAGGATTCCTTACGTCTTCTGTGGCCAACTGAATCAGAGCAATTGTCACAGGGTGCGTGTCTTAGTCACAGATGCAGCTTCATATATGTTAAAAGTTGATCAGTCTCTTCGAGTATATTTTGCTAATCTTATCCATCTCACATGTTTAGCCCACGGGTTACACCGCATTGCAGAAGGGATTTCCATCAGTTAACAAATTAATATGGAGCAGTAAAAATATTAAATTTAATTAAATTTAAAGGGAGTCGATTAATGACACTAAACAACACTTACTATATGTTTTTAAAAGCGCCTGCCCGTGTACAGTAGTACAAAGAATGTCTGCCTGAGGTGTCTCTTCCACTGGAACCAGTTCTTACGCAATGGGGAACTTGTTACCTGCAGTGTCATTCTACCAGGAGAACTTGAATCAAGTGAAAGCTGTAATAACAAGTATTGATGATACTCGTACTGCATGTGTTCGTGAAGCAAAGGTTGAACATGAAACTGCATATCAAGATATAAATTTTATCCATGCACATTATTCTTCTCCTTCAAAGGCTATTAAGGGTCCAGAAACTTGCAGTACACCCCTAAACGAGTCTCTACAATTGATTGGCAAAAAAATTTCTTCTTTAAATGTCATCTCTGGTGAAACTGAGAAAAAAATTAAAAATAAACTCAGTGTGGTGTTGGACTCATACCTAGGACTAAAGAAGATTCAAGATATCAGCGTGTATTTAAGTGGAATCAGGAAGTCTTTGCCAGATGAATGTTCCGAGGTGTCACTACCAGTGTAGAAGTATTGCCCAATCACATCTGTTGATGTGGAACGATCATTTTCAGCGTATAAACTTATTCTGTCTGACATTAGAAAACCCTTAACCCCTGAAAACAGTGAGAGACTTTTGGTAACATACAGTGATTTGTTATTTGGCAAGGAGTGACACATGTATTGGTGAATTAAAATAAAATATTTATTTTATAAGTGCATATTCTTATATTTTTAGTGCATATTTGCTTACATGTATTTGATGTTTTTAGTGCATATAGATCAGGGACCTACTAATGAGTCAAGTTTGCATAAGTGTTACTAAGTGAGTCTTAAAGTGGTGTAATGAAAACTATTAAAGATATAATTAATAATATCAAGCCGAACATGTCATTTGTGGGACTTCAGATTCTTCTTCAGAAGTAAATAAATGAAAGCATTCTTGCTTATAACAGAGTGGAACAATTTTAAAAATACTACTCTGTTATTTGCCAATTCATTCAAGTTAATATGTCCTGAAGAAATTCAATATACCTTGTTACTTTTCATGGCTGTTAGTGCACCACACACACAATAAAGACTAGACAAGTTTCAGAAGTTCCATTTGGAAACATCCATCATGTGTTCCAATGTGTAAAGACTATTATACAATGAAGCACAAAATTAATATAATTTTGAGTTGAACTCAATACTCCACTTATTGCTAGTATTTACCTAGAACACATTTCGTTAGGCTCTTCCTAACATCATCAGCTGTTGTTGACTAATGGATGTTGGTTTGCTGAACTCATTGGAGGCGATAGGTGCGTCTCTGTCGGTATCTTCATGAACGTGATATCCCAGAGCTACACATCTTTTCCAAAAAGTCTTCAAAGAGCACAATATTACTTTGGCCCCACAGAACAAATTTAGTGTACAACACCTTTTGAAATCACATAATACAAAGGAGATACCCACAGATAAAAAATCAGGTGTGTATCAGATAAAACTAAAAGGAACTTGAACATTAGGCTTAAAGAGCATTTTAGGAACATCAGGAACAAAGAAATAGATAAATTGGCAGTAGCATACCATTTTTGGAAGGAGAATCATGATATAGAACGAGATATCCACTTATTAAAAAGTGTCCAAGGTCCAGCTGCATTAACCACGTCAGAAAAAATCTTCATAAGAAATATGAAAGAAAATTATTTAATTTCGACACTACCTTTGAAGAAAACCCAAACTTCAAGTTCATCGAGATACCGACAGAGATACACCTATCGCCTTCAGTGAGTTCACCAAACCAACATCCATTAGTCGACAACAGCTGATGTTAGGAAGATCCTAACGAAACATGTTCTAAGTAAATACTAGCAATAAGTGGAGCATTGAGTATTAGTTCAACTCAAAATTATATTAATTTATCCTTCATGTGACCTATTTTTTTTTTCCCTCTTTCTTCTTCCACATGTTCCATTACATTTGTAATATTACATGTTCTGGTTTGCTTTGCTTTCAGATTAATTGTTCATATTATCTGAGGTATTGAGATTATTGTGTTTTTTAGATTGTAGTCACACAGTCACTATAGTCTTTTAGATTTAATTTACTTATTTAGTTATTCAGCACTTTCTAGATTGATTGTGTTGACATATTCACTAAAGTCCCTTAGATATTGTCCCACAAGTGCTGGTTTATGTACTGACCACTTCCCTCCTTTCTTGTTTATTTGCATCCTTAGTTTTTCCCTGTGGTCCTTCTATTTGATGCAGTCATACAGGATGTGATCTGTAGTTTCGTCTTCTCTGTTACAGGTGCATGTAGCATCATCAATTATGTTAAATCTCTTTTAATAGGCTTTAAGCCTTCTATGTCCTGTTAAGATGGTAGTGAGGTTTGTTGATATGTTAAGTCTTCGTTCTAATCGTTTTGCTACTGTGGGAAAATATTGTTTTGTCTCTTGTCCTTTTGATGTGTTTTGCCATTCTGTTTCCCATTTTTTGAGTGTTTCTTCTCATATTTTTTTCCTGATGGCACTTTTTGGGATTCGGTTGTAGCTTTCTATGTTATAATTTATTGTTGCTCATTTCGCAAGTTTATCTGCAAGTTCATTTCCTTCTTTTCCTATGTGGGCTTTTACCCATCCTATTCTTATTAGCCATTCTTCTTTAGTTAATTGTTGTAGGTTTTCTCTTACAGTTTCTATCAGTTGGTTATGATTTTTAGTATTGTGTAATGATTGTAGTGTAATTTTGCTGTCTGTATATATTGCTGCTGTTTTCAAGTCAGTTTGTATTATTCCCATATTATCTAATTCTTCAAGTGCCTTTAAGATTGCAAGTTGTTCTGCTTGATTATTTGAGCAGTTTTTGTTTAGTTTATACTGCAGCTGTTTAGTTAATTCTTTGTTTTGGTATATTACCACTCTAGAACCTACCCCTTGATCTGTTTTGCTTCCGTCAGTGTAAACTTCAATGTTACAGTTTTCATTTTCATTTGCTTCTTTTATTTCTGGAATGTCTGATGGATGTGGCCATTTCTTGTAACTTAATGCTGTGTCTATTTCCCAGTCTGTGTTCTGTTTCATGTGACCTATGTAGCACACATTTTTCATAGGGTGTCAGATCATGTACTTGGCTCTGGATGTAGGAAAAAAAAGATTAAGAATGTATTTGAGAAAGTTCCATCAATGATCAGTTATTTAAAGCCGTTACTTTTGAGGTACCTCTGACCCCACAACTTACAATGATATGGGGGATATGAATTTTTGCAACAATCTACGTTTCTTACAGTTTCACAGTGTAGTTAATGTGCTCAAAGCTCTGGAGAAGGTTTCAACTTCAACTGTAGTAGCCAAGAAACTTTTGGAATCTTCAGAAGTGAAAAACTATTTAACTTACTGCAGCTGAGTTTGGTTTCCTGCAATAAGTGACCTGCCAGTTTTAAGAAAAAGGACAACCTTTGATACAAGTTCCTGAAAGATGTGAATTATGCAGTGCAGTGAATAGAGATTGTGCCAGGGAGAGTGTGGGAGAGTGTTTAAAAACAGTTTGATTTTGACAAACTTAGAAGCATTTAAAAAAATTCTACTAGATAGCAATTCTGCATTTAAAATGAGTTCTTCTGTAATTTTGTACTTTAGATTTGCCCCATTAACTTCAGTTGATGCTGAAAAGCTATTCTCAGATGAAAAATATATTCTCTGATGGAAGACTTCCCAAACATTCAATTGTTTTGTGTAACCTATAAGCTGAGAAGAGATAATATTTAGGCCTCTGTGAAAGTTCATTTTGTAAGTTCTACCAGAATTTTGTTCAAAATATTACACAATTGTAATGAAACATGCTGACGGAGTGATTGATATTATAAATAAATAGGCCTAATTCATGTTCTATGCCTTCTTTTGGTTTCCCTATTTTAATTATGTTACATATTATGCTTTTTCATTTACCTGTTTTAATGACTTACAGTGCCTAAACTTCTGGACTCTGATCAGTATACCATGTTTTGCTTATAAGTATAATAAAAGAATTCTTTATAATTTCAAAATTATGCATTCATATTGTGACTTTGTGGGTTCGTAGAATTAAAAGTCCAGTTTGCAGAAATTCAAACCGTTCTTTATTTGCACAGAAATACACTCACAGTAGCAGTATTACATCACATACACAATCTGCCAAGGTCGATGATCACAACAACAGTGTTCTGATTACACCTGTTTACATCAGCTCTCGTTACAACACTTCATACCTGTTTACTACTACTGCTCTGTTTGCGACTGACTCTTGGCGAGTCGTCGCCTTCTTAAATACCTCATTGATAAATTCGAGAGATTTCTGCAACAAACAAGAAATCGACTGTTCTCTTTCAATCAAGATATCACTAGATTTTCTAAACAGGAAACTTTATCCATGCCGGCAAGTCCTTTATCTCGCGCTATCCTTAACTGCTTATTCAAGCTCTTTATTACCACACTGTCTGCCTATCAGTTCCTTTGTGTAAACAAGCCGCGCAAACCCTTTTTGCACGTACGCCGCCAGTCGTAAAAAAAGGGATTCGCGACAATATGGTTTAAAACTGGTACTCTTTGAAAGAGGAAGTTAGAAGTTTTAATCCATTCGTGTTAAGTTTAGGACAATCACACATCAGATACACATGTGCAGATCTTTGACGGTGTATATCATATTGTTCACTATCCAGCATGTGGACACCTCAGTAAAAAGTCTTTTGTGTGCTATCATTATACAACATAAGTTGGTAATTCTTGTGCAGTGCCTGTTTCATCATAGTGCAACTTTAGATCAAGGGAAGTCGTTCTGATGTATGTGTCAGTAATGAAATGGAATAAGCAATTCAGAGAAACAGAAAGTTTGTCAAATGGAGGTAAACATTACAAACATAAAGTGTCCGAATGCAGTGTTAATAAGACATTTCAGATAAGCCAGCAGAAATGTATTCGAAAGGCTAATGTGCAGTTTGACTTCCCAACAACAGTGCATACGGTGCTCCACAAGAGATTGTGTTTAGTGAGCTTACAACCTGAAACTTCACCAGAAGATTACACCAAATGGAAAAGGGAATGAAAATGCTTTATGGAAACATTGTTGGTAAATGCAGACACTGATGATAGATAGGTGCCTAACTTGAGTTTGTTTCTCAGATGAATCAAAGTTCCATGTCTGTGGAAAAGTAAACCACAATTGTTACATCTGGGGGTCAGAAAATTTCCATGTTAGTTTGAGCACAAGCAGGATTCCCCTAAATAGAATGTTTGGTATTGGATCATGCATAACAGAATCATTGGTCCTTTCTTTTTTGCTGAGAAGATGATCACTGCAAACAAGTACTTGGACATATTGCACCTGTATGCTGCGCCCAAATCCCTAATGGATCAATTTTCTAAATGTATGGGGTACCACCACACTTTGCGAAAATAGTTCATACATTCTTGGGCAGATCTGCTTGAAGATGGATCAAGAGGATTATCATATATTGCATGGCAGATCAGCAGACCTGACATCACTTGATTTTCCTGTGGGAATTTGTTAAGGATCAGGTCTGCAGGACACCATTATGTGATTTGGCAGACCAACAAAGAATTTATGCTGCTGTTGATATTACACCATAAATGCTTCGTGACACATGGGTTGAGGTTGAATACTGTTGGTTCAATTCCCTTACCATTAATGGTAGCCATGTTAAGGTTTGCAAACCATAAGGAACCATAAGGTAAAAAAATTTCCTAGTTTTCACTATTTGTAGTAGTTGGTTTCATCTCCAGGTTCTTATTAGTTCAAAAGTTATCCTTATTTCTTTCATTATCCATACAAGCTGAACATCTTGTATGCACCAATTTTTTAAGTTTGTTGTATTTAGTTAAGGATGAACATTATTTTCATTTACATAAAGGAAGTTGAGATTTTGATTGACTCCAGTTAAGAAAAACTGCCTGGTTGGTAGTACTTCAGATGTGAATTTAAGATAATTGGGCACTCCCATCAAACTTGAGCCATTTAGATATTGAATGCTTTTCTAAGTTAACTCATTATTACCTTATATTTAAAAAAAAAAAAAAGAACCTGTGTTTGCAGAATTGTCATATTTGTTTTTATTTTGCTCTAGATTATTCTCTCAGCTTGCAGTTCATATTTTGAAGAACTTCTGAGCCAAAATCCATGTCAGCATCCAATTATACTAATGAAGGACTTGAAGTTTTGGGAGATTGAGGCTCTGGTGGACTTTATGTACAAAGGAGAAGTGAATGTGGGCCAAGATAAATTGCCATCTTTACTATCTGCAGCAGAAGCTTTGCAAATTAAAGGTAGTATTAAGCTTAAAATATAACCAAATTCACAATTTCTTTTGATGAATATTGAGTTATGCATGTAGTTAGAGTGGGAGAAACTTAAAGTAGAATGGAAATGTGGAATCAAATCAGTGCCATAACCAGGATCTGAATCACAGACCTTCCAGGCTTGGTCTGGTTGTGGTAACCACTGAGCTACCATATCAACATACTAGCACAACATGAAATTTTCCAACTGACTTGTGTTTTCCAGTAAATTACAAGGAGATCTCAAATTCTTATGAGGTGATATACCTTAATGGCGAGACAATGTGTAAGTGCCAGGCTTTATAGTTTAACCACTATTTGGTCACTCAATGGGAATTAAATGTACTGTGACTTTGTGGGTTCGTGAAATGAAAAGTCCAATTTCACCACTCAAAAATGTTCTTTATTTCCACCGACTTACAGTTAAACTCTTGCCAATTACACAGAATTACGTAATGCACACAATTACGATTCACCAGTTCGTCCGTTACAATTTCACTTGCACTCGTAATTACGTACAATCTTCCGATGCTCTCACACAGTCTTCTCGTCGTACACTAGCACTGCATTCTTACACCAAGAACTCTGACTCACTGACTGACTGACTCCCTCCTCTTGCACGACATGTTGCTTATATAGGGTCCGCTTGCCGATCTGGAAGGTTCTCGATTAGATTGAATGTCCCGTAATTTCCAGAACCTAGGAGAAGGGTAAAGAGACGGCTCAGGGGCCCGACATCCCTCTCCTAACCATCCCTTCAGTTAGTGACAGGAGACAAATGAGTGGGTGTGGCGTGGCCTCCGGTCCCGTCTCAGCTGTTGTTTGTGGTGCTTCCTGATAATTGGGTGACACTGCTCCCTCCTCAAAGCTGGTCGTCCCGATCAGCACCATCATAGCGTGCCAGGCGGTCCAGGTGCACCACCAGCATCTGCTCGGAGTCTCAGCCAGTAGTAGCGCTGCCGCAGTTTGTGAATCGTTCGGTTCGCTCCCAGGTGTCCTCCTGAAGTACCGGAGTGCACTTCCTCCTAGACTTCCGGGACCTTACTCCGGGGAAGTACCAACTGTTCTCTCTGCACCTTCCCATCGGGTGACTCCCATACCCGGAACAGCACGCCCTCTCTGGTCTTCAACGAGTCCCATTGGGCCCAGTACGACCTGTAGGTGGCGCTCCTTGGTGCGATGTCCTCCCAGGTTGGTCTCGTCCCTGCCTCCACTTCCCTCAAGAGTGGCCCCAAGTCTGCGTCCGCCAGCTGCTCCCTCCTCAGGCCTGCGCTATCCCAGCCTTCAGCAGGCACTGCCACAACTACTCGGACTGTTGCGGCACGCTCCTTCTCTTCCACTCTTGTGCACTGGCCGCACTCTTCTGGACAGGGTCTTCGGGACATGGTGTCAGCGTTACCGTGGCTCTTCCCTCTACGATGTTCCGAGGTGAAGTCGTACTCCTGCAGCCTCTGGACCCAATGTGCTGTCTGGCCTTCCAGGTTCTTAAAGCTCAATAGCCAGGTTAGGGCGGAATGGTCAGTTCTCAGGTGGAATGGCTGACCGTACAGGTACTTGTGGAAGTGCTCCAATGTCTTTACTACCGCCAGTAACTCCCGTCGGGTGACGCAGTAGTTCTTCTCTGCCTTGGATAGCGTCTTGCTGTAATAGGCTATCACCCGCTCATGGCCGTCCTGGATCTGCGATAGGACACCTCCAATGCAATGGTCACTAGCGTCGGTGTCCACCATGAAGGCGCCACCTGGTTGTGGGAGACCCAAAATTGGAGCACTGCACAGGGTTTCCTTCAGGTGCTGGAAAGCGTCTTCGGCGTCCTCCGTCCACACATAAGTTCGGTGTTCCTCTGTCAGGCGGGTGAGGGGTTTGGCGATGTTGTCGGCCTTTTCCTCTAAATCATTAAGGCGGTCGTCTACTTGACCCATCCGCTTGCCCAGATTCGTGACGTCATCCCTCACGCCGGCCAACCGTCCCTCAAATTTGGCGGCGAGGACCTCGTTCGCCTCCTTCATTTCCGTGGCCAGACTGTCGTTCGCTGCCCTGATTTCTGTGGTTAACTCAGCCTTCATTTCTTCCATCTTCTCGGTGATGTTGTCGTTGGCCGTCTTCATTTGTTTCAGTTCCGCGGCCAGGTTGTCATTTGTAGTCTCCAGCTTCGCGGCCAGGCTGTTATTTGCCGCTTCTGTTTTTGCAGCGAGGTTTTCATCTGCCGTCTTCATTTCCGAGGTCAGTTCGGCCTTCATTTCCATCATCTTCTCCAAAATCTTTTCCAATGCCGCGTCCATGGTTGTAATGTTCGGTGATGTTGTTATACCACTTCTGACACCAGTGTGACTTTGTGGGTTCGTGAAATGAAAAGTCCAATTTCACCACTCAAAAATGTTCTTTATTTCCACCGACTTGCAGTTAAACTCTTGCCAATTACACAGAATTACGTAATGCACACAATTACGATTCACCAGTTCGTCCGTTACAATTTCACTTGCACTCGTAATTACGTACAATCTTCCGATGCTCTCACACAGTCTTCTCGTCGTACACTAGCACTGCATTCTTACACCAAGAACTCTGACTCACTGACTGACTGACTCCCTCCTCTTGCACGACATGTTGCTTATATAGGGTCCGCTTGCCGATCTGGAAGGTTCTCGATTAGATTGAATGTCCCGTAATTTCCAGAACCTAGGAGAAGGGTAAAGAGACGGCTCAGGGGCCCGACATCCCTCTCCTAACCAACATTTTAGCCATGTGTCAGGACAACATTGGAAAGATAGAATCAGACTGAAAAATTAAATGGCATAGTTGGAATTTGAACCATGGTTTTTCCGATCTCCATTTGATTGCTCTAACCATTTGAGCTCTCATGGCAACATACCAACATGCTATTAAGTTCTTCAACTGACTTTTCCTGGTAAACTACAAGGAAATCTCAAATTGATGAGTTGTGTAATGTTTTGGTCTACCCAAAGGAAGGTCCCTCTCCCAGGAAAATTGACCAGAGAATTCATTAAATGGCAGAAAGTAGTTAAATAAATTTGTAATTCTCTTCCAATATATATGAATTACATAAGCAACATGTTTCTTTTAGTTCCAAATGTTCACCTTTTCTATACTTTTCCCATTTGACCAAAATTTACATTTAGAATTTACTCCTGCACTTTCTCCCATTGTGTGTGTTTAAGCAAAAGATACTTTATAGTAATTTTGGTTTAATACTCACCGAAAGTCTGGAATGAACAAGATTATTTAACCCTAACACAGTGGTCCTACCTCTTCTGTCGCCTGTTTAGATGAGTTGGAGCACTCTTGTCGGTGTTCCTTCCACTACAGACATGCTGTTACCACTGCTCCGGGGTTCTTTCTGGCTTTGTCACCAGGAGTGATAGAGTAGTACCAGGACCAGTGCTATGATGATTCCACTCGTCAAGGATGACGTCATTTTCTGGTGTTGTTCCTGAGTAATGGACATAATGGTGACAATCCCACTTGGAATCCATTGAGGGGCAGTGGACGAAATGGCACAGTTGACATACCTTAATAGGGACTTAATCAGAATTTTCAGTCGGAATCTACCTTCCCGACATTGTGCTAACACACGGCAAAATTGGAAACAAAAAATAATTCCCATTGATTGACCCAATTTTTTGTAATTTACGTCCTCCAACGTTAAGTCATATCGGACAAATTAACCTAATAGTGGTTAAACTGTAAAACCCAAGAACGAGTACTTCCATGTTGCAAGCTGCCATTAAGGTATGTCATCTCATATGAATTTGAGATCTTGTGATTTACCGGCAAATTTGCAAGTCACTTGGAGAATTTAATGTTGTTGGCATGTTAGCTTAGTATCTTAGTGGTTGGAGCAACTGCATGGAGACAGAGAGATTTGTAATTCAAATCCCAGCTATGGCAATGAATTTTTCAGTCTGATTCTGCTTTTTCAACGTTGTCCTAAAGCACAATTAAGGTGTGGAAGAACAATTAATTCCCATTAAAAGGTGTATGTATAAGAAGCCTAGTTTATCCAGTTTTAGAAAACTAGCTCATGATCTCCAGTGTAAAAAGCTTTTAAGATCAATAGATATATTAATGGCTATTTTACATCTTTTTTGATCTGTAGCAATTGCAGTATTCATTCATAATGTAGGGCTTTAACTAGATTGAAATATCTCAGAATATTATATTATTCAGGTAGCACTGTTAACTTGCTTTGAAGTTTCATTGTTGATTTGCTTTGTAAAGGTTATCTGTAAAATAGGTTAGTTGCTTTTAGAATATTAATTTCAACTGCATTAGGTCATATTTAAGCAAATATTACTGCAAAACCTGTTAAAAAAAATAAAATAATCTGCAAACTATGCTTAAGATTAATGCTGTGAAGGTATTAAGCAGCAGAAGTGAAATAGAAAATAAAGCAACCAGTGCAACTTTGGATATTCTTGTGATGTTTTGGGAAATGTTCCTTGTCCCAAACTTGGAGATGGTTTTTTCAAGGTCTAATTTGGCTTTCCCCTGTTATATTTATACTTTATATTTTATCTTGAAATCCTTATTAACTATCACCGAGGCTGAAGGTAAGCCAATTTTTTATGGTTATCTCCAAGTTAGTATCCCATCCAGTACCCAGAATGGCAGTCCATCACTGAGAATAACTCCCATTTAGTGTATTGTAATAGTTGTTCCATAACAAGGCCTAACCTGGCTTAAAATGTTTGAAGTTAGAATCAGGCTAAAAAACACTTTCAAAGCCTGACTACCATTGCAATATGGTAGGTAGTTAAGTTCAATTTTTGTGCAATATATGTAGCGGAGTGTTTTAATCATGGGATTAATGGTAATGAAATGTTATCTCAAAATCTACAAATCATTGTTTCAAGGATCTTAGCTTTAAGCTAAGTTTTTTCTGATGTCAAGTTATAGAAATCCTACATTTTCCACTTTTAACTCTTGTTTCAGTTGACTTTGAAACATACTTATAAAAGGTAGCAATGAGCACAGTATTACCCAAACATAAACTATCTTTTTTGATGCCATAATATTAAAACATAGGATAAAAATCAAAACATCTGATCATTCTACACTAAGTAATTAATATTTTTCTGTGTCATCACTTTTATCATCACCATCTTTATTTAAAAAAATAAAAGTTTTAATTATTCAGTGCACTAGAAGAAGAGGAGGAAAAGGGGGAGGAGGAGGAAAATTGTGTCATTGTAAAATTATGATCGGCTAGAAGGGTGAAAGTTTTACAGGTTTCAGGAAGTTGGCAACTATGTATTAGCAAGATTTATATCTATGTATACAAATACTGTATGAAGTACTCAGACAAGCCAAGGAGCTAAAAAGAACCAAGATATCTATCAATAGAGATTTGTCAACGGAACAAAATAAACATAGTGTCAGTGCAGCAAATGAAAGAAAGATGCAAAACCACAGAGAAGGGAGTATATAGGAACTACTAAAAATGAATACACCCTTGAAAGAATGAACACTATTATGTATTGATTTTACATTTAAATACTGATCACACATATAGTAACATCTTCATTTAAGTGCATGGTTACTGTAAATGTTCCAAGTGTTCACTGTTGGTAGCCAGACATCCAACAGAATGATGAGCAGTTGCTAAAGTTACATTGGTCAGTGTTTCAGGTGCTTTAGATTGCATGACTTACGCAGATAGACTTCATCTTTCACAGCTCCCCACAAGTAAAAGTCTGTAGGGGTTAAATCTGGTGACCATGAGTGGAATTCAGTGGCTCTCATTCATCCAATCCAGTGTCCTTGAGGGTTGTTATTCAGGAAGGCTCATATGACTTGTTGGTTTTGTGATTGTGCCCCATCTGGTAGAGGAGCTTGTCATCTCCATAAAGCACATGTACTCCTAGTAAAATTAATGTGCATAACATTTCCAGCGACAGTAGCATCGAAGCAAGAGTCCTACTGAGCCCCTAGATGATAGTCCACATCACATTGCACATGAATCTGTGTTAAATTAACCGCTTGATCCACATGAACACGGAAATTTACTGGTGCCCAGTAAATGCAGTTATGCCTGTTAACTTCCATTCAGTTTAAACTGGGCCTCATTTGACCACACTATGTTTGTCACAAACTGTTCATCTTCAGTTGCCATTAATACCATTCACAAAATTGCATTCAGCGATCAGGATCATCTTCAATAATCACATGCAGTAATTGTGGGATTTACACTTTTACTTAGCACAAATTTGTTGTGCTCTTGTAGTACTCCACTTGTAGGGGAGGGGTTCCGACCCCTTTAGCTGCTGTGGTGCAAGTGCTGTGAACTTCGAGCACTTGTGGTACTTCTGACGTTACTAGAAGTATGCCAGGCTGAACACTCAAACCTTTCTTGAAGGGAAGCTGTTGAGATTGGGTTGGTCTTGGTTGGTTAGTGGTTCCCAACTCCCATGGGTATTGGTTACGTCTGGCTGGTGTAGCTGCCCAGTCAGAGTTAGCAGATAGCTGAGAGAATCTCTGGTACTAGCCTGGATAGCCAGTAGCATGGTGTGCTAGATCACTGGCGGCCCAACTGCAATTTATCAGTTATCTTCCCAAATAGGTTGACATGCATAAGTGGCATATCTACTTCAACCAGAAAGGTGCATCTTTTCAGCCTCAAGGTATTGCCCAAATGGAAAGCTCCATGGAGCTGCTTCCGTGGCTCCCTAGTTTATAGAGGGGGAATTTCGACTCCCAGGTAAACCTTGTACATACTAGTACTGCTAATCCCCAGTTCATGTGTACATAGCATAGTAGACCTCTGTGGAGAAGTACAAACCTATCCAACACGTAAGCAACAGAGCACATCTTGTAGCTCTATGTGGTTTCCCTTGTCTTTCTTTGTGAATATCAGAAATCATTCTATGGCCTCAAATTTGTCAATAATGCATTTATTATATGGGTTGAGGGTTCTGTTTCAAACACTTGCTTCCTCTGACTCTGCTTTTCAGCAGCATTGTCAAATCTGATAAACCACTTTAGAATGTGTGTTCGGAAGCTTTCACGGCCGGGGTCAGAATTAATATAAGAGATTCCTTCCGGGCTTTGGAGCCGTGGTCTGATGGAGTTAAGCTGTCCATACGTTTCGTCCATCCCTGCGGTGGACATCATCAGTGGCGTGGTCTTAATCTTCTAGGTGAAGGTTCAGGCACAACTTCGGAAGCTTTCACGGCCGGGGTCAGAATTAATATAAGAGATTCCTTCCGGGCTTTGGAGCCGTGGTCTGATGGAGTTAAGCTGTCCATACGTTTCGTCCATCCCTGCGGTGGACATCATCAGTGGCGTGGTCTTAATCTTCTAGGTGAAGGTTCAGGCACAACTGGGGAATAAGAGGGCCATATACCAGCATTCATCACTATCTTCAAACACTTCCCTAATTGTATTCGACTCCTCTGCTGTATGAGCAGTAGCAGAATCTTGTTGAAACCACCTGTATGATTTATCTTCTTCTGTCAGTTCATGATAAAATGGGGTCAAAGTGTCTCTGCATTTATAGTCTGCTTGTAGAATATTGGACTGATTATGCATCTAGTGCTAACTCCAACTTTCTGATCATAATGAGGGATTTCTTGAATGCAATGTATATTTTCAGAGGCCCAGTTATTAGTGTTGACATGACCACTGAGGTGGAACCACACCTCACTGGAAAGGAATGGAAGCTGTGGATCAATTAAACTGTCATTCACTGATGGAAGAAACCATTCACAATAATGCATTCATGATACTGGGTCATCTTGTTTTAAAGCATGGACACCTGTACACTTACACAGTTTTAGTTTTAATAGTGTGCTTTATGTGCAGAAGACTCTGAAATTTCCATCTGTTGTGCTAATTTTGGGATGGATTTGGTTAGTGAATGTTCAAAACATGCACCTATATCATCTAATTTTTCCTCTGTTAACACTGTATGTTTATGCTTTCATTATTTGTTGGCCAAAGAACCAGTAGTTTCGAATTTCTTCACAATCTCTTGAACTGTTAACCTGGAAGGAGGCACTTCACCAAGGAGCATTTGAATATACTCTGCACAAACATGGCTTGGTGATTCACTTTATAATAACTTTTACACATGACAATGCATTGCTCTAGAATTAAGCCCATGTTCATGTTGGTGGCTAGTACACATCAAATCTACTGATTCAGAGTGCACCCCACTAGCCCCCATGCGTAATGGCAGCCGTTAGAGGGAGAATCCAGCAGTCATGTGAGAGGTAAAATGCTGTATGCTCTGTTAAGTTTTAAATGAAGAACCCTGTATTGTCTATTATATTCTATTTCCATATTGTTTTCTCACTCTAACAGGTTTCTGTGAAAATTGATAAGCAGATGTGAGTTTCAGAACATCTGTGAAAAGTTTCTGATATTAGAAGTGTTTTAACACATTCTACTGCAACTTAACTATCACACTCCTAAATACAAGATGAGAAATATGATGGAAACATTAAACAGCTTACTTCAAAATAGGGGGTGTATTTTATGAAAAGCTGAAAAGTAAATGAATTATTTTAACAAACCTGAATCTAAATTTAAAAACTTTGAATCAAAATTTTTCTCATATATTTTTCCTCCATAATCAGAAGTAGCTTCGGTTGATTAATTCAACACTAGGTAAACACATAAGTGTCACAATCAGCTCCTGTATCAAACATACATCATAGGAAATAATAAAAAAGGAACAAAATGTTGGTATACTATGAGACATCAAGTTTTGATTTCTAATTTTATTCTTCTTTGCAGGACTGGCTGGACCCTTAGAATCTCAGGAGCAGGAAACCTTAATGCCAACTGCTCCTTTGGAATTTGAAGATCATACTGATGAATCAACAACCTCATCTTTTACATCACATGGTGCAAAGAAAAGGAAGTCTGTGCCCGTATCATTACCCAGTACAGTCAGTCAGCCACAGGTCTGTGTGTGTGTTAGCTTCTTGGAGAGTTATGGTAATATTTTATTGTGAACATCAAAAGTTTGCGACCTTTTATGAAAGCTGGGAAGCTGTAACGTGTTAATAACTCCAATGATAAATTTGAGCTGCAGTATTAGGTTAATTAATGGAATTTTAGTTAATTGATGGAAATTAATCATTTCTTCACACTAGCCGTATATACGCTAAGGTTTTTGATAGTCAACATGAAAAATTCAATGCCATGGCTGGGATTTGAACCCCGGATCTCCTGGTTTCTGTCTAGTCACTCTAACCCATTGAGCTACCATGGCCAACGTGCCACCCTGACATTAAATTCTCCATTTGAGAATGGTGGTTTACCGGGGAAATATATATGTCAAATGGAGAATTTAATGTCATGACAGCAAGTTGGCCATGGTAGCTCAATGGGTTATAGCAACTGGATGGAAACCAGGAGATCCGTGGTTCAAATCCTGGTCATGGCACATTGAATTTTTCATGTTGACTCTATCAAAAACCTTAGCCTATATACGGCTAGTGTGAAGAAATCGTTAATTTCCATCAATTAACTAAAATAATAAGAGTTAAATGATGAAGCCTGGGACTCAAGTATTTACGATAGTAAGTCGCCACAAACGGTGTATGTCGAATGCGAGAACCCCTAGTGGTTTACCGGGGAAATATACGAGTCAAATGGAGAATTTAATGTCAGGACGGCACATTGGCCATGGTAGCTCATTGGGTTAGAGCGACTGGACGGAAACCAGGAGATCCGTGGTTCAAATCCCAGCCATGGCATTGAATTTTTCATGTTGACTCTATCTATAATTAATGGTAATTAATTGTTCTTCCACACTAGCCACGTGTGGGCAAGGTTTTTGAATAGTAGAGTTATACTGAAAAATTCAATGCCATAGCAATGGCTAAGAGCAACCGGACGGAGACTGGGGAGACCTGTGATTCAAATCCTGGCTACTGCAGTGATTGAATATATTTCAGTGACTCACCATCCTCAGCCTCTGCAGTACCCTACCTAATCTCCATTTTTCCTTATCTTACTCTGCATGTCAACAGTATCATGTGGTTATAGTCCTCTCTTATTGACTGTTGGACCTTTAGCTGCATACCACAATTAATAAACTCCATCTATCACTGTAGAAATTAGTTTCCTAGTTAAAATAATGATTTATTCTCTGCATTATAAGTATTTCAGCAAAGTAGTTTTCTTTCAAACACCCATGCATGATATATGCTTACATAAGCAACAACTTATTTGTGGATTATTATTTTAAGGTATGAAGAAGTTATCTCTCTTGTTTATACCTACTAATTCATCCTATACAGATATAAACCTTAAAAGTTCAACAACAAAAAAGTCTTCAAATAACCTTTATCTTAGTAGTTATCTATTAGTGTATGTATGTTGGGAAATATTAAACACCAAAACCCAAAATTTAGCAAAAAGATAAAATTTTAAAACCCAAAAATCACATTGACACTAAAAACATGGATCATGAAGGAGGTGTTTAGGATATATGAAGCAGTGAGGAAGTGAATGACCCGCTTCCTTCAGGTGTCGGTGAAGAATCAGCTCTGCAAAGTGGTCAAAACAACTCTTAACACAAATAGACATATAGACAAACATATTTTCTGTATACAGCTAGCTTCTCTCAGAGGCCTCTTCATACTGGGAGGGGGGGGGGGGTAAGAAATCCACCACTACAGCACCCCTCATGCTTCAGAGAAAACACTTTCCTAAAAGGATACCACCCACAACCAAAAAAGTCGCAACCATTTCAAAAATGTCTAGTGTGTCACGAAAAAGAAGTTTGTAAGGAAACCAATATTATTTGGTGTGAAACTGCAGATGTGCCCTTGGGTGTTTATCCAGGTTTTGAGGTGTACAACTAAAAAAGAAACCTTTAAGGGTACGTTTGCATCCCTTATAGAACTAATTTAAATTTATTGTAAAATAGGAAGATTAAAATAATTGGCAGATAGTCAACATGAAAAATTCAATGCCATGACCGGGATTTGAGCCACGGATCTCTTGGTTTCCATCCAGTTGCTCTAACCCATTGAGCTACCATGGCCAATTTGCTGTCATGACATTAAATTCTCCATTTGACTCATATATTTCCCTGATAAACCACTAGGGGCTCTCGCATCCGAGATACACCGTTTGTGGCGACTTACTTTCGTAAGTACTTGAGTCCCAGGCTTCATCATTAAACTCTTATTATTTTAGTTAATTGATGGAAATTAATCATTTCTTCACACTAGCTGTATATAGGCTAAGGTTTTTGATAGTCAACAAGAAAAATTCAATGTGCCATGGCCAGGATTTGAACCACGGATCTCCTGGTTTCCATCCAGTTGCTATAATCCATTGAGCTACCATGGCCAACTTGCTGTCATGACATTAAATTCTCCATTTGACGTATATATTTCTACGGTAAATCACTAGGGGCTCTTGCATCCAAGATACACCGTTTGTGGCGACTTACTATTGTAAGTACTTGAGTTCCAGGCTTCATCATTTAACTCTTATTATTTTAGTTAATTGATGTAAATTAATCATTTCTTCACACTAGCTGTATATAGGCTAAGGTTTTTGTTAGAGTCAACATGAAAAGTTCAATGCCATGGTCGGGATTTGAACCATCATTAACTAAAATAATAAGAGTTAAATGCTGAAGCCTGGGACTCAAGTACTTACAATAATAAGCTGCCACAAATGGTGTATCTCGGATGTGAGAGCCCCTAGTGGTTTACCGGGGAAATATACGAGTCAAATGGAGAATTTAATGTCATGACAGCAAGTTAGCCATGGTAGCCCAATGGGTTACAGCAACTGGACGGAAACCAGGAGACCCGTAGTTCAAATCCCGTTCATGGCTTTGAATTTTTCATGGTGACTATCTATCAAAAACCTTAGCCTATATACGGCTAATGTGAAGAAATGATTTATTTCCATCAATTAACTAAAATTAAAATAATTGGCATTAAATAAGCATTAAATGCATGTATGCGCAGGACGTCTATACACGTCCATATCGGTTTGGCACATTTTAACTTGTACATCATAATGACGTCCATATCGGTGAAATGGTTAAATATATCAGCAATAATCTGAAGTAAATATAAAATACTTTATAAATATTAAAAGCAGAAGCATTATTAACAGTGAAGTATTCTTCATTTTTGAGTTTGATTTATGAGTCACTATGTTTACACTCAAACTTCACTTACTTGTTGTATAATTGCAACGTTTTCAAAATCATTCGATTTCATCCTCAGCTGTTTGGTGACTAAATGAACATTCCTCTTCTTCCACTACTACGGAGCTCCGATCACTCTGCCATCTGGTGTTAGGGGCACTAAGTTTTAATACTTCATTTAATGCCGGGATTTCAAAATTTATAACTTTATCATGGTTTTTGGTTATGAATATTTTTTCCCAAATATCCAATTCTATGGGTGTACTTAAAGATTTTAACAGTTTAATGTTGTGGCCAATGTTGTGGTTTTCTGTCCAAAAATGGTGTGAAACTGCAGATTTTTCTGTTTGTTTCAACTTAATGTTCCTCTGGTGTTCTTTTGCTTGGTTAACAAGTTTCTCTTAGTTTTTCCTATGTAGCTTTTTTCACAGGTTTCACAATTTATCTGATAAATTCCTGATTTCAAATTGTTGGGGATTGAATTTTTTAGTGGTTTATTTAGCAGGTTCCTCAGACTGAATTGGTTTTGGAGTGCTAGTTTTAAGTTTAGTCTTTTGAAGATTCGTTCAAATTTTCTAAAAGCCCATGGATGGTAGGTGAATTTTCTATATTGCCAATTTGTGTTTTTAAGTGGTGTGAGAGTGGTATTTTTTTATATTATCTTCAGTTTTTTCCTTTCTATTCATCATGTTCTTTATGATGGCTGGGTTGAATCCATTTAATACCTCTATGTCTTTTATGTGTTGTTGTTCTTTCAAAAATTCCTCCTTACTCAGTGGGATGTTGTATAGCCGGTGAATTAGACTTCTAAAGGCAGCTAGTTGAAACTGGGTTGTATTCATTTTTCTTTATGTAATTATCTATGTGTGTGGGCTTCCTGTATATTCCAAAATGTACACCATGACGATTTCTAGTTATCTTAAGGTCCAAAAAGGGTAGGGTGTCTCTTTCTACTTCCATTGTAAACTGGATGTGATTATCTTGCAGGTTTAGTAGTTTTAGAGAATCTTCTCTAAGTTTTTCCGGAATGATAGCAAAAACATCATCAACATATCTCCGCCAAAATTTATAAATCTGTGGGAAGGCCTTTACTATGTGTTTTTCAAAATAGCTCATGTATAGGTCTGCTAAAATAGGCGAAAGTGGGCTCCCCATAGCTAATCCTTTTGATTGTCTGTAGAACTTTTGGTTAAACATGAAGTAATTATTCCTTATGCATAAATCTGTAAGATTGATAATGTCATCTAATTCTCTGGGGTCCGTTGTAGTCTCGGTTAGCCATTTTTTGAGGAGTGTAGGTATTTTTTCTACTGGAATGCTTGTAAAAGGTGCCTTAACGTCAAAAGAAACTAGTATGTGATTTTCCAGGATGTTGTACTTCTGTAGGTGATTTATCAATTCTAAGGAGTTCGTTATTCCCAAACTTTGAAATTTGTCATATGATTTTAACTTTCTTACTAACCACTTTGCAATGTGGTACATAGGTGAATTGATGCCATTGATGATGGGTCTCATGCTATTGTCTTGTTTGTGGATTTTTGGCAGACAGTACAACCTTGGTAGTGTGGGGTTGGAAGATTTTAAGTTGTATTTTTCAGATGTACTAATGTTTTTGTAATTGATAAAGCTTTATTGACAAGTGATACTTGGGGTTAATGGATTTTTTGGTATTATTTCATATTCTGGACTGTCTAGCATAAGGTTTACTCTCTGAACATAGTCTTCTGTCTCCATAATTACTAGAGAATTACCTTTGTCGGCTTTTACGTATACCACTGGCTTCCTATTTAAATTTCTTACTGTTTTGTTGCAAGTTTTATTGTATATTGGGGATAACTGCTTTATTATATCCAGACATTTCATTTTGGCTTTGGTTAAGTTTTCATTTTTTAGGTTATATGTGGCTATTTCTATGTCAGCGATAAAATCGTCTTTATTATTTGAGGTGTTAACACACGTATTGAAACCTTTCTGGAGTAATCTAATTTCTTCGGTTGTAAACTTTTGTTGTGATAGGATTATTACGTTAACTTGTTCTTTAAAATACCGGTGTTTTGGTTGATGAGGGTGCTCGAGTTGCCATTCTTTTAACAGTTTGAATTTCTTCTTAAGTCTTTCATTTTTCTTAATCATTAATATGTTTAATTTTTCGTGAACCGCCAGATGTGTATTCCTAATTGTTTGGTTAGTTTTAGATGTAGGTTGTATAATTCCAGGTCTATTTTATTTATGTAGCTGCAATGTTTCGAAATTTCCAGTTTTATCACGTATTTTTCCACCAGTTTTTGTTTTCTGTGATTACTATTGTGTTTGACAAAAGTTGGCGTGATATTGTGTGTGAGGCAAAGTTTTAGGAAAACCACAACATTGGCCACAACATTAAACTGTTAAAATCTTTAAGTACACCCATAGAATTGGATATTTGGGAAAAAATATTCATAACCAAAAACCGTGATAAAGTTATAAATTTTGAAATCCCGCATTAAATGAAGTATTAAAACTTAGTGCCCCTAACACCAGATGGCAGAGTGATCGGAGCTCTGTAGTAGTGGAAGAAGAGGAATGTTCATTTAGTCACCAAACAGCTGAGGATGAGATCGAATGATCTTGAAAACGTTTCAATTATACAAGTAAGTGAAGTTTGAGTGTAAACATAGTGACTCATAAATCAAAATCAAAAATATAAAATACTTACTAGAAATTCTATACATACTGTTGTTTTAATGCTGTTATATTGTCTAATTATTATAAAGGTAGTTGCAAATGGTAAATCATAAGCTTTTGTGATTTTTGCTACAGAGTTCAGCATCCAGAAATCGCAGCTTATTTAGTCAGTCTCGAAGAGAATCTCCAGAACCGTCAACGTCATCCTATCATACCCAAGAAGAATCATCATATGAGCCACCACCTAGACGAACTAAGCACTATGAATTACCAACCCTGAGAATGGAGGTTAGTTTTATTCAATTTTAATAATGCAGTTTTATATATAGACATTTTTATTTTGTAAACGTGAAAAGTATCAGATAATGGATGTTCTCATGGTAGCTTCTTCTTTTTTACTAAAAGTAACTGTGAAATTAACTAAAAGTAAATGATCATGTGTTCAATTTAAAGTAAAACTAGAATCTGTTTAACTAGAATTTTTATTCGCAAAAGAAATCGTAAGTATCCTGTGTAAAGAAAACAAAGAATGACTTGCATTAGCAGGATAATGGTTTTAAGACAGAAACTATCAACCTAGGTGTAAGACAGGGCTGCCCAATGTCGCCAACCCTTTTTAATATTTATATCGACACAGCAGTTGCCGAATGGCAAGCTCAGTTGAAAGTGGATTTTAAGTTAGGTCGCACAATCCTTAATACAGTCCTGTTTGCAGATGATCAGGTCATTCTGGCAGATACTGAAGACAGGTTACAAATAGCTTTGTACCAACTCGACAAAACAATGTCAAAGTATAATTTTAGCATTTCAGCAGAGAAAACGAAAGTGATGGCTTTTATTGGTAAATACCCAACACGGTCCAAAATGCTCCTCAAAAACAAAATACTAGAACAAGTTAAATGTTTTAATTACTTAGGATGTGATATTTCCTATGAATGTGACAGATTTAAAACAAAAGATCTATAAATTTCAAAACATATGTGGCACTATAAAACGAATATTGAAAAACAAAACAAGAAGAGATACCATATTAGTTTTATAAAACTATGGCAGTGCCTGTTATGTATATCTTATAGAGCTGAGACCTGGATCTTGAACAGAACTGATAAAAGAATAATTTAAACGGCTGAAATGAAATTTTTGAGGTACAGAGCTGGCTGTAGTCTTAAAGATCACATTAAAAGTGAAACAATAAGAAAACAACTAAAAATATTTACTTTAAATGACAAACTCAGGGAGTACAAATTGAAAAGGCAAGATCATCTCTCTCGAATGCCAGAAGAAAGACTCACCAAACAGGCCTAGCAGTATAAACCAGTTGGTATTAGAGATGTTGGAAGACCACGGAGGCACTGGGAAGATCCCTTCTGAGTCGAAACAGGCCTATCTGGCCTATCTTGAAGGATGATGATGATGATGATTAATTACACAGCTGACATTTGCAAGTCTGCAAATGTTCACTGGAACCAGCAAATGCTGTATGTTAGACGGACTGTTTATGTCACATTTTACTAGGTAGCTCAGTTGGAACGAGCGCAGAACTGCGATGTCATCTGTCTGCTGTGACAGTGGTTCGAATCCTCTGTATATGTATACTAATTTTTTTTTACTGTGTAATACTCACAATTTGCAGTTATTATTCTGAAAACTGTTATTTTTATTTTTAATTGTTTTATTTATGTTTTTTTGGCATTCTTGATGTTTCTTTATTGGTGAACTACAATTAGATAGTTGTTTAAACACACCTATAGGTAGGTGCAATTGAAATAAGGATAATTTATACACATGTGAACACAGAAAACATGGAAATCATGGTATCAGAGTTCAACATGGAAGTTAAACACTATTTTGCAGACATAGAATTATTGTGCTATTAAAAATGTCATTTCAAATTGGTATGTTTTGTATCACTAGAATGACCCTTTTTCTATTCCTGGAACACGACTCCTCTAATGAAGCAAGTGCTCGAACTGATGACTTTCTTAGGTAATGCACCTTCAGGAACTTTATAATTAAATTATTGTGAATTTAGTTTCCAAGTTTTGATGAACATAACGAAATATAATTACAATGCTGAGACTCGAACCTGTGTCATTGGGGGTTAGAACACAGGAGAGGTCATAATCCCATTGAGCTATTTCGAGACTTGCCTGACGCTATACCTTTGCCACCTCGCGAGTTCTTGTGCTTGATTTAGCCTTTTAAGACACTTTTAATCATTTGCTGGGTGTTTTAATATTATTACATAAATGGCAAAAGCTCTTATGTATATTAATTGAGTTGCATGAGACATAGTTTAAGCAAAAATGTAAATAAGCAGTTGTTTAATATGATGTCCATTTGGACTGTATGCATCCATGATGTATGAGGCGTATCTCTAATTTTTCCCTAATTTTTGGCAGCCAACCCTCCCTTAAGTACAAGAAACCACCATTTTCTTTTTAGCTGACGTTAGTATACTCATATGATAGGTCCATTTTTTTCTAAGGCATTTACTGAATTACTTTGCCATGTATACTCTAGTAAAAAGTTTGTAAAATCGCCTGGTAACTGGAATTTGCTCTCAGTAAAGGAGTTGTATGTTTTTGAGGTGCACTTTAGCGAGCAGTACGTTTTGTCTCTTAAACCGCTCTTCCTCTGAATTTTGTGCATTCTTCTTTCTAAGAACATCAAGCAATACAGTTTAGTAAGTGCAAAACTGGACTAAGGCTAACATACCGTTCGATGGGTGGCCTAACTTGCAAACAAGTAAGGCGCGGCTGACTCACCTGGTATGTAATGTATAGCTATCCTTATAGATAGGTTTCAACTTCCAGTTTTTGTTTTGATTCAGATATCCAGCAGAATGACATAGCAAATTATATTTTGGTGAATATCTGCAAATTTAAGTCACTGACTTCTAAATTGCATTGGATATGTGTTACTATGGTAGACAATGATGGGGTTAATATCTTCATTGTGTCTGAGGGTTGGTTATTAATATTTCCTGTATTTGAAATGTGTATACTAGTTCAGTATTAATAAGCTCCTATTTGTGTTTTTGGAACTTCCTTCATTTTGTAAAATAAATGTTGCCTCTATGTTTTAGGACATAAAGATTGAACCACTTGAAGTGGACCCTGAACCTGATGATTGTTTTGATATTAAGGTAAGGTCATAGTTTTTTTTTTTTTTGTATGTGCAGAGTAATGCTGCATGGTATGAAAGCAAACAATTTCAACAAAAATTTTAAATAGCATTTATTTTTCAATAATGAACACACCATTTGTACAATATACACATAGAAAAAAAAAAAAAGAAATTAAACCCAAAGCAAATATTAAGAGTTTTTGCGCCCCTCTTCCCTGTTAATGCTAAACGTTATACAGCCTGTTGTGATGACATGTCAAATGACATTGATAGAGTTAACGTGGATGAATCAAAAACAGTTTTCGTGCAACGAAGTCCGTGTTTTATTCTTCGGATTTGTTCGGACATGTTCGCTCTCAATGACCTTCAGTTGTTATTCGCGTGCCTTGTCTCCAGTTTGATGGTACAGAGCAATCAGCTGTTGTTAGCTCTTCTATAAAATCAATTATAGTGGACGAATTGTAACGATTTCTTTATTTGGTGATATAAACGATTATGAAGACATTGTATTATTATCCCTTGCAAAGAAGAGAGATGCTCCAATATTAAGATCAGTGCAGTTTCCAAGTCTTAATCTATATAGTTTCTTGAACGAAGAATGCCTGCAAAATTTCCGATTTCATAAAGACTTGCACCACCAAGCAATTTTTTTTAAATGTACCAGCTACTTTAAGACTTGCAGATTGCAGCATTTCAGGTGATTACAAATACTGTATATTCTTATGACAATTTTAAAAAAAAATATTTCAACATTTTAATTATATATATTCACTTTTTATCTTTCAGGACTGCAAGGTCTCTGCATTTTTCTTTGAGTTTTGTCTACCCTAATAGATTGACCGATCTAGAGCAAATTTTTGAATTGTCCGCTACGTATGTTTCAATGGTATGCAAGCACGTTATGCATATTATTCATGAGAAGGTAGTTCTCTTACTAATTTAAGGAATGTAAGGTTCCTTAACTGGGAAAAATTAAGATTATATTCCGATGCTGTTAATTCACAAAATGTGCCGATAGAAACTTGTTGGGGGTTTATTGATGGCACAGCAAGACCATTATGCAGACTATCCGTATACCAAGAAGAATATTTCTCAGATCATAAGCAAATGCATTGTGTCAAATATCAGTGTATAATTTGTCCAGAATGGTATGATAATAAGATAGAAAGGTGGTTTCCTGGAAGAATGCAGATGCAGGGATACTTTGTTTCTCAAACTTCTGTAGTGAACTTGTAAATGAAATGTGTAGTGTTTAACTCCCGCTTTTACTACATATGACACTGCAGGCGGTGACACTGATGATACATGAGATGAAGATGGAGCACCGGTGGAATGAGATGCCAGGGGAAACCGGAGGTCCCGGAGAAAACCTGCCCCAGCGCCGTGTTGTCCACCACAAATCTCGCTTTACAGTCACCTGGGATCGAACCTGGGCCGCCTTGGTGAGAGCCAAGCGGTCTAACCACTGAGCGACGGCGTGGCCGCAGTGAACTTGTAGAATGTGTTATCTTCCCTGATGGGTAAAAGTTTGTTTTATGTGGGGATTCTGCATACCCTATAAGGATAATACTAATCACTGGTAATCAAAATCCACAACAAATGTGTTTTTAATAGTACCATGAGTACTGTAAGGCAAGCAGTAGAATGGGAATTTGGTAATCAGGGAATTTGCATTTTTTGATTTTAAGAAAAACTAAAAAAATTAATCTTTAATAACTGGAGAAAATGTATTTAATAGCTGTTCTTATGATCAACTGTAACACCTTTTAGGTGTTACCTCATAATTTTGAGTTGACTCTTGGAGAGGCAGAGCATTATCGGATGAAGCCTCTGATAAATCCACTGAAGTGGAAGTGTAGGGCATTATATCTAATGTTTAGAGAGAGCGAGGTCCCTTTCATCCGCACCCTTCTGTCTAGAACCTATTTGGGCAGCCGTTGACTTAATAAAATCTCTCGCCATTTCTGTTATCTGTGGTAGTAACTGTTCTTTCTCTCCATACTGTTCTTTGGTAAAAGGCCTAAAAGGGAGGTTTTGAAACAATTGTTTATGCTTAGTTGTCATATATATATATATATATACATACTCATATAATTATAATTATTTTTAAATCACAGAGCACACTATGATTTTATTTAGATTCCTGAAAATGGTAATGTAGGCCTAAAATATTTGCTCGACTGCTATGTGGCCGTGTCAGCGGAGAACAATGCATCACTTCCACATAACTTTTTGCCGGTATATCGCACAAAAGTATAGAGCAAATTAAAGACATCGGACATGATTCAAAATGTAGTTTATATTGAATAAAGATTCTTATACACGAACTGAAGTATTTCCTGTTCTGAACTAGTTTGTCACCGTAAATTACCTCAATAAACATTTTGGTAATCTTGTTTCACAACCTTTTCTGTTCATATTTTATTAACTTGTAAATAAAATATCATAAACTTCCTTCTTTAGATTAGCTTTATCTTCTTTAATGTTGTAAGGGATGTCGCACGCGGTCTTTTACAGTGCGAAGTCAGATATCCTTTCTTGTTCCAACGCAAATTTTCTTTTGAATTTCACACCATCCGCTGCCATTTTTGTACGGATTAACTGCCAATATTTCACGAAGAAGACATATCATCAGTGACTGAAAATCTTAATCTTGAAGCCATTGACAGCCTCGCATTATTTACCATGTTATTTGCACACAAATAACAGCATCTGATCACTCGTATAAACGCTACGTTATCCAGGCTCTGAAACGTATTTACATTTGATTGGTTGTGACATTAATGACGTCACGATAACGTTTAATGCAGACTTGCCAGTTGGGCGCGAAAGCTTTCTATTTCTGTAAACAAACTGTTGAATGTGTATTACAATAATCCTCCAAAATTCATTTTATTCTGAAAATAATTCACATTCATATTTGTCTTATTCATCCTTGGTATCTTGTACAAGATAATGGACATGTCAAGCACATATTTACAGAATAATATTAACATATCAACAGATAATATATATATATATATAGTAATTACAAGAAATAGATAACATAATTTAAGAAAACAAATATGTATAAAAGAACATACAAAAGTAACCATATTGCAGAAGAGAGAATTAACTGACTAAAAACTCTTGTACAGAATAAAAACATTCAACTAAGAATTTGTGTAATTTCATTTTGAAAGCCTTTATTTTGTCTGTCTCTTTTATATGAAGTGGCAACTTGTTATACAATTGGATATCATTATAAATGAAGGGATGTTTCAACAGGGTGGTACTGTGGCTAATCATTGACAAATTTAAGCTTCCTCTTGTGTCTTGTTTGTGTGTAATTTGGTAAGTCTTAAAAGTACTTATATTAGCTTTGACATGTAAAAGAACATTATATATATACACAAACATTGTAATATCATAATTTTAAGATCTTTAAAATATGCTCCACAGCTCACATATACTGATTGGTTAACAAATTATTCATATAATTCTTTTTTGCATTTGGAACACTTTATCAGACATCTTTGAATTTCTGCAGAAGATGATGATGCCGTAACCTGAAAGGGTGTGAAAGTATCTGAAATATGCTACTCAAATTGTATTCATTTCCTGTCTTTTTTTAAAGTTTTTATAGCATAACATTGCTTACTTAATCTCCTGATTAGATTTTCAATGTGTACAGTCCAATCCAAGTTTTGATTCAACTACATGCCTAAAAATTTTGTGTCTGTTACATAATTTGTATCATTTAGATGAAAATCTGAAAAAGTAATACTTTTATTTGCCTTTATTGCTACTGTTTTTCCTGTATTCATAATTTATTTTGAGTAAACCATGGTACAGTTACGTAGAAAATGAAACTAGCTACAGTGAAGCAAAGAATATTACACAAATATAAATATTTCTAACAAAAACTTCACTTATCTTAAGAAAATTATTAATAATAATAATAATAATAATAATAATAATAATAATAATAATAATAATAATAATAATAATAATAATAATAATAATAATAATAATAATAATAATAATGATAAATAATAATGATGATAATGATGATAATGATGATAATAACAATAACAACAATAACAATAATAACAATAACAACAATAACAATGATAACAGTGATAATGATAAATGATGATGATGATGATGATGATGATGATGATGATGATGATGATGATGATGATAAAAGATCTTCAATTTGAAAGAAGAATTAACATTTTCTTAAGATAAGTGAAGTTTTTGTTACAAATATTTATATTTGTGTAACATGGTACAGTTGTTTCATTTATTTTTTCCAAATTCGGAAGTATATGACCTTTGTCATTTCTAGTAACAAGTATATTTGTGTCATCTGCAAAGATTGTGAATTTAACATTATTATTTTCTATACTATGAGTTATATTGTTTATATATACTAGAAATACAGACAGGCCCTTGATGAACCCCACATTTAACCATTTTCATATCCAAGCATTGGTTTTGAAGTGTATTGGTATTTGTATCTAAAAATTCTAATTCTACCATCTGTTTTCTGTCTTTTAAACACAAGGCAAACTAGTTATTTACAACTCCTCTGATACCATATGAATGTGGTTTAGCTAACAATAAGGGTGACTATTATGAATGCTCTTCTAGGATAGCACACTGTCAAAGTAAAACATTAGTATTGGCCATTTCAGAAACGCTGTTTGTCATTACACGATAGAAGCTATATGGCACATCACTATATGGCAAAATGTTGTGTAAAGTCTATTGATTATAATCCTGCAGTTGTGTTTGCTACATTATTGGAATTTGAACTTCAACAATGGATACTCACAATGTTCATTTTGACCCTTGTACTTAATATTTTTTATCCAGTTTATAGAAAATTATAATATTAGGTTGTTTGTGTGATTGTTGCATTTTTTGTTGTAATTTACGTCCTCCAACGTTAAGTCATATTGGACGATGAATGAAATGGGTGAAATTATGCTCAAATGAGTCCGGGGTCCATGGAGCTTAGAGGTACCTATCTATCTACTTATCTATCAGGATAAGGGAAAACCCCGATAAAAACCGTATCCAGGTAACTCACCCTAACTGAGTTTCGAACTTGAGACCTTTTGAACGTGTGGCAGACACGTTACTATCTATGCTACCAAGGCGGGCGTGATTGTTGCAAATTAGTAATTATGCCATTTAAAGAATAATGTTTAACAACTGTTAAAGCAATTTGACCATGTTCACAACATCTCTGAGTCAGTGAAACTTACATCACTGATATGTGAGAGTTCCATGTACACTTCAAGAATGTATGAGTTCAAATATCAAAGACTTTGTCATATAGATATTGCTTTTCACAGAGGTAAAACTATAATCTTGAAAACTAAAACAGATGGTTATTATTATCATAATGATTACATTTTGTTTTGTTTCTTGTTTTTAGGAAATAGATGATGGAGGTGGGGAACCAAGTGGAGCACAAGTATTTGAAGAAATAGTTATACCTAACTCTGTGGATTGCGTAACAGTAAAAGATCCAGGAAAGAACATCTGATGTTTCGCATTGAAGTGAAATTGCTTCAAACACAGGTTGTTAAATAGTTTGTGAAGCAGTTTCACATCACTTTCAATAAGGACATAGAAACATTTTGGTTTAACTGCTTATGATTTAATAAATTACATTTCATATATTTTCAATTGTTAGGGATTTTACCGGATATTTGAGAAAAAAATCTCTAGAGATATTTAAAGATGACATGATTTCATGGCTTGTGAATTTGTCACGTGCAAGAGATGTGACATAGATTTAACAATAACCTAGAGACAGTTTGGTTACCCTCAGGGTGGCCTCTGAACTTAGACCTGCAAGTTCAGCAATAGATTCATTAGTTCAAAATTGTGACTGAGAAAATTATCTTCAAAATGTAGCTGTCAGTTATGAAGAGGCAATTGAAATAAAAGATATGTCTTTTATCTTACTCTCCCCCCCCCCCCCCCCCACATCTACATAATACAGTAGCTTACACTAGATCTGCTGTTATTCTTCATTACTTATACACTACTTCAGCTCTACAAAGTTTGAGTAAGGTTAGCTTGGATGATGGAAGACTTATAACTTTACTTCAATATCCTCTGCAAAGGAAAGACTGGCAAAGTTTATACAGTAAAACCTTGATTTAACGGACCACTGTTCAATGGACTTAGATTTTAGAGACTAAATTTGGTGTTGGTTATAAAATAAATTTAAATAAAATTTAAGAGATCTGCTGTGATTAATTGTAGCACTGCCATACATTATATAAAAGTATGGTAAATGACCTTGGTTGTAATTGTTTCTATGAAGGGAGGTTCTGCTGCATCGACTGTTGATATATTAGTGGTCAATGTTCTGCTGCTTGTCTGATTGAGAAAGGTAGTTTACGTGTCTTCAGCTACATTTGTGAAAGTTCGTGTACGCATCACATGCTCAAAGACTCTTAGCTTCAGTCTGAACTGGGCATTCTCTGGTGCATGTAATACTCTTGTCTTCATGACAGGTTTGATTGATGTTTTATTTCCAGCTGTAAAGCTTTTTACATGGATCGTCAAATTGTATATACATAAAATTAATACAGTAATATTGACAAACATATTTACAAAATTGGGAGAAGTGTAAATAGCATATTCTACCTAACCTGTTTTATATTCTCCCACAGAGTAAAATACTTTTTGTAATAAATAAGTTTTAACAAGCTTTAGTTTTGTTTTCTCGTTTGTATCTGTTTAATTTCAGCCGGTAGATGGTTATACAAATCTGTGATAGTATTTTCTATACAGTTGTTGTTTAGGATAGCAGTAAGTCAGTTATTAAAATTATTTTTTGTTCTGGTTTTATGTTTGTGGATGTTACTATTTTTGTTTTGATCATAACTTTTTAATGTAAGCTTGATATATGTATATCTATAATGAAGGTAATGTTAAAATATTTAGTTTTTTAAATGCATTTCTACATGTGTCTCTTTTCTGTATTTCTGACATCAAACCTATTGCTCTTTTTTGCAGCCTAAATAGTCTTAAAGCTAATGTTTTTTGTACTGTGCCCCATAATACAATCCCATAGCTCAACTGAGAGTGAATGAATACATAGTATGTTTGTTTAATAATTTTTTTTATCTATTATTTGCATTGTTTTAAGATATATATATACACCTGAATTATTTTTTTTATTCCTTTTTGAACATGTCCATTCCATTTCAATCTGTTGTCTATTACTAATCCTAAGAAATACGACTCATCTAAAATTTAATAATCCTAAGAAGCTTGTTTCATTTACCTGTTGAATTTCTTTATTTTCTATTATTAACTTTATATTTCTCTGTTCTTTGTTACTAAGACTGATTTGCATCCACTCTGTTTTGTTTGTGTTTAATATCATGTCTAAATTTTCTAAATGTCTGTTTACTTCTACTAGTAGAGTATTTGCCCTATTTTGTTCTTCTATTTCTCTTTTTTCCTGTTTCTAAAATCGTGGTGTCATCTGCATAGCCTATCACTATTCCCCCGCTTCTTTTATTATTTGATATAAGCTGTTTGTATACCATAGGAATAAATATGGTCCTAACTTTGAGCCTTGGGGCACATAGCCTATCACTATTCCCCCGCTTCTTTTATTATTTGAAATAAGTTGTTTGTATACCGTAGGAATAAATATGGTCCTAATTTTGAGCTTTGGGGCACTCCATGTGATACTTTATTGAACAATGATCGAAATTTCATTAACTTAAATCATGTATTGTTTCTATGCATTGTTCTCTATTTTGTAGATATTGTAACTTTGTGGGTTCGTGAAATTCAAAGTCCAATTGCACAAACTCAAAATGTTCTTTATTTCCACCGAATTACAGTAGGAACACTTGCCGATTACATAGAATCACTTAGCGCACACAATTACAATCCACCAGTTCGTCTGTCACAGGTCCATTGCACGCTCACAATTACGTACAACTCCTCTGATACATGTACACCGTCTTCCAGTCTGTTCACTCACTCGGCGCTTCTCATGGCTGCTTGTCAAGAACTCAACTGACTCACCAACTGCAAGCCTTATATAGGGAAGATCGCCGTTTCTGGAAGGTTCGCGGCGCGCACAATTATCCCGAGGTTTCCAGACGTCTGGTGGGAGGGGAAAGAGATGCTACAGGGCTCGTGCCGCTCTCCTAATCATCCCTTCAGTTAGTGACACGAGACAAATGGGTAGGTGTTGCCTGAATGCTTCCGTCTGGCTCTACTGCTGGCCGGTTCTATCGGGAGTTCCGACGTTCGGGTGACACTGCTCCCTCCTCAAAGCTGTTCGTCCCGAACAGCACCACCGTAGCGTGCCAGGCGATCCAGGTGTACCACCAACAATCTTTCCTCGGGGCACCTTCTGGATGTGGCAGACCACGTCGTTAATCCTCTTCACCCCCGGTACAGTCCTTGCCATGGCTGCTGAAGCTTCGGACAGCGTCCCTGGGTCCGGGTAGGGCGGTACAACCAGACCAGGTCACCTTGCTGGAACCCTTGGCTGTTGGCTTGCCTGTCGTATTGGGTCTTCATGCGGTCACTCGCCTTCTGGATGTTCTGGTGAGCCATCTAGTGCATGCCGTGGAGGTGGTCCACCAGGTTCTCCACATACTCGGTCGCTGGCTGTTTCGCTTCTGGAGGGATTCCAAAAGCCAGGTCACAAGGGAGGCGTAACTCTCGGCCGAACATTAAGCTGGCTGGCGTCATCCCAGTTGCGTCGTGTGTAGACGAGCGGTAGCTCAACAAGAACAGTGGCACCTTGACGTACCAGTCTCGCTGATGGCTGGCCACGACTTTCCTCAGGTGTTCCTCTAAGGTCTTGATGTACCTTTCGACCATGCCATCCGACTGGGGATGTAGAGGTGTTGTGCGGATCTTGTTAGTCCCAAGTCTTGCTAGTGCCTCCTTCATCAGGTTGGACTCAAAATTGGTACCCTGGTCGCTGTGGAGCTCCAACAACACCCCAAATCGGCAGAACACTTGCTCCACGAGGCAGTCTGTGATGGTCTTTGCCTCCTGGTTCGGGATGGCATACACCTCCGGCCACATGGTGAAGTAGTCCACGACTACCATCAGGTACTTGTTGCCTCGATCGGACACTGGGAACGGTCCAGCAATGTCAACGGCAATCCGTTAGAATGGCGCTCCGACGTCCTGCTGCATGCGACCCCGGCTCCTAGTCTGGGGGCCACGCCTCGCCGCGCACACGTGACACTGACGACACCATCTCTCAGCGTCTGCTTGGAGCCTCAGCCAGTAGTAGTGCTGTCGTAGTTTGTCAATTGTTCAGTTCGCTCCCAGGTGTCCTCCTGAAGCACCGGCGTGCACTTCCTCCAAGACTTCCGGGACATTACTCTGGGGAAGTACCAACTGTTCTCTCTGCATCTTCCCATCAGGTGATTCCCATACCCGGAACAGCACGCTCTCTCTGGTCTTCAACGAGTCCCATTGGGCACAGTACGACTTGTAGGTGGTGCTCCTCGGTGCGATGTCCTCCCAGGTTGGTCTTGTCCCTGCCTCCACTTCCCTCAAGAGTGCCACAAGTCTGCATCTGCCAGCTGCTCCCTCCTCAGGCCTGAGCTATTCCAGCTGTCCGCAGGTACTGCCGTGACTACTGCGACTGCTGCGGCAAGCTCCTTCTCTTCCACTCTTGTACACTGGCCGCACTCTTCTGGACAGGGTCTTCGGGACATGGCGTCAGCGTTACCGTGGCTCTTCCCTCTACGATGTTCCGAGGTGAAGTAGTACTCCTGCAGCCTCTGGACCCAACATGCTGTCTGGTCTTCCAGGTTCCTAAAGCTCAATAGTCAGGTTAGGGCGGAATGGTCAGTACTCAGATGGAATGGCTGACCGTACAGGTACTTGTGAAAGTGCTCCAAGGTCTTTACTACCGCCAGTAACTCTCGTCGGGTGATGCAGTAGTTCTTCTCTGCCTTGGATAGCATCTTGCTGTAGTAGGCTATCACCCGCTCATGGCCGGCCTGGATCTGCGATAGGACACATCCAATGCAATGGTCACTTGCGTCGGTGTCCACAATGAAGGCGCCACCCGGTTGTGGGAAACCCAAAATTGGAGCACTGTACAGGGTCTTCTTCAGGTGCTGGAAAGTGTCTTCGACGTCCTCCGTCCAAACATAAGGCCGGTGTTTCTCTGTCAGGTGGGTGAGGGGTTTGGCGATGTTAGAGAACCCTTTTATGAAGCGTCGGTAATAACTGCACAGCCCCAGGAAACTGCGCAACTCTTTCTTATCCTTTGGGCGAGGCCAATCTCTCACAGCCTGCGTCTTCCCCGGGTCTGTGGCCACTCCGGTTGCTGAGACTATGTAGTTCACTTGCTTGCGGAAGAGCTGGCACTTCTTCGCGTTCAGCTTCAAGTTTGTTGCCTGCAATCTCTGTAACACCTTACTCAGATTCTCGAGATGGTCTTCAAAAGTCTTACCGATGATGATGATGTCGTCCAGGTATAGCAGGCAGGCATCGTAAGTTCCTCTAATCACTGACTCCATGAGGCGTTGGAAGGTAGCTGGTGCAGTGCTCTCACCAAGGCGGCCCGGGTTCGATCCCAGGCGACTGCAAAGTGAGATTTGTGGTGGACAACACGGCACTGGGGCGGGTTTTCTCCAGGACCTCCGGTTTCCCCCGCCATGTCATTCCACCGGTGCTCCATCTTCATCTCATGTATCATCAGTGTCATCGCCTGCGGTGCCATATGTAGTAAAAGCGGGCGTTAAACACTACACATTTCATTTCATTGGTGCGTTGCAGGGGCCAAAGGGCATAACTGAATTGCCAGAGCCCTTGGCCTGTTGAGAATGCGGTCTTCTCCTTGTCTCTCGGATCTAGAGCTACCTGCCAGTAGCCCGACTTCAGGTCAAGGGTCGAGACCACTGTGCAGCAGCTAGCATGTCCATGGTGTCGTCAATCCGGGGTAAGAAGAAACAGTCCTTCCGGTTGACAGCGTTCAACTTCCTGTAGTCTATGCAGAAGCGTATCTCGCCGTTCTTCAGGCCACGCCGTGGCTCAGTGGTTAGACCGCTTGGCTCTCACCAAGGCAGCCCGGGTTCGATCCCAGGCGACCGCAAAGTGAGATTTGTGGTGGACAACACGGCGTTGGGGCTGGTTTTCTCCGGGACCTCCGGTTTCCCCCGCCATCTCATTCCACCGGTGCTCCATCTTCATCTCATGTATCATCAGTGTCACCGCCTGCGGTGCCGTCATATTTCGGAGGTTTGATGCACGCCGACGTTTTGTTGCGTCCCGGCGTGTTGGCCTTCAAACCCTTCAACCTCCTGCCGACGACGTCCTCCACCATGGCGTTCAGGGACTTGGCGCTGCTATCGGCCTTTCCTTCCAGGTTGTTAACGCGGCTCGCCAGGTCTTCGACACGCTCACCAAGCTTCGTAACGTCCTCCCAGCTGCTCTTCAAATTTTGCGGCGAAGGACCTCGTTTGCCGCTTTAATTTCCATGGTCAATTCGGTCTTTATTTCCTTCAGTTCCGCGGCCAGGTTGTTATTCGCCACTTCTGTTTTCGCAGCGAAGTTGTCATTCGCCGTCTTTATTTCTGTCAGTTCCGCGGCCAGGCTATTATTTGCCGCTTTCATTTCCGAGGTAAGTTCGGCTTTCATTTCCAACGTCTTCTCCAAAATCTTTTCCAATGCCGCTTCCATGGCTGTAATGTTCGGTGATGTTGTCGTCCCTCTTCCTGACACCAGTTGTAACTTTGTGGGTTCGTGAAATTAAAAGTCCAATTGCACAAACCCAAAATGTTCCTTATTTCCACCGAATTACAGTAGGAACACTTGCCGATTACATAGAATCACTTCGCGCACACAATTACAATCCACCAGTTCGTCTGTCACAGGTCCATTGCATGCTCACAATTACGTAAAACTCCTCTGATACATGTACACTGTCTTCCAGTCCGTTCACTCACAAGGCGCTTCTCACGGCTGCTTGCCAAGAACTCAACTGACTCGCCAACTGCAGGCGTTATATAGGGAAGATTGCTGTTTCTGGAAGGTTCGCTGCGCGCACAATTATCCCGAGGTTTCCAGACGTCTGGAGGGGAAAGAGACGGTACAGGGCTCGTGCCACTCTCCTAATCATCCCTTCAGTTAGTGACACGAGACAAATGGGTAGGCGTGGGCTAAATGCTTCCATCTAGCCCTACTGCTGGCCGGTTCTGTCGGGAGTTCCGACGTTCGGGTGACAACATGAGCCAAGCCATATTAGTGGTATGCCTCTGATTCCGTAGTTTTCCAGTTTTGACATTAGGATTTCTATGTTAATGCAGTCGAAGGCCTTAGAAAGATCAAGGAAAATAGCGTCTACATGTTCTTTTTCATTGAAGGCATTTATAATAATGTCATTTCCTCTGCAAACTGCTTCTATTGTAGAATTTTGCTTTTGAAACCCAAACTGACGTTCTGATAAAATTTGAAATTTTTTACAAAAGCTTTGTAAAAGAAGTTTAGAACACTTTGTGTTAGAAGTAATTCTTCTATTATTTTAGAGAAAGTTGAGCATAAAAATATTGTTCCATAATTTTCCATTATTAAGTTTGAGTTTTTTTTTCTTATAAATTGGTCTGATCACAACTTGTTTTAATTTCTTTGGAAATATTCCAGAACTGAAACATTCATTGGTTAAGTGAGCAAGTGCATCTGTAATTTTGTATTTGCAGTATTTAATTATCTCATTTGTAAACTCATCCAGTTCACTGGATCTTTTGCATTTTAATGCATTTATCTGTGAAATAACTTGACCCTCGTTAATTTCACTAAGTACCATTGAACTACATACTATCTTTTCATTTATTGGTACATACTGAGTTTATTTTATTCCTAATTTTTTTAGAATATTTATATAGTGTTCATTGAAGTGGTTAACTATTTTTATGGGATCTGGTATCACTTGCCACTTTTGTTGATTTTCCTTACATGTTGAATTTACAATGTTCCATGTAGCTTTAATTTTATTTTCTGCATTTTATATTAATTTTGCATTATGTAGCTTTTTTGCTTCCCTTATTACATTATTTAAAATTTTATTGTATTTTTCTATGTTATAGGATCTAGCATCAATATTTGGGTGCTTTAGACTGTTAAGAAACTGCATACGCTTTTTGGAGATGTCTATACCTATAGAGGCCCAAGTGTTTTCCTTTTAGGTTTTTTAATTTTACCTTGTGAAATGGTACTGTTGCATCCAAATAGTTTTTTGAAATAGTATAAAGGCAGTCAAATTTATCGTTTTATTTCTTTTTCGTTGTGCATATCCACCCATTTTATTGCTTGTAGATTTTTTCTTAGGGCTTCTAGTGTAGTTTCATTTACTATCCTTTTAGTCTCTATATTATATTTTGTTTCCTTTTTTTGTTTACCTAGCATTTTAGTTTCTATTGTCCATAATGATCACTAATTCCCATTTTATACAATTTTGCTACACAACTCTTCTAGTTTCAAATTTGTGTACATGTGATCGACACAGGTTGAGAAATGATTGGTTACCCTTGTGGGTTCCGTTTTAATTAATGTTAAATTGTTTCTTTCTAGTACTTCTAGTAACAAACGTTTCTTTTTACTTTCTATAAGTACAACTATATTGATGTCCTCGAGCACAATTATGTGTTTGTTTTTTACTATGCTGTATAAACAGTATTCCAAAATTTTGAAGAAATCCTTTTAGTTTGCCATTGATGGACTATACACCCCTAATATTATAAAGTTTTTATTTTCTAAAGTAATGTCTATTGTGGCTAACTTGCAACACATTTCTACACTATATTTTTTTACAGTCAATTTCTTTATATTTTAGCCCATTTCAAACATAAATTGCAACTCCCCCACTTTTATGTTTTTCTCTGCAGAAACTGGGACCTAAAGTATAATTTTCATAACTATTTACATTTATTTCTTCAATCTTAAGTCCATGTTCAGAAAAAAATTATTACATATAATTGCATAGTTAGTATATTTTGTTCAATTAATGCCCTTTTGTTTGCAATGCTTTGAATATTCTGATGAAGTATTTAATTTTTGTTTTGTTTGAACTTATTTTTTGTTTTGTTACTGTGTGTTTTTTATAATTAAAATGATTTTGTAAATTTAGGTTAGTACTAAGCTGTACCTTACCTCCTTGTACTTGTGTACCTATTTCATTAGTATTTAATATACTATTTGCACTTCTCTTGCTTAGTTTTCCTGTACTTTACATAGTTTTGAAGAACCTTTTCTGTTCAAGTGCAACCCGTCTCTACCAATACAGTCACTTCCGATTTGCTTGTCTATGTCTACAAAAACATACTTCAGTTGCTCACACATCCAACAAAGATTTTCATTTGCACTATTTGTAAAGTTAAAATATATATTCCTCCTTTTGATTACGCCATTTATAATCACTTATGTTTTAGGGTGTATGCGCTTAATACACTTAGTTGCACTATGTAAGTCTCCCATAACCTCTTCGGGACAGGTAGCTTGTTTGAGGTCATTTGTACCCACATTTAAGTTATATAACTTCAGGATTTTTTTGAATCCCTGACCTTTTCTGGTCTACTTGGTTTTCTAGTTGATTTGTCCTAATACAGCTGAACACTTTCACTTCTGCCGTTCCCCATAGATCCACGTGTTTAATTATTGAACCGTCCATCACAACCACATCTTTTTTTAATAACACTTTCACTTTGTTTTTCACCATTTCTTCTCGTTTGTTCCATCTGTAGATTGATGTCTTTTCTTTTGCATTTGTTCCATCTGTAACCACTGGAGTTTCCCGATTTCTATCTTCTACGTCTTCTAAGTAGCTGAAGCAATTTTTTGTTTTTACCATTTGTTTTAGTGTAACTTCATAAGGAGTTGCTTTCCATCTCGATGTTACACTCTCTCAGTTTATGCTTTCCTTTTGTTTAATCCTGTCTTCCAAATCCACTTTTTCTTCTTTTAGTTGAGGGATTTGTTTTCTTGCTTCCTGTAGATTTCTTGTAAGGATCTTAATTATCAGCTGCAGTGATATGTTTTCCTTTTCTTCTGCTGCATCCATAAGTCTCGTTTCATGTTTCATTTGCTGATCCCAGTATTTTGTTGATTTTTGTCTTTCCAGAGTGTTTTCCACCATATCTTCACTTCTGCGAGCACATTTGCAGTTTTTGGTTTTGTTGTAACCACCATATTGTGTATTTTTGATGTTTCTTTCATTTGTTACTCCAAAATTACGAAGCTTCATTTTATAGTGCTCTTGCTGTTGTGCCACCATCTTGACAAGTCTACTCTAGTTTTGTTACAGTGCGAAATGTCTGGTGTTAAAAGAAAACTTGTGAATTTGACTATAACTCATAAGCTGGAGTTAATAAATAAACTGGAAAGTGGAGCATCTGTTGCACGTGTTTGTGAGTTTTACGGAGTAATAAAGCATACAATTTGACATACGAGAAAGCAAAGAAACACTTCTTCACTGTTTGCTGAAATATAATACGGATAGTTTGAAGAGTGGAATGGCAGATAGGAAGCATGTGAAATTAGCAAAACAACAACAATTAGAGGAGGCTGTGTATAAGTGGTTCGTACAACAGCATTCCAGTGGCATCATCGTACGTGGCATGGAGTTGCAGTCTTCAATTGATAAATTTGCTAATCACCTTGTTATGCAATTTAACCCTTTCACTGCTGATCTCTTTATTCGAGCAACAGCTCCTTGCTGACTTAATTTCAGAAGCAGCAAACATTTTAGAATTCTTATAAAAACCATGCAAGTCTGTTGTAAATGCAATACAAACTCACCAGAAATGATGTAGATGATTGTAATTGCTCCAGATGTTACAAAATTTCATGTTGAAAATATTTGGATGAAAGTATCGGGTTGTCTCATAAATTTGTTCGCTTCTTGTTACGTGTTTACGACAAAGAACGCCTGCACTGTATGCCCACATCTCAACTACGGCAACGAAGTTGCCTAATTATCTAGGGGTAATCTGTTTACACGCGCAAGGTCATCGAAAGTAAACAAGGCAATGAACCAACTACAAATAGTTTCTGAGAAGGCAATGAACTTTTCAAAACAAACTTTACTTTGTACAGTATGCACCATTATTATCAAGAACATATCTCCATTTCTCAGGAAGCTTATCAGTTCCATTTTTCCAAAATCTTGCAGTTTTCTGGTTGACAAACTCTTCTACGGCGAGTCTGCAATCCTCCAAGGAAGTAAGACGTTTGCCATTAAGAAAGTTTTGCAGGGATCGGAATAAATAATAGTCGGAAGGGGCAATGTCTGGAGAATAAGGCGGGTGAGGTAACACATCCCAGTCGAAATCCCGTAATTTCTGACAAGTTACCATAGAAGTGTGTGGTCTGGCATTGTCGTGATGAAAGAGGACTCCGCCATTAGATGCTAATTCTGGCCTTTTCTCTTCTAGGGCAACCTTCAGACCATCCAACTGAGAACAGTATTTCTCTGAATTGATGATCTCCCCAGTAGGAAGAAATTCGTAATAAATAATTCCTTTCCAATCCCACCAAATACAAAGCAGAATCTTCTCAGGATGAAGCCCTGGTTTAGGAATTGAAAGTGGTGGTTCCCATTTGCTTTCACTGCATTTCTTTTGTCCCAAAGAGGTGTGGGTTTTTTTTTTTTTTTTTTTTTTTTTTTTTTTTTTTTTTTTTTTTTTTTTTTTTTACCGTGGAGGGAAAAAACCCAGTTACAGGCGACGGCCCACGTGCGATGGCCGACAGTGTGAGGGTCCCCGTGCCCTGAGGGGCCAGGCATACTCACTAAAAAAACCCTCCACGTGTTAGTTACATGAATCTTATACTATTTTGCGTGCATTTATTATCATGCTTCTTTGTCGGGTCCCGCATAGCACCCCGGTTAGTGTGTGGTATCTACTATGCTGGCATGCAATGCATGCGAGCGCGTCAACGTTGCCTCTTGGTGGTGACCATGAAACCTGGGCACCACCAAGTGTTAATCATGCGTTAGTATTGTTATATACATGTGGCTCAGGCCGGGTAGGCCTGTTAGTCAGTGTTGCGCGTATGTTACTTATCTATTATTTATACGTGCTTTGTAAGCCTATGTGTATTGCAATAATAAAGCTCAGGCCTTGGTGACCTGTTAGTCAGGAATTAGTAGTGGTATGGTTATTAGTGTTCTACTTATGTCCCCAGTTTCCTGGGTTTGTCAGTGGTTGGTATGTGGAATGCAGTTTCGAACTATGTGTTCGGTCGTCCTTTGTTCCGGCGTGGCCATTTGTCAGTTCCTTAATCCATGCGTTGTGTCGTCGGTGTGTCCTACTCCATCTGCAGTCACCCGCTGTCTGTGCGCCTGTAGGACACTGGTGGGAGGCCCTCTAACTCCTGGACCGCCTTGATTGATGTCAAGGGCTTGGAGGGCTATGTGCGGGCAGCGTTCTGAAAAGAGTCAGTAAGAAAAAGATTAATGAAGGGAAAGTAGGAGTGTCAGTCTGTCTGTGTCAGTCGTCCCTTATTAGGTTGTTCAGGAAGTTCTGAACGTCGTCTTTGTCGTCGTGTGTGAGTCTTCTTTCGAATAGTGATAATGGTCGCGCGTGTATGTTTATTTCTGTAGTGTAGTTTCCGAGTCGTGAGATTAGAGGATTGTGATGTATCTCTAGGTTTTTATGGGTGTCATATGCTAGCTTCTTAATGAATTCTTCAACTGTGTGCATCTTTAGTTCGCTGTGTAGTAGGTCGGTTGGTGCTGTGTGAGGTACTTTCGCTATCATTCATAATATTTTGTTTTGAAATTTCTATAGTCTTAGTATGTATGTTTTGGCGGCATACCCCCAGACTGGAGTTGCGTATGTGAATATGGGCCTTATAAGAGTTTTGTATAGCGTGAGCCGTAAGTTCATGTTTATATGGGAGTTCATGCTTATCAGGGGGTAGAGCCTGCCCAATTGGGCATTGGCTTTACCCCTGATTTGATGGACGTGCTTTTTCCACGTCAGCCCTTGGTCCATTTTGAGTCCTAGCCAGGTGACTGTGTCCGTCCACTCAATATTTTCTCCGAAGATAGAGAGTGGGGGGAGCTGGTGTTTTCCCAATCTGTGCTTAAGCTTTTAGGTGAATATTATGGCTTGCGTTTTTCTTGGGTTTACCTTAATACGCCATTTTGTGAACCATTCTTCTAGATTATTCAGGGCGTTTTGTAGTCTCAGGTGGATGAAATCCGGTTTGGCTGATTGAGTCACAATTGCTGTATCATCAGTGTAGATGTACAAGTCTGTGTAATTGGTTTTCGGTATGTCGTTCATAGTGATGTTAAAGATAATCAGCCCTAGGATACTTCCCTGAGGGACTCCCGCTTTGATTTGGCGGGGGGGTCGATAAATGGTTAACTTTCGATTGGAATTTGCGGTCATGTAGGTAGTTTGCGATGAGCTTTATTAATATGTCGTGTATGTTCAACGTTTTAAGCTTTTTGAGCAGTCCTGCGTGCCACACCCTGTCGAATGCACGTTCGACGTCGAGCAAGGGTGCTCCTGTTGATTTGCGAATGTTAAACCCGTGAGTTATGTGTTCTGTGGCTCTGAGTAGTTGAAGCGTTGTGGAGTGTTTGGCTCTAAATCCAAATTGCTCTGGGATTGTGATATTTTGTTTGATTAGTTGGCTATTGAGTCGTTTGAGTATGACCTTTTCGAGGAGTTTACCAAGAACGCTTAGAAGACTAATTGGTCTGTAGTTTTGCAGGTGAGAGGCGTCCTTGCCCTTCTTGGGGAAGTGCACCACAGTGGCAAGCTTCCATCTCTCGGGATAATATCCTTTCTCCAGTGTGTAATTGAATATATTTGCTAGCAATTTGATCGCGTCTTCCGGTAGGTTGGCAAGTGCCACGGTTGGGATTCCATCAGGGCCCGGCACTTTTCGTTTGGGCAGGTGCTTAATTATCCATTTAATTTCGCTGGGACATGTGTTTCTCACTTTATTGTGAGTTCTTAGCTCTTTGTAATTCTTTGTTTCTGTTTCCGTCTCTTCCGCAAATTGTGGGCAGGACGGACTGGTGTTCGGAGTTAGCGTAGCTTGCAGTGTGTCCGCTAGTGCATCTGCTTTTTCTTGATCCGTTGTGGCTATGGTTTGATTGTAGTGTAGGGGAGGGATTTGTACCCAGTCTCGTGTCAGGCAGCGGGCTATCTTCCACACTGAGTCTCTCTCATAATTGAGATTCTCAAGTGTGTTTTGCCATTGGCTTGTGATATGATTAGAAATTCTTTGTTGCACTAGTGTGTTTAAGTACCTGTAATACTCTTGGTCGACTATATGTCTGGACTTTTGCCATTTTCGCCTGGCTCGGTTTCGTTCTGCCATTAAGGAGGTTATATCTCGGGGAAGTTGATTATGGAACGTTTTGGGCTGGCTTGTGGGCACTGATATTACAAGTAAGTGAAGACTGAGTGTAAACATAGTGACTCATAAATTCAAACTTAAATATGAAGAATACTTCACTGTTAATAATGCTTCTGCTTTTAATATTTATACTGATATTACTGTTGCCGTTTTTATGGCCTGCTCCAATTGGAGTACTGCCCTGTTCACATTTTCGTTTGTATCTAGAGGGAACGTGGGGAGGTTTTTGCTTTGCAAACTTCTCCCAGTCTGCTTTATTGTAGTTCGGGCGTTTAAGTGGCGGGACCTTAGCCGTGTTGCCTTCTAAAGTGATTATCAGGGGAATGTGGTCTGATGACAGTTCGTGTTTGGTTTGGAGGTGAAGCCTTCGGGTTAGGTTGCGTGATAGTGCTATATCAAGTATGTCGGCTCTATCTGTTCTGTTGAATGGTATGTAAGTGGGTTCTTCCGGCGCATGGATTATTAGATCCGTTCGATTTTCAAGTCTTAATAGAGCGTTTCCAGCGGGGTTTGTCTCATTGCAGCCCCATATTTGATGTTTTGCATTGAGTTCCCCCGCTAAAAGAAATTTGTTACTTTGTTGCATCAAGTTTGATATGTCTGCTGTGTTTAGGGACCCGGGGGGGGAATGAAATGTGTAGTGTTTAACGCCCGCTTTTACTACATACAGCATTGCAGGAGGTGAACTGATGATACATGAGATGAAGATGGAGCACTGGTGGAAAGAGATGGCGGGGGAAACCGGAGGTCCTGGAGAAAACCCGCCCCAGTGCCGTGTTGTCCACCACAAATCTCACTTTGCGGTCGCCTGGGATCGAGCCCGGGCCGCCTTGGTGAGAGCCAAGCGGTCTAACCACTGAGCCACGGCGTGGCCGGGGGGGGGGGGGGGGGGGGGGGCATATGCCGCTGTTACAAGTGTTCGACAGTTGTCTAGTGTTATGTATATATTGGTAGTTTCCAGGCTTTGCAGTTGTGGTATTTGAGCTATGCCATGCATTATGTTGTGTTTTATTATTATGGCTGTGCCACCGCCATATTGGTTTCTATCTGTGCGGTGGGTGGTGTATCCCGGTATGTTGAATCGGTCCCAATTTGTGAGGTGTGTTTCTGTAACTAATGCAATGTCTATTGTGTTGTGAGAAAGTTCGAAAGTTCAGTCTTTTTTCGTCTTAGTCCTCTAGCATTCCATGTCAGTAAGTTTAAATGTCTTTGTCTGTTCATATGAATCCTGGGGTGACAAGAAGCTCTATGAAATCCCTGTAGGTGGCCATGAGGGAGCGGGCCTCCGATGAATCCTCTTCCAGCAGGGATTTGAAGATGTGGAAGCACGTCTCTTTGAAGTCGTCCTCGCTCATCCCGGTCCTCAGCATCTGGTTGTACATTTTCCTTTGGTAAGGAATCCTCTGGTCTGGTTTCTGTGCAGGTTGTTGCTGTCAGGGCCGTTGATCCCTGAGCTGCAGTCGCGGATCTCGGGGCCGGGACCTGTCTTCTCGTGCGGCTGCCCCATGCCGCACACCGGTTACAGCCGTGGGCGGCGCCCGTGCCGCAGCGGCTTCCCATGTCCCCGACACGTCAGCCGGACGCCCGTTCACCTCCCTTAGGTTGCGCGCCGCCGCAACTTGCCTTTGGTATTCCGGGCATGCCCGGTACCTGACCCCGTGGCCTGTTCCAAGGCAAAGGGCGCACTTCCTTTGGGGGGGCGGCACATCACAGCTACGCGAGTCGTGGTTCCCGGTACACTTGGAGCACCAAATCCATAACACTGCCCATAATTATGTTAGGATTTATCCCCCTGCATAGATCGTTTGTCCCAACGTGAATTGCCATTATATTTGGTTTCACCTCATTTAGTTTGAGCATCTCCGTTTGTAACAATAATTCGAACAGTAGTAAAAGAGCAAGTGGTTGCAACACTTCAGATTTTTGTTTTGATTGTTTATTTTTATTTTTAATGGAAACTGAAATGTATCTCAAGTGTAAATCATTATTTTCAGGTCAAAGAGAAAAGGTGTTATGGCAGCAAAAGTATGAATTTAAAACTAAAATAATTTAAACTCCTTGTATTAAAAAATGTACTATTTACTGTTTGCCTGGATCTTAGTTATACAAACAAGGAAAAATGAAAATTATAGATGGTGTGTGAGATTCGAACCTTAGCATTCTGCTATCGATGATCAAACTTTTAATGCCTAGAACTGCTTGGACATTTTGAAACAATAGTTTAATGCTGTTTTTCTTATATGCTGTCATATAGAGAATATAGTGCCCATTTATATTCTGTTTAATCCATTTTTTTTTAACCTTGATTGAAACAAAAACAAGGAGCTTCGCTTCCTGTCAGGTAGCGGGGTTATGTGAGGGAAATTGTGGGTAGGTTTATGCAGATCCCGCGTTAAGCACTCTGGTGATTATCGTTAATTTCTAGCAGCATGGATCATGCTGCCTGGCGTAAGTGTATAAGGCCAGGATGGCAGGCATGGCTTGCGCCCTGGAGGCCAAACTGGGGAGTCAGGGTGGATTTTGTCGAGGTGTGCTCGGTGCTAAAAGTTCAGTCGGCGAAGATGGTCCAAGTATGGGTTAACTGTTAGGTTGATTGCTCTGATTTGTTCGCCGATGGTGTGTTTGTGGTTGTAAGAGTCGTGGTGGGCTTGCACTGCTCGAACGATCCTGTGCAGGTCGAGCTAGTTTTTGTCTAGTCCGTTGGCTAAGGTCTGAAGTGTAGATGGGATGTCCATTGTAGCAGATTGGTGTGTTTGCATGATGAGTGGCTCGAGGTTATGGTAGTTGTCTTCAGTTTGTGAAAGTTTGTTGATGAGATCCTCCATTCCATCCAGGCGGGCTGAGAATTTTGCGAGTTCCGATGTGAAGAAGGTCTGAAAGGTGTTGAAGCGCTCCGCTGTCGCGTCTATGATGGTTTCCTCGAGTTGTGTGATTATCTCTGCGGTGTCAGGTGCTGTGTCCGTGGAGGTCGTCTGGATGGTCGTGGCGGCGGAGGCGAGCTGCATCTCCAGTGCAGCCAGGTGGTAGTTCGTGTTGTGAAGTTTGGTCTGGATCTTGGTTGAAGCAGTCCTGAGTTCCTCGCAGAAGGCTGGCGTAGGTGGTGAGGAATGGCCAGAGACAGGAGCTGCTGGTGTGGTGGTTCTGCGCCTGTTGTTCGGGTTGAGTGGGCACTGTGCCTGACCTGTGTAGTGGCCAAGGCCATCGCAGGTGGCACAGTAGCGTTGGCGGCGGCGAAGGTCATAGCGCGTGCATTCGAATGTCAGTGCTGAAGCACCGCAATAGTGGCACCGAGATGGAGCGTTGCACGTTGTGGCGTCATGTCCGTAGGCACAGCAGCGTCGACATGTATGGTGACGTAACGCTCTGCTAGCCTCGAATCTGAGACACTGCCCTAACAAGGGCAGGCCCGTCCTCAAGGCAGCCTCGTAGTCTGTCATGTCGGCGAGCTGCAGCTGGACAAGGTTAGAAGGCCCATGGCGTGTGTTGATTCTGGTGGCCTTCAGAGTAGAGGGCCAGAGCTGTTGAGCGGCAACGAGTATGTAGCGGATCGGCAGATCTCGTGGGACCCCGCGGATAACTGCCGAGTGCAGTGCGGCATGTTCCGGAGTGTAGACGGCGTAGGGCTCCTTTGTTGGGAGCAGCGAAGGACCTGCGGCTAGAGAGGAACAGAGGACTTCTGCGTAGGTTAGTTGGCTTGAGGTGGCTGCGATGCGCGGAGACTGGCTGGCTGGTGTGGCTGCTGAGTGTGCTGGAGTTGCTTCCTGCTGCATGGACGTGGAGTCTGCTAATGCGGGCCGAGAGTGTCCGGCAGCCTGGCATGTGAGCGGTGGGCTCGACGGGCGGGCGGTGACTGGAGCCGAATCAGCGCTGGCCCAGAACTTTCCTCTAGGCTCGGCGGCCGGCTCGCCCCCCTCTTGCCAGTACCGGCAGAGAGGCGAGAGATGGTGCCCGAGAGGTGGCTGGTGAACTGCTGGCAGATGAAGGCTGCGGCGACTAGCTTCGTTGCCCGGCTAGGTTGCTGCTTCTTCTTGGCGGTGTTCCTCTCCTTGCCGACGTTCCTCTTTCTCATGGTGTTGTGGCGAGTGCCCAGGATGTATTTATACTTCTGGTTTTAATCTTTTGTTTTACTTGAAATGATTTTATAATTGAAGATTGTGAGCAACACTAACATGAATCAATCAATACATTGCTTTAATGCTTGTAAGAGCCTGTTTGTGACTTTGACTAAGTTTGGAAGCATAAGTGAACTTAGTTTCTGAAAATGGCCAAATATTATTGGACCTATCTTTGATAGGGCTTAACCACTTTAGTGATTAGATTCAGGGAGGGGGGGTGTGTTAGAATGATGGTAGTGAAGCAAGACTGCTCAACAGCATTGCTTAGGGTGCAGTGGCCCTTATGCACCGCTAGTGTTATGTATTTTCAAAAGAATCTGTTATTTGTTGTGGTTGGAGTTGCAATTCTGAAATCCAAGCATCCCTTTAATGATTGTATAGAAATTCAGTTTTTGCTTCTGGTGGAATTGCTTCTGTTTTACCAGAAGCCTGTTATTGTGCTGCTTGAACGGTTACCATGGATTTATCTTTGGTAATAGATACCTCTCAGATAATGCACTGATTATTCTTGTAAGAGTGAGAGGGGAACTGTTGTGTGTCTCGGATCTCTGCTAAACACCAATGAATGCAACACTTCAGTCCAAGGAATTCGCAGGAATCACAAATGAAAGATAAATGGTCACTCCACGTGGAGTAATCAGTGCGTTATCTGAGAGGTATCTATTACCAAAGATAAATCCATGGTAACCGTTCAAGCAGCACAACATTACCTTATAGCCTGTATGCTATACATGGAACCTGGCAATACTTCAAGCATTGTCTGAAGTTATCCCCAAGAACCCAAATGAGGACACTCATATTGTGTGGCAAGTGATTGTAACCAGGGGTCCCAGCTTACTTATATTTATTTTATTTATTTAATAAAGTGACAAGCACAAATGAACAATGTCAAAATCATATAGTTATACAAAATTGGTTTCATAAGAACTTATCTATTAAAAAACACACACATTTGGCCACACTGTGGCTGAGTGGTTAGACTGCTCAGCTCTCACCAAGGCAGCCTGGGTTTGATCCCAGGCAACCACAAAGTGTGATTTGTAGTGGACAACTCAGCACTGGGGCGGGTTTTCTTCAGGATCTCCATTCCCCCCCCCCCACCACCATCTCATTCCACCGGTGCTCCATCTTCATCTCCTGTATCAGTGTCACCACCTGCAGTACTGTATGTAGGAAAAGCGGGCGATAAACACTACACATTTTCATTTCACAGAGACATATACACACATATTCTCACACATTCACACTCTCTTACTATCACATTTACTTCCTAACTCTCTTACATTCACTCCGAGTCTCACATTTGTACACTTTACTCTCACATTCACACTTAAACACTCGTTCTTACATTCACATTATCAAGATTCAAAAAAATCCATCTAGGTTTACCTCTAGGAGCAGTACTTAGCACTACTCTATTCAATATCTATATAAATGATCTGCCCAAACAACTTCAACGAACAGGCATCAACACTGCATTGTATGCAGATGACTTAGTAATTTGGAAATCAGGCAAACTTGAAATTCTAAAGACAAATATTCAAAATTCTTTGAATGCCCTTAAACAATGGTGTTCTAAAACCCTCATGGAAGTAAATACTGTGAAAAGTAACTATCAGCTCTTCTCTCTAAGAAAGAAACAACCAGTATTACCTTAAGTTATGATAATATCAAATTAACCAGAACAGAAAATGCTCAATATCTTGGAATATTGTTTGACAAAAAACTAACTTGGAAAAAACATATTGAAAAAATTAGAGATAAAGCAATTAACCGTTTTAAGATATTAAAAAGACTTGCAGGAACTAAATGGGGTTGTTCAAGATCTACATTAAATACTACATATAATACATATATAAGGCCAGTTCTTAATTACTGTGGAGAAGTACTGATAACATCATCATCTTCAACTTCCATGATACTGGAGCGCACACAAAATCAAGCTCTTAGGTTAATTACTGGAACTATAAAAACTACTCCTATAATAACCTTACAAGCATTTACATGTAACAGACCCATAATGACAGATTTAGAAATGCAAGCCCTTTTAACATATGAAAAGCTCTTAAGAATTCCAGAGAATAATAAATGGGTAAAACAACACACATCCACCTTCAGTTTGAAAACTCAATTAGGCTTCATACAGAAAGTTCAACAACTAAGAAATAAACTAAATTACCCATCCAAAATAGAACCTTTCATGTCTCTTAATAACCCACTGAACATCATTGAATTAGAATACTACCTAGATTTACTTGATGTTTATAAAGAAGGAATACTCATCTACAGAAGCTAAAGCATATGCCCTTGAAACCATAAATGTAAGATATCCTGTTGACAAATGGACACACATCTATACAGATGGCTCTCTTTACAATCAAGAAGATGGAGCAGGAGCAGGAGCTACCTGTAAATTCTTTTCTCTCTATAAGCATGTTGGAATTTACTTAACAAGTTTTGATGGAGAAATTGATGCAATTTATACTTCCTTACAAAATCTATTTGCCTGGACAAATAAGCTTACCAACATAGTTTTCTTAACAGATTCTAAAGCAGCTATTCAGGCTATTATTTCAAATGACAGCCCAAAAACCGAAATGATAAATGAAATTCATAATATGATTAAACATCTTCAAAATTTAAATATGCGTATAGTTTTCCAATGGATACCATCTCACTGTGGAATTTCTGGCAATGAGCAAGCAGATATGTTGGCCAAGAAGGGTTCCAAAATATCTCAAACAACGAAACAAAATATCCCCTATGAAACAGTTAAAAGATTAATCAAAAACATCTTCACAAAACTATATAACAACTATCTAGTTTCCTCTGAAAAACTTAATTGGAAAGATCTCCAAAACAAACTAAAGACAATTGCAGAACTACCTCGAAAATCTTCAGTAGCAATGTTCAGATTAATCACAGGCCACGATTGTTTGAATGGACATTTATTCAAGGTTGGATTAACAACTTCTCCACAGTGCTGTTTGTGGTAAAGACGATTTAATGAACATCGATCATCTAACTGTATGTGAAAATCTCCAAAATCAAGATCTAGTCTCCAAATATTGGGAAGCAAGAAGAAAAATGAATTTATTATCAAATTCTGAGCATTAAATACACACACACACACACACACACACACACACACACACACACACACACACACACACACACACACACACACACACACACACACACACACACACACACACACACACACACACACACACACACACACACACACACACACACACACACACACACACACACACACACACACACACACACACACACACACACACACACACACACACACACACACACACACACACACACACACACACACACACACACACACACACACACACACACACACACACACACACACACACACACACACACACACACACACACACACACACACACACACACACACACACACACACACACACACACACACACACACACACACACACACACACACACACACACACACACACACACACACACACACACACACACACACACACACACACACACACACACACACACACACACACACACACACACACACACACACACACACACACACACACACACACACACACACACACACACACACACACACACACACACACACACACACACACACACACACACACACACACACACACACACACACACACACACACACACACACACACACACACACACACACACACACACACACACACACACACACACACACACACACACACACACACACACACACACACACACACACACACACACACACACACACACACACACACACACACACACACACACACACACACACACACACACACACACACACACACACACACACACACACACACACACACACACACACACACACACACACACACACACACACACACACACACACACACACACACACACACACACACACACACACACACACACACACACACACACACACACACACACACACACACACACACACACACACACACACACACACACACACACACACACACACACACACACACACACACACACACACACACACACACACACACACACACACACACACACACACACACACACACACACACACACACACACACACACACACACACACACACACACACACACACACACACACACACACACACACACACACACACACACACACACACACACACACACACACACACACACACACACACACACACACACACACACACACACACACACACACACACACACACACACACACACACACACACACACACACACACACACACACACACACACACACACACACACACACACACACACACACACACACACACACACACACACACACACACACACACACACACACACACACACACACACACACACACACACACACACACACACACACACACACACACACACACACACACACACACACACACACACACACACACACACACACACACACACACACACACACACACACACACACACACACACACACACACACACACACACACACACACACACACACACACACACACACACACACACACACACACACACACACACACACACACACACACACACACACACACACACACACACACACACACACACACACACACACACACACACACACACACACACACACACACACACACACACACACACACACACACACACACACACACACACACACACACACACACACACACACACATTCAAACACTTTTACTAATCACACTCAATCATTCACTCTCCAGAAATATCCTTGTACATTAGTGCTAAGAGTATAGAAGTTTATTTATATTATAAAATGCTTTGTGTTACAAATCTTTTTAATACAGTTTTAAATTTTCTACTATTACACATTTTTTATGTCAGTTGCAAGGACATTGTAGAATTTTATTCCCATGAAAGAAGACATTTTTTCAGAAAAGTATAGTTAATGATTGATGATTGTTAAATTATCTGTATGTCCAGTATTGTTATTCTGTCTATGAGAGTTGGTTGCTAGGAGGAAATGTATTTTCTTAACTGCAGAATATTTGATAGAATAAATTTAGGGAGGGTTAGGATTTTTAACTGTGTAAATGTTTTGCAACATGGTTCATAGTTAGCTATTAGTCTTATCACCAAACTGCTGAGATGACAAATGCCCTTGAAAATGTTCCAGTTTAGAAAATGTAGCAAGTAAAGGTTGTGTAAAGATAGTGTGGCTCATTTCAGATTCTACACAGTTCATCATATTGTAACGGGAGCGTTGGAGCACCCTGTAACCAGCTGGGAACGGAAGGCAGGGGGGAGGACCGCTTTAGCCACACCTCCTCCTCGTTTGTCTGGTAGTGGTGACAGGCTGACAGGCTGTGGTCAGGGGAAAAAATGACTGTGTCGCCTGTTTTTCTCTACACCTGTTTCTCGATCTTTCGTTTACTGGAACAGTCTCCTGGTCACTAGAAACCGGCGATATTCCGATATAAAGAGGGTTACAGACAGACAGAGTGAGTTAGTCAGTTGTTGGTTTGAGTTGGTCAATCAGTTGGTTAGTGAGTGTGAGCGAGAAGACAGTCGCAGTTCTTGGTGTAAGAGTTAGTCAGTGACGTGTTAATGAACGAAAGGATTGTGCAACGGAAGACTGTACGAACTGTGTATGAGTATCGGAGTTTATGTAATCGCGAGTACAAGTGAAGTCGTAACGGACGAACGGGTAAATTGTAATTGTGTGCAGCAAGTAATTTTGTGTAATTGGCAAGTGTTAAACTGTAAGTCGGTGGAAATAAAGAACATTGTTGAGTGGTGTAATTGGACTTTTTATTCCACGAACCCACAAAGTCACACTGGTGTCAGGAAGCGGGAAAACAACATCACCGAACATTACAACGATGGAGGCAGCATTAGAAAAGATTTTAGCGGAACTAACAGAGATACTGGAGACTAGAAATAACCTGGCCGCGGAACTGAAACTAATCAGGACGGCTAGGGACAACATCGCCGAGAAGATGGAACAAATGAAGGCCGACTTAACCACGGAAATGAGAGCAGCGAATGACGGTCTGGCTACCGAAATGAAGGTGGCGAACGAGGCTCTCGCCGCCAAGTTTGAGGAACGGTTGGCCGGCGTGGGGGATGACGTCGCGAACCTGGGCAAGCGGAAGAGTCAAGTAGACGACCGCCTTAATGACTTAGAGGAAAAGGCCGACAACATCGCAAAACCCCTCACCCGCCTGACGGAGGAAAACCGGCCTTATGTGTGGACGGAGGACGCCGAAGACGCTTTCCAGCACCCGAAGGGGACCCTGTGCAGTGCTTCAATTTTGGGTTTCCCACAACCGGGTGGCGCCTTCATTGTGGACACCGACGCCAGCGACCATTGCATTGGAGGTGTCCTATCGCAGATCCAGGACGGCCACGAGCGCACAAGAGTGGAAGAGGAGGAGCGTGCCGCAGCAGTCCGAGTAGTTGTGGCAGTGCCTGCTGAAGGCTGGGATAGCGCAGGCCTGAGGAGGGAGCAGCTGGCGGACGCAGACTTGGGGCCACTCTTGAGGGAAGTGGACGCAGGGACGAGGCCAACCTGGGAGGACATCGCACCGAGGAGCGCCACCTACAAGTCGCACTGGGCCCAATGGGACTCGTTGAAGACCAGAGAGGGCGTGCTGTTCCGGGTATGGGAGTCACCCGATGGGAAGGCGCAGAGAGAACAGTTGGTACTTCCCCGGAGCAAGGTCCCGGAAGTCTTGGAGGAAGTGCACGCCGGTACTTCAGGAGGACACCTGGGAGCGAACCGAATGATTCACAAACTACGGCAGCGCTACTTCTGGCTGAGACTCCGAGCAGATGCTGGTGGTACACCTGGACCGCCTCGCACGCTACGTTGGGGCTGTTCGGGGGCGAACAGCTTTGAGGAGGGAGCAGTGTAACGGGAGCGTTGGAGCACCCTGTAACCAGCTGGGAACGGAAGGCAGGGGGGAGGACCGCTTTAGCCACACCTCCTCCTCGTTTGTCTGGTAGTGGTGACAGGCTGACAGGCTGTGGTCAGGGGAAAAAATGACTGTGTCGCCTGTTTTTCTCTACACCTGTTTCTCGATCTTTCGTTTACTGGAACAGTCTCCTGGTCACTAGAAACCGGCGATATTCCGATATAAAGAGGGTTACAGACAGACAGAGTGAGTTAGTCAGTTGTTGGTTTGAGTTGGTCAATCAGTTGGTTAGTGAGTGTGAGCGAGAAGACAGTCGCAGTTCTTGGTGTAAGAGTTAGTCAGTGACGTGTTAATGAACGAAAGGATTGTGCAACGGAAGACTGTACGAACTGTGTATGAGTATCGGAGTTTATGTAATCGCGAGTACAAGTGAAGTCGTAACGGACGAACGGGTAAATTGTAATTGTGTGCAGCAAGTAATTTTGTGTAATTGGCAAGTGTTAAACTGTAAGTCGGTGGAAATAAAGAACATTGTTGAGTGGTGTAATTGGACTTTTTATTCCACGAACCCACAAAGTCACAATATTTGTGATTGCCAAGCTCTCTGATGGTTATTTTCTATAATTCAAACATTTTATTTAAGTTTGTTACTGTGTATGCTCTCATTAATTCCAAATGAAATATGTGAGCAGATTAAGGAATAATAAATCATTTTGGTTGTAACTTTAATTATGTGTTTCGTTACCTATTTCAGAGCAAAAGGTGTTTTCTAAAATGTTTTCGTAGCTTTTCAATGTGGTTTGTGAATGAAGGTGATTTGGCTAAAGTAAATCGTAATAGTTTTATCTTCTTCAATATTTTAATTGGTTTCCCATGTGTAAGTTAATCTGGAAGTTAGTGTGTTTTGTTCCAAACACCATTAATTCACATTTTCTGGGTGTTTCAAACATATTTGAGTCTGTAAAGCTTGAAATAATGTTATTTGTAGTGTCATTGATGGTGTTCTCTCTAGAATAGTGGTCTTCCTATAAAGAATGAGTAATAGAGGTTGCTAAAATAATCCCTGTGTTACTCTATGGGTTAGTTGTATGGTCGACGCTACTTTTATACCATGGGGGGGGGGGGGTGAGGGCTTGTAGCCAGCAAGCATGGTGGTGTGATCTCTGTTTTATGTAACTATATGTTTGTGGATGCCTTTGAAGGGCATTCTTATATGTTTACTGTGTTGCATATTATATATTCTATATGGACCTTATTCATGTAAATTGGCTGTACTGTAGTTTACAGTTCTCCATTATAATTTTATGAGAAATTTGGAAAATATTACTTAGAAAATTACATTTACAAGATGCAATATGTTAGCTTTTAAATTCATCATTTAAATAGAAATATGACATTTTGTAGCACCTCAAACAAAGATCTGAGAAAGTTTGGTTCCAATAGTTTGGTTTTCAATTAATTTAAAAATACATTCTTTTTTTGGTATTTTACCAACAATTCCAGAAATAACACAAGCCATGACTTCTTTATTTGTGAAGTAACCTGTGAAAAATAAAATGAAGCCGTATTTCATACCACTTTGAACAGGGTTCTGGAGAAATTTGGCTTAATTGCTTATGAATTGATGACGAATTTGTGTTGTATTCTATGTGATGGACATAGTGATGTATATATGACATATTCTATGTGAAGGCAATACTTGAAGTGGTTAATTTAACTAAGCACAAGATATGATTTCATATGTTCTTAAGTATGTATATTTTAATGAAAATGTGAAACATGATACTTATAAAATTCTGTGTTTTTGTATCTGACTTGATGCACAAGTCTTAGTGTTGTCTAGGTACAAATGCATTTTTGTATAAACTATCAAACTGAATTCTGATATATTTGTATATTATAAACCGGCTATCATTATTTAAAGTGAGGGCACCAGAATTTAGAAAGGGATTACTCGCCATTGTGCCATACTCATTACCAAGAAGTCATGAATTCAGTTGATTAGAAAATAGTTGCTGTCTAGGTAATCTAATGTGTTATGCATTGAGAAGAAAATGATTTTAGATAGGGTTTTAATGAAAAATAATCTTTCAATTTTTTTGGAGTTGCACTGTCTAAATATTAAATGTGTTTGAAATAGTTATGAATAAAAGTGTTGTTAAAAGTGAAGCTATTTCTATTGAGACTTATTGAGTCATACTTTATTAAAAGTTCACTCACGTCACGTTAAGAACAGGAATGTTTCCCAGACTGTCCCAATCCCAGTCTTTTAATACTAAGCAGTGTTGTTTCTCAATGTAATACAGAACAAAGTTAAATTGTAATTGTGAAGCGATGTTTTGAAATTACTGTGCATATAAGATGTATTTCTGTATGTGACATTGTGAGCAGATGTGTAAATCTATCTAGTATCATCTTAGTAATAACTTGCATTTATTTTATTTTGTAAGAAATTATATTTTCAAAATGCTAAATAATGTTGTAGTTCCTGTAAGATTTCAAATAAAGGAATTGAATATGATGTAGCTGTAGTTGCATTACTACTTTTATGATGTTTGAAACTTTAATAGCTCCAAATACAAAGCACATTCATGAAACAAGTTTCACTGTGGCCATGTACAGAAACAAAACACAGTGTAATTGAAACATTTATTGGAACAGATACGAGAAGTGTTGAGCTTTTCCAGCATATTAACTACCCAAATTCAGACATTTTTGTGATACCATGGGTCCAACTTTTGTATCCCTATGTCATAGAAGTTTACTGCCTAGGATTGGAACCATTGAATGACACCTATCTCCTCTCTGTCAGACTGAAAATGTCCACTCTGACCGTACAGAAATTTGAGGTTCTGGAACACATGCAGGTCATTGGAAGTGAAGTTTAGGGTGGATGATCAAACACCTCCCCACCTGATTGTTTGCAGGAGCTCTGTTGTCCATTTAGCTATGTGTGGCTGTGAACGTTATGTTGTAGCAAGACAATACCTGCACTAATTTTTCCACACCACTTTATCTAAATGACCATTTGCAATTTCTGCAGTATTTTTCAGTAATGCTCATCATTCACTGCCTCACCTTTAGTCAGACATTTGACAACCAAAACTGTCTGCTCTAGAACACTGAACACAACACTTTTTATGCTAACACATTCTGCTTGAATCTCATCTTGCAAGGACTGCCACTGTGATGCTAATGCCTTGACAGCTGGTTGGTTTATGAAGAATTGTGGGCAACCCACATTTCATCATCTGTGATGATCTGGTCCAGGAATTTGTTAATATCATTATGATACTCCTGCAGAAATGTGAAGGCTGACCTCATGTGCTTTGTGTTCTGGAGTTGCTTTGGCACCACCCTGACAACCAATTTCCAGAACAACAGTTGCTCTGTGACAATTTAATGCAACAAGAAGCAGCATATATATGGGAACTGGATGCTGATTTCCATGATTGTGAAGCGACGATTCTCTGTAGTGAAGTCCCACACAAGCTCCACAAGGCTGCTGTAACAAAGTTCATCATGAACATTTTGGTGACCTTCAAAGTCTGTGCTCTTCTGTGCTTTGAAACACTTTTATCACCAAATGTACTTCATACTGGATGAGAGCTGGAATACGAGTCACCATACGAAGCTTCTGTTGAAGTGAAGTTCTACTGCTGCATACACAATGCCATGATCAGAGATAAGAGTTTTGTTCTTAACGATTTTTTCGCAAATTTTCGTGAATTTTCTTTTTTGAGAATAATATTTTTTAGCGATAAATGGGAACATTTCTATTATTTTTAGTCTGCAAAGAAAAATTTACATTAATTTCAAATTGCATAAATATAACTTTAATTTAACATTCATGTCTTCATAGCATGAAGCTAGAGGTCATGAATAAAATGTTTACAAATTTAACGAAAGCAAGATAAAATTTAACACTTAACAAAGCCAATACATGACATCATGCGCACTGAAATAACAGCTAAGCGGTGCAACAATAAACTGACACTACAGCATCCGACTGGTCCGTGATACTGAGAACTGTTTGTGGTATGCTAACTGGAAATGTTATTTATTGGATACCACACTGCACAGCAAAAACTCATAATATGCTGACTAAAGGTACTGAGAAGGTAATGAGCTTCTAGGAAGCTACTCTCAGACATTACATTAACATGAAAATATTGTCCCTCAGGGCTTAAGAATGTGTTCCGAAATGCTTCTTCTTCTTCTTCTTCTTCTTCTTCTTCTTCTTCTTCTTCTTCTTCTTCTTCTTCTTCTTCTTCTTCTTCTTCTTCTTCTTCTTCTTCTTCTTCTTCTTCTTCTTCTTCTTCTTCTTCTTCTTCTTCTTCTTCTTCTTCTTCTTCTTCTTCTTCTTCTTCTTCTTCTCCTTCTTCTCCTTCTTCTCCTTCTTCTCCTTCTTCTCCTTCTTCTCCTTCTTCTCCTTCTTCTCCTTCTTCTCCTTCTTCTCCTTCTTCTCCTTCTTCTCCTTCTTCTCCTTCTTCTCCTTCTCCTCCTTCTCCTCCTTCTCCTCCTTCTCCTCCTTCTCCTCCTTCTCCTCCTTCTCCTCCTTCTCCTCCTTCTCCTCCTTCTCCTCCTTCTCCTCCTTCTCCTCCTTCTCCTCCTTCTCCTCCTTCTCCTCCTTCTCCTCCTTCTCCTCCTTCTCCTCCTTCTCCTCCTTCTCCTCCTTCTCCTCCTTCTCCTCCTCCTCCTCCTCCTCCTCCTCCTCCTCCTCCTCCTCCTCCTCCTCCTCCTCCTCCTCCTCCTCCTTCACGGCATGGGCGGAGTGCCCGTTCCGTCTCGCAATAATTGCTCCTATCTCTTTTTAGGTCTACCAACATCTCTCTTTCCTTGTGGCTGATATTGGAATACAATCTTAGGCAGTCTTGTTTCGGACATTCTTTGTATATGCTGCATCTATTACTTTTGATATTTTTAAATTTTGCTGCTTATGGAGTCTACGTTGAGTTCCTTTCTTATGTCTTCATTCCTTATTCTATCCGTTCCGAAATGCCCGAAAGTTAAAAAACAAATACAAACAATACCCTCACTGAAAACCACCCAGATTTAGAAGCTAAAAGTATTCCCATTGCCTGTACTGACATGCTGGTTTAGCTGGTTTAATTCAATAGTTAACATTGCCAGCTATTTTGATGCAATTGTCGATTTCTTTTCTAATAGAAAAGCTTTCAATTCCTTTGGTAATTTGTTAAATGATCATTTTTGCGATGCCAATGCTGCAATATTGTAAAGGTACAACATCAATAATATTTGTTTCTGAAAATTGCAGATTGATAATAGATCCAATATTAGAATTTCAATAAAAAAAAGAAAAAACTGTGGCTCATCTTGTTTTATACTGAATTAACTCGCTGAGAACCAAATGTGAAATATTAGAGATTAGTCACTTTGGAAACAGAGTAAGTGCACTTGTAGATCATATCATGGATCCCAGCATTAGAGAAGCAGTAGAAGAGAATCTAAAAGTTTGCTGCCGTATGACTTTGTCTAAATTAAACTCCATTATGGCAAAAGAAACTGATGATATAACAATGAAAGCTTTAGATCATTTGATTGAGCCTTCTAGGCTAGTTACTAAATTAAATATAGGTGATGTAAGTCCTGTAATAGCAGAATTTAAACAGGATTCTTTTAAAACCATTGGTGTTACTTGTGATTCTGATTTGCTTCTTTGTTACAAAGAGCTTTGTGACACTGTTGAACAGCAAAGCCGTGGTGGTAATGATAACAGATTAGATGTAGTAACAGCATTCTTGGCATTGATGGCAAAAGCTGATTCTTACCGCAATTTCTTTGAAAAGTCCCTTCATTGTCTTTGGTTGCTGATATCAAACAGTGACAGCGAGATTTTTCTCTACATATAACTTAGTTGTGACAGACAACAGAACAAATATGAAAAGCGAAAGTATCACTTGTATACTGCAGTTTGGCGATGTCTGATGTGTGATATTTGATCTTATTCATGTTACCTACTATCTGCTGATTTCAAATAAAGTGTTTTCATTTGGAAAAAAGGGGTTTTAACAGTTGTACTACTCTAGTTACCTGTTACTTTTCATTTGAGACACTTCATTACTCATTAATTCTTCCCCAAAATTTTGTGCGAAATTAATGCAAATTTATGGTAAAAAAAACACAAAACACCACAAATTAAAATTATTAACGCAAATTTTATAAATAATTGTCACCACAGAATCTTGCCTCTGGCCATGATATTTCATTATGTACACAGTCCATGCAACATATGGTTTGCGAGCTGTGAGATGAGTGAAAAAAATGTTCCATAAGTAATCTAAAATTTGCTACTGCAGCTTTACGTGGGATTTCTGGAATAATTTCTGGATTTTTAATTAAAATGTTCCATTTTTTTATCTTTAGTTTTGTTGTTTGGAAAAGTTTTTTTTTTTTTTTTTTTACTTGTTCCATTTATACCCCGTCTTTAACTACAATGGTCATATCGGTGGCCGTTCTCCTTTGGAACATATCAAAGCTGTTAACTCGTATTCGTTAGGTTTTTTAATCATTACATCACACACACATTCACACTCTCATTCATACTTCCAGACTCTGGGGAAGATGGGGAATTATCTTGGTCGGAGAAAAATCCCCATCCCCACTGCCGGGAATCGAACCCGGGACCCCTAGCACGGCAGGCAGGTGTGTTTGGAAAGTTGTTAGCCTGAGAAAGAAAACATTTAATTTAACCCAACCTTTCTCTTCCCCCCACTAAGTCACTGGGAGCCACATCTGGTAAGGCAACAGTTAAAAGTGCTAGTCATGCAACTTATGACTGCAATTTGAGTGTTGTTGTTGACTTATGGCACTGGGGATTAGTTGATTTGCATCATTTTCCCCCTGGTTTCCCAATATAAAGCCTGTAGTTTCTCACTTTTGTGACCATTACATTTGTCCAAATGATGTTTGTTCATGATGACATTCTCTTTACAGATAGTGCACTTGGGTGTAGGTATGCAGTGTATTTTATAAAGGTGTTTTGCAAGACAATCATGGCCAAGGAAGCATGCCTGTGTTGTAGTCCATTAGCGTTATCCAATTTGGGTGTGCACATGTACAATTTTGGTAGAAATAAACTGTTCTTTAACGTATGACTGCAATTTAAATGTGCACATGTACAATTTTTGTAGAAATAAACTTCTTTAACAAATACAGATGTTTGGCCTTCATATTATTCAACTACTTCAGCAAAACTCCATAGTGCTTTTCGTTTTATTCTAACAACACTACACCATGGGCATTTCAGGAGATAGTGGGCATCATTTTTCCTGCTGAAGGAATCTTTTTGGAACTCTAAGGTATGCTTTCACTCAGTTGCACCCATTGCTTGAACTGCTGACATGTGGTAGTAAATCCATGTTTCATCAACAGTGATGTAACATTGTAAGAGATCAATTGAGTTGCATCTGAATATATCCTGTACTCCTATAAAATGCTGATATGGATGTCCAGGTTAAAATGCTGCAAACCGATATGGACATGTATAGACATCCTGCACATACATGCATTTAATGCTTATTTAACGCCAATTATTTTTATCTTCCTATTTTACAATAAATTTAAGTTAGTTCTATAAGAGATGAAAACTTAGCGTTAGATGTTTCTTTTTAATTGGTATACCTCAAAACCTGGATAAACACACAAGGGCACATATTCAGATTTACAGCAAATAATATTGGTTTCCTTGTGAACTTATTTCATGTGACACACTAGACACTTTCGAAATGGCCGCAGCTTTTTAGGTTGTGGGTGGTATCCCTTTAGGAAAGAGTTTTCTCTCAAGTATGAGGGGTACTGCAGTGGTGGATTTCTTACCCCAAATATGAAGAGGCCTCTGAATGGTATAGTACCCAATTAGGTTATGAGCTATTGTTATGCATAAGTTCAGGTAGGTCATTGTCTTGCATGAATTTAGAGCTCTGCAAATTACTGAACAATTGTGCATGGTTACATCCACCTGGTGTAAAAATACTTTTTTATAACATTTAACTGTTTTTCATAAAGAGGGATAGCTTGTAATAACTAACCCACAACACCCATATTTAACCCATTATTTCCCCTAAAAATGAAGCAGCTAACATGCCATCTGTAGATCAGTACATGTCTAATGTAGGTTTACAAGTAACATGCACACTGTTCACTTCTGAATTCTCTTCTTAGGCCCTAAATTGGGTCAGGGCTTCCTTCATCCTACTCTCATATACATTTGTTTCCATAACAGTGAGAGACACTAGGTCAGCAGTAAACAAAAAAAAATTGTGAAAATGTCAGTTTGTTGGATATCAGAACTTAGCTGTACACCAGAAAATATGCTTATTTGTCTATATGTCTATTTCTGTTAGTTATTTTGACCACTGCACAATGTTGATTCTTCACAAACACCTGAGGGAAGCGGGTCATATTTTTTCCTCACTTCTACCTGTTTCCTCAATAACTCCCTCATAATCACCATCAATATCCAAATCATGTCAAACAGCAAAGCATCCTCCACATTTTCTAAAGTGATATCAGAAGCCTGTGCACATCGTACACAAGCTAATTTATTTGCTATATATTTGGATAAGTCATAGTTAACACTGAAATTATAACACTTTCAATGTTTTATTTATTTAACTCAATATTAATAAGAAATCACTTTGAACACTGAATGAGTATAAAGAACTAAAATACTGAGCGAAAACAGCTGCATAAGGCTACCATAAACTTCAGTTGTGAAATACTGTAATAGGAGGTACATACAGATACTGACAGAGAGGTTTGTTTCTTTCTCGAACGCACGCCTGTGACACAACATATACAATGATTATTACTTAGTAGCATAAACTAAAACCTTGAAACTTGTATTGCTGTACTTTTTTTTATTTGTAATTTACGTCCTTCAACATTAAGTCATATCGGACGATGAATGGAATGGGTGAAATGATGCCTAAATGAGCCCAGGGTCCAGAGAGCTTAGAGTTACCCAACATTCATCTTTCAGTCCCTGGAAAATACCTTATCCAGATAACTCACTCTGACCGAGATTCGAACTCGGGACCTCTTAAACATGAGGCAGACTCGCTACCATCTATGCTACCGAGGCGGGCATATATGCATATTGTTTGTATACTCTTAAAACAAAATGAATCCGATATAAGATGCGTTCAATGCAAAGAATGTTCTTTTTCTACAGTGAAACAAAGTAGTGAAATTACAAAGATTTATTAATATAGTCTACTTTATTGATACTGTTAATGTACACTGCTTCCAATGGGCTTTAAACCAGTTTTTGTTTTGTTTATATAACGTAGTAAATATGGAAGATACAAGTGTGTATTTATGAAGCATTTTTACAGAATTTAACAATTTAAATGTCTTGTTCTGTTTATTGGGTATCCATTCCTGGCTCGTGAATGGTTTAAATGGCCATCGCTGAAGTGATTAACAGACAGTTAAACGCAGCACCTATTATACTGACAACTTTCTTATGTGGAAATGCTCATGCAAAATGTTACTGTATTTAATTAGTCATTGCAGTATCACCAAGCTTAAATACAATGATTGATCTGTCATTTATGATGCTTGTTTTAGTGATAGAAGTTATTGGCATTTCATCAGTAATGTCATTCTCTGTGATCTAGTGATAACATGCTAGCCTCTGGTTTCCAAGGTCATGGGTTCAAACAGTGGAGGGCAGTGTACTTTTTAGGTATAAAAATCCTTAGCATGACTTTCTTCAGAAGGGAAGAAAAGCCAATGGTCCTGGGTTGTCAATTTACGGCACATAAAGGAACCTCTAGTCTGATAAAGAGGCCTCTGAGCAAAAAGTGGTATTTCATACCCAGTATACCTATGGAATGGCATCTTAAGAAGCATAGCAGTTAGAGTGACCAGAAATAAAATACAATTTCCAGTTTATTACTATTTGTGGCAGAACTGCTATCTGTAAACCTTGGAGCTCATTTCTTCCTGTAAAGAATACTGGTGAAGAATCTCCCAAAGTAGAATTCAATTCTTTTTTCTATTTCAGGTTTAAATATTTTAACTTGTACCTAAATATAGCAGGCAGATGATCATATTAAAAGGGGGGGGGGGGAAGCACTTCTCAGCTGGTTTATTTTTGGAACATTATAGTTAAACAAATTAAAGCACACATATGATACCACACAATCTGTTATGCAGAGAACTTTTCCTATCTGCCGACATAAATACAATAATAGAAGTTTTATTGTGTAGCCTTGCCAGATATTGTGAAAGTACTGGTAATAACATGTTAGGTCACAATTTTAAATTCTTTCTAAATATCAGTACTAGATTACATCAGAGATTAAAACAACTTATGATAAAACTTCATCACATTATTTGAGATGGACATATACATAATTTATAGCTTAGTTGCCACTTATAAGGAGTAATTCTACATTTATGCTTCTTCTGTTCTGTGTCAAATGAATATGATTTTGGAACTATATTGTGAAAAACAAGCTAAATAGTTTTGTAATTGCTGCTTGCCAATTTTATTTAAGTGAAGATAATTTGAAGGATAGAGTCAACATGAAAAATTCAATGCCATGGCCGGGATTTGACCACGAGTCTCCTGGTTTCCATCCAGTCGCTCTAACCCATTGAGCTACCATGGTCAATGTGCTGTCCTGACATTAAATTCTCCATTTGAGAAGAGCGACTACACGGAAACCAGGAGATGATGATGACGATGATGATGATGACGATGATGATATATTTGAAACGTCATTATCATTCAGAATGTAAGTTGAGAAATGAAAGTCTGCAATGTATTGAAAATGCAGATTAAGGCAGAATATATTGCTTGCTTGAAGATAGAATGCTTTGATTCTTTTAAAGAAATCTGAACAGTTAGCTTTAAATTAAACGTGTAAATATACAGGTGGAGTTGTACATTTCTACTATTTGTACTACCTTGGCAAGTAGGTTTTCAGCAGACAAAACTATGCAGGACATTTTCTTCTATGCTGGGCAGGTAAAGATAAACCTCTTGTACTTCTTGACAACATGAGGGAAGATCTAGATAGGTGTTGCCGTTGAGCACCCCTAAACACAAATCATCATCATCTAGATAGGAGGGAATGGGAAACCTGTCTCTCATATTGTTGATGTTACTGTGGTAAACAGGCCAAGCACCAACTGTCAAAATTCTAGAACTCCTGCGTCACCCTGCGAGAGTTACTGGCGGTAGTAAAGACCTTGGAGCACTTCCAAAAGTACCTGTACGTTCAGCTATTCCACCTGAGGACTGACCACTCCGCCCTAACCTGGATACTAGTATTAGGAACCTGGAAGGCCAGACAGCCCGTTGGGTCCAGAGGCTGCAGGAGTACGACTTCACCTCTGAACATCGTAGAGGGAAGAGCCACGGCAATGCAGAAGCCATGTCCCAAAGATCCTGCCCAGAAAAGTGCGGCCAGTGCACAAGAGTGGAAGAGAAGGAGCGTGCCGCAGCGGTCCGAGTAGTCACGGCAGTGCCTGCGGATGGCTGGGATAGCGCAGGCCTCGAGAGGGAGCAGATGGCGGACGCCGAATTGGGGTCACTCTTGAGGGAAGTGGAGGCAGGGACAAGACCAACATGGGAGGACATCGCACCGAGGAGCGCCACCTACAATTCGTACTGGGCCCTATGGAACTCATTAAAGATCAGAGAGGGCGTTCTGTTCTGGGTGTGGGAATCTTCTGATGAGAAGACGCAGAGAGAACCGTTGGTACTTCCCCGGAGTAAGGTCTCGGAGGTCTTAGAGGAAGTACACACAGGTGCTTCAGGAGGACACCTGGGAGCAAACCGAAGGTCGACAAACTCCGAGAGCGCCACTACTGGCTGAGGCTCCTAGCAGACGCTGAGAAATGGTGCCGTCAATGTCACGTGTGCGCGGCGAGTCGCGGGCCCCAAACTAGGAGCCGGGGTCGCATGCAGCAGTGCAACGTCGGAGCGTCTTTCAAACGCATCGCTGTCGACATGGATGAACCATTTCCAGTGTCCGACTGAGACAATAAGTACCTGTTGGTGGTCATGGACTGCTACACCAAGTGGCCGGAGCTGTATGCCATCCCGAACCAGGAGGCGAAGACAATCACAGACTGCCTCGTGGAGCAACTGTTCTGCCGTTTTGGGGTGCCCTTAGAGCTCCACAGCGACCAGGGCACCAATTTTAAGTCTAACCTGATGAAGGAGGCACTGGAAAGACTTGGGGTGAACAAGACCCGCACAACACTTCACCCGCAGTCGGACGGTATGGTCGAGGGGTACATCAAGACCTTAGAAGAACATCTGAGGAAGGTCGTGGCCAGCCATCAGTGAGACTGGGAGGTCAAGGTGTCACTATTCTTGCTGTACCTACACGGCACCACTGGGATGACGCCAGCCAGCTTAATGTTCGGCTGAGAGCTACGCCTCCTTTGTGATCTGGCTTTTGGGAGTCCCCCGGATGCAAAACAGCCAGCAACCGAGTATGTAGAGAACCTGGTGGACCATCTCCACGACATGCACGAGATGGCTCGTCAGATCATCCAGATGGCGAGCGACCGAATGAAGACCCGATAGGACAGGCAAGCCAACAGCCAAGGGTTCCAGCAAGGTGACCTGGTCTGGTTGTATCGCCCTACCCGGACCAAGGGATGCTGCCCGAAACTTCAGCAACCATGATAAGGATCGTACCGGGTGGTAAAGAGGATTAACGACGTGATCTACCGCATCCAGAAGGTGCCCCGAGGAAAGATGTTGGAGGTACACCTGGAACGTCTAGCCTGCTACGATGGTGCTGTTCGGGACGACCAGCCTTGAGGAGGGAGCAGTATCGCCGATCGAATTGTTGCGACGAGCGCGGCCGACGTGCACAAAGAGACAGTCAACGCGGAGATAAAAGCTTGCAGAAACAGACAGAGAGACAGCTAGCTGACTGGAAAGTTCGATTTCTTGTTTGTTACAGAACATTCAATTAATTTCTAGAAATATGAGTAGAGGTATATAAAGAAGCCACGAACCCATAACGTCACAATATTAATTACAGAAGACGGTATTCACCCTAATCACGATAACTGCTGTAAGTTCAACTAAGGTACATTGCGTGACGAACTGACATATTTTGAAAGATTAAATGCGTATTTTCAGCAGGATAATGCGACCGTGCATACTGCTGGGGCATCCATGACAGAGCACCGCTGTATCATTGATAATAAAATGATAAGCTGCGGACTATGGCCCGCCCGTTCCCCTGATCTGACACCATTAGATTTTTATTTCTGAAGAGCAGTAAAAGGTAAAGTAAATGTAAATAATCCACGTGCCTTAGATGCTTAGGTTGGGTTGGTTGGATCAAACATAATGCCGTTCGCAATAAAATACTTACAGTGGACTACAGTGGCAGCTCGTGGCCGAAATGTTTGGGGGGGGGGCGGCGGAAACGGTTTTGCTCGCTAAGTATTGACAACAATAAATCATTAAACTTGCAAATTTTAAGAACCATTTAGGATTTTGTGGAAAACTCTTAACCAAAAATTAAATTTGGATCTTCAAGAGCTCTTCTATAGCTACTGGCTTCATTTATTGTGGTTCTGTTAGTGCAGCTCTCTTCAATAATTTCGAAGCAATCTTTTAGGTTTTCTATGTTTTCGTACATAACATTGACGGTACGAATGTTGTAATTCTATCTTGTTGAAACAACTCTGAGCCATCTTGCTTGCACTACTTTCCTCTAATATATCAGATCGCAAAGAGGAATTGGAAAAGAATTCTGGAATATCCGACAGATCTGAAAAGAACACGCGTACTTGGGACTTAGGGTTAGTTGCCTTTTGTATGATTAAATCCAACTGGTGTGCATATCAATGGACAAAGTACGCATATGGATATGTTTCCCTTATTTTGGCCTGTACTCCACCAGTCCTTCCACTCATAACACTGACCCCGTCAAAGGTTTGAGTAATGACCTTTTCTTTGGTATTTCCAAGAGGCGGGTAGATTTCATTCCTTATGCTCTTTGTCAGAGATTCCGCATCTCTTCCTTCATATTTCACAAAAGCCCAAAGACTCTCATTTACGAATTCCTCATATACGTAACGCAATACCAAAACCATCTGACAGTGATTTGAAACGTCAGTTGTCTCATCACACTGGCTGGGAACAAACTCAGAATCTCGTATCTGTTGCTCTATACCTGCACTTTCAACATGCAGTCTAATAGATCATTCTGCACTGTTTTTGAAGTTCCTCTAAATACTGTGACTGTTTCTAAATGTTCATTACTGTATCCAGTTTAGCTGTATAGTGAATGAGGTCCCTGTACACCCCTGGGTGCTCGTAAAGTTTGTTCACACAGCTCAAAAATTAACACATGAAATAAGCCTTTTTAAAATATGTCTATTTTTACTCACTTGAATGTTATGTTTCTTAACATTTTCTTTAAACACGGAGTCAAGACATGATGCAATGTTTTGTTTTCCTAGAAGTGACATATGTACCACACTAATCATATGGTGCACTGAATGTTCATGATCGCTTATTTCTTCCGTTAAATGTTTTATATTACTCACTCCCTTAAACTGTCCACAAACAAATGACACATTTAGGAACAAACAAAACACACAGATAGCAGAAAAAGGATTTGAGAGTTTCGCAGCCACAGATCCAGTCACATTTCTCATACATGACCTTAGAACTAAGGTGCCTCTTAAACACCCGGTTTTCATTTTTCTTAGTTTCTACTTTTTCCATTAAGAATTCGGGCGTTGGTCTACCCAAAGGTTTCAATTGTACTTTTTTTTCAAGAGTCAACCTTGAAAATTGCACTTCCATTAGTGATTTTACAAAGATATCCATCATTCTTTAGTCACTGGATTTAATAAAGCCACCTGTAACACTCTGTTAATGTTCCTAACTCCACAAAGAACACTAAAATAAGAAACCCGCGCATTTTAGCAATATAAAACTACTCTGCGGACTGCTCTAGGCGCGAACAGAACCGCGCCGGATGAGTACAGGCCCAAGTCCTCCCCCCACTCCCTTGCCACTTTCAGAGCTGCGTGCCTTCTGTAACGTAGAAATGCAGCAGGCCGGCGCTAATCTTACCGCACCGAGCCATACACTGTAGATATGAAGATATCACTTTTACAACCTTATGAAGCTTTTTCATATTTTAAAAATAAACTGTCCTTAATTGTCGAAAGGCCATGGTACATTTATTTCCGTGAGATTTCTTTTAGGGGGCGCGCGCCTTCACGCCCTTATGACGAACCGTCCCTGGTGGACTATAAATTATCAACTTGTTAGTGGAAAACGTGGCGAATATTCTATTTTATGTATACTTATGATGGTATCGAAAACATTATTTGTTTCATAACATCAAATTTTATTATAGTTTCAAAGGGATAAAACAAAATTTATCAAAAGTGTTGAATTTAACACTTTTAAAGGATTTAAACCCGAACTGAAGCGGCATAGTGGTAAAACAACCATCGTAATACAACTCGATCAATGCTACCCTGCAAGTTGACATTCCTATACGAATAAGTAATCACAGAACTCAGATTCCACCTCTTATCTTGACAACTTTTTTTTAGCTCCATAGAGTGTTTAGAGCTCATTTTAATTCACTAAAATGAGTAAGCTGCATCGGCCCTTACATCAGGACGTATTTAAGGGGGGTCCAGGGAGTCCGGAACCCCCCCCCCCCAAATGAATTGTCATTCCGAACCTTTAATAAATAAATAACACTAAGTTTAAAATGAATTGAAAAAGTTTATTTAAGTTTCTCTTCTTAACGTCTCTATTCACTGTACAAAACAAGGCCGCCTAGTGCAATGAAAACTCTTAATAAGTAGATGGAGGCAACACGAAAAATTCAATGCGACGGCCGGGATTTGAACCACGGATCTCCTGGTCTTCGTCCACTTGTTGTTACTCCATTTGACTCGTATATTTCCCCGGTAAAACACTAGAGGCTCTCGCATCCGAGATACACCGTTTGTGGCGACTTACTATCGTAAGTACTTACAATGCAAGTACTTACAATTGTAGGTCGCCACAAACGGTGTATCTGGAATGCGAGAGCCCCTAGTGGTTTACCGGGGAAATATACGAGTCAAATGAAGAATTGAATGTCATGACAGCAAGTTGGCCATGGTAGCTCAATGGGTAAGAGCGACTGGACGGAAATCAGGGGATCCGTGGTTCAAATCCCGGCCTTGGCATTGAATTTTTCATGTTGACTCTATCTATGATAAACCTTAGCCTATGTACGGCTAGTGTGAAGAAATGATTAATTTCCATCAATTAACTAAAATCTTAATAAGTAATTTTATAAAAAAAAATAATAAGTAGTTTCACAAGAAATAAACATTTCTGAGAAAAATATTAGCAACAAATGACTAAATGATCAAATAAATTTGAAACTGTGACTCTTTCTTTTGTTCCCGACTGTGCACCTCTTGCTTGCCCTCAGGACTGTCTTCAGAACTGAGTCATTTAAACTGAAACAAGGGGCATTGACTAAAGTGAGTGAATATCTTCTTTTGGATGAAAGAACTTTCGTCAATTTTCTGTTCTCAGAAACATGTCTATTGATTACGATTAAAATGCTGCATGTTTGAGACACGACAATTTTTAACTTTTGGGGAAAAGGCGATAAACACCTCTTTAATTTCCGTGATTATTTAACTAAGAAACCAGGTTATCATAGATAAAAACATCAGGTTAAAAGAGAACGTGGAGCTCATAAAATACGCAACTCCCAATTTCTACTTCCCTCGTATCAGCTATTTTCGAAACATCTCATCCTATATAACAATTGTTATGCACATTTAACAGTCTCAAAATTGCTCGTTGCATAATATAATAAGAAACCTAGTATTTTATTTATTTATTTTTAATACTTTAACGTCCTTTAACTGGATAATCATATTGGGCAGTAAATGAAACGGGTGATACCATCACATCAGTCTAGAGCGACTAGAACATAAGATTTACCCGACTATCGTCTTATTAAGATAAGGGAATACCCTCTAAAAAGTCCTATTGAGAAAACTATCTTGATCTCGATTGGAAATCGCTTCTGCGGTGCCCAACTTGCGCTCATATGAGCAAAGGTGGATTTTTTTCACTTCACCCCACCTCCTCATGAAAGCATCTCCCTTTTTCTAGCTCTCTCTACATAATGGAACGTTGCGTCTTATATTCCCAGACAGTGGGTGGAGGTAAACCCTCCTTCCCCTTACGCGGCAAGGTTGGACAAGATCTCTTCACTGGGAGTCAGACACGCTACCACCAAACTACGGAGGTGGGCTCCAGTTGAAATCATTTATAGCCGAACAGTTTGAATGATGACGATACGCAATGGAGCAATCGTGCTTTATATGAGTTGCGAAATTGTGAGAACCAGAGAGACTCATGTCAGTGTACGGGAGTACGGGATCAATGTTTATTGCCTCTACCACGTGCTTAGTTAGCACAAACGTGTTACATTCCACTTAAAAAGTTGATATTGAGATGTCATCAGGAATGCAAGTTTTGAGGACACCAGAACAGGGGGAAAAAAACTTAAAAATAAATGTCTGCGCGCGCGCTCCAGAACCCAAATATTGGAGGAATATAAAATGTAGGATTTAATTTCGTTATCTTTCAAGGAAGCGAAACAAAGACTTTCAATAAAATCGTCCGAAAATGGCCTCAATAATTTTAATTTAAACACTACATATTTAAGATAGCTGCATAACTAATAGAATGCCTATTGTGAACTTTCTGAGGATAAACCCTGAAGTTTGCTTTACTGGAAGTGAAGTCTGTATAACTATTCTAAACCTAACAGATAAACGAAAAGTTACTGCACAAGTAACTCGTTAAAATACACAAATAATGTATTGCAAAGTTAACTAATTCCGATATATTATTTGTTAGTGATTAAAATTCTCAGATACTTACTTAAAGGTATGCAATTTTTAACTTCTAAGAACCTATTCCCTTTTTCATTCAAGGAGAACTAATACTTCAAATGCATCAATTACTGGTTCGTTTTTAAATATCTTATATCACTTTATCCCAGGTATAAGAACAAAAGTGTGCAATTAAAGGTCTTTCTATAGACTTTATCCAAAGAAACAAGACAGAAACTAGCTTTTCTGAGAACAATTTGTAGAAGATTGGGTGGAGAAAGTATTGTGAATGTAATATATTACATCTGTTTTTAGTTTGACTAACAATATAAAAATACATTCCTGATTAATTATTAAAAGCTAATAATTCAACGTAGATTTTTGGACCCCCCGGAAATTGACTTCTGAATACGTGCCTGCATTACATATATGTCATAGTTTGTGACATAAGCGTATTTATCTACCTAATGCCTAGCATTTTTTTCACAAGGGTGTACAACGTACATTTGTTTGCTGAAGGTTAGATCCAATTGGTCGCACTGCGTAGATCTGCCACTGTTTTCAAATGATTTCGTCAAATGAGCATATCAATAAGCTAAAAGTGCATCTGCAGCTCCCATGTCAGGTTGTGATGCTTTGGCATTGACATACAAAGCGATCGCATTCTGTCCCTAAAACAATCATGCACCGTGTTATTTATCCTTCCTCTATAAAGTGCTATTCAAGTCAGCAATTAGAAGACATTCAAGAAAGGCCAGGTCCCTCAGTATATTGCATAAATTCAAAACTAAATAGGTGCAGCTGATTTACCTGATACAATGAAAAATAAGTGTCAAAACTTGATTTTTCTTACACAAATAGTATATATATCAAATGTCTGTACGTCTTCTCCCTGTGTGTTGACAAAAAGTGTATTAAACTGTTTTGTTTTTACATTAAAAATTTATATCAACCGTGTGCGTCTCCCCTAATGTATATTGAAAAGAGAATCAAATTTGTCAGAAATATATGTAGTCATTATTAGGGACACACTAAATGTGTTATCCATTACTGTTGGTAATGAAAGAAAAAAAGTGATAACCATGTAACTTGTAATTGGATGTAATATACATTGTAGGTACACTATTTCATTTAATGGAAACATAATACTTGAGTGAACAATGATAGAGCTCCAAATTAGTTTGCCCCTTCCTTATAGATTATTGAAAAAACTATATGTACATGTATGTTGTTCTACACTGCTTTTATTTGGTTTATTAAATGTCCGTCAGATTGAAATAAACAGCTGTAGATATAACTCTAACGACTTTTTTTTAGGTAGCTACATGATTTAAATTTAACCGCTTATGACTTATTAACTAGGGCGTGGAAATACTATTACTATTGAAATAAGACCTGAAGCTTTCCTGGCGACGAATTTGCTCACTTTCTTCTCGGGCAGCCAGCCAGGTGAAAAGATGATTAGATATCGACGTTTCGGGAGTGTGCATCTCTCCCATCATCAGGATATTTATAAAATGTTATAACCACTAATGAAATACCGGATATAACACAACTATAAACCTTATAGTTTATAGTTTAGTTTATGGTTTATACTTGTGTTATATCCAGTGTTTCATTAGTGGTTATAACATTTTATAAATATCCTGATGATGGGAGAGATGCACACTCCCGAAACGTTGATATCTAATCATCTTTTCACCTGACTGGCTGCCCGAGAAGAAAGTGAACTATCACTATTGTATCTGAAGTAACAACAAACCTTAGAAGTAAAAAGGTACGAAGCACAATAGAGACAAGCATATTGTTAGAAATGCTTTTGCTACATTATGGAAACGGTGCACAATTCTATTGTTTCAGAAACTAAAAGTTTAGGAAATGTGTTATCCAATGAATATATTTAAATATATGTCATTGGTTATTAGCCTCTCCCATTCTAAAATATTTTTGTAGATTGCTTGTCATAATATAATCTACGATGAATCATTTGCGTTACTTCGAAACGCAGACAGTAGATATGATTTAGGAATGTTAGTTTCAGCAGTAGCTATTCTTATACTAGTCGGCCAAGATATGAATACACTTGAAGGAGGGCGCCATTGTTTTTGTTTACTACTTGAAGCTTAGGGAACCGCGTGGAGAGAAGGAAGCGAGGGGAAAGGCGATACTGGGAATGTACAGTCACACGCCTGCTGATGTCTTCGCGTTTGTTCTCGGAAGCAGCAAGTCTGGGAATGTTTGTTTCAGGTCCTTCATCTGCTATATCCATGTTACTGTTCCCTTTATCAGTTGTATCAGTGGCACTGCGTTCTTTTGCTTCAATATTCATATTCTCGAAATGACATTCATTACGATTGCAATCTTCATCGTCATCATCGTTGCTCTCTACACCCACGTTTATAATTATATCTTCAATTGTTTCCTCCATTAACCCATCTCAACACTTAAAATCTTGCTCTGTTCCTTTCACGTGTCTGCATACTTCTAACCAATCATTTTGTGTAATTTGAGCTATGCAGCTTGTCATAGCCCTCAGATTACTCAAAGTAAACGATGATACATCTTTTGTTTAATTAAATTCCAGATAACTCTATAGGGTTAAGGTCACAGTGGTACGGAGGAAAGAGTAAGACTGTAAAGTCGCTTTGTTCCATTATTCTATCAAGTCAATAAACAGGCTTTTTTAAAATTAATTTTCACTATCTCTATCTCATTTTTTGTCATTTGCGGATAATCTTTAATTTTCTTTTGTGTTAGCCAATGAATAACCTGTGCTTTCGAAGATGAAGTGTTAGAGGCTTTATTTTCCTGCACGGCATGGCACAACAATGCTTTCAAGTGGAACATTTTATATTAAAATCTATTCTACCCACATTTTATAATTTTGACTGTTCGTTGCATCATGGTAATTCGCTGATTTGAATTTTGAATCGGAAATCAATTCTGCTCCGTCAATAAATCCCATGGACACCCCAGCATGTACAATTGCTCTTTAACCAGCACTAGTATTAGTCAAAATACCTGGTACTTCGTAATATTGCCAGCACTTCTTGACGGCATAGTGAGTATGGACCCAAGACTTGTTCGTATAAACTCCTGGTTTACGCGTGCCTTTTACATTTTCACTAATAGCCCTTAAGTACTCTGCAAGTTTTGCAACAATTTGTGGTTTCTCCATTAGCACAGATAGTTTGTTTTTGCATTTCTTACATTGAAATCCCATTTTTCTTAATATGTTTCTAAATGTTTCCTTGTCACCCTGGATATGTATTCTTTAGCGAAGTTTAGGACTTTCCTCAAAGTAGGAATTTACTTTTTCTGTTCATAGTACTCCAAAAATTTTCTACGCACAACGCACTTATCAAACTCATCAAGAGATATGATTGTGCTTGATTTTCGATTTTTCCTCGAAGTTCTAACCTTAATCCCAGTTGTTGAAGCATTTTCTGTTCATGATGGCTCTCCCAAACTTTCCCACTAATTTTGCTGTTCTAACTGTTGATTTCTCAAGGAGTAGGAGTAACCTTTTTTTTCTCCTTTATTTATTGTCTACAGAACTATATATATATATATATATATATATATATATATATATATATATATATATATATATCTGCTTTTCATCAGAATGGGATACTTTTCTTGTTTTTAACTTTGTAGATGCCTCCGTAATTAAACTCTTCACAAGCACACGTCAGAGCGAGCACTGCAACTGCCACTATACTATTAGAATTTTAACCGCACAAGAAAATGTTCAAAGAAACACCGAGTTGAACTGCACTAAATCTGCACGTCACATTGGAAGCATCTCGGTATTGTTGAAGTTTGCGTTATCTGCACTGTACCTGCAGTACTCCGACCACTTGTGACGTAACTGTTTAGTAACGCTTCTCGCCGAGTGCATTCATATCGTGGCCGACTAGTACCATCTCAGACCACCCCGTTCCATTACGAAACATACAATTTAAATAAAATTAATTTCTACAAGGAATGAAATATATTCAAATTGTAGGGTCGTAACTTGTTTTGGCAATGTTTCATGGAATCGTGAAATTATGCCTAAAATTAATAAAATGCTTATGTTACTGGAATAGAAGCAGTATTACGTTAAATCAAGTTTAATATGAACAATGTAATTGGCTGCGAGTGTTTTTATTTTTCTACAACCCACGAACTTTCTTGTCTTTTCACTAATGATAGTGCTTCATCTTATAAGAATATCAAAGAAAAATGTGTCATTAATAAGCTGAAAACGGAAAAAAAAAAAAAAAAACAACTACCATTTAGCATTGAAAGAGCTAAATCACGCTTTAAGATATATTATGTTCTGCACCTCCTCGCTGCCAATCCCCCTTTAAACCGCTAAAGATTACTAATCCATATGGCATTTTCAACATTTAAGTATATTTCCAAATTCACCTTGCCAACCTCTGTAAAATCAATCACACTATCCCGTGGAACAGAAAGATTGTTGTTCATGGATCCCTAAAAATAAAATGAAGAAAGAACTACTTCCAAGAATATAAATGTACACTTTTCGTGGGTCAGTATCATTACAGTGGTATGAAAACTACTGTCTGCCCACCATAAAAAGACAAGGCAGAGGAATCTGTAACGTAATCACATTTGCTGTGTTTATGTTCGCCTTCCGGTTATGATATGGATGCTAGGTTCATGTAAAATATACAGTGTTGTCACATTACTCACTCACGCATAATACCTACCACTGCAGTTACTGAAACGAGCATTAGATTGGCAGCATGGGTAAGTCATATGCATTCGCATACATTCATTTCGTAGTAAACAAATGCACTACCAGAGCAGATAAACAGTTCAAACCCCTCTTTCTCTTCATTCCCCGCTTCATTCTTGTGGTGGTTAGATAGTATATCGACCGTGGTCGTAAATGTACAGGGGCATGATAGCCATTATAACCTGTCACTCAATTCGTAGTTTTCTGTGGCTATCTTAACCCAGTAAGACGACAGATGGACTAAGTATCACATAGCAAGTAGTAATTTTCTTGCAGCTAAGGTTGGAGAGTATGCAAGAAAACGGAGAACACGTGAACTACGTTTTTTAACACAACCAATATCTTTGTTATGTATAAGAGACCCTCAAGAGACCGGGTTAGTATGTGTTGAATCCTCCTTGGCCGATAATAATTATCTTCCCATACATTAATTTATGTTTTAACTTCAACTTTAATTGCTAAGAATTGTATTCCGACATTAATTTATGCATCAACGGAATCAATTAAGAGATGGACTCCGGGACAAGAAAACTGCAGTATTTGAGCATTTCATAATGGATGTGGAGGAAGTCTCTTCACGATTCCTGTTAATCACTTTAGCAGATGTCGTAGAAGACTTTTCCAACAGCCTTTAACAAACTCATGGCAAAGAAACTAAACTAAACCAAACTCAACTCCGTGGCAAAACAACCCAAGGCAAGGGAAGTGTCCAAGATTTAGCGCCAACCGCCGCAGCCCCGACCTTGAGTGGTGGAGCTGTAGAGGAGGGTGGGACGTGGTTAGCGCTCCAAATGGAATGTTGAGCAGAGCACCAGGAACGAGTGGAGGCCCGAAGCCCAGAATGAGGTAAAGATGACACGAAAAAAGGAATATGACAGTGTTGAAACGAAAGGTGATGATGTAGCAGTTGGTGGAATTGATGGGGTAGGGAACCGGAAAACCCGGAGAAAATCTGCCCAGACGCCAATTCGTTCACCAGAAGTCTCACATGGGCACACCTGGGATCGAACCCGGTGAAAAACGAATGGTTAGGGTGCTGCCAATTACTTAAGAATTAATGTCCCTAATAAAAGAAGGAAGTTCTCAGATATAACGCTTTGGCATCATTTTCAAGAGGACATGGTAGAACCATAACTATATTTTAAAAATAAATTATACCTATCGAATTCAACAGAATTAAAACAAGCTAGTATTTACTAACAGATAATTTATTTATTTTAAGCTTATTTTTAATATGAATGATACCAGTAATTTTATTTCAAGTTTTGGAAACGGATACTCTTTCGTGTTTAATGTTAATGATATGCTAGACTGAATGATCTGGCCAAAATTTGCTTCTTTTTCTACACTACTGAGAAACATTTTTATTTTCAGGAAATTGAATGAGAATGTTCTGAAACAACGAGCTTTTAAGTTATATAATTAAATAGTAGGCATATTGTATCGAGTAGTTATACATAAATCAGATATACATGCGAAATGAATGTTTCTTTTCACCTATATATTTAATGATACGCGGAAATGTCATACATGTTAAGATATACCTTCAAAAATATTTTGTGTAGTGTTGACAATGCATATATGCAAATATATGCTGTTTAGTTGAACTGTATTTACTTACTAATATTTGGGTAAAAATAGTATACTTTTAAATGTGCTGTTTTTATCTATAACTTTGTACATTAAATTATTTAACATTCAAACAAATGTGTATTTAGATATTAATCTAATTGGTTAATGGTAATGTTTCAGTTAGTCAAATTCGTGACATCACGGTCAAGGGAAGGTACCTTGAGGGGGTACTCGTGCTTGGACGGGGGTATATGCGTGGAGTTGGTTTCATGGACTTCATTGGGACGGGCTATGGGTTCGTAGCTAACTCATAGCATGGTTCTTTGATCCCAGGAGTGGTACACAACAGACTGCTTCGATTTTTGCCTTTTGTTTATTCATCAGCACTTACTCTTCTTGCCTGGGTTTCACACACACACACACACACACACACACACACACACACACACACACACACACACACACACACACACACACACACACACACACACACACACACATACACACACACATCGCTATGAACTCACCATCCTACTCCACTGTGTCCATGGACATGGACGTTCCAAACAAGAGTGCCTCCAGGTAGAGCATTCACTTGTCTCCTGCTTTTCCAGCTGGCACTACCCCTTCCCTCTTGGGGGTAATGACCAACCCTGCCTTTCTTCGTTTAGCGGTACTTCTTCCTGTACACTCCCAAACTGAGTGTACTGTTTCAACCTCAAGAGAATTGCTTCATGTATCAGCACTTCTGAGCACAAAGAGATGTAAAATGTCAAGTAACCTTATCTCATTCAAAACGTCGTGTGCAACAGTATTGCACCGGCTTTAAAAATCGAATTTTCAGCATTCACATAGATAATATGGTGGACTTATTAAGATTTGAAGTTTTCGTAGATGCATGTGCACTATTGGTGATCAAGTAAAATGTATGTTAACAGAAAATACATAATGACTTAAGTTTGTGTTACATTAAGTATGGACTGCATAATCCAAAGGCCTCAATAACACACGCACGCACGCACGCACACGCATGCACACGCACACCCACGCGCAAACATACCCACACACAAGCTGAGGACTTCAACTTCAACAAACATTAGTGAATGGTATGGCAGTCCACTAAAAACATGACTTCTACTGAACCCTCAAAATTCTCGCTGCATATACTTATATTGCACCAATAGTATCTAAATTGAGTACTATTATGTGTTTCAAATGGGAAGGGTTCTGGAGTCCAGCTAATCAGATGCCGTATCACACTCAGCGTTGCCAGCCTGTTACCCCACTCCTTTTATATTTCCCTCTCTCTCGCACATTCATACAACATGCAGGTTTGCTTGGCGCAGACGTAAGGGTAAGCAAATTATATTTTACAAACTTTTACAATGATGCAGTTGACAAAATCAAAATTGGAAAAAGCATTTTCGCAAATTATATAGATTTTAAATACTATAACCATAATTATAGTTTATGAATTACCTGTTTTTCTATTCCAATGGAACTGCCAGTGGCTCATCCATATCGCTTCAATGTCATTTCCGTTAAGTGACAATTCGTCATTGTCACTGTCTTCATCGTCTGAGTATTGCAAATTTATGATTATAGGTTCCAAAATCTCGTCACGTGCTATTTATTTCTTAAAATTGTCTTCTTGAAGGTTCTCTGCATGCCTCCCGCAGTTTTCACAGTCCTGTTGGGTTAGCTTGTGAATTTCTTCGTGAACAAGTAGTTCAAGATTCGTCAGTTTAAAAGTATTATTTCTGTTTGCAACCCTCCTTTTTATTTGAGCCCACACCAACTCAATTGGATTATATTGGCAGTGGTAAGGTGGGAGGCGTGTTACCTCGTGTCCCATTTCAATTACAAGTTAATCCAACTGATACACTTTTTCCGTGCTTTTAAACGGAAGTACTCTTTGCATTAATTCATTTTTAGTTTCTGTTTACGAAAAATTTTTGAAGAACGTGAACACCTTAAAAATAATACCTCGAGCCTGACTTCGCAATACCTGCCTTTTTGGCTCACCATTAATTTCACCGTAAGAAGCCATTGCACTATTTAACTTTTACTTTACTGCTGTGTAAAGAACAACTGAATGATATTGATCTGAACTCTCCAGAGTAAATAAACACTTCTTATCCAGCATTCATTCATTCATAAACATGAGCATACAGCATTCCACAGGCTAACAGGAAATGAAGTGTTTGCTCTTTCTCGAATTTAACACCTTGGCTTATTCACAGTAATTCTTTTATCACCTCATGTCAGTAGTTTAAATTTCAGTTCTGAATAATTAAATGTATAAGTACATACATACACACCAACCACTTTGAACTCTCTAGAGTAAATAGAGATTTCGAACCATTCACAGACAAAGATATGTGACCAGACACGTTCTGCCAGGGCAGCAGGAAATTTATTGTTTCCTCTCGCTCGAATTGGCTTATTCAAAGTAATTCTTTGATCACGTAATGTCAAACATTTACGTTCCAGTTCTGAGTAATTACAAACATACGTGCACACATACATGCCAACCAATAATGATATTTATGCAGTGCTTACGTTGCGATTTATTGTTATAATACGGTGTTTTATTTATTTGTATTAGAAAAACTATTTGAACTAAAAATATGGGGTTTTCATGGTTATGTTAGATACACCATTCTCTACCTTCCACATGGATCAGTTTTGGCGAAATCTGAATTTTTGTCTTAGCGCGAAAGTATTTCATACAGATTGATTCTTTTGGCGCTCGTCACACACAACTTAGGGGGAATGCAATACGACAACACCGCAGTACTCCGATTTGTTGCTCATCTAGTAGCGCTCAAGGACAAACACCTTCCCATTTGAAACACATAATAGTCAGCTATTTGAAACAGAAAGTGGATTGGGTCATTACAGCGGTATGAGGCAGTGTCAATAGATTTGAAACCCGTATGCCGATACGATAGTTCTGCAACTCAAAATCGTTGGAGTTTTTAATGGAAACCAAACTATTTAATTAACACTAAATTGTGTATAATATAATTGAAACTTATTCCAAGATTACCAAGCGGGATGGCTCAGGCAGTTTCGTCTGTGGCCCGCATTCGGGAGGTCCGAGTTCGATTCCCGTGACTCATGGGGTTTTTCAGGATTTCCCTGGGTTGCCAGGCGAATACTGGGTAGACTAATTACACCTTCTGAATTTCATGTCCCATTATTTCATATCATCTCTCATGTGGTGGTCTCTTTCAGGGTAGAAATGTCGGCGGGGCATGGCAGGATGATATGCTCCTGGTAAACACCTTCGTCCACCGGTGGGACAGTCTATGGCAGGGGAAGACAGGTAGTGGCGGTGTGACGTCACCTCCATCAGCTCTAACCTCCAAATATGCTCCCGAACGAAAGGCAGGTTAGCGTGTGACGTCACCGCACTTATTTCTGCTGCCCAAGAGGAAGGAAACAGTTTGGTGTGTTGGGGTTTTGACAGCGTAGAAAAGACAGGAAACGTATCGGTTATTAACAATATGTACAACTTACATCTTGGGTGTTGTAATACGTGGGCTGTTCAATAAAGAATGATCATAATTTTTTTTTTACGGTGATAATTTTTCGCACTAAAATCCAATCTTATTATGTTCTGTTATCTTAATGTGAAACAAATACGCTGTAGTAGTTTCATTGTTGGTACTCCTGGTTCACGCCTGTGAGAACCAGGTAAGTTCACACACGTTCAGTATCGCCTACCGCTGCAATGGAGATAACATTCAGTTAAAGTTGATGTTAGGGGAAGATCCGGAGCTTCTTTAAAACATAATCACTGCTGATGAAGCTTGGCTATATCATTTTGATCCTGAGAGCAAGCAGCAAAGCTCAGTGTGGAAATCTCCTTCATCACCAACCCCCCCAAAAACAAAAGTGGTTGCTTGTGCTGGGAAAGTTATGGTCATCTCATTCTTTGATATTCATGGAATGCTTTATCAGCATGTTGTACCTGCACACACATCAGTAAATGGACTGTGTGACTGGACAGTTACATCAGTAACTGAGTGTGGTTGTGCTAATAACTAATACAACTAGCGTCCCCTTTTACCCCTCTTACGGTAATCATGATTAGCATTCTAGTACATAAGTAGCACGTTTCTGCTCTAAGGTTAGCACCATGGCTATGAAGACAGAGCACCGCGTCTTTATGAATGAATGCTACTTTCGTACTGGCATTAAAATTGGTGCGACATATAAATATAGTATCATTCTCACGCTTAATTAAAATGTCTTTATTAATGTTGGTATCCTTATGTATTTTAAATCCAATAGGTGTATCAAACATTTCCAAGTCACAGGATCAGTTACTCGCAAAATGAGAGACACTGGTGACTGGTCCCAATCTAGAAGTATCTACAATAAATATTATACATATATCTGTATAATAATATAATCTGTATAATCTGTTTCTTGCCTGCCTCCGTGGTGTGAGGTAGCGTGTGTGCCTGACACTCAAGAGGTCGCAAGTTCGAATCTCTCTAAGGATGAGTTACCTGAATAAGGGTTTTTCCAGGGTTTTCGCTTATCCTACGAAGACGAATGTCGGGTAACTCTGAGCTCTAGGGACTCTGGAATCATTTGAGTATCGTATCACCCGTTTCATTCATTCATTCATTCATTCACTCATTTGTCGTTTGATATGACGTGCACTGTTGAAAGGACCAAAAAATTCTGTTTCTTTACTAAAATGTTTTGAAACTAATACTGTTATTATTTTAACATTCCTTTATTAAATTATATTAAGTTATATATCTTCACAGGAAAGCACCAAATTGCGAGATGTTGTTTGTATTTATCTGTCATTTGTAGTGTTCACATTCATTAAAACGAACTACAACAGTTATCGTATCTACGCACCAGGCGAAATTACGCACCTTTATATTACGCGGGCAGGACCCACCTCTCAAATAGTGTATTTACCTGCCGGTAGAGGAAGGCCTCAAAGCTGCTGTCAGTACATCAAGTACCACCTCAAGCCACTAGGGGAATCGTATATAAACTCGCTCCGTCAGCGATGCTCTTGATGACGTCAAATTTTGCGCGGTAAAAACACATAAAAATGAACACCGTGTATATTGAGTACGAAAGAGAGCTTAATTTGGCCCAGAAGTCTCTTTATCGCGGCTGGCATTCTTTTGCATGATGTAAATCTACGACATGGGCACATCGGCTTTACTTCGCTTCTGCAGAAAGTCATTCTGAGGATTTTTATGTCCCAAAACCTCCATCAACCGACAGCGGGTTTGATATCACGTTGGGAACCATATGGTAGATAGCATATCACCTATAGATCACTGAGTAAGACGTTTCAGGTGTATTTCTAGGTTTCGTGGTTTCGTGCCAGATAAATGGCGTTGATGCCTGTTTAAAGGAAGTAACCCCTAGACAACAGAGAAGGACGTTTCAAGTGACCATCATCATCATCATCATCATCATCATCATCATCATCATCATCATCATCATCATCATCATCATCATCATCATCATCATCATCATCATCATCATCATCATCATCATCATCATCATCATCATCATCATCATCATCATCATCATCATCATCATCATCATCATCATCATCATCATCATCATCATCATCATCATCATCATCATCATCATCATCATCATCATCATCATCATCATCATCATCATCATCATCATCATCATCATCATCATCATCATCATCATCATCATCATCATCATCATCATCATCATCATCATCATCATCATCATCATCATCATCATCATCATCATCATCATCATCATCATCATCATCATCATCATCATCATCATCATCATCATCATCATCATCATCATCACCATCACCATCATCATCATCATCATCATCATCATCATCATCATCATCATCATCATCATCATCATCATCGAAGATAATGCTGCCTTTGTGGTATTCTGTTCAAGAGAACTGTTATTAAAGCGCTTACAATATGCGCAACTTACATAAATGTACGCGATAATGTTCAATATTTTTCCCGCCAGTGACAGATGTGATTGGAAAATTACTTCTAGTGTCGCTTTATTGTTTTAGCTTTCAAGTTTCAAATCTCAGTATATTTTGTATAATTAGCTTTCTACTTTGCCAGAATTTTTACATGGCGGAGAGATATCGAATCGTAGTTGCTATGGTCTCTTCCAAACCTGATTTTCCACCTATGGAAACAAAAACACACGCTTTTGCTTATTGCGAGTCTGTACAGGCACTGATACGTTAATTTAAATAGTTCCTTAATAAATGTAGTGTACGAATTGGGATAGGAAGGGTATAAAAGTGTAGATTTCTGTTGCAGTTATCATAACAACTCGTTGATATAAGTAATTGGCACACACTAATTGTTAAAATATTGCAATATACAGTTCAGTTACAGTAGCTATAAAATAAGAATGAACATGAGTTTAGCCAACACAGTGATGCTACTCTCTTGTTGTTGCCAGTTCCACAACGAGCGGTTGACAGAGATGGAAGATATACCTTACTTTGTCTCTCTGAAACCACCTAGTTTGTAAATTGAGCTCCGTTATCGCTCCAATGTGTTGCAGTTCTGATAAAAACATATTCTCGTTCTATATAAAGATTAGTACGAAAACCAGAAATCACAAACTATTCAAACATATTTATGTAAAAAACTGAAGCTGCTGACAGTGAAGTAAACTAGGTTATTAATAACAACTAAACACTAGTAACACAACTTCACTTATCTTAGTTAGTGGGTGGATGTCAAGCTGAGTGGCTGAGGATAAAGCAGAAGGTTGCTTTGAAACCGGTCCCCAGGATTTATATAAGATAAGTGAAGTTGTGTTACTAGTGTTTAGTTGTTATTAATATTCAAACATAATTTTTGCTGCAGTGACTTTGATTAACCTAGGCTTCATCCAAATAAAAGATTGGTTTGGAATCATCTGTACTTTCGCGGCGAAAAGCACAGAAGGTTCGGTGCAGAGAGATAAGCGCGGCTTGTGTACACAAAGAGCCTGCAGATAAAGATAACAGTCGGATAGTGTATCACTGAGATAAAAGGCATGCCAAAACAGATAAAGTTAAAAAATTCTGGTAACATCTTAATTGATGGAGAGCGTTCGGTTTCTTGATTGTTCTGGAACAGTCTGGAATTATCAGTGGAGGTATTTAAAGAAGCGACGACTCGCCAAGTCAGTCGTAAACAGTCTGTAGGAAACAGATGTTGTAACAGGAGTGTTGTAAACAGATGTAATCTGTTGTTGTGATCATCGACCTTGGTCGATTGCGTATGTGACGTAATTCTGTTACGTAAGGATTGAACAGAGTGTATCTCTATGAAAATAAAGAACATTTTGAATTTCTGCAAATTGGACTTTTAGTTCTACGAACCCACAAAGTCACAGTACTTTTAACGTTCTGCATTTTGCGCAGAAATTTTAATCTTGAACCAACAATATCAGTTCTTTTAAGTAGAAATTTACGACCATTATTGGTTCTCCTATATTTGAAACCAAGAGATTTCAAAGTGTTATACACAGGAGATACAAAACTAGTATATTCCATTTTATCCCTCATTAAATTGGTCAGCCTTTTGGCATTTGGATATTCACCCTTGTCTGATAAATCATAAAATTTTCTACGTAAAACACACTTTTAAAAATCGTCAAAGTTGGTAGCACGTTTCTTCACTGCTCAATGTTTTCCAGACGATCTAAATATGGGAACTTCTAATTTAGTGAACTGATTGCATTCTTTAACAATGTTCATTACAGAATGGGCACTCACGCGCTATTAATTCTCGACACTGAACGAAATTTGTATGTTCAGAAACTTCTTTAACATCTGTTTGAAAAACGAATTCGCATGAAAGATAGTATTTCTAGCGTGCCTATGTAAAATCTTATGAGTTGTCTCGCAGTCACTACTAGGCGCACTAGTAATAGGCTTGCTAAACGACATATTTATTAGCTTGAAAAGCAAGTTTGCACTCTTAGAAATTACCACTATACTGAATGCAAGTAGCAAAATGCATCGCACCTGTCTGGTTTTCTTCATAGAGTGTTACTGATTCTTCTCTTTCTGGTCAGCCGCCTTAACTTTCCCTATTCCGAAACCAGATGTGCTACATACACCGTGTTTGGACAATCAATCTCAGAAAAAGTAGCTCTCTGACATGAAAACAACAAAATAATTCTGTAATCAATATCTTTTGACCGCGCAAGGAAATTAACCGCAGGTTTAGCAAAGCGAGCCAGTGCATGTGTTCAGCTGTGCAACGTCGCACTCACTTCGCTGGCTAGTCAGCGATAGACCAGCCGTTCCTCGCTTCGCCTTATGTTCATTCCTATTTTGCAGTTACTCTAATCCCATCTGCTATTTGCGCTAACGTTAAGAGTAACTTGCTTGCGAATTACCAACTGTATGGACATTTGTCGTTCTCTTGCATAAGAGAAATGCATACAGTAGTGACGATAGTTCTGTGCCAGTGACCTTCTTTCTTCGCGCACTGGAGAGAGTCTATGCCCAAGCGTCACCTGCATCTTCTGCTAGCTAGAAGATGGAAGACAATGCAGCACGACCATATTTCACAGACTCGTCTTTACTAAAACGCATACCTTAAGATATTTGAGCACTTCCTCATCTTAGCTACTGAGAAACAACACATATTCTTTACTGTTTTACTTCTTTGCTTTCACAAATGTTTTAATTTACAGGAAAATAAAAATCTGGGGCGATGCATTTGTGGCTTGTAGCGAATGCAAGTGAGTTAGCCGATTCTTGTATGAAGATATGCCTCATCTTCATAGATAACCGACCTTCTTTCTTCTCTAAACCTTTTTATGTCACGTAAATATGACACGCACCAATTTCTCATATACCTTTCCTATAAGAAGACCCTGTTGTTCCTTGTTTTCTTGCACTTGAAAACTATGCCACATAAGATAGTCTTTAAACTAGTGCTTCCCCCTTTAAAGTAAATGGAATCTTGATGTTTCAGAAGTCCCAAATTTTGACAATGGAAACAGTTTTCTCCTGAATATACAAATTATAGATTGGTTGGCGAATTACACACCTATCAAAGTCATCAATGACAGTGATTGTTTCTGGTACACACTGTACTTTCCAGATGTTTCAAAGGAGGTCCCTAGTGCTTCACATTTCTCCCCTTCTTTAATTATTATACGAAATTTTCTCTCAGATAATTTTGTTACTGCACTCCTCCTTCCTTGCATTTTATTAGCATATCGCCAGAAACTGCTTCCCGTTTCAGAATAGATTGACATTATTAATAACTTCGCGGTTTGGCTGTGAAGTGTTTTTCCACCAAGTTTGCTTTGAATTGGAGGCATATTAATCTAAATAAGAAAATATATAAAAACATACATACATACGCTAATCGCCAGTGCGATTAAGAATCACAATTTCTAAAACTTCAAAATCTTAACGTGACGGCACCGAGGCGTCAGAAGTTATTATAGCGCTACCCAAACGGTTACCATGGCGGCGTCAAAGGATGCGATAAGATTTAGATATTCAGTTACGCAGAGATAAGATGTGTCGACCCGCTCGCTGTGGAGAGAACAACGTTGTCGCGTTTTCTCCAAGTTGTCAGCATTGCAAACATTGACATTTATTTCTTAGAATATTTACCAAGTAACAATAAGATCAGCAAGGTTCGTAACTGCAACTGATCTATGCTAATAATATCAAAGTATATATTCTACTCACATTACGGTCTGTTTTCGCCTTCCTCGCTGTCAGTGCCACTTTCACTCACGTGTATAACGAACGAAGCATTGTCGTGTGAAACATCCCGCAGTTGAAATTTTCGTTCTTGTTGCACGGTGTGCTGAACACATCTTTCCCATACACTCGAATCTATATTTGGTACACATTCTCTCAACACTTTGCACACACTGTCACTTATATAAGGAGTTACATTCCGCTTTCTTACGGCATGTTTAAGGTGTGCCCATATCAACTCAATCGGATTGAGACAACAGTGATATGGCGGTAGCCCGGGAACTTCATGACCACGATCTTTTGCTATTTCGTCTATTACATACACTCTTTGTATATTAGCTTCTCAAATTTTCTCCAAAAGCACCGCTTTTACAGGAACTGGACTGGGTATTTCTAAATTATGTTCTAACATGAATTTAATCATTTCGTCCTTTTTGCCAGACATGGTGGGAATTTTTATCGTTAGCCGGGAATGATAACTAGCATTATCTAAGACAATCAGACACTTAGGAGCAACGTTTTCCAAACGTTTGTTCCTAAACCAAGCTTCAAATATTTCGGCATTCATCTCGTGATGAGAATCGGCCAAGGATTCCCGAATACTTTTAGAGGACGAATGTAAGCAGCCCTCAATCCAACCCTGGCTACCACCTGCATGCAGAATCATCATTCTTTTTCCACGTGACACAGGGGCTGTAAGGCAGCAAGAGCAACTGCCGTCATCCCAACCTTTTCTTACATCATGAGTATCGTACCAAGACTCGTCTGAATAACTTATACGATACCCTTCCTGCCTTAAATATACCTTATCCTGCTCAAGTACTTGTATCTCCATGCCACAATCCTTGCTTATTCCATAATCACTCGCCTCTTATTTAAGTGCGAAAGCGGAAACCTAACTTCACTAACAACTGCCTAAGTGATTCTTTTTTGTACGGAAAATAGCATACGAATTGAAGTTTATGCAGCAATTCCAAAACTGTTGGTGATTGCCCTTTTTTTATAAAATCTGTACACCGCCCTACGAACTATGTCGCAGGTGAAATTATCAACCTTACCTGACTTTAGTTGCCTGGTGCCCTTCATTTTTGGCGTAATAGGAAGTCTCTTCGCATCTTTACTAATTGTATGTGTGCTTAAGCCTACTGCTTTAGCGGTTTCAGTAATAGGTTCCTTTCATATTTTATTGGCTTCCATATACTTAAAAACATTACATATTAATTGCTGGGACTGTTTACTGAGGGTTCCTAAAGGTAGCTTGCTTCCTTTAACTCTTGCTTCATTTGCTGTCCCACCAGCGACACTAGAAGTAGAAGCAACATTATTACTTGCACCACTAACATTATCACTACGAGATAAACTGGATTACTGACACTATTTCCACCATCAAAGCTAGATACGTCCCAAGGTCTCCACATATTTAAGAATAGCCAGCAAACAGCACTTGCACCAATGAAGTTTGCAAGAAAACTAACAGAATGAAATGATGAGTTAGAGAGGAAAGAGCGAAGATATTGCAACTCTGTGTTTTACTCCACGTGGACATAACATGTATCTGTCATTTGTGATTCCTGCGCATTCATTGGCTGAAGTGCTGCGTTCATTGGTGCTTAGCAGAGGTCCGAGAAACGCGTCAGTAACCATCTCACCTTTCGAAGAATAAACAGTGCGTTATCTGAGAGGTTTCTATCAACAAAGATAAATCCATGGAAAGCATTTCAGCAGCGGTGTAATACCCGGTCAAACCTCTCCACGATACTGGCCATTTCAGTGTACTGCGCATGACCGAGAGTGTAGGCTCAGCAACTGGATTTTAAGCGACTGCGCACACGGTCTCCACCGGTACAGAACCATCGTCCGCACTGTAAGTGAATTCCCCGAGGCGGCATCTGAGCACCAAAGAAACAATTCTGTAACATGCGAAATATAATAAGCGGACAATCATTCATAATGTGACAGTACACGTATCGTAAGCTCAGGTCAAATCTTGTGATTTAGTCAGTTGGTGTTTGAGTTTCAATGACAGAGGCAGGTGCTTATCAACTGCTCAAACACAAAAGCGGGAAACCGTTAATAAGTGGTGGAAAACTAATAATATTTACTGTGCTCAACCCACTTTTAGAAGAAAAAAAATCCATCGCTTGCAGTATGCGTATTACGCAAATAACATTTAACTGTACAGGTATTTAACTGAAAAGTAAAATCAAAATGCGCAGGAAATATAAACAGACTGGTTCCAATATAGCAGCTGAGTCATCTTCAGTAGATTTGAATGGTATACCTTTACATTAAAGTAAGTAAAATATACTACTACTACTACTACTACTACTACTACTACTACTACTACTACTACTACTACTACTACTACTACTACTACTGCTGCTGCTGCTACAACAACAACTACTACTACTACTACTACTACTACTACTACTACTACTACTACTACTACTACTACTACTACTACTACTACTACTACTACTACTAGTAGTAGTAGTAGTTTTTTTGGGTGTATGCACACCCAGGGCTGCTTCAGGACTTATTTCGCCCTCTTCAGCCAAAATGTATTTATTTTTTGAGTGAAGGAGAGGATGTTCTTTTGATGGCGGGCTTTGTTGGTGAGGGATTTATTTCTTTATTTCTTTATTATTTATTTATTTATTATTTATTTATTCTGTTTCATTAATGTTGTGGTAGAGATAGAGATGGAAGTAGAGGTTTAAGCTGGATTTGTAGTCATTCTGAGAAGTAGGTCTAGATGTTCTTGTATTCACTCTTGCTCATCTTCGATGTTTTCTTCATATTTCTTGATGATGGTAAGTAGAGGTGGGTCACTTAGGGTGGTTCTTTTATGCAGGTGTACTGGTCTGAATTGCTTTGCGTTTTCAATGAGTCTTTGTCTATGTGGTCGGTCCTTGGCGTTTTGCATATATTTGTAAGTGTATTTTTTGATTTCGTCTGTTATGGGTATGGATTTGGATATGCCGTGGATTTCATTATTTTTTGACCAAGGTGGTAGTTTAAATGATATTCTTAAGCATCTTCTTTCAAAACATGCAATTCTAATATTCATTTCTGCATGCTTATAACATCGATTGTTCCTTCAGGTTGCATTTTGAGCTACGATTTTCTCGCAGGGTGCCTTTTGTAGATAAACAATGTTCAACTGCAGCACGCAGTGCGTGAAGAACACGCATCTGTTAGGAGCGGAGTTTCCGAACTTCTTTCGCGCGGATAATTCAAACGCTTTGTCTACAATGATAGGTGCTCTGGTTTGGAATGGAGAATAATTCTGTAGATTTTCTAGAGCGTTTACGAAATAATTCGCTGCGTTTTATTTTCCCAAGTTGACAACATTATCCCGTGGTTTCTTTATTCCATACCTTTCTTCTGGGGTGATAACCGCAATAGATCTCCGATAGATCGGAATCCGCGAGGTGTCCCCTTTCGTTGTATACACCCGTTGTCCCCTTTCGTACACGAGGGTGTACGCTGCCTATAGTCTGGCTGTCCCAGTGAGCGGACGTGTCTGTGCTCGCTCGTGAAAGTAACCATAATCTAATGGCCGGTGGATCGACTACTAGAGTAGCTACAAAATAAGAATGAACATGGGCACAGCCAGTGAAGTGTTCGCGTTCTCTTTGCGTTGCCAGGTCTACAGCCAGCAAGCGATAGAGGTAGCAGATGTGTCCGTCTTTGTCTCACGGTATCCCTCTAGCAGTGAGCTGAGATTTCGCATGGTGGTATATACTGAAGCTTAAGACCTTGAACGTGAGAACAGTTCGCCTATGCAGCATCGTTCACAGGCATACAAAACGAAATGACACAAATTAGATGCATTCCACGAAAGAATGGCGTTTGCAACAGTGAAACAAGGTACTGACATTTCAACGATTTGTGAATATAGTCTCTACTTTAATGATGCTGTAATTGTATACTGCCTATAATTTACTTTAAACCAATGTTTGTTTTATTAAAATGGTTAATGAATGCGGAAGATACCAGTGCGTATTAGAATGCTGCTCTATGTTTTCCAGGAGAACTAAATATGGTCTCCTAATTTGATGAACTGTTTGCCTTCTTTAACAACGTTCGTCACAGTATAAGCACTCACGTGATAAGCTTGTGCCGTTAATTCTCGGTTTTGAGCGAAATTAATACGTTCGAAAATGCCTTTAAATGACAATATGTGGAAAAAGAATACACATGAAAAATAATATTTATAGCCTGCTTATGTAATATCTTAGGAGTTGTCTCGCAGTCACTACTAGGTACACTAGTACTAGGTTTGCTAAGCGAATATTTTCTAACTTCGAAAAGCACGTCTACACGCTGATAGATCACCACTTTACTGAATACAAGGTACAAATTGCAACCGCAGCAGAGCAGGTGTATATTTTTCTTCACTGAAAGTTAATGTTTCTTTTCTTTCTAGTCAGGCGTCTTATGTTTTCATATCTCCGAAACCAGATATGCTATAAACATGCGGTTTGGACAGTCTTCCTCAGAAAAAGTAGCTCTGTGACATAGGATAAACAAAATAATTCTGTAATTAGTATCTTTTGAGCGCGCAAAGAAATTATCCGTACGGTTCGGCCAAGCGAGCCAGTATGCGTGCTTAACTGTACAACATTGCACTCACCTTATTGGCTAGACAACGATACACCAGCCACGCCTAGCTCCGCCTTATGTTCATTCCTATTTTGTAGCTACCTTAGTGTTCCCAATAAATGTTGTAAGAGAGTAAAGCTAAACTGGTGAACGGCTTAAAACGTTGCATCTGTGAAAACTTCTACCACAATAGTTTGTGACCGCAGTATCAGGCAGCGATTAGGAGGCGGCGAATTAATCGAAGTCAAATAATTAAAAAGGAAGATAAATTAATAGAAATGCTTTGCTAAACTAATATAACAATCTTGTTATAATAATATGAAATTAGAATGATTAAAATAGCAGTTAACTTAAAGAATAAGAAGGGAAGAATATAATTTAATATAACATATATAATAGCATCCGGGCAAGAAAGAAAAAATATTCTTGTAAAAATCTGTACACGTCGGGGAGACAGGAAAGAAGGACCGTTACCTTCTTTGTGTAAGTAAAAGTTCAATATCTGAAGACTATTGTATTCTTTCAGCCAGGAATGTTTTGGTACAAAGGACTTTCAAAATGCAGTTTAACATGAACGCTAAAGAGATTTACTTCGCTGATTTGATAACGATGTATACCGTTACAAAACAACTCAGGGTAGGCGTTCCCCAACTCAGGGTGGGCGGAACGTCAGTGAGTCATATGAGTTTTGCAAACCAATGCAAAAATTCGGAATAAAATGAGAAACCAACAATAATGTAACATTTGAGAAGGGTGAGCTAGTTTGGTCATGTGATAAAGTTAGAGAGGGGATCAGAATAAGGTTCGAACTGAATGGTGAAGTAAGAAAAACCTTACTTACAAGTTGATACTACAACAGGAAGAACGTGTTCATGGGCATTAAGAAGAGAAGTGAAGATTTTGAAATCTGAAAGGTGGTCACCGATCCAAGTTGATAAACAAACATAGGTTCAAGAATTAAACCAAATAATTCTACAACAAACAAAGTTGTGTAGCCAACAACCACAAAAATCCATTTCCTACAACCATTCACCTGAAAATAACAGAACTCATAGCTCCAATTAAGCTTCAATTAGAACCCAACTAATTTAACAATGGTATGCGGGTTTGCCGCAACTTGTGCTAAATTAAGTAATATTAAAATTATTGATGACAACAGTGTCCAGTGCTGTGAACGTGCAAACCAGAGTACATATCCTGATGACAATGAAATAGGATTTTACGAAGCTATAAGTGAAATAGGTAATTCAGGAAACAAAATTGACATTCCTATTGTTAATTACATGATCCACCAAAAAGATTTGGTAATTTACGAATTACGTGAACGCCTTAAACTACTTAAGGACCAATTGAACACTCTCAGTCACCTTGTGCAAACTTCAGATCTTGGCAATAGTGAAGTGGTTTCTAATGGTGTAATTAATGGAAGTGATAGCAAAAATGTGAAGTCTATATCTGGTGAAAATACACGTAATGAAACTGCCCAATCTGACGATATCTCGGTAAGGAGAAGTGTTGGTAAACTTCTAGTGATGGTAAACAAGACACTGCTGATGTACACGACGTTGCAATCAAATGGTCTGCATTCGTAAGAAGAGATAAGAGAAAACATAAACACACAATAGTTGGCAAAAAGACTATAAATAACAACCCTGGTTTAAAAACGGTACCCAAGAAAGGTTATTTATTTGTATCAAGACTTGCCCCAGCTACAAAAGCAGAGCAATTAGAGTTGTATGTTAAGGGAAGTTTCCCCGAGGCAACGTGTAAGATTTTAAAATCTAAATATCCAGATGCATATGCATCTTTTAAAAGTTGTTACTAATTTTACCAACGTAGAACGGGCAATGGATACCGATTTTTGGTCACAGGGTACATTAGTAACTAAGGATTTTTTTCCTTTTTTCTTTTTAAAAGAGACTGCCTGTAGCACAGGGCGCTTATTATGTGTTTCAAATGGGAAGGTGTTTGTCCTTGAGCACTACTAGGTGAGCAACCAATCGGAGTACTGCGGTGTTGTATTGCATTTCCGCTAAGTGGTGTGTGACGAGCGCCAAAAGAATCAATCTGTATGAAATACTATTCACGCTAAGACAAAAATTCAGATTTTGCCGAAACTGATCCATGTGGAAGGTAGAGAGTAATGTATCTAACATAACAATGAAAACCCCATATTTTGTAGGTCAAATACTTTTTCTAATACAAATAAATAAACCACTATTACCTGTATAATAACAATAAATCACGACGTAAACACTGTATGTATTTCATTATTGGTTGGCATGTATGTGTGCACGTATGTATATTTGCAATTACTCAGAACTGAAACATAAATGTTTGACATGACGTGATAAAAGAATTACTTTGAATAATCCAATTCGAGCTAGAGGAAACAATAAATTTCCTGCTGCCCTGGCAGAACGTGTCTGGTCACATTATATCTTTGTTTATGAATAGTTCGTAATCTCTATTTACTCTAGAGAGTTCAAAGTGGTTGGTGTGTATGTATGTGCATATACTTTTAATTATTCAGAACTGAAATTTAAACTACTGACATGAGGTGATAAAAGAATTACTGTGAATAAATCAAGGTGTTAAATTCGAGAAAGGGCAAACACTTCATTTCCTGTTAGACTGTGGAATGCTGTATGCCCATGTTTATGAATGAATGAATGGTGGATAAGAAGTGTTTATTTACTCTGGAGAGTTCAGATCAATATCATTCAGTTGTTCTTTATACAACAGTAAAAGTTAAATAGTGCAATGGCTTCTTGCGGTGAAATTAATGGTGAGCCAAAAAGGCAGGTATTGCGAAGTCAGGCTCGAGGTATTATTTTTAAGGTGTGCACGTTCTTCAAAAAGTTTTCGTAAACAGAAACTAAAAATGGATTAATGCAAAGAGTACTTCCGTTTAAAAGCACGGAAAAAGTGTATCAGCTGGATTAACTTGCAATTGAAATGGGACACGGGTATTGCGAAGTCAGGCTCGAGGTATTATTTTTAAGGTGTGCACGCTCTTCAAAAAGTATTCGTAAACAGAAACTAAAAACGAATTAATGCAAAGAGTACTTCCGTTTAAAAGCACGGAAAAAAGTGTATCAGCTGGATCAACTTGCAATTGAAATGGGACACGAGGTAATACGCCTCCTACCTTACCACTGCAAATATAATCCAATTTAGTTTATGTGGGCTCAAATAAAAAGGGGACTGCAAACAGAAATAATACTTTTAAACTTACGGACGTTAAAGGACTTGTTCATGAAGAAATTGACAAGGCAACACAACAGGACTGGAAAAACTGCGTGAGGCATGCAGATTTTAAGAGAGAAATAGCACGTGACGAGAGTTTGGAAGCTATAATAATAAATTTGCAAGACTCAGACGATGAAGACAGTGCCAATGACGAATTGTCTCTTAACGTAAGTGACATTGACAGCGATATGGATGAGCCACTGGCTGTTCCACTGGATTAGAAAAACAGGTAATGCATAAATTATAATTATAGTTATAGTATCCTAAAACATACATCATTTGTGAAAATTCTTTTTCCAATTTTTATTTTGGCAACTGCATCATTGTAAACGTTTGTAAAAATATAATTTGTTTTAACCTTACGTCTGCGGCAAGCAGACCTGTATGTTGTATGAGTGTGCGAAAGAAAGGGAAACAAGCTGGCAACGCTGAGTGTGATACGGCATCCGATTAGCTGGACCCCATAACTCTTCCCATTTGAAACGAATAATAGTGCATTATGAGACCCCTAACGTTCCTACTACTATAGTGTTATGTAATGGAATTAATACTTTATTTTGGAATATTCAATATTTACTAAATAAATATAAATATAAATAACTGTTTCAGTTATTGTCGGCGAGTTAAGAGTTGACACGTTCTACGTTGCGGAGCATTGGTTAAAATATGACAAAATTAATGTTATTAAAATACCTGGATGTTACTTATCCAGTTGTTAATGCAGGTCTAATGTACATGGGGGTACATGGCAGTACATGGGGTACTGCCATTTTCATTAAAGATGGATTTGCTCGGAGAAAGAATCATTAATGTTGCCAGTCTTGCTCAAGAATCTGTTTTTGAGATATACACGAGCTATATTGCCTCTCTTAATTTGCTATGTGTCTTTTTATAGAATGCCTGATATTAAAGATCTTACGATAGAGAATTTTCTCAGAAGATTTTATGATTTTTTAAAAGTCTAGGTTATAAATTTCGGACTAATTTTAACATAGGTCTATGTGGTGATTTTAATTTAGAGTTTCTTGAAAACTCGAATACTCTTAGTGAGTTTAACAATATACTGGATATCTCGGTAGCGTAGATGGTAGCATGTCTGCCTCACGTTCAAGAGGTTCCGAGTTCAATCTCGGTCAGGGTGAGTTACCTGGATAAGATTTTCCGGGGTTTTCCCTTATCCTTCAAGACGAATGTCAGGTATCTCTAAGCTCCATGGACCCTGGGCTCCCCCTATATTTAGAGGCAGGAGACGCCTTCAAAATAAAACGAAATTCCATTAAAAAACTCACGATTCTCATAATGGTTTCCCGTTGTGTTCACAAAACGTAAATTATGGCAGTATCTCCAGATAATCAATATATACTGCCATAACAAATATATAGCAGTGTGAATTAGGTATGATTCTGATATGTTTTCTACAAATAGTGCAAGTGACTTATACATAAATATGAGTACTGAAATACACGAGTTCCAAATTGAGTAATTTATGGAGAAGTAAATATTTGGCATGTAGGGTTTACTTAATGTTATCAGTCTACATAGAAGTTGGAACCGGGTTAGCGTTTAGGTGGTCAATAACTCACTGTTTTATTTGGTGCTCGAGGTCCGTAAACCTTTCGCCGTTATCTTATAGATTAAAATGTGGTTTTCAGAGTATTCGTTTTTTATGTACACATATATTTAACTACTCCTTCGTACTCAGCTTAGCTGTCATGGACTTTCGAACCTCGATAAACAAATCCACATATATTTTCATAGATATATCTTCTTCAGGGTTCTGGAAGTTGCACAATCGCGTATTACCGAGGCAATAATTTCTTGTTCCAACTATCTTGATGTGAAAATTAAAAGTCTCGTCCCGAAGCTAATCACTTGATATTCTTAGTTGAAATGAAAGTTCCTTATTTATTCATCTGGATAAAGCTATCAACGATATATATGCCAGCCTCGGTAGCGTGGTGGTAACGTGTCTACCTCACATTCCAGAGGTCCTGAGTTCGAATCTCGGTCAGGGTGAGTTACCTGGATAAGGTTTTTTCCCCTTATCCTGAAAGACGAGTGTCGGGTAGGGTAATTCTAAGCTCCGTGGACCCTGGGCTCATTTGAGCATCATTTCACCCCTTCCATTCATCGTCCGATGTGACTTAACGTTGGAGGACGTAAATTACAAAAATAAATAAACATCAACTATATTTGTGCAACATATTTCGTTCATGCGAATTGTGGAACAATGAGAACTAGGGCCCGGATTTTGATGAAAAGTCCTCTTTTTTACTGAGTAGTCATAGACGATGCCTTTTGGAAATTAAGTGCATTCTGGATCAAATACGTTAGATATATATGGTTTTTATAGATCATCAAAATACATTTTTCCACATTTTTATAATAGTCATTTTTTAGCATTTAAATGCATTTTCAGGTCATTTTCTTTCTTTTTCACGAATTTATAGGGCATTTTCACCTGGCCCGCATTCGAGAGGCCCGGGTTCGATTCCCATCGCGGACCTGAATCTGAGCCGTGGGAAATTTGGGGGATTTTAAAATAATCTGTGATTAAAAGTTCGTTTATATAACTTTTATGAAATAGTAACTTTGTACGTGTGGTAAACATGTAATTAACACAGGTTAGGGTCCTAACAGTGCTGGTAAATTTATGACTCATAAATTCGAGGAATCGCCGTTACATCATGCAATACGTGTGGATTGCATCCACAGAAAAACATTTGCGAGCTCTTCAAAATGTGAGCGAAGCGTCTCAGTTACTGTCAAAAGAAACGGCCTCGACGTCAAGTAACAAGTCATCTTCCTTTTATAAAGAATTAGGTGAAGTGTTTGATAGTGCAAATATTCCGCTAGGAAAATTAAGTAATTCCAAATTACGATATTTTCTTGAATGCCACATTGGTCATGCAATTCCAGATGAATCAACTTTGACTAAAAGTTACTTACAAAAATGTTATGAAGACACGTTACGTGAATGTGTCAATAGGAAAAAATTATGTATCAATTAATCAGAGAGCCGATTCAGAGGGGCGTTATGTAACCAATGGTATGCTAGAAGCTACTAGTGCCGGACATATGTTTCTTCTGACCTCAAAGGCTATGGAAGCTGTTAACAACTGTCAGATATGCAAACTGTTCGATAAATCCATGTATTTATTGTGGCCTAGTCCAATACAGCATGACAACGTGGTCCTCCTCCTAACAGACGCGGCGCTATACATGGTAAGGGCGGCAAAATCGATCCAATCATTTTACAGTAAGATGGAGGATGTGACGTGTTTGGCCCATGCTTTCATCGAATTGCAGAACATGTCAGATTAACATTTCCAGAAGTAGATACACTAATTTCCACAGTAAAAATATATTTTTGAAAGCACCAAACCGAGCTATGTATTTCAGAGAAAAAGCCCCTAATATAGCTTTGCCCCCGGCACCAATTTTAACACGCTGGGGTACATGGTTAACTGCATGTACATACCACTGTGGCAATTTTCAAATCGTGAGAGAACTGGTGAATAGCTTAGATAGGGTAGATTCTAAGACAATTGAGAGCGCACAGGATCTGTTTTCTGATACTCAAATCAAAGGTAGATTAGCTTTCACTAATTCAAATTTTACATTTTTGACGGATACCATAACCCGCCTTGAAGAAGGTGGCATGGCATTGGATGAGTCGATTGAGTTAGTGAGGATTGCGGAAGAGAGGATACAAAATGTAAAAGGTGAGATTGGGGGCAAAATTAGACAAACTAAAATTTGTGTTGGACAAAAATAAAGGATACTAAACAGTTTTTCAGATCGCCGATATCCTATCAGGAGAAAACTTCATAACTGATATTTTTGAACAGGATTTAACGATATATATATTTATTTGACATAGTGATTTTCAAATATGCACCTATAACATCTGTGGTGAGAAGTTTCTCAAAGTATAAAACAGTTGTAGCTGAGAACCGCCGTTCCTTTACTTTTGATAACTTGAAGATGACCGTGGTGGTGTACTGCAACGCTAAGTAACGTATTTTTTGGCTAATGGGTACAGTAACTTATTTTGTCATATTTTATAAAATTGAAAATGACCTGATGAATTTCTAATTTATTTATTATTTAGTAGCAATAACTGCATTATTTACTAAGAAAGTTAATTTTAAAATGTGGTTATTCGAACCATATATTCATTATTTGTCTGTGACAGTTATTAATTTATTATTATGAAAGAAATTGTTAATTTTTGTTAGGTCATTTTTTTTACATTTTATGTTCATTTTTTATATTTTAAGGGCATTTTATAGCTCATGTTTAGAGATTTTTTAGGTCAAGAACTTCCGGGCCCTAATGAGAAAAAATGGTCTTTCTTAGATACACTTGTTACCTTTGAGTACACTAATCTGCCAAACGTTGTCAGTGTTAATGTAATCACCGAGTATGTGATTTACGTTGAGACTATCTTGTCTGAAGAGAACAATCACATTTCCGTTATCTGTAAATAAATATTTAGTGGCCTCAGGAAATGCCTGTGCTAGGTATTAACATCTATGTTGCAATACCTGCCCATGTATTGATAATGGAAGTATATATTGCCCTGCTTCTCTTTAACTTCAGGCGCTTCCAATTATTCATCCCCATCCTCGAACGTGAATATCAGAAATATTGAGTAAGAGTATTGGATGGAGATTGTCAATATAGGAATGAGGGAGTTAGGTCTGAAGAAATTTGACTGGGAGGTTAGCGAAGGGTACAAGAAGAGGATAAAAGCTTGAACTTTGGGTAAGGGAATGCTTTTTTTTACATTGTAAAGCTGTTTATAAATAAATTAATATATTGGCATGTGCAAATGGTTTTGATAAATGTAGAAGTTCTGGAACCTGAGACCGTTACAGTTAATTAACAGGTTGAATAATACTTTTGTATTTCCCGCATATAAACTGTCCAGAAGAAAGCCCTTACTTAGGTTAATTGCAGATAGAACTCCTAGTCTTCCATCTCGATTACTATAAAAGTCGAGATCTTGTACAGGAAGAGTACTTTTTGTGACTAACGTTATAAGGTATACTTTATGCTATTTATTGACTGGTGCAACATGAGATCCTGTTGAGCACGAAAATCGAGAGGGACTGGAATTAATTTGTTGTCTTTTTAAACACATTTGTCTGAATTCAAGCAGTGCAATCCTGAAAGTAAATTTCGTAAACACTTTAGGAGGGATCCAGGTAAAATACTTCGGTTGAGGTTTGAGTTTTCTGGGTGGACGGCGGGGCTTCACAAGGAAACGGTAGCTGGATTCTGCAGTTGTGACCGAATCTAAAAACTGGTTAACATATTTAAAGTAAGTACCATATGTATCAAGCTTAATGCCTTAATGTCCGATTTTACCAACAGATGTTAAAATTGACGTTAACAAATGTAACGTAACAATTGACACAGCGCTAACACTACTGTTAAATTTCTTACATTTCACCAATCTGTTTTCTGAAAATGTTAACAAACACGTGTTAACGCCAAGAAATTTGTAAATATTACAGCTATAGAAGGCTATGGATGAGTCGTATTATTTTCTGAACGTTCTGCGATGCGCTTTATTTTTCATTTTCGTCTGCACACAGCTGAAAAAATCGCGGGTGAACAAAATCGTAAACAAAAGCCGTGAGACAAATTTATCATCGATAGAGAAAGAATTGTTAATTGAATTGGTGACGAAGTATAAGGATATCGTGAAAAATAAGAGGACGGTTACGGTGAATGTAAAAGAGAAAGATATTAGGTGGAAAAATATTGGAAACCAATTTAATTCAAATGCATGTTTCACTACTACAAGCACCAACAACTTCGTCAGTATTACGTAAATTTAAAACGAGGTGCGAAGAAGGACAAGTGACTTGAGCATTTCAAGACGGAATTTGGACACTGTATTATTCACATAATTCAGTGAATTATAAAATCGCAAAATTATTAATACTTGAAGCAAAGGCGAGATCGACATATTCCTTTCGATGCATGTTCTAACCTCTCTTGTACTTCCGCAGTAACCTTCATAGCAACTTGTTTCGACAGTCTATACCTCTGTAGAACATTTTCTTCTGATAGCTCCTCAAAATAATTTCTCCTCATAGGCCGTGCTCTATTAGAATGCCATTTAGACGGTCGTAAATATAGCATATCGACATCAACACCTGCGTTCAAGCCCGCCATCTTGACTATTTACAAGGGCTTAACAACAGAAATTGGCCTTGTTAGTTTAACAAAAGATTTAACACGAGTGTTAATCTAACACTTGTTGGTGAAATACAATTTTTGTTTTAACTATTGCTAAACTCGTGTTAAGTCTTAACATCTGTTGGTGAAATCGGGCATAAGAGGATATTTCATTAATAGTAAAAGTGGACATTCTCTCTATGAGAGTTTTCCTCCAGGGTACCACATCTCGTATGTATTTTTAAACTCTATATATCTATCTACCTGTCATTGACAAACCTCATACATGAAGTAATAGTTCAAGCGTCAGACCAGAATGAATACAAAACAGACTGATGAAATTAAGTTATGATTGAGCTACTGCATATAATACGAAATGGAAGTAAATTTAAAGACTACAAGTAAATAAACTGACACTCTAAAAAGTAAGGCATACTGAATATTCAACTCCCAAGCCGTTAGCAAAGTTCTGGCCGAAAACATCTCAACAGCTTAGGCTATAGAATTCTATAATGGATGTTTTAGATATAATGGGTGTTTCTAAATTTTATTTTAAGTCAGTAAGGAAGAAGAGAACATCTCTGCCATAAAACACGTCCACTTAGATGCAAGTGATGAAATCAGAATTCCCTGCCAAGCTGAAGGTTTGTAGACTTTATCCAGCAGAAGTTTCTCTTAGTGATAGTGATAGTCTTAGTTACTCGGAGTGATATGTTATTAAATCTACTGAACAATTTCATCTGCAAAACTTACCTGTAACGCAATGACATTTCTGCGCGATTACCTTGGGTATCACAACAGACAGAAACAGAAATCCTTGTGTGTGTTCTATTTTGAGCATCAGCAAAGTCTAAAAGCTATGGGATTGTATGTTAGAGCCGCATGCAAAAGCGTGTTCAGACAAGTTTGTTTTCCCACGCTAGTCGTGTGTAAGACGAAGTATGAGAAGGTAGAATCAGTTTGGTATAGAAGTTCTGGTGCTACGAACGAAACTACTCTAAATTTTGGGTACTTTGTGTAATGAACAGGAGTATTGTCGCGAGGAACTTATTATGTGGCGAGAGAGAGAGAGAGAAGCAGGGAGTGAAAGAGACAGATAGCGCCCAAGCCACGCCCATGAAGCTGATGAGCGCTTAGATACGCACCGAGGGAGAGACGGGTGCGGGGAAAGAGCCGGAGAGGCGTCTCGACAGTTCTCTCTCCTTCGCCTGCCGCCGTGAAAGACCGCGAGGCTTCATGAGCTGTCGAGAAACTTCCCCAATCTGCGAGAAGCCCTGTGTAAGTGGCGTATCCACTTCCTTTCCGTCTTGACGTTGTTGTCAACGGGAGGGGGGCTTTTTAAGAAATCAGGTATTGCCCTATGAAAAGAGCCCCGGAGTATCCATCGCTCCCGGGTAGAAGGACGCCAGGGTCCTAGGACCTACGGGTATGGACTAATTGAGTAGAACCTCTGCACTTAACTATCAGAGGTATACAAAGTGTATTTCTACGGCAGTAAAGAATGTTTTGAATTTCTGCAAACTTGACTTTGAATTTTGCGAACCCACAGTGTTTTTACACATCTTTAAAATATGACTTTATAAACTGCATGTTACTACCGATAAATGTTGGCAATATGTAGAAATAACAGCAATTTTACTTACTGCTTATGATAACTCTGACATTTAAGTAAATTGAGCTGGATATATGTCAAAGAACAATGATTCACAGGCGTGAGTTAGTGAGAGCTTCATCGCACGGAATGCTGAAGATGCATTGTAGCAGTTTGTTTAATCCGAATTATTTACTACAAACTCCTGATCTTTGTGCATTTGCATTTCGTCAGCACATAACAACAATCGTAATACTTTTTTTTCAGACCAAATGACTTAAATGCTTCAGTAAATTTTGTACTGTCTATAAGTATTATGAATTACACAAGCGTTTTACTTTGTTGGCAGTGATCCATTCTTTTATATTTGTGAAGTATACGTTATAATACTGTTTTACATTATTACATGATTATTTTTAAAGCAAAGAATTTATCGGTTATATTCTATCAAAGCTATTTCTTTCATACAGGTGAAATATTATACACGCTCAGACATATTGCTTTCCACGCCAAAGGTAGAAGAAAAACAGATAATTGAAATTCCTCAAGCCTTACTCCTACAATTTCCAATAACTTCCCCACGTAATATCTAAATACAAGCTACTCAAAATGCATGTTTCTGCATTCACTTGCCAGGGAGTTAGCGCTTCTAATGCTCATAACTAAACGACGTCTCATGTTGAAAGTACAGTTTTCAATCCTATATTTCCACTTTGAATGCTGCTGGGGTTTGTGATGATCAGAACGAAGTTGTAATTAGCGTAAGTTTAACTGATTTTCGATAGATTGAATTATTCTAATAATTCTGTAATGAAAAGCCAAGAAATTATGTTTAAATTGATGGGAATCGAATGTTGGTTGCCTGTTCTTCGAGTTTTGAATGTTGACAGCTTGAAGAAACCTAAAATATTAAGGATGAATAACCCTTCAGGTTGATTTTTGTACCAGGTTCGGGTTTATATATTTTTCAAGTGAAAGTACTGAACACCTCTAACCATATTACGCATTTTTCTCTGTTTCATTTGCGCTTATTATTGATTTTCCTTTTCATTAGTAGTATTTTATCATATAAATGCAAACCGTTTAAAAAACCTAGATTTTGCATCGCATAACCATAAAATCTGCATAGCCTTCTGAACAGTAATTTACCAATTAGCACTGATTCAAATTTTGTGCAAACGTACTGTGTAGTAACCGATTTCTCGTCATGCTCTAGCCTGGATATTGTGTTACATTTCATATCATAACGAATTTCCCCCGTAAGCTTGTAGTAATGCTATATTATTCAAATGTGAAGAGTTCTGATCTGCAACGAATGGGATGCGTTTTGCGGCTCAGCATTGTCACCTCGTTAACTCCACTCTTTTCCTACTTCCCTCTCTCTCGCACATTATCCTAGAGCATGCAAGTCCTTGGCGCTAGACGTAAGGGAACCTAAACTAAATTTTCCAATCTTTTATAATAATGCAGTTGTTAAAATTGCAATTGAAATAAACATATACACATGTTATGGATATGTTTTAAATGCTTTAATGAAAATCATAGTTCAGAATTATCTGTTTCTCTAATCCAATATAACAGCAATGGCTCATACATGTGGTTGTCAGAATCACTTACGTCAAGAAAAAACTCGTCATTGTCACTGTTTTCATCGACCGAGTCTTGAAAATTTATGACGAAAGACTCCAAAATCTCATCACCTTTCCAAAAGTCGTCTTCTTGTAGTTTTTCTGCATGTTTTCCCAGTCTTGCTGTGTTACCTTGTTTAGTTTCTTCGTAAGTCGTTCAACTCAATCAGTTTGGAAGAGTTATTTCTGTTTGCAATTCTCCGTTTTATTTTAACCGCAGTAACTCAGACTGTATTAGCAGTGGCAAAGGGGAGGAGGCTGAAGGATTACCTCGTGTTTCATTTCAATTGCAAGTTGATCCAGCTGATACACTCTTCCCTGGTTTTTAAACGAAGAACAGTTGAATAATACTGATTTAAACCTTCTAGGGCAAACGGACATCGTCAGCGGTTACGAAGCAATCAGGAACATATGTGCCGGCTCATGTTCTGCAGATACAGCATTCTGCAAGCTAACAGGAAGTGAACTGTTTGATCTCCCTCGAATTTAACAAAACATTCGCTAGTTCAAAGTAGTTCTTTTAGCACTTCACGTCAATAGTTCACATTTCAGTTCTGAGTAATTACAAATATATGTACACGGAATATGATGGTCATTATAGTACTTACGTCAGATACATCGTTATAATTTATTGGTATTATATTTATTTGTACTATGAAAATGTTTGAGCTAAAAAAAATATGGAGTTTTTACGGTTGTGTTAGAAACAATATTCCCTACCTTGTTTGCGAATCATTTTATGCAAAATGTGATGTGAAACACAATGCCTACTAGATCTAGATCCCAGTCTACTTCAAATAGTCATAAAACGATAGAGAAAACAAGCAGACTGTTTTTAAAGGTTATGCTTTTGCTATAAGTTAACAAGGATTTGTTTTTATGTAAACAAATAGTATTATGTAAGTCAAGGCCTTCATCGCAAGTAAATCCTTTTAAAATTCCAATGTGTTAATCTCTAGTAAGTAAAAATTACGCAACTTTTCAGTCTTTTATTAATTTATGATTTAACATTACAAAATGTTTTATAGTCCATGTTCATCAGAAAGAATAGAAATTTTCAGTTATGAAGAAATTATCAAAATCGGTTAAATCATTTTTGATATTACTGTACCAAATGCACATATAAAGTATGCGTAGTCACATACCTACCTATATGTACACTAGTGTCCAAAAGTTAGGCACAATTCGGAAAACAGGGAACTGAAAAGAAAAACGGGGAGCGAGGTCATTAAACGATATCACAGTGTATATCTCCCCTTACTGGTAGCCTCTGATAGATAAGTAGGTTCACGCTTCAAAAGACAACAAAACTAGAGCAGCAATCCAGTACCAGAGTATCAGACCCAGTGCGTGGCTCATTCGTTACTGTTCTCCCATTGTGAACAGAGAGTAGTTGCTTCGCAAAGTGTTTACAAGACAGAACTAACATGCCACAAAGATGTAAACTGGACCCTGTTTTTAACCGTAGAATCATCGGACGTCTCGAGACAGGTCAGATACGGACGGTCTCTCGGGCCCTGAATCTGCCACAAAGGGTCATTTCTAGGTTTTGATGGCGGTTCCAAGAAACAGGTGTTCGTCAGATCCCTGTACGTGGTTGCCATAGCTCACATCGTCACAACGGAACCGATATTTGTCCATGAAAGCCATACGACATTGGAGGATGGCTGCAAGACAACTGTTTTCCGAGTTTGCAGCCGCCTCAGGCTTTCGAACTTCAAGGCAAACTGAATGATGGAGACTCAGGTTAGTCGGCCTCTATGCCAGACGTGTGTGCCCCTCGCCCGAATACACATATGGTCACGTTTACAATGGAGTCACCAACGTCAACATTGGAGCTTGAAAGAGTGGAAGAACATTCTGTTTATAGATGAGTCCAAATTCAGTTTTGACAATGATTCTCGTCGCACAATAACTTGGAGAGAACGTGGAACCTGGTTTCATTCCACAAACATCGTAGAAACACGCCCATTTAATGGTGGTGGCGTACTCGGTGGGCAAGCATAATGTTCTATGGACGCACAGATCTGTACATCTTCGACGGTCGCACCGTGAATGACAGAGACGAGGTACTGGAACAACATGTGCTACTTTTCAGGGGTACAGTTGGTCCACACTTCATCTAAATGGACGACAATGCACGTCTGCATAGAGCCAACCTGGTGGAAGACTATCTTGAGAGGGAAGATATCCAGCGCATGGACTGGCCAGCGATGTTCCCGGATATGAACCCTATAGAGCATGTCTGGGATGCATTAGGAAGACGAGTTGCTGCCCGTCAGCCCCCATCGAGGACACTTCCAGACCTCCAGCATGCTGTCTGTAAGGAATGGGAATTACTACCTGCAGAGCTTTTGAACCACCTTATAGAGAGCATGCCGCGGCGCTGCGAGGCCTGTGTAGCCATGAGGAGTCACCCATCACACCTATCAACCGCTCAGCACCATCATTGTCATTGTGGAAGTGATCATCAGATTTTGTACTTGCGTAAAAGGGTGTCCCAAGGTCCGAACTGTCTGTTGTTTCTCTCTCTGTTGCATTCCAGATCATGTGTGATGCAATTGGTCAGAACATATTGCATTATGCTTAACTTTTGTTCAGTTGTGATAGATTGGTACTCAAATAATAAATTATGCTTAACTTTTTTACACTACTGTGTATGTGTGTAGTATGTGCATATATAAGTATATACATATTGTCACCCGAACGTTTGAACACCCTATAGATCCGGCTGGAGGCAGCAGCAGGAGACGGAGGCGTTCGGACACGCCCCCTCGTTAAAGCTGGGGTGGCTGGAAAAAAACATTACTGTGCCATCTCTTTCCGCCTCCCTTGATTTCTCGAACTTACGGGATATTTCATCTAGTCCAGAACATTCTCGATCGGCCAGCTGACCCTATATAAGCAACACGCCGGGCAGTAAGTGAGTCAGTCAGTCAGTTCTTGGCGTAAAAGTGCAGTGCTAGTGTACGACGAGAAGACTGTGTGAGTGCATCGGATGATTGTACGTAATTACGAGTGCAAGTGAAATTGTAACGGACGGACTGGTGAATCGTAATTGTGTGCATTCGTAATTCTGTGTAATTGGCAAGAGTTTAACTGTAAGTCGGTGGAAATAAAGAACATTTTTGAGTGGTGCAATTGGACTTTTCATTTCACGAACCCACAAAGTCACAATATATACATATACAGGATACATCAAGATGGTGGTGAAAGAAGTGGATGGTATTGAAAATGCTCTCAATATGTTAGTGACTGTGGCGAAAATAGTTGTAAGTTAAGGAACGATTTGAAGGATGTGTTAAAAGCAGTACATACAGTGAGGAAATAGTTTTTAAGTCCTAGAAACGTATTAGTAGGGATAAGTGCAGTAATTTCTGAGCTAGAATTGATTTTTTTTTCATGAAAGCCATAGCGGAAACTTCTCGGTTAGGATGAGTTATCTGGATAAGGTTTTCCCCCGGGGTTTTTCCTTAACCTAAATGATGAATTTTGATAACTTTAAGTTCTAGGGAGCCTGGGCTCATTTGAGCATCATTTCGTCCATTTTATTCATCGTCGGTATGACGTAGGAGGACGTATATTAAAAAAGAGTAAATAGAAATAAAAATAGCAGAACTTCTCCAATCCACAGTTAATACCAGATCGTCAACTGTGGTGGAGGTTGATGCCAGTTAGGGCGCTTTTCCGGATATTTTAGGTGCGACTTGTTGGAACTAACGATTCCGTCGGCAGTTCAATGAGCTTTTGTTTCGACCGAACTAAGGTACATCCGCTTCCTCTTCTTGCCCTCCCGTTTTCACCGACTGTGTGTGTGTGTGTGTGTGTGTGTGTGTGTGTGTGTGTGTGTGTGTGTGTGTGTGTGTGTGTGTGTGTGTGTGTGCGCGCGCGTGCGTGCGTGTGCGTGCGTGCGTTTTTTGTGTTTAATGCCCGCCTTTACTACTGTAAAATATGAAAACTGTATCATACATTTAAAACTGTCAAAGCTTAACTTTGTCCTTGCAACATAAGATTATTATCCTTGAATTTGCAAATGTTTTAATGACATGTATAAACACAGTAATGAACGCTGACAAAGATAGTATGTAATTTTTAAACATAAAATTTAATGCACAGTGTATCTTCCTATAGGACAAAGTTTCAAGTAGTTATCTGACTGTGAAGTATGATTGTATGTTTGCACAGGAATTGTTTGGGTAAATAGCTTACTTTAACTTGGTAAGATTTTAAGTAATGCACTTTCTGATAAAAGTGACAATTTGTGGTATTCCTGTATTATAACAATAAATTGCGACGTAAGCACTGTAATGAATTTCATTATTGGTTGGCATGTATGTGTCAACCGTATATTAGAAATTACTCAGAGCTGAAACGTAAATATTTGGCATATTTTGTGTGTAATTTACGTCCTCCAACGTTGAGTCATATCGGACGGTGAATGAATTGGGTGAAATGATACTCAAATGAGTCCAGGGTCCATGGAGCTTAGAGTTACCCGACATTCGTCTTGAAGGATAAGGGAAAACCCTGGAAAACACCTTACCCAGGTAACTCACCCTGACTGAGATTCGAACTCGGGACCTCTTGAACGTGAGGCAGACACGCTACCATCCACGCTACCGAGGCGGGCTAAACATTTGGCATGACGTGATAAAAGAAATATGTACATTGAATAAGCCAAGGTGTTTGTTAAATTCGATGAGAGGAAACAATACACCTCTGGTCTGGCAGAACGTGTCTTTGTTTATGAATGGTTCGTAATCTCTATTTACTCTAGAGAGTTCAAAGCAGTACCATTCAATTACTCTTCTATGAAAAAAAAAAGTATCAGCTGGAGCAATGAGATACGATCAACTTTTCCCCACGTACTACTACTAGAACAATCCAATAGAGTTAATGTGGGCTCAAATTATGCTGCAAACAGAAATATTATTTTTAAAGTGACTGACGTTGAACGACTTATTCACGAAGAAATTAACAAGGAGCACAACAAGACTGGGAAAACTGCGTGAGACATCAAATAAACTACAAGAAGACGACTTTTGGAAAGAAATAGCATGTAATGAAATTTTGGAACCTATCATCATAAATTGCAGTATTCAGACGATGAAGACAATGACGATGACGAATTATCTCTTAACGTAAGTAACATTCACAGCTATACGGATGCACCGCTGGTATTTTCATTGGATTAGTAAAATAAGCAATTCATAAACTATAATTAATTTTAAACTAAATATTTAAACCATTTGCGTAACATACGAATACCCAAGTTGCGATTGTGACTTCAACAACTGCATTATTATAAAAAAAACTTTGCAAAATTCAGTTTGAGTTAGCGCCAAGAACACTCGCAAGTGTGCAAGGGAGTGGGGATAGCGAGGTGGCAACGCTGACGGCTCTAACGCATCTGATTGGCTACAGGTGAGAAATGTAATGAAATGTGTAGTGTTTAACGCCCGCTTTTACTACATACGGCACCGCAGGCGGTGACACTGATGATACATGAGATGAAGATGGAGCACCGGTGGAATGAGATGGCGGGGGAAACCGGAAGTCCCGGAGAAAACCCGCCCCAGCGCCGTGTTGTCCACCACAAATCTCAATTTGCAGTCCCCTGGGATCGAACCCGGACCGCCTTGGTGAGAGCCAAGCGGTCTTAACCACTGAAGCCAATATTATGGAGAGGACTCCACATGCAGTGAAATTATACGATATATTTAATTTTGAACTAAGCAAATATTACGTTTCTTACAATTATATAGTAATTACACAGTGGCCAAAATAATGGTATTGACAACACTGAATGTTGTTCATATCCGGTTCTCATTGCCATCTAGCGTGTACATTTGAAAAAAGGAGTACATGCAGCGCTCAAAATGTTCAGTTGCCACCAGGGAAAGTGTAATGCAACGGGCAGTCCAACTTGGTAGCCCACCGAGCAAGATTTCATGCGCCATCTATTGGGAATACACAGAAACACGGGGGGAGATGGTAGTACCAATGTGGCACCTAGCGGCAGGACTGCAAAGCTTTACTGTGAAGTCACTCGATAGGTTTTGCAACAGGAGAAAAAATTCCAGATATTTGTTAAGTCCAAGGAAAATGGGGCACCAGAGTCGACTAAGCAGAAAATAAAAGTTGCTATTAACCCTGCTCGTATGAAAATAAATATTAGCTGAATTAAATCAATCAAGGATGGTACAGTAATTATAGAAAGTGACAGCGAAGTGGGAACTGAACAAATTAATCAAAGAATAAACGACAAATGTGGAGCGAACTTAAGAGTTATCAGTTACAAAAATAAAGAATCCAGATTGATATTGCACAATTTTCCAGGTGACATAAGTCTACAGAAATCGGAGGAAATAAGAGATAGCAAAAGTCCGAGTTAGAATTAAGCTACGGTGAAATAAAGCCAAAATTATTTCTTAAAAAAGAGAAACATATTATACTTAATAGTATAGGTCATAGCGGAAGATACTTATGGAGAAAGGAATAAAACTTGGATGGCAAATGTGTAGAGTCGATGATTTATTAGAACCAAAATGTTTCGAGTTTTGCCGGTTCGGGTACAAAGTCAGTAATTGCAGAATTATGTAAACATGTCCATCGTGCAGAGGTAGTAGTTATAATTTGGTGGAATGTCAGGCTGCCGCGAAATACTTCAAATGTACAAACTGTGAAATCGATTTTTTTTTTTTTTTTTTTTTTTTTGGAATTTAGGCCCTTTAACTTTCTAAGTCATATCGGACGAGGAATGGAATGGGTGAAATGATGCTCAAATGGGCCCAGGGTCAGTGGAGCTTACAGTTACCCGACATTCGTCTTTTAGGATAAGGGAAAACTCCGGAGAAAACCTTATCCAGGTAACTCACCCTGACCGAGATTCGAACTCGGGACCTCTTGAACGTGAGGCAGATATGCTACCATCTACGCTACCGAGGCGGGCAGAAATCTACTCTGGATACAAACCGAGCGGAATGGCTCAGGCGGTTTCGTATGTAGCCCGCTTTCCGGAGATCCGGTTTCGTTTCTCGTGGCCAACCTACCTGACCTATGGGTTTTTCCTGGAGGTTTCCCAGGTCACCAGGCGAATGCTATGCAGGTTATCTACATCCCCCGAATTTCCTGTCCCTTCATTTAATCTCCATTATCATTTCACATCATCTCTCATCTGGTGGTATCTTTCAGGGTTGAAGTGTCGGCGGTGCACGGCAGGATGATATGCTCCTAGTAAACACTTCGTCCTTTGATAGGACGGTTTCTGATCTCCAGGCCGGTCTAGCGGGACATTGCAGGACCACGGTGTGTGAGATGCAGGTTGTACTGGCCTGCCGGGGAGTTTCAACTCATCAATGGTAGAGAACCTGCCCTCTGCTCTGTCGTGGTTCCTTGTGTAGGCGTCCTCTGTCTCATCTCACCTCATTATTCCTCCTGGGGGTGTCGGCACAATGCTGTTGAGCATAGGCACAACAAATCAAGTCTGACCGAATCCCCTCCTAAGATTCTACCCTATTCAATCGTATTGTCACACGAACGTAGGAACTCCCGATAGAACCGGCCGGCAGTAGGGCCAGACGGGAAGCATTCGGCCATGCCTACCCATTTGTCTTATAGCGCTAACGAAAGGATTGTTGGAAAAAACATCACTGGCCGTCTCTTTCCCCTCCCCCTGCCGTCTGGAACCTTCGCGGTGATTCACTGAAACGCGAGACTTCCAGAAACAGCAATATTCCTATAAAAAGGGGCTGCAGTTGGCGAGTCAGTCAGTTCTTGGCGAGCAGCCGTGAGGAGCGCCGAGTGAGTTAACGGACCGGAAGACTGTGAACGTGCATCAGAGGAGTTGTAGTAACTGTGAGCATGCAGTGGACCTGTGACAGACGAACTGGTGAATTGTAATTGTGTGCATTACGTAATTCTGTGTAATCGGCAAGTGTTTCGACTGTAATTCGATGGAAATAAAGAACATTTTTGAGTTGTGCAATTGGACCATTAATTTCACGAACCCACAAAGCTGCAGTATCATGAAGACAACATAAATTCTAAATTTCACTGAGGTCATTCATCTCTAGATAAAAACTGCCCTAGTTTTCAAGAGATCTTGAAGAGGTACATCGTAAAATATTGACTATTAACATTGGCTTTGGACACATCATGTTGCAATTTCACGTATCCGACAAATAAAATGTTTTCAGTTAAACGGGCATCATTCAAGAACAACCTGCATCCCTTATTGAACATTACAATAAAGATATCCATTTCTGCAAGAACCATATTGCATTTAAAATAAATTATATGGAATGGCGTGAAATTTCAGGACCTTCACTGCCGGGGTTGGAAACAAAGGGCTTCTATAGCGATATCGAATAACATAGTTGATGCTGTTTCAATAAATCAGTTATCGAAAGAGGATACCGTTGAATTGGAATTACATCGTAGTAACCAAAAGCTTCTCGCAGCACCCAGCATTTCGACATCGAAGAAAATCTAAACAATGATTTAAAGAAGATTAAAAATATTCTAAAATTTGCTTAAGTATCTGGAAAGAAAATATTAATCGTTATGGACAGTAATAGCAGGTCATGATGTTGAAACTAATAAAAGAGGTGACATTTTAGAACAATTTATATCTGCCGAAGAATTATATGTAATGGTTGAAAAACGTTGGACATCAACGTTTGAAAGCACAACAGGTTTCATAATATCAATTCAATTATTGTTAATAGAAAACTGTTAGAATTTGTAAGGCTATCAGACCACAAAATACTCAAGTTTAATACAGGAAACAGGGACTGCAATACTAAACAGTCGCCATTTCAAGGTGTAAGACATATTGTTAAAGAAGAAAATTATGAAGTTTCCGAAGGTAACGTTCTAGACAACGCACTTTGGAGTTTTGATCTAAAAAACCGTGGACATGATGCAACAAACAGAAATGTTAAGCTGGGTCTGTTAGTTAAATAAAAACGGATATAGAAGATATCACAGAGAAATTTCAAAACACATCGAGGGAAACAAGCCGTCGATCATTCAAAATCTACAAACCATCGCGTGAAAAAGAAAATACAAATATGATCCTTGGGATCGAAAAAAATGGAGTATAATGAGGAAAAGAATTAACGCCATTAGAAGAAGGAAAAAGAAAGAAAGGAAGGAAGAATCAAAGCGAACTGAGAAAACAACATAAAATAGAATACATAAAGGAAGAGAACAGGATATAGCAGGCAACCGTACGAAGAGAATAAAATAAAATCTTGGAAAGAATACTCCAGTATGACCGATGCAACCGAGCGGAATGGCTCAGGCGGAGTCGTCTGTGGCCTTAGCGGATAGGCCCGGATTCGATTCCAGTGGCTGACATACGGTTTTTTCGTGGGTTTTCCCGGATCACCAGGGTAGGTTAATTACATCATTCAGGAGGCCCGGGTTTGATTCCCGTGGCCGACCTACCTGACCTATGGGTCTTTTCGGGGGTTTCCCGGGTCGCTAGGCGAATGCTGGGTAGGTTAATTACATCCCCCGAATTTCTTGTCCCTCCATTTCACCTCCATTATCATTTCACGTCATCTCTCATCTGGTGGTCCCTTTCAGGGTAGAAGTGTCGGTGGGTGTCTCGGCGGTGCATGGCAGGATGATATGCTCTCAGTGAAACTACTTCCTCCTCCGAGAGGTCGGTTGCCGATCTCCGTTCCTCTGCTGGGACCATTTCGGGACCGCCAGCCAGGGACCTCTGGGGCTCGGATCGTCTGCCAGGGACCTTTGGGGCTCGGCTGGTGGGCTCGTTGCCATCCCGCAGTAGGGGAGCGTGTCCGTTGTCCTGGCCTGTCGCGGGAAGACTATCCAAATAAACTGTAGGGATCCTGCCCTCTGTACGGTCGTGGCTCCTTGGGTCGGCCGCCCTCTGTCTCCTTCGCCTCATCCTTCCTCCCGGGGGTACCCATTTGGGGGCATAGGAACCATGGGCCCAGCATGGTGGCCTACGTACCGAATCCCCACCGTAGTTAAATTCTAATCCTAAACCACTTCCTCCTCCGGTAGGTTAGTTGCCGGTCTCCGAACTGGCTGCTGCGACCGCTTTCGAACCGAAGGGAATATCCATTGTCCTGGACTACCGGGGTACGGTTTCATATAAGTAAAAATGTAGGGACCCTGCCCTCTGCATTGTCGAGACTCCTTAGGACAGCCGCCCTCTGTCTCCTCTCGTCTAATCCTTCCTCACGGGGATACCCCACTTGGGGTCATAGGTAGAATAGATGAAGACTGGTCGCAGTGCCTAGTGCCTAAACCCCTTCGTAGTAATCCTAATCCTAATGACCGATGCAAGTAGTTCTTGGAATGGCGTGTATAGAATAGCATCAGAGAAATAGGAGAAAGGAAAGTGACAATGAATACCATCAACGCGTCAGGAAGCAGTGCGGAGAATCTTGCCATAGCAAGTATTGATACAAAAAGGCTGCTGAAGAAAATGAAATAAGTTGTATTCTGAGAATGCATTTAAGGAATTTCCATCGTTCGTATCAGCTATTTAGAACAGTTGCCTAAGTCTAGGCTGCTTCCCAAAAAAGGACAAAAAATGCTAAAATCATTCCTGTTACAATACCAGGAAAAGAAAACAGCATAGAAGTAATAATTCATATTCCGTCTAACAAACCTACTGCATTTAAGCAGAAAAATATGGGAGAAACTTCTTTTAATCCGGATCATGCACCACTTGTACTCTAAAAATTTATTAAATAATAATTCTCGATTCAGACCTTAAAAGAGTAGGTAGATGCTGCAACGACAGTAAGAGATTTCTGGAAGAAGAATTTAAAAGAACGAAAGTGTGTTAGCCTCGTTAATATCGTTTATATATATATACGGTTTCTTTTGCCTTGTTTATGCAGTTTTCACTTTGCTTTACTGTATTGATTTTATGTATTTTTCACATATACACAGTACACTTAAACACCGATGCCCAAGGCAGGACTCGAAACCGCGACTCTCTACGCGGTGGAACGCTAGAAACATACGTTCTAGAGACCACGATCACAAGAGCTGGCCGAAATGAGGTAAAAGGAACTTTCTATGCAGCCTGGTGGGCAAGCATCCTAATTTAATTAAGGCTACGTATCGGTGAAAGAAAGCTCCAAGATTTTTTTTATTAAAAACACGAAATTTGTTTTCCAACATTGGGAAATAGAGTTTATATTGTCCTTCAAATGACACTATTGAATCCATCGTTCGGCCATTTTTAAAAGTACTAGCGGCACATTGAAACCTTTAAATATCATTGTCCCGTGTTTTGTTTTTACATTTATGTATTTTAAAAGCGCGGCACAACATCGTATGGTCTTGTCTGTTTCATGCCGTAATTATTAAAAACGCAAGTATAGTAATACTTTTCAAAAAATTGGAAAATGAGTTTCACACCGGGTGCTCTACGTACCAGGTCAACCTCCAGGCATGCCATACCACCGTTTATTTTACCTGGGCCCTCCCCATACTAATCGACAGGCGAGGTAGAAGCAGCCGGCGGGTATCCCTACTCATTCACCAACAACTTATTTCAAGCGGTGCAATAGAGGCTGTCTTAATGCACCGCGCAGTATGACTCGAACCAGTATATATGCCTCTCGGCAGAAAACCGTCCGTAAGATCTTCCTCAATGTATTGAATTCAAATTTACAGTGCATAAACATAATCATTGATATGAGTGAAATTAATACAATAGTTCTGTTTTTGGCATTTCACGTGATTTTATTTTGCAGCACCTTTCAGCACTCATATTGTTCCCCACAATACACTTTTCATACATCCAGGCCAAAAACTTTTTGTACTTAGAGAAAACTAGTAGTAAATGAAATGGATGAGGCGAATTATTTGTAGGATTGGGATTATTATGGAGGGGATTCGGCACCGAAGCTTGTGGTTTATTGTACCTAAACCCGAACTGGGACATCCTAGGAGGGAAGAATGAGGCGATAGGAGACAGAACGGTCGACACAAAGAGCCAAGACAGTGCAGAGAGCAGGGCCCCTACTATTGTTGGAAACTTGCCCGTCAGGCCAGTTCAACCGGCATCCCACCCGCCGTGGTCCGGAAACGGTCCACTAGGTCAGCCCGAAAATCGTCCTACCGAAGGAGGAAGTGTTTAAGAGGAGCATATCATCCTGCCATGCAACGCCGAGACACCAGCCGGCATTTCTACCCTGAAAGAGACCACCAGACGGGAGAATTTTTTTGCTTAATTTACGTCCTCCAACGTTAAGTCATATCGGACAGTGAATGAATTTGGTGAAATGATGCACAAATGAGCCCATGACCTATAGAGCTAAGCGTTACGATCTTTCAGAATAAAAAAACTCCCGAAAAAAAAACTTATCCAGGTAACTCACCCTGACCGAGATTCGAACTTGGGACCTGTTGAACGTGAGGCAGACGCACTACTTTCTATGCTATCGAGGCGGGGATGATGGAGATGAAATGGAAGGACAGGTAATTCGGAGGAAATAATTAACCTACCCAGCATTAGCCTGACGACTTGGGAAAACCTAAAAAAAAGCCCATAGGTCTGGTAGATCAGCCACGGGAATCGAACCCGGGCCTCCCGAATGCCGACAACAGACGATACCATCTGAGCCATCCCGCTCGGTACTTTTTTTTCTAACATCAATAGTGTTTATACAAGGGGCGTCCAGAAAGTAAGTTCTGTTTCAATTTATCTCCGCTGCAGCGCTGCGATCGCAGTTCCGAACATGCGCGGTAGACACTGTGTATCAAGGAGAAGAAACGTGTGCCATTGTGAGATCGCTGTCAGCCACGTACGCTTTGTTGTGCTTGTTTACAATGTCGGTGTTGATTGGAAATCCAGCCGCTTGTGAAATCAGATCTGTGATTCGTTTTCTGAATGTTAGGAATGTGAAAGCAATTGAAATTTATCGGCAAATTTGCGATATCAAAAGGTGTTGTGTTTGTTTGCGACAACGCACGACCACACACTGCAAAAAACATCCTCCAGGGATTTGGCTGGGACGTGTTTGACCACCCTCCGTACAGTCCTGACCTCGCTTCTAGCGACTTTCATCTGTTTTTGCATCTCAAATCTTTCCTTGGCGGTTAACACTTCAACAATTTTGAAGAGCTGAAAGAAAATGTTTCCAACTGGTTGAAGACACAGGCGGCAAACTTCTATGAAGAAGGTATACAAAAGCTTGTGCCTCGCTATGACAAATGCCTGCAAAATTTCGGCAGTTATGTGGAAAAGTAGTTTAAAAGATGTAGAATTTTGTGCAATACATTTGTTGTATCTGGGCACAATTTAATGTTATTACCAAACAGAACTTACTTTCTGGACGTACCTCCTATAATTAAACATAAATGTAATACTTCACAAGTAAAAATTGACTAATATCGTAAAGTTCTACTAAAGAACATAATTTTCAAGTAGATACTATTTCTTTCGATCTACAACTGCGTCGTATGGAATAGTTTAATCAAGTAAACATAAAACACAATGCAAATGTTAATACAGCAGGAACCATTCTTAGGAATTGTTTTAAAATTGACATATTAGCTCATTTTAATACTACAATATATTGCACTTCTAAATTATTCCAATAAAAATGTAGATTTTTAAACTTTTTTTAACAGATGGGTGGGTATCCTTAAGGCAATTCAAGTGCTCAAAAAGCTTATATACCTTAATAACAAGCTACTTCAGTCAGAGAACAGCAGTTTTCACAACCAAAAATTAGTGAAAATAAGAGTACTGTTTACCCGGCTACTGGAAAATTCAGTACGATTCTTTACTTAACCTGGACTTCACGAATATAGAAAGATGATAACATTTGCAGACGCCATTAAATGAAGGGAAGGGTGAACTAGAAATAGACAATTTCATTAACATTAAACTGAAGAATATTGAGACATGGGTCTTAATAAAACACAATTTAAGGAACAGAGGTCTAAGACAATTTTGGTTTCCAGAAGGAAACGAAGATATGTAAAACACATAAGCATATATTTAGATAACAAAAAAGTCGAACAAGTTGACAAATTAAAATACATAGGGATCATCACTGACCAGGGACTGGCATATTTTTTTAATTTACGTCCTCCAACGTTAAGTCATATCGGACGGTGAATGAAATGGGTGAAATGATGCGCAAATGAGTCCAGGGTCAATGGAGCTTAGAGCTACCCAACATTCGTCTTTAAGGATTAGGGAAAACCCTGGAAAAAATATATCCAGGTAACTCACCCTGACCGAACTTCGAACTCGGAACCTCTTGAACGTGAGGCAGAGACGCCACCATCTACGCTATTGAGGCGGGCCAACTGACATTTTCATGCCATATTACCTGTGTAGTCGAAAAGTGTACAAAATTGATCTGTAGTACTTCAAGATCGGCGAAACTAAACTGGGGACTAAAATATGAAGCATTATAAACGATCTACAGAAGGGCTAATCCACCATACGGATCTCCGGTTTGGAGGTTGTAGCGGTTTATTGTGGATGAGGGTGGTGATAATGTACCATTTGTGCTAAACGGATCTCCGGTTTGGAGGCTGTAGCGGTTTATTGTGGATGAGGGTGGTGATAATCTAGCATTTGTGCTATACGGATCTCCGGTTTGGAGGCTGTAGCGGTTTATTGTGGATGAGGGTGGTGATAATCTAGCATTTGTGCTATACGGATCTCCGGTTTGGAGGTTGTAGTGGTTTATTGTGGATGAGGGTGGTGATAATCTAGCATTTGTGCCATACGGATCTCCGGTTTGGAGGCTGTAGCGGTTTATTGTGGACGAGGGTGGTGATAATCTACCATTTGTGCTATACGGATCTCCGGTTTGGAGGCTGTAGCGGTTTATTGTGGATGAGGGTGGTGATAATCTAGCATTTGTGCTATACGGATCTCCGGTTTGGAGGTTGTAGTGGTTTATTGTGGATGAGGGTGGTGATAATCTAGCATTTGTGCTATACGGATCTCCGGTTTGGAGGTTGTAGTGGTTTATTGTGGATGAGGGTGGTGATAATCTAGCATTTGTGCCATACGGATCTCCGGTTTGGAGGTTGTAGTGGTTTATTGTGGATGAGGGTGGTGATAATCTAGCATTTGTGCCATACGGATCTCCGGTTTGGAGGCTGTAGTGGTTTATTGTGGATGAGGGTGGTGATAATCTACCATTTGTGCTATAGGGATCTCCGGTTTGGAGGTTGTAGTGGTTTATTGTGGATGAGGGTGGTGATAATCTAGCATTTGTGCTATACGGATCTCCGGTTTGGAGGTTGTAGTGGTTTATTGTGGATGAGGGTGGTGATAATCTAGCATTTGTGCCATACGGATCTCCGGTTTGGAGGCTGTAGTGGTTTATTGTGGATGAGGGTGGTGATAATCTACCATTTGTGCTATACGGATCTCGGGTTTGGAGGTTGTAGTGGTTTATTGTGGATGAGGGTGGTGATAATCTAGCATTTGTGCTATAGGGATCTCGGGTTTGAAGGTTGTAGTGGTTTATTGTGGATGAGGGTGGTGATAATCTAGCATTTGTGCTATACGGATCTCCGGTTTGGAGGTTGTATTGGTTTATTGTGGATGAGGGTGGTGATAATCTAGCATTTGTGCTATAGGGATCTCGGGTTTGGAGGTTGTAGTGGTTTATTGTGGATGAGGGTGGTGATAATCTACCATTTTTGCTATAGGGAACTCCGGTTTGGAGGTTGTAGCGGTTTATTGTGGATAAAGCTGGTGATGATGGATTTATCACCTTTGTTGAAGCTCTAGCAGAATTCTTGAAGTTCACCGCGGCTGGTCTCGAGCTGTGATCTCTGTACCCAGAGTCGTAGTCTCGGAACTGAGAAATATTCAATTCTGCTACTGATTGATTAACTTTTCAATCACACTTTCCCTTTATTTCACACATACAATTCGGTACTTGTTCTTACAAAATTTCGAAGAGTATCGATAATTACTTTTACTCCTTCTACTAATGATGCCAAATACTAATTATAAATTAATAGCATATCAGCTATTGATGCGTTGTTTATGTATCACACAAATGCGTCCATTTGCAACTCCCTATATGCACACTTGCAGAGTAATACTGATCTACGCAGAAGACCTGGTTCTTGCAAATATTCCTTGCAGGAGAATTTAATATTACACTGCTGCTCATTTGTTTATCATACCAAGTATGTAGTCTCTGCTAGTCGTTTGTTTAAAATAAAGTTAATGCAAGCAGAAGTATTTTATAAGTAATAGCTCCTTATGCATCCAGTCAGGTGACTTTTTTTACTCTATGGATGTCTTGAATGTTGCATCCAAACCATCACGCCGAAACACACGCTAGCAGAGGCCGCAAGAACTACATAAAAGTGAGTGAGTGAGTGTGTGGTGTTTTAGGGCCCGTTGACAGCAAGGTCATTTGGGCCCAAAGTCAAGACTAAAACCTAAAAACTACACAAATTAGGCTAAAAAGGTAAAATAAAAAATAATATCACTCAACTATTAAAAGTACATAAAAATAGCCCATCCCAAGACTAACAATTTAAAATCTCTAAAATTAACAAATTTAAAGTTTATTGTTAGATATGTTTATAAAAACCAATTTTGGCAACAAACCGCAGTGCCTGAACTACGGCCACTGGGTCGTCCCCTAAAACTCCCAGGAAGTTAGTCCCCAAGCCTATTGACTGGCGAACGCGGGCGTACTGCGGGCAATCAAGCAATACGTGCCGCACAGTGAGGCGTACTGCACACGGAGCACACACAGGGGCCGGTTCCGCTCTTAACAGATGGCCATGAGTCGCTCGTGTATGCCCAATTCTCAGCCGGGCGAGTATCACCTCGGCCCGCCGGTTATCCCTGCAGGAAGTTGGCCAGGGTTGTACGCTCTCCTTTATCGCCCGGAGTTGTGTGCCTTCTAAAGCTGTGCAGGATTGCTGCCAAGCAGATAGGAGCTGGCGACGGAAAAAACGTTGCACATCCTGGTATGGCACCGTAGTTGTTAAACTCCGGGGCAAACGGCAAGCGGACTTAGCAGCCGCGTCCGCCTCCTCGTTCCCGGAAATGCCCACATGGCCTGGGGTCCAAGTAAAAACAAAATGGTATCCGCGACTGAGCATTTGCGAGATCTGGGCCTGTATTTTTAAAACAAGGGAGTGAGCGGCAGTGTGCTGTTGCAAGGCCTGAAGAGCACTTAGAGAGTCAGTGCAAACAATAAAAGAGCCAGGAGCTAACTTGCAAATAAAAAGGAGCAAATAGTAGATTGCATACAGCTCTGCTGAGAAGTGGAGTCCAGAAGGCGAAATTTATGAGCCTCACCGTTAATAAAGAACGCGCAACCCGTAGTGCTACCTAACTGAGAACCGTCCGTAAAGACCGGAACATAGTTAGGGTAACGGCCCAGTAGTTCGGCAAAAAGTTGTTGGAACACCGAATGTGGAGTAGCGAGTCTAGAGTTGCTGGAAAGAGCGAGATCGAACCGCGCACGATCGAGTTGCCAAGCAGGATAAGGGCTGTTGGACGGCCTCTCCACGCGAGGCATTCGGAGGCCATGCGAATTTAGGAGATCCCGAAATCTTATTCCCATGGGGCGTGTCCGAGAACCAGGGCGCATATAACGGTGGACTAAATCTGGACACAGAACTGGTTTAAAGCAAGGATGATTGGGATAGCTTGCCAACTTCGAGACGTATGAGCAGAGTAACAGCGAGCGACGAATATGGAGTGGAGGTTCGCCTGAGTCTGCATACAGGCAGTCGACTCGAGTGGTGCGGAAAGCTCCTGTGGCAAGGCGGATACCAGTATGATGCACGGTGTCTAAAAGGCGACGTTTAGAGGCGGTCACTGCGCCATAAATAAAACTGCCATAGTCCAGCTTGGACCGAACCAGAGAGCGGTACAGCCTCAACATTACCGTACGATCGCCCCCCCCCCCAAGATGCTCCAGATAATACCTTCAGCACCCGAAGAGAACGATCGCAAGAGGCAACAACATAAAATATCTGCTACAAGGTATGCAAAGGAAAAACAACACAACTTGCTGAAATATAGGTATTAGGTTGCAACGGATGATAAACATTAAGATCGCTAAAGCTTACCATACCATTTCCAATGAGGCCCTACGTGTTCTCAATGGGATAACCCCGATCGCAATCAATGCAAAAGAAGCTATGCGACTGTATGGCATCACTAAATGAAGAGAAGCCACACAAGTGTTAGATCTACAGGTACATCCTGCAGAGATGGAAGAAATAAAGAAACCACGACAATAATGCCCAGACTTAAGATCTCCACTGACGGGAGGAAAAGCGAGAATAATCTAGGATCTGGAGTAGCAATAATCTATGAGGAAGATGTAATCCATTAACTGATATTCAAACTGGACAGCAACTACTCAAATAATCAAACCGAACAAATAACAGTTATCACAGCACTAGAGAAAATATCAACCATACAGAATGTAACAAAAAGATGTGTCAAAAATGTGGGAAAACGTTTCTTGCATATATAGGATAAAAAATGTTAAATAAACATAGGTTCAAGAATTGTTTATTTCCATGGCAGAGCTCATTTTCTGTAACTCTGCTTACACGGTGAGATGTGTGTTACGTCGCTGTTCTGTAGCCAAACCACACAAAAGAACGGTGGTTTAATCGTACAGTAGTAAACCTTCGCTTTTATATCCGGTTAAATTGGGTGGAAGTGATGCATTTGTTGTCGTTGTGCTACAGTACAGTACGTAGTCCGCTTGTTAGGCACGGTACTTAGTTCATGCACGATGGAGTTCCTCCTCATTTCAGGCTTTCTGTCCGTCAATTTATGAATAGCAATAGACGGATAGGAAGAATTGGATCAATTCCATGGCCTCCACGCTCACCTGACTTAAACTCACCAGATTTTTAGTTGTGGGGAATTTTGAAATCTCTTGTTTATACAACTTCAATTCCAGATGTAGAGACCCTTCATGTTCGTATTGTGGTAGGCTGTCAGACAGCACGAAATTCTCCAGGTCTAACTCGCCGTCCATGCGACGGTGAATTGGTGGATGCATTGGAGTCAATCGACGCTATTTTGAACATGTACATATTTTCTCACCATTCTGTCATTGAGTGTTGTGTTCGGCTCAGCTGTAGAAAAAAATGCTCTAAAAAGTAAATAAACAATTTTTGGACCTATGTAAATATTACATTTTTATGCTCTATCCACAGGAAATGTTTTCCCATATTTTTAACATATCTTTTTGTTAGATCCTGTATATATATAAAAGAAACAATGGAAAGACAGCAATTATACACACCGACAGCCAAATTACCATAACACATACAAAAGAAAATCTACTCGATAATATCAAAATGGACGTAAAAGTACCGAAGAAACAAACCTGTGATATAGTAATCACCTGGGATAAGCTCACATAAACATTTATGACAATGAGTTAGCTGATGGATTAGCTAACGAAGGAGCCCAAATTAGAAGACATGTGGGTCTCTATGCCCCATTTGGGGGCATAGGTACAATGGATCAAGACTGGTCACACTGCCTAAATCCCTCCGTAGTAATCCAAATACTAAAATACAATTTGGGCCAAATCAGAAATAACTTTTTCTCTTCCTTGTAAAGATATGGTTAACGTTTGTCGTCCGCTTCGGTAGCGTAGATGGTAGCGTGTCAGCCTCACGTTCAAGAGCTTCCGAGTTCGAATCTCGGTCAGGGTGAGTTACCTGGATAAGGGTTCTCCGGGGTTTTCCCTTATCCTCAAGACGAATTTCGGGTAACTCTGAACTCCATGGACCCTGGACTCATTTGAGCATCATTTCACCCAATTCACTCACCGTCCGATATGACTTAACGTTGGAGGACGTAAATTACAAAAAATAAAAATTAACGTTTGTAAGTGATGGACCACATCTGTAAAATAAGCCAAACGTAACAACAACTGGGGGTCATTAATTTCAGGGAAAGATTTCTCTTTTTCAGCCGGTCTCTAGATGTTATTTAGTTTCCATTAGTTATATTAATCTTATACTAAGCTTGGTGTCAAGCACCGCGCGATACAGATTCAAGAGCCGCATGCGATTCGCGAGCCTCGTTGTGCCTACCGCTGGTCTACAGTGAATGTAGGTTCGCTCCTTTCATTTGGTTCTAAGAAGGTTCAGTAGTATGTAATCTTGAGTTCAGTGCTTGTTTAGGGATTTGAATCTAGTTTAATTCAGCGTCAAGACAAAGAATACACACAAATAGTTCTAATAAGATCCTACAAAGCTACAAACACCGCATGAATGTTCGAATAGTGTTCATTGCTTACCCCCACTTTGTTTCCAGCCTGCTCTATACACAGATACACCAATTTTGAAATACTGTATTTATACTTTCTAATATTATAATGAAAATGAAATCAGTGTAAAATCCCGGAGTATGTGTCAAAACAATTTGGCGATAAGAATACTGAAACAAGTAACGTAATAAGGAACGTAATTTCCAAATTTCATAGCTGCAAATATTACCTTAATTATTTAAAGTTGTTTTTATTTCTTTAGTTTTACAGGTGTTTAGAAATTCTGATAAGTGTAGGTACATGTATTTTTTCGTGTTTAAGGATATTGTCACGACAGCAGGCATAAAAGTTTCGGCACAAATAAGAAGAGTCGGCGGATAAAGTTTCATGGTAATAATGAGCCTTGCTAAGCAGTTAATGATAGCGCGGCTATTATCGTATAAACAAGCGCCGGCGGGCAGCGATAACTGAGGCAAAGGACTCGCCGGCATAGATTAAGTTACGCTTCTAGAATGTGATAGAATGATTGGAAATTTCTGTACTGATAGAGGATGTTCGGGTTCTGGCTGACTTTAGAACCATCTAGAGTTACGAATTAGGTACTTAAGGACGTGACGGCTCGCAAAGTGGGGTTGTTGTGTAACAAGAGTGTTGTTGTAACGAGAGCTAATGTAATCAGCTGTCACGGTTTGTTATTGTCATCGACCTTTGTAACAGTATTTTTGTTTAGTAATGTTCGAAGGAATAATAAATATATAAAAATGTATGTAGTTGTGTGATTGGCCGAAGTAGTAGGGTATGACGTGGTGTGATGACGTGTCAGTGAATCGGCCAATCACAAAATAAAGCGGGAATTACTATGGGGATAAGAAAATCAATAATCTAGAAAAAGTGAGAATCTTGTGTCTTGCTGGAGAACGAGGAAAGATGTTACGATGATTGTAATTGTGAAGGAAAATTAATAAGATTCAATAAGTGTTATTCAATATTTATAATAGATAAGAGTGAATCATAGTTTATATTATATAATTAAATAATATATTACCAGATTGGACTCATCTAAATTTTATTTTCACCAAAAATCCGCATCCACACCTGAGAAAAGATCTCACGACTCTCAGTAGATTAAAACTCGACTTGGATCTTACAAGAAGTTGGCTTGCTTCTTATTAGTTGAAGAAGAACGAAAATATAATCCCGTTACAAATGGCGCAGCAACGTGTGGGGCTCGAATAGGATAAAGAAGAGGAGATTAAAGCATCGTGCAGTTCCGTGAGAATTTAAAAGGAAAGAAGAAAGAAGAGAGAAGAAAGAAGAAAACGAGAACTGGTTTAAGTGAGTGAAAAAAAAAAAAAAATAGTAGTAGTAGTAGATTTATGTTGTTAAGAAATCAGAAAATAGTTAAAAATATGGCGAGTAGAAAAGAAATAATAGTGGAAGGAGAAGTTACTGATAGTGTAGGAATGAATAGGGAGGATGCAAGATTAAGTATAGATAATGAGTCAATGTTGGAAAGAATAACAAGAATGTTAAGTAATTTAGATTCTAAAATAGAACAAAATGCAAATGATTTAAAATCAGAAATAGGAGATGTTAAATCAGAAATGAGTAATTTGGATTCTAAAATAGGAGATGTTAAATCAGAAATGAGTAATTTGGATTCTAAAATAGGAGATGTTAAATTTGAAATGAGTAATTTAGATTCTAGAATGAAAGATGTAAAATCAGAAATGAGTAATTTAGATTCTAAAATAGAACAAAATGTAAATGATTTAACTAAGAAAATGAATGATTTAGATGTAGGAGTAAGACAGGAACTAGCACAAAATGTGAGTAACTTAGAAATTAATTTATTACAGAAGCTAAAACAGGAATTAAAATCTGAAATTTCACAGGAGATTAGAGAAGGGAGAAAAGAGTGTAGGGATAGTATGGAAAGGCTCATGCAGATCATAGAGATTAATAAGGATGAGAATAGAAAGGAAGTCAATGAGTTGAGAGAGATAATTCAGGAAACTAGGTTAGGTCAGGACATAGTGAAACAAGAAATAAGAATGGAATTAAACAAAGAGTTAGAAACATTTAGGATACAACAGGCAGAAATAACACAAAAACAAAGAGAAGAATTAGGAGATAAAGTAGAACAAAGAATCAATGTAATTTGTTCTGAAATACAATTACAACATGATGAAAGTAAGATACACCAAGAGGAAATAAAGTTACAAATTGATGAGATAAGTAAAGCAAAAGAAGAAGTAATTTTGCAAATTAAAGAGGTAAAAGAACATTTTGAAAAAGAAAAGGATAACTTAGGAAAATTGACACAAGTTGTAATTGCATTACAGGCTAGAAAAGTAAATAACGGGAAAGAAATGTCTAGAATTACAAATATAAACGATTGTGACTTACCAGGTGAATTAAGCAATCATCAGAAGTCTAGTGATGTAGTAAGTGAATGTAGTGATTTTGTGAGTCCAGATAATGATATTAATTATCACAGAAACACACAGAACATGTCCTCACACACACAACTCCACAGTCTAGGTCAAAATGAATGTGTACATTATTTACTAAATGATATTAGTCCACCAAGTTTTGATGAGGAATCAGGTGATAATCCAAAAGTATTTCTTAGGGAATTGGAAGAATATTTCCGTATTAAGAGAATTCACAATGAATTTCGGATGGTAATAGTAAAACGCTGTTTGAAGAAAAATGCTCTTGAGTGGTTAAGGTTAACTTTGGCTTCACATGAAACATATAGTACTTTCAGAAATCTGTTTATAAATAGATTTTGGGGACCTGAGAGACAAAGAAGAATAAAAGTTGAGTTAGCAAAGGGTAGGTTTGAGTTTAAAAAAGGGATTTCTATGACTGAATATTTCTTAAAATTAGCAAACAAAAGTAAGTTGATCAATCCCGAAATTACTGAGACAGAAATTGTCAACATGCTAATACGTCATTATCCACCACATATCAGAAATCATTTAATTGTGGCTAAGCCTATCGATTTCTCTGATATGATTGAATTATTATCCGAATTTGAAGCACATAACCTCATTAATGATACTACATCCTGTGATGGTAACTATAATAACGTCCATATTGAGCGAGGAAGAAATCGACAGGAATCACAACCTACAAATAATAGGAATAATAGGACGAGTTTAAATTGGGGCGGGGCACCCGTGAGAAATCAAAGATTTGAAGGAAGAAGTTATGATCCTAGACGAACTTATGAATCTGTAATTCCCGGAACAGGAAGTGGAGTTCAAAATAATGTGCAAAGGAATTATCATAACAATCAGTCGACGAGAATTGGAAGAAATGATCAAATAAACCATGTAAGATTTTATCGAGGAAATAATCAGCGAATAAGTAATTTTAATAGGGGTAGAGGTACTAGTTTATTTAGTGCAAATCAAAGAGATTTTAGGGGTGTGAGATTTGAAAGAAGTAATCAAAATGAAAGAGTCGAAAATACACAAAGCACAGAGAATGATGTGAATATAAACGATAGCACCAACCTAACCAACAATGAAAGTAATAATCAGAGGGAGACGGAAAACTAAAAACCAAATCATTTTGTGCTCTGGAAAGTGGTTCGGTGAGGATGACACAGGGCGAATTGAAAGTTGAAGATAACGGAAATAAGCTCACTCTCTTGCAGAAAAATAAGGAATTAGTTAACCCACCTCAGATAATTATTTACCTATGGGATAAAGAATATACAGCCTTGATTGATACTGGAGCCAGTTCTACTGTGATAAGTGAGGAATTGTTTAAAAATCTGTTAGCTAACTATAAAGTGGAATATTTAAATGTGTGTAACGTTTACTGCAGTACTGCAATTGGGAAGAAAAAGGATAGGATTAAATATCAAGTATTAATTAAGGGCGAATAGGTGAATGGAATTTCAATTTCATTGCGTTGGTAATTCCACATTTGGCAAGAGATGTAATTGTGGGTAATGATTTATTATATGAATGGCAAAGTGTATTGAATTTCGAAATGCATGAAATGAAGGTTAAGACAGAAAATGATTTATTAGTAATAAAATTATTGGAAGAAGATGGAAGAAAAGAAGAGAACAGGGATAATATAAATAATGAAAGGTTTTTTGTGGAAGATATACTTTTGCAAGAAAATGGTAATATTGAATACGATGAAAATGAAAATTGTGGGAAGAATTTAATTATTGATGGATTGCAAAATAATGTAACTGACCTTGAAAAGCATTGTTGCCAATTATATACAATACAAGACAAGAACGGCGGAAGCCAAGTGGAAGAAGAAATAGAATTCCAGAGAATATTACAAGTAAAGTTAGAAAACACATACAATTTAGACCAAGCGAGAAAAGAACAGTTGAAATTGTGTATATTAAAGAATAGAAAAGCCTTTAGTTCAAAACCTGGACTGTGTAACAAATACACACACACATTTAAAGTGAATGATACTGATCCCTATACACATAAAAGCCTTGACAGTAATTGAAACAATATTGAATATATACTATGTGTGTGTTAAATAATAATAATAAAAAAAAACATTGTTAAACATCAATATATTGTTGTATTTTAATTAATGTTAATTTATTGTTGTGTTTTATGTTTGTGTAATAATAATGTGAAATTGTTGTTAAATGTTCATTTATTATATTTCATCTAATGTATGTATATTATTATATTTTATGTATGTTGTATTGGTGTTGTGTAATATTGGTGTAAACGAAATTGTTAATTGGGGCTGTTCTTCGAAATATATGGAAACAGATTGTTAATTCCTTTGTTTGGTTATTTTCCATATATTTCGAAGAGGGGCATTTGTAACAGTATTTTTGTTTAGTAATGTTCGAAGGAATAATAAATATATAAAAATGTATGTAGTTGTGTGATTGGCCGAAGTAGTAGGGTATGACGTGGTGTGATGACGTGTCAGTGAATCGGCCAATCACAAAATAAAGCGGGAATTACTATGGGGATAAGAAAATCAATAATCTAGAAAAAGTGAGAATCTTGTGTCTTGCTGGAGAACGAGGAAAGATGTTACGATGATTGTAATTGTGAAGGAAAATTAATAAGATTCAATAAGTGTTATTCAATATTTATAATAGATAAGAGTGAATCATAGTTTATATTATATAATTAAATAATATATTACCAGATTGGACTCATCTAAATTTTATTTTCACAAAAAATCCGCATCCACACCTGAGAAAAGATCTCACGACTCTCAGTAGATTAAAACTCGACTTGGATCTTACAAGAAGTTGGCTTGCTTCTTATTAGTTGAAGAAGAACGAAAATATAATCCCGTTACACCTTGGAAGATTGTGTTATTATGTGATGTAATGTTGTTACGTGAGAGTTGAACAGCGTATCTATACGAAAATAAAGGAGATTTTTAATTTCTGCAACTCGGCCTTTTAATTCTTCGAACCCACAAAGTCACAATATGTATGACTGAAATTTTGGAACCCTAAAGTAATAATGCTGGCTTTTTAACATTTATATCACAGATGCAGCATTGTGCAAATAGGATACTGCCAAAATTTTATCTATCTCACTTTGACAGTTTGAAAATTATGATCAAATTTATTTATTTTCTGTTATGCCACCAAGAAGGACCCTTGCGGCAAAATATCTAATATAAATGTTGGTGTTTCCAATACATCCAATTTTTGAAATTGCCCTCGGTTTTTGTGTGACTCAATAACGTTAGACTTCAGAAATTTTTAGCTCTGAATTTGGTTTTTTTTTGCTCAAAAAATTGAAATTTTTGTGTTTTGTTGTAAATAAAATATGCTTAAATGCTCTTCACAATAAAATCCAGGACAATTTCTATTCACTGTTTCTTTGTGGACGTGTGCAGCAAGTTTCATTGGTGTAACACCAAAACTGTGACCCAAGGAGCATTTTAAATGAAGAGAAATACTGAAAATTTCAATAACAAGAAATCAAGGATAAAGAATTAGAATTAAGATCTAACACCAGCAATCGCGTAACTTCAAACTCGATTAGGCATGTGGAGGCTACCTAAACATATTTCGGATTCAGGAATGCTTACATTGTTTTATAGATTAATGATAGGAGAAGGTGATTTTATGAAAATGTTAATGAAATTTTAGTTATACATATTCGTAGCTTGGGAGTGTCTGCTTTGTCATATCGCCGCTCTGAGCTGTTTTTGTTTAGTTTTTTTCTTTTGAAGGATATTTTTAAAGGATATTAGCTGATTTTAATTCCAAGTTTTAATAAGAGGAAGAAGTCGATGGTGATAATGTTTGTTTTGTGTGTATTGATGACGGTTTAGACGATGGTGATAATGACTTCTACTCTGGACCAAGAGGTGAAAGACTGGGGAGAGAGCGTAAAGTAAAATCAATGCAGGAGGCTTAGAAGAGGCTATTCCATGCGGGGGCGGGACCAAACAATTAACTCGCCGGACAGTATCCAAGATAACATCATCATAGTACACAAAGTAGCGTGATGTACAGCTTTATAAGTCGCATTCAATCTGCTCGTGGTGTGTACATACAGAAGCGTGTCTTCCTAACTGCCAAAATGGATTTACAGCAGTTGGATCTAGCTACAAATGCAACATGTCGACACGACATTAAGGTCCCCAACTGATTCGTATGCAGTCCTAAGGTTCATGGTTCATATCCCGGCTATGGCACTATATATTTATGTGTTATTCTATATTTCCAAATTTAGCCTGCACACGACATGTATGGAAGAACGGTTTGTTGCCTTTTTACTTTCTGATTCTGTCTGGTCAACCCGAAGGAATAAAATGTTCACTGCAAAATTATGGTACCACCTGCTCTCTCTCTCTCTCTCTCTCTCTCTCTCTCTCTCTCTCTCTCTCTCTCTCTCTCTCTCTCTCTCTCTTTCGCTCTCTCTAAAATCGTTTTTTTACTCTAAATATAACTATAGCTTAAGATAAAATTTTTTTTTTTTTTAAATATTGAGAAATTTACATTACAGACGACCACATTACATTGTTATTGAGCTTTCAAAACATGTTCTCTGCGTCACAATTACTTTGTAATCATTTGAAATTTCTTTAAGTTAATATTATTCCACTTTCAATATACCTTTATATACATAGTATTGAATGTTTAACAATATGTTCTAAATCACAGGACGTAACATTAGCATAATCATACCCCTTTTGACTCTTTTTGTTTTATTTGTTTTCTGGGCACTTGATATAGTTTAGTTGTATTATAGTCTAGAAAGTTCTTAAAGGATCCTTATAAAATATGGATGTATAGTCTATGAGCACTAGAAATATTGCTTTCCTGAAATGCGCATTGATGTTTTGAAAATATTAATTACCAATTTTTCTTAAGAATCTTTCACTATGATTAGACTTGCTACATATAACATGTGTTCAAATGAATTTAAATTTATTTATAATTATTGTGCATTCTGGATGTATTAAACAGGCGGTGTGTAGACCTTTAGCTGTACTAATTTTCAGTGATCCTTCACTGAAAACACAGCCTCCTCCATTTTTGCCTCTTTGTTGTTTCTCTCTTCGTTTATAAGTACAAACCATTTAATTTACCATTGTTCTCTTCTACATTCACTTTGTTCACAGAATTTTTACAGTTGAGCTATCCTTTCAGTGCCTGCAGCCAATTTGGTATCCTCTTCCTGATCAGTTTCAATATCCTTTCTTTGTATTATTATTATTATTATTATTATTATTATTATTATTATTATTATTATTATTATTATTATTATTATTATTATTATTATTATTATTATTATTATTATTATTATTATTATTATTATTATTATTATTATTATTATTATTATTATTATTATTATTATTATTATTATTATTATTATTATTATTATTATTATTATTATTATTATTATTATTATTATTATTATTATTATTATTATTATTATTATTATTATTATTATTATTATTATTATTATTATTATTATTATTATTATTATTATTATTATTATTATTATTATTATTATTATTATTATTATTATTATTATTATTATTATTATTATTATTATTATTATTATTATTATTATTATTATTATTATTATTATTATTATTATTATTATTATTATTATTATTATTATTATTATTATTATTATTATTATTATTATTATTATTATTATTATTATTATTATTATTATTATTATTATTATTATTATTATTATTATTATTATTATTATTATTATTATTATTATTATTATTATTATTATTATTATTATTATTATTATTATTATTATTATTATTATTATTATTATTATTATTATTATTATTATTATTATTATTATTATTATTATTATTATTATTATTATTATTATTATTATTATTATTATTATTATTATTATTATTATTATTATTATTATTATTATTATTATTATTATTATTATTATTATTATTATTATTATTATTATTATTATTATTATTATTATTATTATTATTATTATTATTATTATTATTATTATTATTATTATTATTATTATTATTATTATTATTATTATTATTATTATTATTATTATTATTATTATTATTATTATTATTATTATTATTATTATTATTATTATTATTATTATTATTATTATTATTATTATTATTATTATTATTATTATTATTATTATGATTATTATGATTATTATGATTATTATGATTATTATGATTATTATGATTATTATGATTATTATGATTATTATGATTATTATGATTATTATGATTATTATGATTATTATGATTATTATGATTATGATGATTATTATGATTATGATGATTATGATGATTATTATGATTATGATGATTATGATGATTATGATGATTATTATGATTATTATTATTATTATTATTATTATTATTATTATTATTATTATTATTATTATTATTATTATTATTATTATTATTATTATTATTATTATTATTATTATTATTATTATTATTATTATTATTATTATTATTATTATTATTATTATTATTATTATTATTATTATTATTATTATTAATTATTATTATTAATTATTATTATTATTATTATTATTATTATTATTATTATTATTATTATTATTATTATTATTATTATTATTATTATTATTATTATTATTATTATTATTATTATTATTATTATTATTATTATTATTATTATTATTATTATTATTATTATTATTATTATTATTATTATTATTATTATTATTATTATTATTATTATTATTATTATTATTATTATTATTATTATTATTATTGTTGTTGTTGTTGTTGTTGTTGTTATTATTATTTCCAGTCCACACGTACCATCAACATTTAAAATGTTTTTGTTTCTTTTTCCTCCTTTTGTTGTAATATTTTCGAGCTTCAGTGCGTAATTTGTCCCATTTCATTTTTTCTCCTCATGCTTATCCCAGCTTACATTCACAAAAGCTGTTTATTTTTGGAAAGAAACAGCTGCCTTTACCTCGGAGAAACCGAACAATGCAATTTCAATATGCGAAGGGCTTGCTCCCATAAAGTTTGTGTTACTTCCTGTTCTTATCCGTGATCACCATTTTCAAAAGCTGGTAACTCTGTGACACATAAACACAATCAACAATCCACAGCTCCAAAGCCCGGAAGCAAATAAATTTGCACATCGTTATCATTATTATGGTCATCAATACATCAAACAAAAGCCTGAGAACATAACAATACGTTCGAGATGTAGTTAACACCTCTTTTTTATTATTTATTGTTATCTGAAAGAGTCTCCGAGTCAAATCTCATGCTAGGGAACAGTGCAAAACTATATAAAGTGATGGCAGGCAAACAGCCCTTAACATTTTTATAATACATTCTTATAGGTAGAATTAATTACCGTATGTTAATACTATATATTGTGACTTTGTGGGTTCGTAAGATTAAAAGTCCAGTTTGCAGACATTCAAATTGCTCTTTATTTCCGTAGAAAAGCTCTTGTACAATTCTGATTTCAGCAGAATGACGTAACATACACCAACACAGTCTCTTGTGGCTTCTGCACACGTAAATAAACCAAAGAACTCACTTTCAAATCACTAAACGTTTATCAGTTCTCAACTCGAAATTGTAACTCACTGACCTGGCTCCTGCCGAACTGACTACTTCTCTCTCCACTCTCTAGCGGCTTCCTGCCGATACTGGCTCCTACCGACTGAAGTGCTGACTGGCTGTATAAAGCCAGAAGGCTTTTGCTGCGTGCCCACCCGTTTAAGGGTTTTACCGCAGGTAAAATAGGATGTGTTGTGGGTTTTGAGGTAGAAATTGATTTTTGAGGTTACAATTTTTTATGTTCCTTCACGTTGTGGGACTGGTGTTCTAATTTTAAAATTTGTTTAAGTTGAAAAATTTTGATGAAAAATTTTGAAGAATTATGTGGAGCTGCTGTTATGATTAACTGGCTGCTAGCAGTTATAGCTCACCATTTATGCCCATACCACCCCTTCCAGCAACTTGTTCACGCATCACGGCCTCTCACGAGGCCGCGAGAAAGGGAGAGAACCATCTAGACATCTCTCTGTCTCCTTCTCTCCCGCCCATGTCCCTCTCTCGGCAGTTAGTTATGTGCAGAGGATCCACCCAAAACTTCAAAGACCATAAAGTCCAAGGACCCTGGCCTCTTTCAACCCGTGAGCGACGGATAACTCCGGGGCTCTTTCCATAGGGCAATACCTGATTTCTTAAAAAGCCCCACCGTTGACAACAATGTCAAGACGGGATGGAAGTGGATACGTCACTTACGCGCGTCAACCCCGCAGGGAAGACTACCGAAAAATGTCGGTGCGGCCGCCTGGTGATCTAGCACACCTTCTACTTGCTCTGCAGGCTAGTGCTCGGGACTTTTTAGGCAACCCTCTATCCCCTCCGGACTGCCGTAGCCTGCCTCTCTAGGCAAGCGCTAGCGCGCACATGGGCGTAGGTGTGGCTTTAACGCTATCTGTTTCTTTCACTCCCCGCTTTTTCCTCTCCCTTGGCGTTCGCTTACGCGCAGCCACGTTGACAATATAAAACAAAGATACAAACAATGACTATAACAAAATAGAGGTAATAGAAGCAGAGAACGCCGTAAAAGCTACATATTATATAAAACATTAAAACATTAATTTTGAACCAGGCCAGTCAATCAATAAATCTATAAATGAGTAATGGTTTGTCAGCTATCAAAATAAGCATTTAGTAGATTCTCGTAAGACATAATATATACATAATTTATAAGACATAAGTACATTTTATATGAAACAAAGTGGAATTCATGAAAATTACGAGGGCCGTTCAATAAAGAATGATCATAATTTTTTTATGGTCATGATTTTTCTCACCAAAATTCAATCTTATTATATTCTGTTAGCATAATGTTAAACAAACACGCCGTAGTAGTTTCATTGTTAGTACTCCTGGTTCCCGCCTGTGAGAACCAGGCAAGTTCATACATGTTCAGTATCGCCTACCGCTGCAATGGAGGTAACATGCAGTTAAAGTTGATGTTAGAGGAAGATCCGGAGTTTCTTTCAAACGAAATCACTACTGATGAAACTTGACTACGTCATTTTGATCCTGAGAGCAAACAGCAAAGCTCAGTGTGGAAATATCCTTCATGACCAACCCCCAAAAAGCAAAAGTGGTTGCTTCTGCTGGGAAAGTTATGGTCATCTCATTCTTTGATATTCATGGAACGGTTTATCAGCATGTTGTACCAGCACACAAATCAGTAACTGGACAATACTACAGGGATGTTCTGAAAACATTGCAAGTCCATATCAGGCGCAAAAGACCACATTTCCATGAAGCAGGCTGGATGCTTCATCACGATAATGCGCGGCCGCATATTGCCAGTGTTGTTGCTAAATATCTTGCAAAAATCAAGGTGAAGTGCATCCCTCACGCTCCCTATAGTCCGGATTTAGTCCCATGTGACTTTTCTATTCCATAACTTGAAGAAACGCCTTCGTGGGAGGCATTATCCATCAGCAGAAGCAGTGGTGTAGGCTGCAGAGGCGATTTTGAAGGATCTCTCAAAAAATGGTTTCCAGCATGTCTTTGAAGACTGGCAGAAACGCTGGGAAAAGTGCATCGCATTCAGGGGAGACTATTTTGAGAAGGGCGATCAAAATTATGAGGATGAGTAAAGGTACGTTGTCAAAAAATATTGTGATCATTCTTTATTGAACAGCCCTCGTAAATAGACTTAGTTGTTAGTCTCACAGTTTATTAACATTTATGTAAAAAAATTACAGCGAAAACGAAGAGCTTAAGTTGGACGAAGTTTAGGCCATGTTTGCATTTAACATTCTAGGTACTTCAAAGTACAAGAAGTTTTAAAGCACTCCGGCTCCTGCAGATCCCTAGTTAAATTATATGCATTTAAGACCTGCACTCATTAGCTGTAGACAAACATTCAATATTTTAAAGCTATTTTCCCCATGCGTTAATAAATACTAGGTTTGCACACATTCCAAACTCAATACGATCCATAAGTAGTTGATAGGCAGAAATTTTTACTGAATTTCTTATAAGACTAAGCAATGTAGAATTTACAAGTGAATCACTAACTTTTAGTAAAACTTATACCGTTTTAATTACAGCTAGCGTTGAATTTTAATTCGTATCTTTATTGGTTAATTATTAGGTTTGAAAATTAAACAAAGCAGCAAATTGCAAGCTGTCTTTGACATATAACTCGAGTGTATAAGTTTGCCTTAATTGTTTAATACTGAATCAGATGAGACAATTTTATAAGCTATATAACCATAGTGAGTAAGAGCTTTGGCACGGAGAGTTCAAGATCCGTGGTTTGAGTCTCAACAGCGTGACATTGATATTTTCAAGTCTGCTCAAGTTTTTCTCGGGAAGCAAGCCAGGTGAAAAGACGATTAGAAATTGACGTTTCGGGAGTGTGCATGTCTTTCAGCATCAGGATATTTATTAAATGTTATAACCACAAATGAATCACTGGATATAACACAAATATAAACAAAGACAAGACACTATCAAAATTCGCATTACTAAACAAAATACTGTTTTCAGTAAATTAAATGCCAGGTCAGGAGATGGCGTGAGTATAGAAAATTAATTGGGTCAAAGAAACGTAACTGCTTAACTTAATAATCAAGCTGTATTGATCTGTGCTTCTTAAGTCGATGGATTTCCATTTTAAGGCCGGTTTCAAGAGGAGCTGAACTGAAAACCAGCATCACGATTAAGCGTGCTGCTCTCGGAGGAAATGGCCAAAGCCTCCTTAATTCTCCGCTCCCTGTAACTGTTGCATTTTTCCAAGATGGTCGTATTCCGAAAGTTGACTCTAAGGTCGTTATCAAAACAATGCTCTGCCAGCCCAGACTTCTCAGGTTGCATTAAACGAATGTCCGTTCATGCTCGTTTATTCTGGTAGCGATGGTCCTTCTGGTTTGTCCTATATACGGTGTCCCACATTCACAGGGAATGCGGTACACTCCCGAAATTTGGAAGTCCAGTTTGTCTTTCACTGGTCTCAACAGATGTTTAATCTTCGGAGGTGGCTTGTGGATGGCCCTGATGTATTTGGGGAGAATTCTGCTGATTCGGCCGGAACAGAATTTCAGGTCTGGTTTAACTTTCCAGCTTAGTGTTTATATTGGATGTTTATGAAAGAACGGTAGTCTATGATAAGTATATAACGTGTTTGAAATTGAAAATCTGAAGAACAAGGAGAAAAGAAGAATATTCTAAGCTACTTTTAAAAGAGAAAATTGATAAGTTAAAAGCATAGAAGTAGTAATGAATACTGGAATACAACGAGGAGCTATGTGCAGTAGTGTAGTGTTTAACGCCCGCCTTTTCTGCATAAAGCACCGCAGGCGGTGACACTGAAAATACATGAGATGAAGATGGAGCACCGGTGGAATGATATGGAGGGGGAAACAGGAGTTCCCGAAACAAAACCCGCCTCAGCACCGTGTTTCCAACACAAACGTCACTTTGCATTAGGTGGAGCTTACAGCAAAATAAACAAGGCGATGTGGAGAAAAATAAGTTATACGAGAAAGACGATATGTTTTGTAGAGTGGAAGCTAGAGAACAAAAAGCAGAGAATAGTAGAAACAGAAGAGGGTAGAAAATACAGGAGCTTAAACAAAGAACCAAGGAGAGAAACTAATACCAAACATGAGATAAAAACTACACCGGCGGAGAAGGATGCAATCGTAGATTGCTTAAATTGAACGGACGAATTACATGAAATATAATACATGATAGAAATCATAAAACAAGACCAGCACAATTCAAGCAGACATATCACAAGAAAATGTGCTCCAATGCTCACAACAATATTTTTTTTTTGTATCTCCTCGAGTAGAAATGTAGGTCTGCATATATTATTCATGCAAGCAGACAATTCTGTAGATGGCGAATGACATACTGTAATAAACTGTCCCAAGCACCCTGCATCTGTTATAAAAATTCGGCAATGATTTTTGCCGGCAATGGAGATCCTGTCAGTTTATTTTGCATCATATCTCATAAATGTTTACTGGATAATGGCAGGCGACTGTAATGGCCAGGGCAGTCATCTTACAGCATGAAGAGAGCATGTTGCGTTGCAGCAGCATTTTTGTTATCATAGTGAAACAGCAAGAAATGACAAGAACATTGGATTAATAATCTGTTGGATGTACCTGGCATTGGTTTCAAACAATAAAAGTGATTGTAAGTCCTAACATCCCTCGCCATGAAGTCAGCTGTTGGCCTTTGTGTTATGGGTGAAAAAGCTCTCAGATAATGCTCACTAGATCTACGTCATATGGCTACAGTACCATTTCTCACGACCTATTCCCATCACTGAAGACAGAAAGCGTCATTCCGGAGTCCAACGGACCTTTTCTTTATACCAAAGGAGACGTACATAGCGATGTAGTGGTGTAACAGATACGGTAGCCAGTAGCATATGTGATATGAGTCCTGCTTGGAAGATTTCTAATAGCCCGTGCTATAATTCCAGGTGCTAAATGTGCCCTTGCCACCGCTTCCCTAGATACTGTTCGGTCACTAATACTCGTGTAATGCATCGAATCAGACAATGCAGCCAACAAGAATCTTGTCTATGAATATGAAAATGTTCCGGAGACAATTGATGGAAATCCCGACGTATCTCTGATACACTTCGCCCAACATGAGCAGCAAAACGTCGATAGGACTCCTCCAGCTTCGTGTAGACTAACACTTAGATCCCTATTCAAATGATGTACAACGGCGGCTCTTCTTGTTACCATGACATGGGTATGCCCTAGTGTGTCTTTTGATACCTCCATTGAACTGTTATATCACAACGACCACTTGCAGAGTCAACACAAAGTCATACAGATACATCCTGCAGTATCATCCCTTGTCTATTGATCAAGACATATCAACACCCAAATGCTCTAACCTCTCAGTATCCAGATACTGTGTCTATGTTTTGATGAACACAATTCTCGGCGCTGCTGCTTTTTTCTGTCGGTATATGAATTAGAAACTTAAGAGAAAAACTGCAAATAACATTTCCCATACCCACTCTGAAAAATATATTCCATGAAACATAACCACTGGAATTCAATGTGAAAAACAGAAAATAAATAAGGGGGTATAGAATACTGAAAAGAGCGGAATATGTGAGAAAATGACACATGGAAATGGGCATTATCCATTTACTGTGGATGTAGAAGTTAAAAATAGCCTTCTCGAAGAGAGTGACGTTTCCTCTACCGAAGAAAGCAGAGCAAGAGATTCAATGCCTTAAGGAGAAGTTGCTGACGAGACGTTGTCGAGGTAGGATGTGTCGCGGCTGTGCTTACGCTCGGGAAAAAACATAGGAGTGCAACTGGAGCTATATAGGGCCAGAATCGGGCGTTTTCACTCCAAGAAATGTTTGGTGAGGAACAATATTGTCAAAAATGGAACGAGAGATGCTGCATGGACCATTTTGGTAGTCATGGC
>CM060948.1:71110762-71133262 GCA_030765055.1 Mantis religiosa
TCAAAAGCTTTGGACCTATAACTCTTTCTCCGCTAATGGAGAAATGTCAGCATTTCTCAGCGTGGACTACGACGAGATATGGATAGTTTTCTAAAGAGATGCTAAACATGTATGGACAAAAACGGGGGCCAGTTTTAGCATTTCATTTAATAGTAAAAGGCAAATAAAGCCTTTAAATGTTGTTTTAAAAATTTTGCATGACTTCATCTGCGCCTTTCTATGACAGCGACAGACGCAACGAGTGCCAAGATCACGGACAGGCAAAACAGCACGCAGCGGGGTCCTATGTTTTTGGGTCTCTTGGTATAAGGAAATGATTTTAGTACGCCTCTGAAGACACAATTTTCCCGGAGACTCTCGGTTATCTTGCGCAGTGGAGAAAGCTCGCGAAGCGGGCTACCATGTGTTTTAGTGACTCAATTGCTTTGTTCGTAAAAAAGTCACAAATGTTTTGTGATTATACTAAGAACAATGCATCTATGCCAAAGGGAGGTAGAATAGGAAGGATACCATTTACCTGTAGAATTTGGTGAGGACCTTTTGTAGGAGGAAGAAGATGAAATTATCTAATATTTGCATAGCGGAGGTAACACGTGAAATTCAAAATGATATTACGGAGAAAAGTGTGCGGATTTATATTATTGGATGTACTATACTTGCAAGGGAACCATCGCTATTCTCATACATGTATTGGATTGAGAGTTTGATGGCATCATCTCTACTCTATGTGGGGCCTGTGTGCCAAAAATCGGGTGCGGAGTATAGCTGGAAGTACCCGAAATTGAGTTCAGAATTCGTAGGAATATATAGGCATAATAACACAGCATTATACGGGAGGGCTTGCTTACCCCTGCGGGCAGCGGTCTACACACAAGCATACGTAACAAGTGCTGGTACAGAGTTCACGAGGGATGTCCAACAGCTATTTGCGAGTGGTCGCATGCGGCACCTTTCAGGCTTTAGTTTTGGGCGTTGCGGTTCTACTCCGTAGCAGATATTTTCGTTGTTGTTTTCTGCACAGCCGTACATAAAGCAGAGTTGGTGCCATCAAACTCTCTACAAGTATGAGCACAGTGATAGTTCCCGTGTTAGCAAATGAACAGTTATCAAGAAGACCGTTTATAGAAAGGACTATTCATAAAAATAAACATTTCCTATAAATGTGTGTAGAAAACATCAAGGAAGAAACTGATAAAGTGCTTTGTGTATAGTGAGCCACTGGTAGCGTGGAGTCCGGAGCTTTGCGACAAGTGAAGAAAACTTGATAGAAGCAATCGAAATAAGAATGCGTTGATGAGTGTAACGTTTGAAAGTCGTAAATAGTCAGCGAAGGTAGATTAATACTGAAATAAAATATATATCGGATGTATTAATACACTAAATGGAAGGAGGAATGAATAGGAAACACATTAAGAGGAGTAAAAGCTAACACATGACAGATTATATTTGGAGAAAGGAATGGAAAGGACTGTTTCTGCGGTGAAACTTCTCAGGTTCAGCAGAAAACTGACTGATTAGTCTCTGAAGTAGCGTGATAGGAATTTTAACCAAGAAAATCTGTTGGAAATCTGATGCATTCTCTGTTGATATTTATGAGTGTATTCAAGGAAATGGAGAATGATTTAATAAGATATCTTAATCTGTTTGTGAAAGAAATGGGTACATGAGATAAGTGTGTTTATGTATACATATGCATTTCAGTGCAGCAACACATCCCGGATATTGATCCAGCACTGCCTCGCTCGTAGTTCTCGTGTACTGTCACACGTAACCCTTCTTGCAGTTCAGCTGAAATACTTCTCCATAGATACTGACAAATTAAGTCCTGTATAAACTACTTTTCATTTCTTTATTTCATTTCATGTTCTGCATCTTCTCTATTTTCAAATTTTAACAAAACCTCTAAGTTTTCTGAGATTTGTGTGTGCGTATGATTTACAGAATCGATGTGTATGTTGCGAGGAGTCCACATTTTATGTACTTTAAATTTACGTACACAAAATTTATACAGCATGTAAGGGTTTTAATCCAAATATCATTGTTGGGTACTTGGTTTATCCTGGGAGTTAACTCATAAATTAGTTAGGCATTTCGGAACCTAATGTACTAAGAACGGCTGAAGTACAATACATTCGCATTTATACATGACGCAATTGACATGAATTCTCTAGAACCTGTTATCGCTGAAGAAGCAGCATGAAGGCGGAATACTCACAAAAGTCACAAAAAAGCTGATAAAATCATATCTTTATGCACTAAAAATTATTGAATATTTTGAAAAGCTTGCAAACTATTTGGAAGGTCCATCACAACTTTCCTATTTCACAGAGAAAACACTTCTTTTATATTTTCTCCCCTTCCATATATACCCAGTTATGGCTGACTAATCACCTTGCTTATTTTAAAATCCTTCAATGTTCCACTTCATCCCTAACACACTTCTGTAAACGTTTGATAACATTTTGGTTGTGTTACTTTGTTTAATGATAGGTGATGTGTAGGTCACTTGTCTGTGAAATTTTAGGTGTTTGACCCCACAATCCCACTTTGCACTTATTCCAGAAAGTTACGTGGTTGCAATCTCCATTTTCATGCACATCTTTAGCCGTCTTTCCTTATTTGTCAGGACTTGCAAAGAAAACAGAAATTCGCAATGTGAAATAATTGTTGCGATCAACTAATGTTTAAGTAAGCGTCACGGATTTGTTAATGCACGAGGTGTTTGTTTTATAAACATCCTCCAATGTTAAGTCGTATTTGACGAAATGATGCTCAAATGAGCCCAGGGTCTATAGAGCTTAAAGTTACCCGAAGTCATCTTTCAGAATAAGAGAAAACTCTGGAAAAGGCCTTTTCCGGATAACTCACCCTGACCGAGATTCGAACTTGGGACCTCTTCAATGTGAGGCAGACAAATTACTGCCTACGGTACAGTGGCGGGCTGGCCTGAGCTAGACAGGCAATTCGAAAAGACAATACATTTCCTTATATTGTTATTGTGACCTCGTTTATATAATCGTTATCGAGTTAGAATTTCTTATAATGCATACTTTATATTGTATATAGACTATTAATGACAAATAAGGTTTACCTTCCTCTCTGTCTTACATTTTCCCTGTAGCAAAACATTGTTATTTATTATTATTATTACTATTATTATTATTATTATTATTATTATTATTATTATTATTATTATTATTATTATTATTATTATTATTATTATTATTATTATTATTATTATTATTATTATTATTATTATTATTATTATTATTATTATTATTATTATTATTATTATTATTATTATTATTATTATTATTATTATTATTATTATTATTATTATTATTATTATTATTATTATTATTATTATTATTATTATTATTATTATTATTATTATTATTATTATTATTATTATTATTATTATTATTATTATTATTATTATTATTATTATTATTATTATTATTATTATTATTATTATTATTATTATTATTATTATTATTATTATTATTATTATTATTATTATTATTATTATTATTATTATTATTATTATTATTATTATTATTATTATTATTATTATTATTATTATTATTATTATTATTATTATTATTATTATTATTATTATTATTATTATTATTATTATTATTATTATTATTATTATTATTATTATTATTATTATTATTATTATTATTATTATTATTATTATTATTATTATTATTATTATTATTATTATTATTATTATTATTATTATTATTATTATTATTATTATTATTATTATTATTATTATTATTATTATTATTATTATTATTATTATTATTATTATTATTATTATTATTATTATTATTATTATTATTATCATCATCATCCCCTCATCATTATTATTATCATCACTTAAATGTTAGCAACACTTAGATAGGCAACACGTTAAAAATCATAAATTAAAAAAATGCCAAATAACACTGAATACCGGTAAAATAATAATTTCCAATAGGTGCAAATATACTTATATTTGTGAAGACGTTTATAGCAAATTTTGTAATTTCTATCTATAAAAGTTTGGCAGCACAGATATCTTATAGTCTATCAAACTTGAAATATTTTATTGATTTTACCCTGTAATTGATATGCATAAGTAGCATTATGGCATTGCAATTTATTACTTTTCTGCTAAGCCTTTGGGTCTTCAAACTAGCTGCATGCTACTAAAAACCATGGCCCGTGAAGTTCCAATAAGCTATACTATCCAACGTAGCTGCACGACCGTAATAAACCGGTGCGTGAAATATGATAGATTATAGTTCCTGACATAACTACAGTGCCTAATTTTTCACTGGTGGCCGGCCGGCGGGCGGTTAGTGCTGCAGCACAAGGCACGGTGCCGCCGCAGTGGGTACGCTGCTGCCGCGTTGAATATTTAAATTCCAACGCTTAGGTTTATCATTCACATTATAATTACAATAATCACATACCTTTGTCACAGAAGATGTTGGAAATTATGTCCTTGTGCTGCCATGCATGTCTCACACATTCAAAGAACATTTCTGTTGGCACGCATTAATTCATCTTCTGAAGTTACAGTAATTCCTCTTCTGTTATTATCTTTCAATTCTTCCAACGTATGAGAGTTGTTCCAATACACTTTATTTTTTAATTTTACACATAAATACAAATCGCACACCGTGTGTTCTGGCGATTGCGTTGGCCAAAGTCCTTTACTGATGACCCTATCTTAAAAAAATTCCCTAATTTCTTGCAACGATAGATCAGCTGCATGTGCTGTAGCAGCGTTTTGTTGAAAATTTGCCTGTGTGCACTCAATGTCATGCACATATTCCATAAATAGTTTGATTATTGGATACCTGTACCTCTGTCCGTTAACTCTTACCTCAAAGAATGTAGCCTTTATAATTCGATGCGCATTCACAGTACACCAAACACCAATTTTCTGACCGTGCAATAGTATTTCGTACACAATATCGAGGTTTTCTGCATTCCAGTATCTGTTTGTTGTTTGTGACGATACATGAGCATGTAACGAAAACCATGCTTTGTCCGTGGAAAAAAAAAAAAAAAAAAAAAAAAGAAATTAACTTGGGGTCCAAAGAACCATCGTTAACTTTAACCGCCAACCAATTGCATAAATTTACTCTTCTCACAAATGGTTACAGTTATTGAACTACGGTTCTCTTATATGGGTTTAATTTCAAAAGTTGATTGGCTTTCCAAGCCGAGAATTGTGAAACACCCGCTTTCTGTTATTTACTCAGAGATTTTCTTGGGCTACGTTCTAACTTTGATCTCATCTCATTGAGTTTTTCCTCTGTAAGCACATGGTGAGTTCTTAAGGGTTTTTATCAAAAACAGAATCTCTTTACAAGTTTAAGAACTGTCGATTTAAATTTTTGTTACGTTAACACCATCATAGACTTAAGTTTTTAATGAAGATTTGATGATCTGGCTAAAAGATTGCATTTCTATCAAGATGAATGAAACTAATTACTAACGGCCAGAGGACTACCAGTCGTCCACTTTGATGAAATGTGGGTAAAAGGGAATCAAACAGAAAATACGTTGTGGCCTTTTGACGGAGACTTGCCTTTAAAGATGCCTTTAGAAAAAGGAAGTACATTTACTTTAGGGCATGCAGGATTTTCCGGTTGATTCATTTCAAATGCCATTCTTTTCTTTCAAAGTTCACAAAGAACTACCATGAAGAAATGGATGTTGTCTTATTGAAATATTAGTTGGTTAGTAAACTCCTACCAAATATTCTCCAAAATATTACGGTTACGGATAATGCAAAATATCATTCGACAAAGTCAAAGCAACTATATTTTATTTGAAACAAACTACAGCTGCAAACCTGGTTACGATAGCACAGCATTGAATTTGATCCAAAAACAATTTTATATGAACTTACTAAATTAAAAAAAAAAAAGACAGTATAAAAGTATGAAATGGACACCCTCGCGGAGATTCATTGGCAGTCTGTGGAGCGTCAGTTGAGTTATGTGAGCTCAGGTAAAGAATTATATCATCTAACACAAGTTCTTACATCTACTGATATAAAGTCTTTATTTAGCACAGCGTTGGAAACATTTAGAAACCGAAATTTGGAAAAGGCCACGTGAGCACATGAAGAAAGAGGAAGAACTTTATTGGAAACATAATGGATTAGAGGTCGACATCATCCACAGATTCATTATTAATTTGGATGACTGTAACTTTGAAGATGAAGTCGAACTTTCCTACCAGATGAGGGTTAGCCTTTCTACTTGAATCGTGGGAGAGCTATGGGTCTTAATGTAGTTGCGTGCTACTGACAAATAGTGATGGATGAGCTGTAACAAACTTATGGTTCCTGATGTAACTGTATCCCACTAAAAGCCCATGGTTCTTCTCTTATAACATAACCATAGTTCCCAACATAACCGTATGTTGCTGAGAAACCTATGTGACTTAACAGTCTGCAAAACCAAGTGGGATGGCTCAGGCTCTTTCTGGCCCGCATTCGGGAGGCTTGGTTCGATTCCTGTGGCCAACCTGACCCATGGATTTTTTTCGTGGATTTTCCCAAGTCGCTAGCCGCATGCTGGGTAGGATAATTACATTCCCGGATTTCCTGTCCCTCCATTTCACCTCCATTATAATTTCATACCATCTCTCATCTGGTGCTTTCTTTCACGGTGGAAGTGTCGGCGGAAGGCTCGGCGGTGCAAGGCGGGATTATATCTCTAAGTGAACAATTACTCCTCTGGCGGGACGGACTCCAGTCTCCGAGCCGGCCTAGTGGGTCGATTCAGGAACGTGGCTGGTGGGATTCCGGTTGTGCAGGCCTACCTGGAGTCTCCCCTGCTCTGGAGGGTGGGCGGCCTCCGGTCTACGAACTGGCCTCGTGACTGTTTCGGGGCCACTGTAGGTGGGATGAAGATTGTCCTAGACCGCCCTCTGTACTGTAATGACTCCTTGGAGTCGGCCGCCATCTGTCTGTCTCCTCTCACCTCATCCTCCATCCCCGGGGGTGCCCCACTTGGGGGCACAGGCACAAAAGACCAGTCTGGTCGAGGTGCCGAATCCCCTCCGAACAATCTAATCCAATATTTTTGATTTAACGGTCTGTAAGCTCTATAGGTGTACTATATAGGTATATTTCTTTAGCTTGCTGCTAGGAATACACGATGTCACAAAATTCAGCAGAATATTGCTGCGCGGGAGCTCTACGCTCCTGAGAATTCAGGATTTGTCAACAATCAGTAGAAAATCGTTCTTTGCATAGCTATAAGCTGGCGAGAGACCACGCAATCACTGCAGCAAACTATGGTTTCCGATGTAAGTGTAAGCTTCTGAAAAACACTATACCGCTGCGCCAGCCTTCAGCAGACCAAGTTTCTTGACATAAATGCAAGTTGAAGAAAAGCCATAATGCATCAACAATCTGCAGACGAAGATTCTCGGCAGTATGTGCTGGCACAAGTAATATTTGTATTGGTTAGTACGAATGTTAATTCGTCCTTTAGTCAACATGTCATACTTTCCAGTTTTTTTTCTCTTCCATGTTAAACAGAAATGAATTTCATGTGTGGTATTGTGGTTTTCATTTGTAGATCTCAACTGCTCCTGCAGTTTATTCTAACCAGCTGATAAATTTAAAATAGTTTATGAAGCAAAAATTCTGATCCCGCAAAATTATACAACAGACCCCTTTTATTTAATGCCGATTTTATTGTTGTACTTTTTGGTTATATTACAGTAAACAGAAATAAGTATTTGTGATGTAATTGTACCATTTTATTTAACTAATTTGTCTAAGATATGAAATGTTCATTAGTTTTCTAATGCTATATTAAATCATTAGACTTGTAAATGATGTTAAAGATCAGCCTAAACTTTTTAAATAAAATAAGTTACGTCTGAAATGAATATGATCAACTGATCAATACTTTCTGAACATGATATTGACGTAAAATCAGAATGAAGGAAACATTGCATTGAATGATTATACTTTTCATCAGAATGATATTTATTAATACTCTTATGTAAGTGCACTTAACAATTCTTCATATTACCAGAATTTTGCTTGCTTTTCACCTGAGTGAATGTGATCACATAACTGCTTGTTGCTTAAAATTTATTGTACGTGTCTACACATGAAATTTCTGAGTTACACTTGAGAATCAGCGCACTGCTGATTGTGCTAAACAAAACGTCTGTTTTATCACGGACAATGGTTAATTTTTTAAAACAAACGCTCAATTTCTGCATCCGACCCCAGGATACACAGGGAAAGTTTTACAATTGTAGACAGGACTTTTACATTTATGCATTTTTTAACACCCTAAGTATTCCATCATATCGATTATGCACTTTCTCCTTTGTCTCATTCTAGTACTTTAATTCTTCGGCTACAATGGTTTTGGCAATTCAATATGCATCAAACAATTCTGCACTATCAGTTTCTATACTGGTTACTCTCTGAATCAGTGGCATACTTGATCCTGTATCATTCCACTGTAGTTATTTTTATTCAAACTGGTCCAATAATCTAAAAATTGCTGTCCCCATGAATCGCAATATTCAAGTTTTATACTATAGAATGAACGAAAATAGAAATAAAGTCTATTGTGAGCAGCTTGATCACAGCCATGCAATTCTTTCAACATTTATTTAACTTTAAAACTCACAAAATTACTTCTTTAATCTTTTGTCTTAGTTATGAATAATTCATAACAAGACATTTTCCTGCAAGGCAGGCATTCTATTTTTCGATTTTTCAATGCCTCTTTCAAAAAGATTGTTCCGACTGTGAGCAAACCATAACCATAGTTTACATTCCTCGTTGTTGAACACTGGAAAGACAAAGGTGTAACAGTTGTTTTTGTTTGGCACTAAAAATGAGTTTTCTTTATTTAATTGGTAGTGTTATTTAGAATTTAAAAAAATGTTTTAAAATATTATAATTTTTGTATTAAGTATGTGGAAGTAAAATTCATAAAAATAAATAAACAAGGTATGTATATGGTTGGTACAAGTAACGTTACTTAAAGAAATGAACGGTTGCTATGGAGAGAGAAAATCAATAATCCTCCTTGTGGAAAAAGGACGCGGATAAGATGAAAGGTTTATAGTATTGAGTGGACGTGCAGGAGAATGATCTAAAATAAAATATATTGTGTAATAATGGACTAGCCTTTGGCCTGAATAGATGGATTTGTACGTAACCTCTTGAGGTCAGGTACATTTCACGAGAGGTTTTCTTCCAAACTAAATTTAGAGTTTTCGCAATGAACCTTTAGAAAAATTGTACCCGGCGCCTCCACCATTATGTGACGATTGTACCGGATAGGTAAGGAACACATGGTCAAATCGTACACGGGGGAATTACTTAGGGTAGTAAAATACCAACTTGGCGAGAGTTTGGGACTTTCTATTAGGTTTCATTTCTGCAAAAGGTATGGTAATACTAATTAAATGTATAATTCACTTAATAAGAATATTTACTACAAATAAACAGATTACAAAGGTGGCCATAGCGGCCGGTTACCTGACCTCAAGAGGTTGCGTACAAATCCATCTATTCAGGCCAAAGGTTAGTCTAAGAGAGAACGAGCAACCGGCTTACACAAACTTTTAACCAACAAGTGATGGAGTGGGGGAGTGACGTTACACGCACTACTGAAGTCACACCAACTATTTTTAGTATTATTTAATACAGTCACTGGTGACATCATTCAGTGTTCTGAAGTTAAAATCAATAATCTTGGAGAAAGATCTAGGAAAGAAAGTGTCAATCGAGGGTGACCGCGAAGTGAACAAACGTGTTTCGCATTTGCAATTGTCGAAGCGAACAGACCAAACTAGAAGTTAAACAGAAACCTTATTTTAGGATAATTGAAGAAATCGCGTAAGATGGATGTTCGTGAATTGCAGCGAGTAATAATAAGAAATGCTTCTTCAAATCGTGTATGAGAATAAGAAAATGTTGGCTTAACGTGGGACATCATCATAACATCTTCAACAGGACACCATCCCCCCAGCACCAAAAACTCCTGTTTCAACACGATTTTCACAACGCAAGGCTTATAGTTCGGCGTCTTCAATCATCGCATGTGTAGCATTAAAAATCCCACAACAGAGGACAGACTGATTCACAGAGGAAAATAATTTTAGAGTAGAACATGAATTCAAAATTGTTTCAAGATCAGGAAGCAATCACAACCATATTTTACCCTGTAATCTAGCACCTGACGGCAAATAACACCTACAAAATCACCCTTACGGCATAAATATGAAAATATTTTGTAAATTTTACAAATCATATCCTTTATATAAATTGGCAGCTTTCCAATGTCTGTTTTCTCGCTCTTGTGGGTGAATATGTGCCGTGAAACTCGCACTTCTAAGATAATTTCTACCAAGGCTTACTAGTAATTTATCAAAAATATGTTCTCTTCCAATTCTGTTTAGTGCACTAAACATACTGTTCGTACTGTCGGCAGATAAACACACAAATTTTGATTTTAAGAGTGATCATGCAGTGACATCAAATTTTTAGGTATTAGATTATAAATTTAATTTTATATGGAGAAGAATCTTAATATTTTTATGCACCCACTTTATGAAATTAAATATGTAACTAATATTGGAAGAAATTTTGTTGATTTGTAATTGCTGTTATCAATTGATAAATTTACAAAGTTTACAAGATAAGATCTTCTTTAAGAAGGAATTTGCACTAAGGAGTTTATACATTATTGTGACTTTGTGGTTCGCAGAATTAAAAGTGCAGGTTACAAACACCAAAAATTGCTCTTTATTTCCGTATAAATCAATCTGACAGTCCAGAATTACGTCACATACACAGTACAACTTGCAAGGTCATCGACCACAAACCAGCTCACACAGCTGTTCACGCGCACGCGTCCAATTGCTGACTGACTCACTGTAGCAGACGGCGGCTCTCTTTTTATAGATTACTCACTATCCGGAATATTCTCAAACAATCAAGACGGCGCTAGAAGAAAGACGAACTCTCTGGAAATCCGTCTCATTGCCCCCATTGTTTCGGCGAGCTGTTATCTACGCACTGCACTGCCTGTCTCTTTGAACTCGTCCCTCGCGCCGAATTGCTTCAATAATGCGCTCGAGACATGATTAACAATGGCTTCAGCTTTATTTCTTTACAAATAAACTTGACATGTTAGAATTTTTAAATGGCATTTGTTGTGCAATTCATGGAACTGTATCTATGATTATGCCACACGGTATGGTATGCCAATGGACTCTCAGCTGCAAACAATCCAGCCTTTTAATTTTCTGAAATTTCAGAAATTTCAGTAATTGGGCTCTTACTATATACCCATTCTATCTTGATAAAAATTAAAGCTCGTAGTTATTGTAACGTGTGGTTCTCATTATACAGAGTAGATTTTAATGAAAGTGTTATTACAGTTTTGGTAAAACTGTCATTCAACCCTCAATGTCAACGACAGTGTTGTATCCACTTTATTATGATTAATGTCGAATTATTCTGTGACCCTAAATATTGACAATTTGAATTTTGATAGCTCTTCAATAAAGTTTGTTTGTGCTGACAATGGTTTGACAGTTCTAAACGCACATTTAACAGAAAGACCTTCTTAGGATGTGTGAAACAAATTTACCCATTATGTTTTTGGTGAAGTAATCATTGATTCTAGAAGTTATTACAAGAGCAGCAGAAGTCAGTTTATGTTAAATGTTTGATTTTCCATGCTGAACAACATCCCAGTTTTAACGTATACAACCGAAAATGTCGCACTGTAAATATTACAGTGAAATTAATAATGAAATTTTGTCTCCTAAAGAGAGGATATTTTGAATAAAGGAAATTGGAAGAGAAGGTGCATTTCCGTTTGGGCATAATAATTTAAATTCCTGGGTAAATAACAACACAGCATATCAACTGCCAGCACTAGATTAGGCAAACTTCGTCTCTTTTCATTGTTCACAGAATGTGCTAAATATGTGAGATACGCGTCGACTCAGCATTTCTCGCAACAATAAATGATAAAAACATTTAGTTAGGTTTTTAACTTAGGAAGCCCGTGTCAAGAAAATACGGACTTATTCCAGTCCCTACGAAAATTGTGGCGAAGCGGCACACAAAGTTATAAGAAGCGGGGAGGGAGGACTGTCTCGTTTTTTACGAGACAAATGGCAGGCTCATAAAGAAGAATCGATTTACTATGACTATGTGTTTATAAATTATACACACAGATCAAAGCGATGACATGTAGATAAGTGGTTGGTTTTATTTATGTATTCCTTGCAAGCTTAACCAGCAGGAATATTGGATGATGATTGAATTGGCATGACGTTTAATTGTGTATGGTGCCCTTGAAGCATAGGCACCTGATATTTGGAGTCTTAGAATAATTCGGGGAAACCCGGTATAAATGTACTCCTGTCAATCACACCAATCAAATTTGCTCGTGTGTTCTGGGAAATGGGGCAGACATTCCTCCGCCACACGAACGATTTCGCCTCTGATTGAATAATTAATGTTCATACCTTCAATAAAAGGGGCAGTTCCAATCAATAACCATAAATAATTCCTTTTACGCCGCAAGAGTCTCTACTTACGACCACAGCCTTATATTTTCCCTTTGAGATTCGTAAATCAAGTTAAACTCAAATCTGATATAAGTACTCGTATATACTAAAGCGCTGGTTAGCAGTTTGCTGCAATTTTCATAAATCTGATTGACTTTATTATTCCTGGATTCTGTCCTTTAACTCAGAAGAGGACTGAAGCCTTATTATTTATTTACTAATTCATTTATTTTTTATATTTCTTTCTTTCTGTTCTTGTTTTTAATTATTTACAGACATTTACATTTTATATTTCCAAATTATTGCGTAACCTCACGATATTACTATAGAATTCAACCTGAGTAACACTACTGTATAGATAGGTACACCTAGAGGTAACCAAATGCATTAATTTTCCCAAATCTAATCACAAGCTTCCAATTTTAGTTAATTGATGGAAATTAATCATTTTTCACACTAGCCGTATATAGGCTAAGATTTTGGATTGATAGAGTCGACATGAAAAATTCAATGCCACGGTCGGGAGTTGAACCACGGATCTACTATTTCCGTCCAGTCGCTCTTACCCATTAAGCTACCATGGCCAATTTTCCGTCACGACATTAAATTCTCCAATTGACTCGTATATTTCCCCGGTAAATCACTAGGGTCTCTCGCATCCGAGATACATCGTTTGTGGCGACTTACTATTGTAAGTAATTGAGTCCTAGGCTTCATCATTTAACTCTTATTATATAAGTTAATTGAAGAAAATTAATCACTTTTCCACACTAGCCGTATATAGGCCAAGCTTTTGGATTCATAAGGTCGACATGAAAAATTCAATGCCACGGTCGGGATTTGAACCACAGATCTACTGTTTCCGTCCAGTCGCTCTTATCCACTTATCTACCATAGCCACAAGTTGCCACAAGTCGCCACAAATGGTGTCTCTCAAATGCGAGAGCTGCTAGTGGTTTATCGGGGAAATATACGAGTCAATTGTAGAATTTAATGTCATGACGGCAAATTGGCCATGGTAGCTCAATGGGTAAGAGCGACTGGACGGAAACAGTAGATCCGTGGTTCAAATCCCGGCCGTGGCATTGAATTTTTCATGTTGACTCTATCAATACAAGCTTCCAAAGTTTATTTCACATAATTCATACACTTATATAGGCATGCCACCTTTCACTGGGTTGGTCTGTAGTTCATTTTATAGTGAAGCTGACATCGCAACTAAGGTAAAGCAGAACCAGCTTATATCTCCTGATTTACTCCATGCGGGGTAGATATTCTGATATCTCTGATTGGCTAAAGATGGATATGAATCAATTCCTTCGGATAGAAGCGGGATAGCAGCCAATTCTACTCCAGCCAATGAAGGATACGACGGCTTCCAATGTGAAGCTATTAGTAATGTTGCTATTTTCTTTTATCTGTTTACTTAGAGGTGGTGCAAGTGTTTCATGTAATTAGGGCTGATAATTACAAATATTTTTGATAAACCAAATATTAAAACTATGGTAGACGCAAAATTTAATGGCGGCTGAAGGTTGACCACTGGCAGTGAAGCGCGATGCTACCATATGGTAAATGGCGGGGAGAAGCTATAAGCAGTAACAAGGTGAAATGAAAACACTTTATAGAGTATTACTGTAGCTGTCAAGTAAACTTCAACTTGGCGTGCATGCTAATTGAACAAGTAATCTGAAAATTATACCTTAAAATGGCAACAAAAATGTGCGCAGGTCAAGTAGAAAATGTCTCATGGCAAAGCTGTTGCATATGCCTCGTCATCATTGTATTTATCTTCAGCCTCGCTTCTGACCACGTCTGAATCATCGCAGTCTTTCTCTAAGTTGATGATGATTGGCTGCAGTATTTCTTCGCGTTTAAAAGAAACAATATATACTGTTAATTATACTCCTGCTTTGGCTACGAAAACGTCAGCGGCTGCGGAACTGTCAGGAAAGAAGAAGTCCTGAAGAAGCCCCACATAGTTGGGACGAAACGTCGACCAGAGGAACATCAAAGACGCGGTACTACCCGGAAGACCCAGTTACAATATTCTGTTTGCTGTTGCGAAACTAAATTTTGTGAGCGCAAATGATATTCAATCACCGGCTTTACAGCCTGACTTTACAGCTTGTTTAACTATACAACACTGCAAAGCATGGCAAGCATCTGATTGGATGTTGTGTTGACCAACTCCTCCCACCAACCGCCATTAAATTTTGCTTCTGCCATAACATTATTGCAGTACCTAATGGAACTAAAATGTTTAGCTCTCTTGCGGCAATATATGGTTCAAAAATAGTTTATCCATACAATTAGTATTTGAAATAAGAGCAACATCTATTATACAGCATCATTCATTTGAAATTACTCCTAAAAATTTGTTATAAATATACTCAAGACATTTTTCTTAAGGTTAAAGAAGATGATATATCATCTTCAACCTTAAGAAAAATAATGTGAATTTTCACATAAATCTTGAGTATATATACATATATATATATACTTTAAGGCCCGGGCTTTATAGTGGTCCGAACTATAAAGCCTGGGCCTTTAAGTACTTACAGCATAGTAAGTCGCCATTAAGGTAGTTGTCTCATATGTTTATGAGAACTCCTAGTGGTTTACCGGGAAAAACACGAGTCAGTTGCAGAATTTAATGTCATGTTGGCACGTTGGCCATAGTAGCTCAATGGTTTGGAGCGGCTGGACGGAGACCAGAAGATCCGTGGTTCAAATTACGGCTATGGCATTGAAGTTTTCAGTCTGGCTCTACCCTTTCAAAATTATTTGTATTGAATATTTCTAAATAAAATCAAGCATACAAAGCACCTTTCTGTCGACACTTATACTATTTGTACCTACACAATATTTAAGTACAATTGGACTGCTGTGCACTAAGAAGTACAGTAAGATTAAAATTATGCAAAGCTAAGGCTGAGATGAGGCTGTCTGTCCAGAAAGCGTGCTACCGGCTTCCTTGTCTACCTACAAGCGGCTTCTGTACACCTCTCATGATGACTCCTGTCGACGCTGATTATTTAGACCAGCTGCTGCATTTGTGACCTAAGAGGCAATTCCGAGCAAAGGACAGCACAAAGCGAGCGGCAGAGTTACATCGCCACAAACGTGAACTACCGGATATTATACGTACAGTAAAGGTGAGCCGTCAGTGTTTATTGAAGTTCCAGTATTGATCACAGAATATACACAACAAAGACCATCATCGAGCACATTTTTCAAGATTGTCTACAGCATATTACCCAATTTCCGATGTAAATAACTGTATTGGAAAAACTGAATCAAGAATTTAGTATTAATTTCAACATATTATAAATTCCGAGGCTACTTATATATTTGCAACAAAATTTGCTTTCACAATTTTCACAGAGTGCTGCTGTTGCAATTATACATAGTTATAGAATGATATTAATATGAAAAACGGCTTTCAAACAAAAATAGATTGTCTTCCTTTTATATAAAATTATCCGATACAAGCTTCCCTCGGTTACGAAAGGTTTTTTTGATCAGAATTGAGACTGCTATCTAAGAGGGTTGTTCAATAAAGAATGATCACAATTTTTTTTGACAACATACCTTTACTCATACTCATAATTTTGATGGTCCTTCTCAAAATAGTCTCCCCTGAATGTGACGCACTTGTCCCAGCGTTTCTGCTGGTCTTCAAAGACGGGCTGGAAACCATTTTTGAGAGATCCTTCAAAATCGCCTCCGCAGTCTCCACCATTGCTTCTGATAATGGATAAAGTCTCCCACGAAGGCGTTTCTTCAAGTTAGGGAATAGAAAAAAAGTCACATGGGGCTAAATCCGGACTATAGGTAAGGTGAGGGATGCACTTCACGTTGATTTTTGCAAGATATTCAGCAAGAACATTGGCAATATGCAGCCGAGCATTATCGTGGTGCAGCATCCAGCCTGCTTCATGGAAATGTGGTCTTTTGCGCCTGATATGGACTTGCAATGTTTTCAGGACATCCCTGTACTATTGTCCAGTTACTGATGCGTGTGCAGGTACAACATGCTGATAAACCATTCCACGAATATCAACGAATGAGATGACCATAACATTCCCAGCAGAAGCAACCACTTTTGCTTTTTTGGGGGGTTGGTAATGAAGGAGCTGAGCTTTGCTGTTTGCTCTTAGGATCAAAATGATGTAGCCAAGTTTCATCAGCAGTGATTATGTTTGAAAGAAACTCTGGATCTTCCTCTAGCATCAACTTTAACTGCATGCAGACCTGCATACGAATGTCCTTTTGTTCGGGAATCAACAGTCTTGGAATACATCGCGCACAAACACGCCTCATGTGTAATGTTTCTGTCACAAACGTGTGGGTGGCAAACAATGAAATGTTCAGTACTTCAGAAAGTGATATAAAGGTAATTCGTCGATCCTCTCTCACAATGGCAGCAGCAGTGTTGATGTTTTCTTCCGTAAGAGCAGTACCTGGAGCACCGGGTCCACCTTCCTTTGAAGTTGACTGTCTCCCATCTTTAAACATTTTAAATCACCTTTGAGCTGTGCTGTAGGGAAGAACAGACTCTCCATAGGCCTCCTGTAACACTGTATAGGCCTCAACTGAAGATTTGTTGAGACGAAAGCAGAATTTCACAGCCGCATACCGTTCCTCGCGTTTTACCTCCATTGCAGCGGTAGGTGATACTGAACATGTCTGAACTTGTCTTGTTCTCAGGAGTATCAACAATGTAACTACTACGGCGTGTTTGTTTCACATTAAGCTAACAGAATATAATAAGATTGAATTTTAGTGCGAAAATTATGACCGTAAAAAATTATGATCATTCTTTATTGAACAACCGTCGTAAATATAGCCCCCGGTAAAGGTCGATTTTTGATTTTTAAAGTTACAAAACGTTGAATGAACATTTAATGAGAATAAATGTGTTAGAATATTGGTAAGTGAGAAAACAAAAGAGGCATACATAGAGCTTTTAACTAAGAATATCATCCTATATTAGGTGATCGTAAAAATATACGTATTTATGGTGGTGATGGAGGACTTTCGCAAGAGAGAACAAAAGATGGACATAGTTTCTTTACGAGAGAAAGCTTATTGTATATAATAAAATTAAGTGCAATCTTAATATAATAGAGGAGGTGTTATTTTCAAATAAAGATAATATATAAAGGCCGGAGAGCTGTGCGCTTGCATGAATACAAGTTGGGTGGACACAGAGTATGAATGACGTCAGATGTACAGCACGACCATCAAATGTGCTGAACGTAACGTAGTACTCTGCGAGCTATACCGCTTGCAAAAGTTAAAGGCATGTGAACGCTGGCCAATGCTCAAGCGGAGCGCTGTTGCCAAGCGTAGTACGTTTACCGCAGAGGTTCTGTGCATAAGAGCACTTTTACCCGCCAGCAATAGCTCTGCCTATTTTTCCCGTAATAAACAACATATTAAACATTCCTAAAACATTAAAATCTTACCTTGACACACGTCACATCACTGGAACAGCAAGCACGGTTTCCAATCTAGTAACTCGCTTTCCGACTTAGTGGGTCTTTGGCGGAGATTGAAACACAGGCACGCTCCCTTTTTCTGAGGATGAAGCTGCTTCTCTATAAATTCGTGACATTGTATGTACACTAACTGCATCACCAGCTTCCATATTTAATTGCTGGGTTTTTGAAAAATATACAGTTTCCTATATTCTGGATTGGAGAGCATTCGTAAATACCTGTTCATATTAAATATAAATTTTCTGCTCTGAAAATGAATCACTTCACGTTCATTAGATTAGATTAGATTGATTTGCATTCAGTAGGTTCACTTGTAGCCAGAAAAGGCTGTGAACCTTGAACATGTCCAGAGGTATAAAGTTTAATAGCATATATATGTACAAAAGTTAACATAAGACACATATTATAGTATACAGGCAATATGAACAACATTATGGAAAACAAAGCAGGGATAATTATATATGGTATAAAATGCAACACTTTTTTAATTCAGCTTTCACTTGGCTTATGGCAGTACGTCTCAACCTTTTTGCAATGGATACCATTCATCGTTATTTATTAAACACATATACATTAAAAATAAACTTTCAACTTGCATCAAATATTTATTAGTAATGATTTGTCATTGGAACAGTTAGATACTACTTACAGAGCTACAGAAGCACTATCAGGATAATTTGTCATTCAGATAATCTTGTACAGAATAAAAAGATTTTGAGCAAAGGTACTCTCTAACAGCTTTTTTAAAAAGCACCGAAATTATCACCTTTTTCTTTAAGAACATTAGGAAGTGCGCCAAATATTTTGATAGTTTCATAATGCACACCTTTCTGGAAGCAAGAAAGTTTAGCACTGGGATAATGGATATTATACTTCTGTCTAGTGTTTATTCTGTGAATTACATTATTTGTTGCAAATAAGGCATGATTGCATACAAAGAATTTTAGGATCGAGAATATATACATGCAAGGAAGCGTTAATATCTTCAGTCTTGTAAAAAGATCTTTACAGGAGCATCTGTTGTGGGTGTCAGTAATGATTCTTATAACCCTTTTTGCATTAGAAATATTTTTTTTTACTTTCTACTGAGTTGCCCCAAAATATATTCCATATTCCATAATAGAGTTAAAGTATGTATAATATACTAATTTAAGTGTGTCAATAAAACTCACATTAACTAGCTCTCGGATTGATCGATATTGATCGACATTGATCGACAAAATCACTTATGTCAGCTTCGAGGGAAATGTTCATGCACTCGGATTGCAAACACTGGAAAAAAGTTATGTGTACAATAATAATTATTTAATGTAATATTAACAATATTTCAGCTCGAGTTTAACAACTTAACGATGCCATTAACTTTAAACAAATAACCACCTATCCTCTGAAAACGAACTGAAAATTAACTCTGTTTCAAACTGCGTGACTTCTGTTTTCATAGTAGGTGCATTATTTATTTATGCTTGAGATATTGTAAGGAAAGAATGGTGTTTTTCAGGCTTATCTGTGTTGAATGAATGGATGTCGGGTAACCATAACCATGTGAAGATAAAACGTGCATCGCTCGCGTTCTAGGTATCGTAGAGACAGAATTTTTGTACGGTCATGATGGGAAAATAAAATTATTTCTTATTATAAGACTGGCATCTGCAATTTTCAAATATTTATCCGCGACATTTAACCACAACCATGTGAAGATTAAGCGTGCATCGCTCGCATTCTAAGCATCGTAGAGACATGATTTTTGTATGGTCCTGATCAGAAAATAAAATTCTTTCTTATAAGACTGGCATCTGCAGTTTTCAACTATTTATCCGTGACATTTAACCACAACCATGTGAAGATTAAGCGTGCATCGCTCGCATTCTAAGCATCGTAGAGACATGATTTTTGTATGGTCCTGATCAGAAAATAAAATTCTTTCTTATAAGACTGGCATCTGCAGTTTTCAAATATTTATCCGTAACATTTAACCATAACCATGTGAAGATAAAACGTGCATCGCTCGCATTCTAAGCATCGTAGAGACATAATTTTGGTATGGTCCTAATCAGAAAATAAAATTCTTTCTTATTATAAGACTGGCATCTGCAGTTTTCAAATAGTTATCCGTAACATTTAACCACAACTATGTGAAGATAAAACGTGCATAGTTCGCGTTCTAAATATCGTAGAGACATGATTTTTGTATGGTCCTGATCAGAAAATAAAATTCTTTCTTATAAGACTGGCATCTGCAGTTTTCAAATATTTATCCGTAACATTTAACCATAACCATGTGAAGATAAAACGTGCATCGCTCGCATTCTAAGCATCGTAGAGACATGTTTTTTGTATGGTCCTGATCAGAAAATAAAATTCTTTCCTATTATAAGACTGGCATCTGCAGTTTTCAAATATTTATCCGTAACTTTTAACCACAACTATGTGAAGATAAAACGTGCATCGCTCGCATTCTAAGCATCGTAGAGACATAATTTTGGTAAGGTCCTGATCAGAAAATAAAATTCTCTCTTATTATAAGATTGGTATCTGTCATTTTCAAACATTTATCCGAGCGTAATTAATTAATATAGTGTTCTCAGTTCAGGCGCGTGAAATGGGTGTACTACATTCTGCAGCGCTGGCAGGAGCGGCAAGCTGAGTGTTTTCTTCCCTGTCGCAGTGAGACGGCTGTCATGCTCAGGTTATACCTCCTTCCTTAACGCTCGCGAAAGTTAAAGGCATATGAATTCTGGCCAATGCTCTAGCGGTGCGCTGTTGCCAAGCGTAGGGCATGTACCGGCAGAGGTTCTGTACATAAGAGCAGTTTTACACGCCAGCAAACGTTCTGCCTATATTTCCCGCAATTAAACAACACATCAAATATTCCTAAATCATTAAAATATTACCTCGATACACGTCGCATCACTGGAACAGTAAGCACAGTTTCCGATCCAGTAACTCGCTTTCCAACTTTGTGGATCTTTCCCGGAGATTGAAATATAGGCACGGTCCCCTTTAATAAGAATGAAACTGCGTCACTACTAATTCTTGAAGCTGTGTGTACACTACCTACACCAGAAGGTTCCACAGTTAATTGCTGGGTTTTTGAAAAATCTACAGTTATTCTGGTTTGGAGAGCTTTCGTAACAACGTTTTCAAATTAAATATAATTTTTTTGTCCTGAGTAAGAATCACGTTACGTTTGTTGATCGAAAAAATCACTTGTGCCAGGTTCGAGGGACATGTTCATGCACTCGGATCACAAACACTGGAAAAAAGATATGTGTATAATAATAATTTAATGTAATATTACCAACAATATTTCAGCTCGAGTCCAACACATGACTTAATGATGTCATTCAATTTAACAAAACGACACCTCTACTCTGAAAATGAACTGAAAATGAACTCTGTTTCAAACTTCGTGATTTCTGTTTTAATAGTAGGTGTATTATTTATTTATGTTTGAGGTAAATGTTATGAGGAAAGAATGGTGTTATTTTTCAGGTTTATCTGTGTTGAATGGATCGATGCTGGGTATAACCATAACCATGTGAAGATAAAAAGTGCATTACTCGCATTATAAGTATTGTAGAGACAGGATTTTTGTACGGTCATGATCAGAAAATAAAATTCTTTCTTATTTTAAGATTGACATCTGTCATTTTCATATATTTATCCAGCGTAATTAAGGAAGGTAATGCTCTCAGGCCAGGCCCGTGAGATGCGTGTACCGCATTCGGCAACGCTGGTAGGAGAGAGAAGCTTAGGATTCGCTGGCGTCTGCAGTACGGCTCCCCTCCAAATGCCTTTAACTCTTGCGAAGTTTACAGTTGTTTACATACGCGACCGATAACAGTGCAGGCCATGTATAATATACCTATGGAGAAACGCACACGCATCTGGCCATTAGTAATATATAATAATCGATCCGAGACTACAACTTGAACTGACAGACAAATTCTTGCCGACTGTGGATAGGTCGAGATAAGGGGGGACACAAAATTCAAAGAAACTACATCAGGATTTTCAGTATATTAAGTAGAATCTACTTCTGCATGGAGATCTGCAAATTACACCATAGAAACCAAACTTTTGTACTGAGCCTGGAAATGTTCTTTGCTTGTGCTTTAGGCGGACTATTGCTCCAAATATTACTAAATTATTGAGGGAGAAAGTGGAAGAAAGCTCGAGAAAGTGTGAAGCTTAGGCCAGGAAGCAATAAAAATTATGGTGTGTTTCACATGCATGCACTTGATGACATGTAAACCAGAATATACAGAACTGTGCATTACGTATAAGAATTTGAGAGAGAGGGAGAGGGAGGGGGAGTGAGGGTGTTGCTTATTTTCATGGTTTCAAACCGAGAACTTTGTTAACTAATTAATGTGTTGGAGGAAACTTCCTAGCCACATTTATA
>CM060948.1:71135762-71415762 GCA_030765055.1 Mantis religiosa
CACCGTCGTCACCACCACTACTCCTACTACCACCACCGCCACCTCCACCACCACCACCACCACCACCACCACCGCCGCCTCCCCCACCACCACCGCCACTAGCACTGATGCTCATTTAATTAAGTAAAATAATTTCACTGATATATTACAGCAAATTACGATTAAATGCATTACGTATAAAAGTTATATTAACGTGTTTCTAAATTAATTTTTTTCCGGGACGTGCAAATATTTACGTATAAATGCGAATTACGTATAACTGGGTCACCTATGAAACAGGTTCAACTGAACATAGAATTGTATCCACAAGAGCAATACAAGTTATAGCTGCGACCATACCCGTCCACTTATTGGCTAAAAAGAGCACATATTCAAATATTATAAACAAAAAAGAACTGAGTGTAAAGCTTAGGGAAACCACAATAGAAACATGGCAAGCAGAGTAGGAAGTAGGAATAAAATAGCTGAATGGACAAAGACTTTGATAGCGAAAATAGAACCCTATTTACATAGAAAGCATAGTGGATTGGATTTTCTTCCTCTTCCTTTTCGAGTGGCGCTGCAGTCCCTTCTGGGCCTTGGCCTCCTTCAGCAGGTGCCTCCATTCCTCTTTTTTCCTCAAGCTCTCCTCCATCCTCGTATTCCCAGTATTTGTTGAGGATCTCTCTGTGTGACATCCTCCCATCTCATTCTCAGTCTTCCTACTGCTCTTGTGTTATAAAATGTATCATTAAGAACTCTTTTTCGTATTCTTTGTTCTTTCATTCTTACTATACGGCCTGTCCATCCCATTCTTTTAATTTTAATGTCTTTGGCAAAATTTATATTTTTATATAGTCTATTGAGTTCTTAATTCCATCTTATGCGCCAGCGCCCTCCTTCTTGTATTGGTCCATATTCTTCTGAAGATCCTTCTTTAGAAAGTTTTTAAAGCTTCTTCCAAATTCTGTGTCAATATCCATGTTTCACTTCTATAGCCTAGTAGTGGCTTTATCAGTGGTTTATAAAACCTAATCTTGTTGTTTCTATGAAATTTTTTAGATCAAAATATTGTATGGTGTGAATGATCGACTTTATTGGCAATTAAAATTCTTGTTTCTATTTCTTCCGTTTCATCATTACTGTTATTAATTATTGTTCCCAGGTATTTAAAGTTCCTTACTATATTTATGTTGGTCCAATACCAGTGTTCCTGTATAGATCCTTCCCCTGTTTTGTATCGTTGCCGTTGTTTTGGATGTGTACATTTCCAGGCCTATTGTTTTTGCTTCTTCTTCTTTTAATTCTCTATATGCTTCAGATATTGCTGTCCTCGTTCTACCCATTAAATTAATGCCATCAGCATACCCTATTAACTGTACTGACTTATTGAGAATTGTTGAGTTTGTCTGTATGTGTGTTTGTCTAATTAGGAATTCCAATGCTATATGCCAGTTCATCTCCCTATTTCAATCCACATTGTGTTTCAAATCCATCCGTTATACTGGTCCCTATTTTTATGTGATATTTGAACTCTGCCACTGTTATTACCGTTAATCTAATCAGTTTGTTTTGTATTCCAAAAATTTTCATTATTGAAAGTAATTTTTCTCTTTTGATACTATCATATGCTTTTTGAAAATGTATATATTTATCTATATATTTGATACATTTCAATATTATGCTCCCATGCTTTTTCTAATAAGTTTTTCACTGTGAATACCTGATCGATGGTTGTCTTCCGGACCTGAAGCCTGCCTGATATTCCCTAATTATGTCTTCTGCGTAGTTTTGAAGTCTGTTGTTTATGAGTGAGGTTAGTACTTTATAGCCTGTACACAACAATGAGATTCCCTTATAATTTTGGCACTGTAATTTATCTCCTTTATTATTATATATTAGTACTATTAAATTTGTCTTCCAGTCTTTTGGCGTTCTTGTCTCTTATCTATATATTTTTTAATAATTCATGCATTATTTTTAATAATGTTATTTCTTCCCCTTTGTACATTTCAATCGGAATGCCTTATGTACCTGGTGATTTGTTGTTTTTCATCTTCTGAATGGCTATCGCCACATCTACTGGTCCAGTGGTTCATCTTCCGACTCATATTGGTCTATTTATTCCTGTTGTAGTGCTAAATCTGTGTTGTTCCTCTGTTGGGGTGTTCAGGAGCTCGTGGAAATTGTTTCCATATATTTCTTGTTATTTCTTCATTTGATACTATTTCATTGTTATGTTCTCTTATTAGGCTTGTTTGTGGTTTGAACTATTTTTAACTGCTCCAACTTCTCTGCATTATTTTTTTTCTATCTTTTCTTCAATTTCCATTATCTGGTTATCTAGATAAATCCTTTTCTTTCGTCGACATATCTTATTTGCTATTTTATCAATTTCTCATATTCTTGTTGGTCTTTCTATCTATTTTTTGCATGCTTCATTTTTATCATTTATTGCTTTTGTACATGAAGTTGGATTATATTCAACCCAATTTTTGTTGGGGCATGAATGCTTTAAAACATACCTTTTTAAAGTGAGATTAGTTAATAATGAAACCTGCGGGGAAAAATACTACTGAACATACAGTTATTTCTGATATGGGAAAATGGAACGATATAAGTCAAAGATGTACCAATAAAGTTGGAAAATATGTAACTGTGGACAGCATAATATAGCAGATGCTTGAAAATGAAGAGAAATTAATAAATATCGAAGAGATGATAATTAGAATCATCAAAGCAAAATAAAAAGAAGAAAATATGGGTTAAACAAGGTAGTCCTGCAATGCGTGCATTTACAGTTGTTAAAACTCCAGCTCGCCGGTTTCGGTGTCGTGTTGGAGATTTTTCCCCTGCTTAAAAAATAAACACGAATACAGTAAGTCCTGTCTTCAACGGAATCGAACGGGACTCTCGAAAATTTTCGTTAAAGATAAATTTCCGTTTACTGAAATGTTGTTTCCATTTCACTTGACATAAAACCACATAGGAGAACAATCAATCTTCCCTTGAACAATATTTCTCCCGGATATTTCTCACCTTTTAACCATAATGACTTATTCGGTAACGCGAGGAAGAAAAGTCCCGCAATGTCACCGTTTGCTATGTTTCCAGGTTTGTATGCTTCGATTACCCTGATCTGCTAAATATAACTTTTGTTCCCCGGTTTGCGACCTGAAAAATGATGCTAACTAATTTCGGTGTACTAAATTTAATATGCTATCCATTTTTCTCTATGCCGTAAGTTTTCTCACAAATCACAGAATAAAATTTTGAAAATAGTGTTTTTGTGTAAAAATCGTGCGTTTCAAAGTGAATACAAAAGCAGCATTTTAAGTAATAAATATATGAACATACCTGTATATCTGCAAAATAAGGTGTGAAGTTACATTTTCATTCGCCAGAAGGTTGGTTGCACTAATTACGTTTAAGTCGTATCTGGTTAATACGACATATGATTTCTCAGGCGGAAACAGTGTTGGAACTGTTAGTAACATCCTCAGATATTACTTGAAATGAGCATTTGAGCGTATAAAAGTTGATTTTGAATTTCTAGTGTTTGTCCTTTTCCCCACGCTTCGAGAGAATTGCATCGAGATGTCTGCATCGCGTTCTGAGTTTTGAGGACCCTTAATTCTGAGCCTTAGAGCTTATGACAATTGATTCTGGATTCCTAGAATTTGCACCATTCCACGTCACAGAGGGAATTGTATCCAGGCATCTGCATCACATGTAGTTCTGAGAACCTGATATGTCAATGTGTAAATTACACTGTCCTACAAAATTAAACTTTGGTTCCCCGGGTTGCTATCTGAAAGGAGTTTTTAACTAATTTCGTTGTGCTAAATTCAATGATGCTGTCCATTTGCTCTATCACGTAAACTTTTCTCATAAATCACAAAATAAATAATTGAAAATTGTGTTTTAATGTAAAAATCGAGCCTTAGAAAATAAATACAAAAACAAAATTTCTGAGCAATAAATATATAAAATATTTCTGTATATTTGTAAAATAAGATTTTCTTTTCTTGGCCGGAAAGTTGCTTGTGCTGGTTTAGTAAGTCGCGATTAAGGAACTTCCGTGTTCAAGCACCAATAATAGTCCTCCCGCAAATTTCTATCTATCCCGATATCTCAATAGTGTCCAAAAGTTAAGCATAATTCAATATTTTGTTACCAAACTTTCACAACTGTACAAAAGTTAAGCACAATGCAGTATGTTGTTACCAATGCTATACGCATAGTCTGCAATGCAGTAGAGTGAAAAATGAGAAACAATTTTGAGCTTGGAACATCATTTTACGCAAGCACAAAATCTACCGAACACGTCCACAATGATAATGATGACATTGAGCGGTTAATATGGGTTGTGGTGACCCCTCATGACTACACAGGTCTTGCAGCGCCATGACATGCTCTCTATAAGGTGGTTCAACAGCTCTGCAGGCATCAGCTCCTATTCCTCTTGGAGAGCATATCGTAGGCCTGGAAGTGTCCTTGGTGAGAGGTGGCGGGCTGCGACTCGTCTTCCTAATGCATCCCAGGCATATTCTGTAGGGTTCATATCCGGGGACATCGCTGGCCAGCCCATCCACTGGATATCTTCCTTCTCAAGATAGTCGTCCACCGGTGGGCCCCATGCGAATGTGCCTTTCGTCCATTAAGATGAAGTGAGGACAAACTGTACCTCTGAAATGTCAAACATGTGGTTCCGGTACCTCGTCCCTGTACCTCTGTGCATTGACAGTACCAACGTCGAAGATGTGCAGAACTGCACGTCCATTGAATATAATGTCTGCTTACACGAGTTGGCCACCACCGCCAATGTGTGGGATGAAACTGTTTTCCACGTTCTGCTCAGATTATTGTGCGACGATTATCATTATTCAAGCTCAATTCGGACTCATGTATAAACAGCACGTTCCTCCATTCATTCAAGGTCCAATGTTGTCTTTGCTGACTCCATTGTAAAGAGAACGTATGTGTATTCAAGTGAGTGGGGCACACACTGCTGGACGTCGATGTAAAGGCCGACTGACCTGAGCCTCTGGTATAGAGTTTGCCTTGAAACTCGAACACCTGAGGCGGCTGCAAGCTCGGAAGACAGTTGTCTTGCTAACATCCTCCACTGTCGTACAGTTATGGTCAAATATCGATCCTGCTGTGGCATTGTGACCCATGGGTGACCGCATATAGAGATCCGACGAACACCTCCTGTTCTTGGATACGTCGCAAAAGCCTGGAAACGACACTGTGTGGCACATTCAGGGCCCAAGGGACTGTGGTCTGTGTCTCACCTACCTATAGACCTCCGATAAATGCACCCTACAAAACAGGGTCCAGCTGATGTCTGTGGAATGTTAGTGCTCTCTTGTAAAGATGAAGCAACTAGTCTCTGTTCACAATGGGAGAACAATAATGAATGAGCCACGCTCTGGGTCTGATACACTGGTACTGGTTTGTTGCTCTGGTTTTGTTGACCTTTAAATCGTGAACCTATCAGAGACCACCAGAAAGGGGAGGCACACACTGTGATAACGTTTAGTGGTCCTCGCTTACGTTTTACCTTTCGTTTCTCCATTTTTCGAATTATGCTTATCTTTTGGATACTATTGTCTCTTGTGCATCTCCTTGATTTATTAGTGAAATCATCCACATTGTTCATCTCTGAGAGATGCAAAATTATCAGGAAAATAATTTAGATGAGAGCAAAAGAAGTGAAGCTTTAAACTGATATTTCTCCCTTAAACTCATAGCTTTTGTAGCATATTTCTCATCATTTTTTCGTATCGCAGATCTTTTATATCTCCAAGAAACTTATTGACTACTTTTTTGAAAGTAAAACACAGTTGTTGTTTTCTATCATTCATGGTGTCCAAAAATGCACGATCTCATTGGCTGTCTTATCGAGGGCCATTAAATGTAACCTCTGTTATCTTAGCTTCAGAATCTCAGAAAATTTACTGCTCAGGTATTTGAAACACGAACTACTCTTTGTCCGGTACTTTCACGAGCTGCTTCATAGAACCTAATTTTATATTCAAAAGAGGTAATAACATTTTTTCTTCTGGATCAACTAGACTAGCAAAAACGACGTTTTTCTTTCCTGACGTTAAAGCTTTTCTGTTAGACAGTTCCCCCATTGTTCAATCTTTAACCCTCATTGCTCAGAAAAATCGGGGATAAAGGGTTGCGAAGTACAGAAGGGGTTGTTTGTATGTATATTTACCTACAACCCGAAGATACAACATATATTACATTAATATTCATATTTTGTTGCAAAAATACACACATAATCGCAATTATGTACAAGGACCAATACATTAAAATATCGAATTTAATAAAACCACACGTGCTATGTGCTATGTGATATCATTTTCGAAGTCAGCGTGTTTGCTTCCATATGTATAAGTAACCTATTTTCATCAAAACCGGTCAAGTATCGAGGGACAGTGTTATTGAAGTTAATTTAGCAATCCAATCAGCGATGGTTTCAGCGTATACGTCATTCGATTCACCACAGGGTTCGTTAAAATTCTGATGTCTTTTGCGGAAACACTCCAACCACCATTTTGAATTCAGTCTTGCCCAGTCTTTCAGCTACCTTTCTAGCATATTCCCGTAACATAGGTCCCGATATGCGGTGATTTTCCCCTAACACTAATGAACCACTCCCACGCTATTTGATTAATGTTTTGGTTTTCAGTTTTCTTAAGCTCGCTCACTATTTGCCACTATCACTATTTTTACAATGCCTCAGAATTTCTCTTTTCTTCTTTAGTATCTCCAAATTTGTGTTTTGCCTACGCTGAACACATTCATGGTCTGCTTTACGCTAAATTCATTTCTTTCACTAGCATAAAAGCACTTTCGCTCTCGTGTTAAGATCCAGTACAATTCCTGCTTTCGAAGCCATGGTGACTAGAGGAAATAAACCACCACCGTTGTCTAAGTTTAGAGGCGTACTGTAATTCTATCTGTTATGCTTAACTACGTCGTGGAGTTTGACTGTGACAGGTTTCTCAGTACTCATACTGTCATTAGCGCACTCCTCTACTAGATGGGTCAGATAGCAGCAATATGGTTAAGTTTCAAGTGAAACATCATCTACTTAGAGCAGAAAATGCACATTTTCACCAGGTGCCTGAAAATTATCTAAACTCAGCATTTTACGTTAAAATAAGTACTTAGACTTCCGCTGTCAGCGAAGATCGTTTACCTTTAAGAATAGGAATTTAGCATAAATTCATGAGACAGTGAAATATTTCTGTTTAAGACACATTTCCGCTTAACCAAGGGTTGGTTGCACCAGGTTTTATTGTACTATACTAGTATTACTAACTACTAAACACCACCACTGCTTCTACTATACTAACTCCAACACCACTACTGGTACTGCTTACTGGTGCATGAGAAGCGGCTTGGTTTGACTCTCGTTCGTTCCCCTTACTGCATTTCCAAATCGGAATATGGAACTGCTTTTGCAGAAAAGGTACTTAATAGGTTTTATCCACTAAAATTTTTGTAATCAGTGCCTTTTTTTTTTAATTTTACACTCTGCTTTTAACTGCAATGGTCAGATCGGTGTGCTTTTACCTTACACCTTTTAGGGGGTGGGGAAGAAGAATAGACTCTGGAAGTGCATATTTTTGTATGTCCACATCATTTCCACGGCCTGTTTACAATGGTATCACGGAACGTCTCTCTTTAGCTTCGTCCTACTGAATCTTCTCATTTTAATAATAATAATAATAATAATAATAATAATAATAATAATAATAATAATAATAATAATAATAATAATAATAATAATAATAATAATAATAATAATAATAATAATAATAATAATAATAATAATAATAATAATAATAATAATAATAATAATAATAATAATAATAATAATAATAATAATAATAATAATAATAATAATAATAATAATAATAATAATAATAATAATAATAATAATAACAATAATAATAACAATAACAATAACAATAATAATAATAATAATAACAATAATAATAATAATAACAATAACAATAATAATAATAACAATAACAATAACAACAACAACAACAATAACAATAACAATAACAATAACAATAATAATAATAATAATAATAATAATAATAATAATAATAATAATAATAATAATAATAATAATAATAATAATAATAATAATAATAATAATAATAATAATAATAATAATAATAATAATAATAATAATAATAATAATAATAATAATAATAATAATAATAATAATAATAATAATAATAATAATAATAATAATAATAATAATAATAATAATAATAATAATAATAATAATAATAATAATAATAATAATAATAATAATAATAATAATAATAATAATAATAATAATAATAATAATAATAATAATAATAATAATAATAATAATAATAATAATAATAATAATAATAATAATAATAATAATAATAATAATAATAATAATAATAATAATAATAATAATAATAATAATAATAATAATAATAATAATAATAATAATAATAATAATAATAATAATAATAATAATAATAATAATAATAATAATAATAATAATAATAATAATAATAATAATAATAATATATTAATTTAAATATTAAATTATTATTATTACTATTATTATTACTATTATTATCATTATTATGATTTATTATTATTTATTATTATTATTATTATTATTATTATTATTATTATTATTATTATTATTATTATTATTATTATTATTATTATTATTATTATTATTATTATTATTATTATTATTATTATTATTATTATTATTATTATTATTATTATTATTATTATTATTATTATTATTATTATTATTATTATTATTATTATTATTATTATTATTATTATTATTATTATTATTATTATTATTATTATTATTATTATTATTATTATTATTATTATTATTATTATTATTATTATTATTATTATTATTATTATTAATGGGAACGTTCACACATTGTGCTTTGTTTCATATGTTTCGTGCATATCCACTTAGGAAATCCTTTCTTTTTTCGCACACTGTAATGTGTACGAAAAATTGATTGTCATAATTGACTTGTAGTTCAGTCTCAGCTACTAAACCTGCACTTATAACCGAGTGGCTCTAGGCAAGTATGTAGAAGGTAAACTTACCAAGGTTCGAATCCCTGACATCATTCTCATCGTTTTATTTTAGAAATATCAAATGTGTAATACGCACATTGTTATATAACTTCCAATCGCTAAGGTGTACGTGATTTATGGCATTTAAGTTCAAAAATAAAAACTGAAACACACTGTTCTGTTTTTAAACTAAATGAAATGAATATTTTAGTCCTATATGTAAATTCAAATAAACATGGAGATTAACTTAGTATCGGGTGTGTAAATCCTCTGGTTCTATTACTGCCCTCATTTTGCGGGTCATGCATGCGACCAAATGCCTAGTGACATTTTCACGAGAGGATACTTCGCATTATATGCCAGCAACATTCATACCAGATGAATGAGCGCGAGTGCTTGCACAATCAATATTAAGACAATTTTATGATAACATTGCATTTATTTTGAAAACGATAAGAATATGTTATTTGCTTTTTTATAAATGAATGTGTTTAAAATATATCTTCTGCAAGAAAAACATAACACATTGCTACACAAGTAACAAAAGAAACATGTACATCAAGGATTTGAACTCACGTTGGTCTACTTACGAGACACATGCGTTTTACCGCTTGGCTACCATGCATACGGCCAAGTCGCAAAGCATCTCCCTATCAGAGTTGTATTAAAGCGTATATTGGAAAAATTAATTGTTCTTTCACACTAACCATGTATAGCCCAAAGTATGGAAATGTAGATTCTGACTGAAAACTTCAATGCCATAGACCGGATTCAAGCCATTGAAATGTTCACTCTGACTCTATCTTCCCAAAGCGTATATCGTGAACGCATCGGCATCGAATGCTTCCGATGTTTTCCGAATTTGACTTTGTTTCTGGTAGCTGCCCATTTTTTTATGTTGTCAAAGGGTGTTAGGAATATATTGTCTATCGGTAATGGTTTGAACTCGTAATCAGTTATCATTGGCTTTCTGGATATTCTTTGGGATTTATAATTAGATAAGACCCACATTCACACTCTAATTCAAGCTTCGAGACTCTGGGAAGGATAGGAAATAACCTTGCTATGGAAAAATTCCCATTCCCGGAGTCGAGATTTGAACTCGAGAGCCCCCGCACAGGCTGTATTTTCTTGACTTAACTTTCGTCAAAATAATGGTGATGGATGATGACTAGCTTAAAGTAAAATCGGAGGAATCTCTTTCAGAAGAAATACCAATGCTTGCACTTCCACTTTAGAGGACGTAAAATCAAGTTATTTTGTAAATCATGCTCTCCGTTTATCAAAACATGGCTGGACTAGCTCTTAATTTACTGTATTTATTTCGAAGACTAATATTTCAATCGGAAATTTCTATTATAAGCAATTAACATATATTAAAATTAAAACAGAAAATTTGATATCTAGGCGAAACGAAGATGACATGCAAAAGTAAATACATTAGATATAAACGGACGGAGCATTACAAAACAAAATTTTTATCCTTTCATTTCTAAGATAGAAAAAATCCCATGTTAGAATAGCAAATTATTACATTAAAATTCATTAAAATTATAGATTTATTATGTTTGGTAGGTTGAAAACTGAAAGTTAAATTTTGGGAAACATTAAATGTAATGAATATTTTGACGAAGAATCTAAAGGAGACAAAAGTATAGTAAGGGCAAAGTTGGTGTAGCAGAGGAAAATAGCAAATATAAAATCTGAAGAGGACTATCTATAAAGATAAATGTTTATAATCAATTAATAAATTTAAAAATTTGGAGAAAAAAACCAAGGTATTAACATTACTTGTGCAAATAGTGTAAGCAAAATATGGAAACACATAAAATCATTGTATACAAATATTGTAGTTTAACCTAATGTAAACCAAGAATGATTGGATTAGTTATATATGTTATAGTCATATGTCTATAAACCATGCGATATGGCTCAGGCGGTTTCGTCTGTGACCTGCATTCGATTCCCATGGCCGACCTACCTGATGCATGGGTTTTTTCGGGGGGGGGGGGGGGGGTTCCCGGGGCACCAGGCGAATGTTGGGTAGGTTTATTACATCCCTTGAATTTCTTGTCCCTTCATTTCATCTTCATTACGATTTCATATCATCTCTCATCTGGTGGTCTCTTTCAGGGTAGAAGTGTCGGCGAGTGTCTCGGTGGTGTGTGGCAGGATGATTTGCGCTGAGTAAACCACTTCCTCCTCCGATAGGACGTTTGCCTGTCTCCGAACCCAGGTATCGTGGTGGGACTGCTTCCGAACCACAGTAGGGTGGGGTTTCCATTGTGCTTGCCTGGCGAGGGGAGTTTTCATTTAAGTAAAATGTAGGGAGCCCTCTGCACTCTCACCAAAGCGGCCCTGGATCGATTTCAGGTGACCGCAAAGTGAGATTGTGATGGACAACACACGGCGCTGGAGCGAGTTTTCTCCGGGATTTCCGGTTTCCCGCGCCCTCTCATTCCACCGATGCTCCACCTTCCTCTCATGTGTCATCAGTGTCAACGCCTGCGGTGTCTTATGTAGTAAAAGAGGACGTTAAACGCTCCACATACGCTCTGCACTGTCGTGGCTCCTTGGGACGGCTGCCCTCTGTCTCCTATAGCCTAATCCTTCCCCGGGGATGCCCCACTTTTGGGCATAGGTACAATAGATCAAGACAGTTGGCAGTACTGAATCCCCTCCGTAGTAATCCTAATCCGAATCCTAATCCTATATGTCTATAAAGGTTATGTGAATTCTAGAAATAGAAAATAAATTCGCAGATATTTTGGATAGAATCATAACAGAGGAAGCACCAAGTATCACATAAAATATTAAAAGAAGCAAAACACTAGTAATAGATAGTATAACAGAAATTCATATTTCTACACAACTCTTAAAGGAATTTGCAGTGACATGAACAGAGTTAAGTTACTAACATCTTTACTTAGCTCAGTAAAAAGTAATGGACACATACCAAAAATCGGAAGAAAGCAATAATACGATACACATAATGGAGATGCGGACAAACGTGAAGATTATATCGGGCTCTACCTCTGTTATCCAATGTAGCGAAAATTTATGCAGACACACTGACTGTAAGAGACACATCGCTTGCCTGGGCAATCATATTATTTCAAAGTTCAGATGGGTGTTAGCAAAGGAAGACAAACTCTTGACAATGTATTTGTTGTAAAATCATTGCTAGTTAAGAATCTAAACAATCAAGAGCAAATTTTTACATTGCTCTTCTCGATTTGGAGAAAGGCTTTAAAGGAGTAAAGCCGAAAATGCTGAAGTATAAATAATTAACAAAATGGGTAAATATTAAAATGATACACATCTTAGAACCTTGCAGAATGAATAATTTTTGCATTAAATACAAGATAAGAGATTATTATATCAAAAAGAAAGTGTTTGTACTGTCGCCGATTAGAGTTCAAAAATTTCATGCAGTCCTTCAAAATTTGTGTTTACTCCTCAGCCAGTTTTACCTCGAGGTCAAAAGCTGTGTCATATTACGCAAAACACACAATGAAGTAAAAACAGTATTGTTCTCCTTAGATGCAGAAGATGCAAGTAGCATTGCTGGAGCACAGGAATATTTTGCTAATATTGGCATCCAAAATAACATAGAGTACATCAATAACCGTTTCTCGAAATTACCTGCTATTGTAACACAGTTGGATGCTCGAAATACTAGCTTGGAATATTCGCTGATGAAATTTAAGAACCATGATCTTCAGAGATTCGCAGTATTATTAAAACTGCCTTTGAGAAACTCAGTAAGGTACTAATGAAAAATCCTGGTTACGAAACATTGTGTCAAATTTCTAAAAACTTTCTGGTACAGAAATGTATATGGAAGAAGAATTCACTCAAGAAAATCTGAGCTGCTTTTCAGATGTTGCAGGAACGTCATGTGACGTCGATAGACCTTTTTCACTATATAAAATATTCTTCATTGACAAACGCAGGAGCTTCACACAAGAAAATCTCAAGATAAGCTCCATCGTCTACCGTAGCAAGCTTACGTAAGGCAAATATTCTACGAAACAATATGTTTATCATTAAATTTTTATTTTTATTTGATTATTTTTGGTGCTTAATTGCTTCATTTTCGTGCCTATAAGGATTCTTTTTTGCTTGTTCCATTTATACCCCGCCTTTAACTACCATGGTCATATCGGTGGCCGTTCTCCTTTGGAACATACCGAAGGCGTTAACTCGTTATCTTTGGTTTTTAATCATTACATCACGCACACATTCACACTCTCATTCATACTTCCGGATTCTGGGGAAGATGGGGAATTATCTTGATCGGAGAAAAATCCCCACCCCCACCACCGGGAATCGAACCCGGGACCCCTAGCACGGTAGGCAGGTGCTCTACCGACTGAGCTACAGGGCCAGCCAATATGCTTGTTATTTCACCATTTGATTTTGCTTACAAATCTGGGCTCTAATTATTGTTATACCGAGCAAGATGGTTTAGGCAGTATCACCTCTGGTCTGCATTACGGAGGTCCTGGGTTTGATTCCCAGGGCCAACCCCAGCCATGAGTATTTTTGGACCTTTCCCCGGGCGAATGCTGGGAGGGATAATTACATCCTACGAATTTCATGCCTTTCTCACCTCACCCTTCTTCCTAGTTGGGTATGTCAAGGCTTTTATAATCGTGTTATCTTTTATTCTGAACAATTTTTCTACAGGGAAACCGCAAAAAAAACTACGGTCGGCTTGCGCATGCGCGAGGAGAGCCTTCCCCCCTTCTACGCCATCCAAGCATCACGTGACTCCCACCCCTCACTTTCTGCATGCGACAGAGCGCAAACAACACAAAATGCACGTATTTTAATGCTGTTTTGATTTTCAAAGTTAACAGAAAATAATTACCTCGGACATGACGTCACAATAGATCAACAAATAGATAGAATCATAGTTTCTTTAAACCCTGAGGAACTAAGCAGTGATTCGGCAGAAAATGCAAAGAGTGAATGTAACAGTGAACGGGAAAGCGAGTTAAACAGAAAACCAGTGCAGCCCGCGCGATGAAGGAGAGGCAACCTAAAATAACGATGGAGGGGGAAAGCTAGAGGACTCCAGTGGTGGTAAACCACGCCTCCAGCTGCATTTTGTTCGCGGTCTAGTTATAGTGTCATTCCTGAGAATCTACTTAGTGGTCCTAGATCTAAGTGTAAGGGTCAAGTCTTCGGATTCCGGGGCCTCCAAGGCCTCTAAATCCCAGTGAGAGGGCAACCAGTTGTGCCAGCCACCACCGGGGAGTTTTAGTATGTGACAGTTGGAGACTGTCCTCTGCTGTCGTCTCTGCTCAGACCAGGTACCCTTAATCTTAAAGAATATTATCTGCCTCATGATGTTGCTCCACCAAGTTGTGCAGCGTTCTGGCTTCACTCTCGAACAGAGTCCTATCTCATGGTATGCATGGGTGTGTAATAAAATGTGTGTAATGAAATTGAAGTTTGAAACGTTTAATAACATTTAATTATTCAGTTAAATAGAGAAGTTGCCGACCAATGGAAACAAATATATACATACATGCATGTATGTACATACGTCTATATATACGGAGTGTTTCAAAATGACACCGAACGAACATATAGAATAGTTGCTCACCTTCTATGTGATACATATAGATAGTTTTTACCGCCAATAGAGCCGCATAAAAGTGTTCCAGAATGACTGTGGATTAGGAAGTGACAGGAACAACGACGCGTGCCTCACGCTGTCGGAGTTCGCAGGTGTAAGTCACACGCCGTGCAGCGTGCTGTAACTGTTTGTAAACATACCGGAATACTGCGCAGTGGATTGCTTGCTACTATTAAGAATTTCTCTGGCTTATGAAACCGCAATAAAGAAGCTTTTGCTTAATTATTGCTTATGAGTGTTTAACGTGCTCCAAAATTCCGTTATAGCATTCCATGATGGCAAATAAGCTGGTGGACATATGCAACTTATACCTTTTAGAGGGAAGTTAATGTTAGTGAGATTGAGGATGGAGGCTTTAAATGATAAGTAGAACAGAAAACAATATCAAGGAATTGTAGATAAATTAACCAAAACTAAATGTCTTGTGTAGTGAGACGAGCATTTTATTTCACGTGTTTGATAATACTAAATACAGCATTTGTAACTGAAAAGGAATCTGTTGATATTTGCAGTAAGTGGTTGAAAGTATTGTACAATTAAGATCATAACAAAATGGTCTAAAATTAAACTAATAAATATTGTCACCCGAACGTCGGAATTCCCGATAGAACCGGCCGGCAGTAGGGCCAGACGGGAAGCATTCAGCCCACGCCTACTCATCTATCTCGTGTCACCAACTGAAACGATGATTAGGAGAGCGGCACGAGCCCTGTACCGTCTCTTTCCCCTCCCACCAGACGTCTGGAAACCTCGGGATAACTGTGCGCGCCGCGAAACTTCCAGAAACGGCGATCTTCCCTATATAAGGCCTGCAGTTGGCGAGTCAGTTCAGTTCTTGGCGAGCAGCTGTGAGGAGCGCCGAGTGAGCAAACGGACTGGTAGACTGTGTACGTGTATCAGAGGAGTTGTACGTGATTGTGAGCGTAGAATGGACCTGTGACAGACGAACTGGTGAATTGTATTTATGTGCGCTAAGTAATTCTATGTAATCGGCAGGTGTTCCAACTGTAATTCGGTGGAAATAAAGAACATTTTGAGTTTGTGCAATTGGACTTTTAATTTCACGAACCCACAAAGTCACAATATTATAATTAATGTAACTATTTTTACAATTCATATTTTTAATGAGACTAAATTAATCGTGCGCTCGTTGAACTCTCTTCAGCTCTTCCATCCACCAAAACCATATCCGTCATTTCGGCGTTCGTATAGCGCTCCATATTGATTGGATTTGCTATTTAAGTACGCTCAAAATTGTTCCTGTTATGACGGAATGTGTAGTTTTACACTGAAGAGCAGCCTTGCAATGCCCGCCTTGGTAGCGTGGTGGTAGCGTGTAGGCCTCACGCTCAAATGGTCCCGAGTTCGAATCTCGGTCAGGGCGAGTTACCCCGGTAATTTTTTCCCGGGTTTTTCCCTAATCCTGAAAGACGAATTTCGGGTATCTCTAAGCTCTATGGAACCTGGGTCCATTTGAGCATCATTTCACCCATTCCATTCATCGTCCGATATGACAACGTTGGAGGACGTAAACTAAAAAAAAAGCCCTTGCAACTGTCCGAGTTGTTAGTCGACTTTTTTACAAGTAACTGCCCTTTGTCCCATTACCTGAACGGTAGGCTAGGGTCGCTGATAAAGAGGAAGGAGTAATGTTTTTGTTTTCGTGGCCGGTATGTCCCAACAAAAACTTTTAAGGTTCGCACACCAGTGGTTCCTGCGCTGCCTAATCACAACATCATGTAATATTTAATGCTGCATAAAATTATACCTGACAGAACTTCGAAGCTGCGACACCGAAATTCGGACTAGTTAAGCTATAGACTACCCAACATCTATAATCTTTCGGTGTCGTTTTGAAACAACCTAGAGAGAGAGAGAGAGAGAGAGAGAGAGAAGAGAGAGAAGAGGGAGAGCTTTTTCACCCGGAACGAATTCCGGTAAACTTTTACAAACTTCAGTGAAATTTAAGATTGAAATTACCCCCCCCCCCCATATTGAGTACAAGAGTTTGCATTCTGTCATGATCGTCGATGCAGAAGAAATTCTTCAATACACTTCGTTTAGTGCTGCCATCTTCGGTTCGTTAACCTATAACTGTCTTATAGCTGCCTATCGCACCATTTCCGTTCCTTAAAAATAGTAGGATTACAGTTCGCCACAGCAAAGAAAGTCCAAGGGAAATGCAGTCCCCTTTGGTGCGTCTGCTTGATTATAGAGCAGTACTGTTATTTTCCGATAGTAGAGTCTAATAGGTTTTAGATTTATTGCACAATATGATAGAGTGATAGAGTTCTAGTAAACTTTTTTACAGAAGAAAAGCACTGTATGTGTATACTATATATAGTCACAAGTGACAGTTTTATTTAATTTAAATAGTGCATTGTCAGTAGTTATGTTGATTATGGTGGTGTGTGTGACGTCATGTCACGTGATCTTTCGCTCTCGAGTGCCCTCTCGGGTGAAGCATGTACAAAGTGCTCTCTCTCTCTCTCTCTCTTTCTCTCTCTCTCTCTCTCTCTCTCTCTCTCTCTCTCTCTCTCTCTTGTGTGCAAGCTACTGTGAACGACGGACGTAGGTCCGCTCTATGTAAGGCAGGTAACGGCCATGTGACCACTTGTGTATTTTCTATTATTTAGTTTAATAATAGTTAAATATTTAGTTTAATAATAGTTTAACTATTAATAACTGCAAGTTAACAAAGTGCGTCAGATTATTAATTTAGATTAACATTTTTTTTTAATTTACGTCCTACCAAAGTTAAGTCATATCGGACGATGAATAAAATGGATGAAAGAATTTTCAAATGAGTCCGGGATCCACGGAGCTTAGAGTTACCCGACATTCGTCTTTCAGGATAAGGGAAAACCCCGGAATAAACCCCTTAACTCACCCTAACCGAGATTCGAACTCCAGTCCTCTTGAACGTGAGGCAGACACGCTACCATCTACGCTAATGAGGCGGGCGTTTTACATTAACTGTACATGAAGAACAAACATTGAGCTTTTATTGTAAAACATCAGATCAGATGTTTAATAAAAGCTGAACTTTTATTTTAAACTACCGTGTTTACACGAAAATAAGATCCTCTTTTTTAAACCAAATTATAACCGAAAAATCGGGAGGGTCTTGGAAAATAAACTTAAAAGCTGTATTACTAAACTATAACTTATTTTGTATTAAATATTGACTATTCTAAGTTATACTGACAGAAAGATTCTATTATTTGAGGATGCCTGGTATTTGACATAAGTTACGTGGCATTTTTTCAAGTTCAGAGTTACAGGTATATCTGGAAATACATATGAATGATTTATGAATTTATAATTCGAAACAATATCTGTTATTTTAACAAGAATTAAAAAAAAAACTTTCTGTTGGTTTTTACATACCTGGAACACAGTTGTTTACTCGTAGTCATTGCTGCTTTCATTATCTATGTATTTCTATTAATTTATTTAGGAGGAATATTAGTCCTATTTATGTATGTAACTAGAACTTTTGAAGAACGGAATTTCTTGGAATTACAGCGTGTCTCAAATTAGTGGACCAGGTGTAACATTTGCATACGTTTTTTTCTATAATTTGCTCGCAAAACCTGGTGGGTCTTATAATCAATGGGATTTATTTTAGAGCAAATACGGTAATATAAGAATATCATTAGGTAGCATGAAATCCTGCTCTGCTTTTTCGAATCATACTAAGGTATACGAAAACTTCTTTTACTAGCTCTATATTCATATATAAATAGGTAATTATAGTTGAAAGGTTAGTGTGAAAACAAGTCCGGTTTATTTCAATTATTATTTACTTTTTAAGTATATAAATGTTCTAAATTACTGCAAAAATTAGACTCTCTAGCCACATTTAGTAATACAAGGCCCATGCCCCATGAAAATAAATTATAATTGTTCGTAAAATAAATGTATTTACCTATAGTGATCTCAGAATGCCTTCATCTTCACTTTAAAAAATAATACTAGATAAATGACGTAGAAAAAGTTGAAATTTGCATAGTGAAAAAAACTACGATAGCGTTTTTCAACATGTTTTATTGTATTGATTTTATGATTAATTGAAAATTACTCAGATTGTTCAACTTTTTTCTGTCTGATGTGGATGTTACCTACGTGCATTTATTAGAATAAGGTTGTTGGTATATATAACCGAAATTGGTTGAAAATGGAGTTTAGTTTGATGGAGAGGAAACACACCAAATTCAGTTTTATTAAATTTTCTCACTAACGCCTCAGAAATGTATTTCACCACCACTTTAAATCATATGACGGTGACATTACCAAGGTTAACACTTGGTTCTCTTCCTGTGATGTACTTACAGAGAACTTCCTTTAATGGACTATCAACCGCGATCTTATCCTTGAAAGTTAACATCCTCTACCCAAGATGGCGTTTAGCCTACTTTTGGGGATAACTAGTTTAAGCTTTAACCGAAGATTATAAAGTTCTGTTCTAGCTAGAAACTTGGATTGAATTGGATTATGCCACGGGGGGAATTCTGCCCTGCGACCAATCTTGATCTATTAACCCCAAGTTGGGCATCCATGGGAGGAAGGTTGAGGCGAGAGGACACAGAATGCAGCCCAAGGAGACACGACAGTGCAGAGGGCAGGATCACTACACTCTACCAGTTGGAACTTCCTGGCAGGTCAGCGCACCCGATTGCGATCCAGAGATCGTGGTCGGAGACCGGAGACCGACCTACCAGAGGAGGAAGTTTCACTCAGAGCTTACCATACTGCCATGCACCGCCAAGACACCAGCCGACACTTCTACCCTGAAAGAGACTTTTTTTAGCATTCGCCTGGCGACACTGGAAAACCACCTAAAAAGCCACGGGTGAGGTAGATAGATCGATAGATAGCCTTTATTGCCGTAAACTTTATAGTATAGCAACGTCATAAATTAAAACTTACCAAGCCACATTATAAAAGTCATTTATGGAATATAATGGGTTTGCAACCAATGTATAGCGTATAGTCCTTTTAAAACTTAAAATAGGGAGCTCTCTTACTCTTTGAGGTAAAAAATTGTAATATTTAATTGAAACGACTATAAAACTATTCTGAATTTTGGTGTGTCTAAATGTATTTATATACAAATTCAAACAGTTTATTGTTGAGTAATTATGTATATTAGAGCAAAGTATAAAGCTATTATTAAGATTTTCTTTAACATATACAAGACAATTCAGCACATACATCGATGGCGACGCTAAAATACCTAAATGAATAAAAAGTAGTTTACAATGTTCTTTTGAATGAACTCCACAAATTAATCTAAGGGCCTTTTTTGCAATATACATATTTTAGCTGCTAAAGAGTGATTTCCCCAGAAAAGTATACCATAATTAACGTGAACAAATATGAGCATAGTAAACCTTCATCATAACGTCCTTGTTAACACTGTTCCTTAAAATTCTCAACATGAAAATTCCTGTTGTGATCTTTTTGATACATAATTGATATATGTTGACCGGCCAAGGTCTGAATCGATATAAATACCTAAAAATTTTATAGAGGATCCAGAACCACCAGTGTTAAATTTATACTGAATATCAGTGGTTTTACATGTGTTTATAGTTAGACTGTTCGCGTTACACCAATCATTAACCACTGAAGTTGCAATAGATAATTTAAGTTTTAATGTGTTTTCAGCATTACCATAAAAATTAATAGCTAAATCATCAGCATAAATATATGAAGTAAGGCTTTTGGCACAAATTGAAACGGGGAGGTCATTAATATAGATGATAAAAAATACAGGTCCCAAAATTGAGCCTTGTGGAACACCATAATTTACAGGTTTGAACTCCGATAATCTTCCATTAAAATAAGTTGCCTGGGACCTATTACTAAAATAAGAATTTAGAGAATTTAGAGATAGGTAGAAGCCTTCCGAATGCGGACCATAGCCGAAACCTCCTGAGCCGGTTAGCTGGAAGCTTAACTGGAGATTGTAAGTAAAGCTTACTAATATCATTCAAATGATCTTTACGAGGTACATTACTAATGTAAACTTAAGCATACCTTATACATTAACTTTTCTTTGATTTTTAAAATCATTGATTGAGTAGAAAGAAATTAAGAGTGATGGCTTGAAAGACATATAATTGATAACCTTAGCCTTACCTATAGGAAAACTACGACTTCATTAATGCAGTGACTGCGAGGGCAGGTAGCGGCACCTGCAGTAGTCGATCGTTAGTTGGACATGTAACCTTTGTTACATTCCGTTTCTAACCTTTTTTCATTTTATTTACCATTCATAGAATTAATTAAAACATTCTATCTACAACCTAGATATGCGAAAATATTTTTCGTTCTACCTACGCAATATTTCGCCCTCCCATGATGCATATTTTCATCCATCAAACTATTTACCCCACTCTCGTTCCGTAATTCGCACCTCCCTTTTGCCAACGCAATAATGTTTTCCTTTTTCTCGCGTTGTTCCATATTGCTGCTATTTCCTTCCCCTCTCTCCGTCTTTGGCTGACTGTACGCTTGCGTGGAGTGCCTGCCACAGCGAGAGGCAGCTCACAGAACGCTTTACTCTTCTGCACCGTATCAGAACGTTACCGACCTCTCGGCCACAGCACACGCTCTCCTCGAGGTCTGGCAGGTGCAGAGTACTTCATCTCGCTCTCGTAACTTAGGGGTTTCAAAATTTTAAACTGACCGTGTTTAGCTAATAGCACTGTGAATAGTGTTTTCTCTTCTTTCTTCTTTGTGATACATTCACAAATAGTATTGACGCTGTTTAGGACCTTTTGAACTATATCTTAAAACCAAAACCTCGTGTTTGCTGTTAATTGTGAACTTATTGTTAGTAAATTATCTATGCTAGTAAAATATTAATGCCCCATTTTAGTAATCAGTTTTCTCTGATTGTTAATACAGTAACACTGTCAAGACGTTGTGGTGTAGTAGCTTATTTAAAAACTGAAACTTAGAAGTTTCATAGGTTTCTCTACAGTTCTAAGGGATCTTGTTCAAAATCTTAAAATGGACGAAAACTTAGTTAAATAAATTAATTATAGTTAGATAAATGTTCTAAAAACAATTAACTTAATCTTATAAATTTGTAATGGCAGATGAAGCAGCACTTAAATTCACTTTGCCATTTTATTAAATTATTGTACAGAGCACAGCAATCATGGCAGCGGAGGTCAATCCGGAAGCACCGGCACCTCCAGCTTCGCCACCTCTTGTGCTGGAGATGGCATCGCTAAGACTACCAGACTCGGAAGAGTACGAGTTTGATGCCCGCCGGCGAGCAGACACCTCCAGCAGCACAGATTCATCTTCTAATAATCTGTTGCACATGCCATCATCGCTTTCACAGTCCTTCAGAGACTATAGCCGGCGAGTCTTATATGGGGGTGACGGTGGAGGCTTAGTTGATTTTATGGGCAACACTATTTTAGATATAATGAGCAAGACAGGCGTGCTCGGTAATGGGGATAAGGATAATGCCTCTGATTCGGGCAATTTACTGGAGAACGCTGTGGTCACAAACAACACCGAACCTTTGATAAATGGAACGTGGGCCTCCAACGCCACACTTGGCAACTCCACGGAAAATGCCACTGAAGAGCTATATTACCGACACACTCTTACCATGTCAATCATCTTCTGCATCGCATACCTCGTGGTATTCGCCGTGGGACTGGTGGGCAACTGCTTCGTCATCGCAGTAGTATACCGTGCTCCGCGGATGCGGACCGTCACCAATTTCTTCATCGTGAACCTTGCTGTAGCAGATATCCTGGTCATCGTGTTCTGCCTTCCAGCAACCCTACTCTCCAACATCTTTGTTCGTAAGTTTCTAGTCATGCATCCGTTTTAATTTTTGTCTCTTAGTTGCTGTTGTTTTTTAAACCTAGTGGTAGATGTAACTAGAAACATATGAGATGTACAGAGCACTGGTGATCCAGCCTCACTTGAATTATTTCTCACACATTGTTATTAAATAACAATGATATCTTGTGCAACACATTTAATTTAGTTTCCGGATTCATGTGCGAATTAAATGCTCTGAGTTTTGGTTTAAGTTTGAACACTCGGAAATTTAAATAGAACAAATTCAGGTATTATAACAATGCTGTTGTTTAAACAATAACTAAGATATATATTGTCTACAAGAAACACCAAATATTAGGCTATCCAATAAACTGCTAGAAATTATCAATAATAGGAATGAAAGTTGCCTGCAGAAGATTAACTTTCTTTTGGAGATGCGAGAGTTTACCTATAGGGAAGTTACTGAAGTGCTATTTCATAGTTTAATTGTGAATTGTGATAAACTTCAGTTGATGGTCAGGAAAATAAATATTATTCAGTTTCACAAGTAATGATATTAAATATTTGGTCAGAAAACAAGTAAATTATTATTTGTTTTATTCGTTGTCCACCGGAAAAGGTCTTGCGTTTCTGAATAGCATTGTGAACTTGAAAATTCCTGTAATATGCATTTAAATTGTAGAACATATGGTAGAAGATTTTATAAATGTTAATATTTCTTTCACTTTTATATTACGAATTTGTCTTGAGTTAGCGCTATCTTTTTTGGATCACTCTTGCATTTCACCACAAATAAATTAAATGTATGACTTGCGTCGTTTTTGCCCTTTGAAACTACACTCTTATGAATGTCACAATGCGTTTAGCTTAAAAGTCTAATTTGTATGGATAAGGCTACTTCCGCTCTCAACGTCTCATATGGGCTTTGCTACTTAATAATACGGTCCTCGACAGCCTCGTGTATACCTTTTCTTCCAGATGTGAAATGCTGTGAAACTACTGTACTGAAATAATTTCACTAAACTGTGGTATTTTCTTCTAGCTGTAATATGTTTGCAACTGTCTATCTCATATTTCTAATCCTTTCTTACAACTACTTACGCATAGTGCAGCCTAACGATATTTTTGTCATACAATTATGTTTGGGATGTCAATAACCGACAAGTGTACAAACCATAACGTTAGTTCAAATTTTGACTCATTGTTAATTAAGCAATACAATTTAAGGTGGCAATAAATTACAGAGCAATTTGTGTTGCTTTAAAATGTTTTATAAAAAATTGTTTTCCTTAAAATGTTCAACGTTAAACAATTATTAAACAACTATTATTAAAACTTCCATCCTCTGATCAATGGTACGTCATTATGAGCTAATAATGCAAAGTAGTCTGAAATGATAATTCAATTCAAAATGAAAATGTATAGTCTTTAACGCCAGCATTTACTACATACGGCACCGCAGGCGGTGACACTGATGATACATGAGATGAAGATGGAGTAACGGCGGAAACCGGAGATCCCAGAGAAAATCAGCCCCAGCACCATGTTGTCCACCACAATTCCCACTTGGCGGTCGCCTGGGATCGAAACCGGGCCGCTTTGGTGAGAGCCAAGTCGTCTAACCACTCAGCCACGGCGTGGCCTGTAATTCAATTCAGACCATTACTGCAGCATACCTTTGTTCCTCTCTTACTAATACTTACTTGCACTATTTCACATTCAAATGGCTCCGATTGTTACAATGTTTCAGAATTTGAAATTTAATTATTTTATAGTGAATTTTAAACTTTTAGTTTTAATGTTAGAACTTCAATTTTCTGTTGAATGTATTGAAACAAGCTTGATATTTTCAGCTCTTTTATGTTTTTGTGTGGCCTGTAATATAGTTATAATACTGTAAACATGTATGGTAATATAAGGATCTTCAAGAAAGGTAAGTTTGTTAAATAGCATTTGGGCAAAATTGTCTGCCAAAGAAATCTTGATAAAACTCTTAAACTAAAGAAAACAAAAAATATGATTTCATTTTCTGCACTCAAATCTCAAAGCCTTTTCAAATTGATTATTAAGAATTTAACAAATGCAAAGCTTGAGTTAGTGTGTTATAGTTGGACATTGGTGTTATTTGCACATATTCTCCATTTTGAAAGAAAAAATGATTCTCATTGCTTGATAGTTATTCTGTTTCGAACTATCTAAATATTTACACAGAAACTATTTCATTAAATTGTAATATATTTGATTAATTTCTTTCAGCTGTATGGGATTTGTTTCTTCAGAATAATTCAGACTGCTGCTTATTCTCCAGTTATGTTCTACCACATTTTTGGTTTATTCGTGGTACTATTCTCATCATAGAATTTCAGGTGTTTTCTAAAAGTAATTATTTGAAGTAATAGCTTTATAACTTAAATCTCTTAGTCTAAAATGCTGACAAGTATGCTCCAAATGTTGTTCAACGAAAACATTCTAAACAAGAATGTTGAAGTGAGCAGAACGTGACGTTGTTGCAACTATTATTATTATTATTATTATTATTATTATTATTATTATTATTATTATTATTATTATTATTATTATTATTATTATTATTATTATTATTATTATTATTATTATTATTATTATTATTATTATTATTATTATTATTATTATTATTATTATTATTATTATTATTATTATTATTATTATTATTATTATTATTATTATTATTATTATTATTATTATTATTATTATTATTATTATTATTATTATTATTATTATTATTATTATTATTATTATTATTATTATTATTATTATTATTATTATTATTATTATTATTATTATTATTATTATTATTATTATTATTATTATTATTATTATTATTATTATTATTATTATTATTATTATTATTATTATTATTATTATTATTATTATTATTATTATTATTATTATTATTATTATTATTATTATTATTATTATTATTATTATTATTATTATTATTATTATTATTATTATTATTATTATTATTATTATTATTATTATTATTATTATTATTATTATTATCATCATCGTGTCGTCGGGGTGGCTCAGTTAGTTACTCGCTGACTACTGATCGTAAGGTCGGGGGTTCAAAGCCTACCCTGAACGATTTTAAGTGTGCTTTAGAGCCACAACCCCAGCAGTCGATTTATTAGCATGTAACCGACGAAGATGTCTCCATGGTAATGTGCGAAAATTGCATTCGGGAGGTTCCAGATTCATTCCTGGTGGTTTCCTGCCCTGCACAAGAGTTTTTCCACGGTTGTTCCCTTGTCGGCATAGGGGACGCTGAAGTGCTGTTCTTCTACAATAGAACTTTTAGGGAACTCAACGTCGTCTATTGGTACAGTCCATACGCCTTCTTCAGTTCCTTCAATTCATCCGCTCCTTCCAGGGTGTACGTACAAAAGATCCAATTTCGGTTTGAGGTGCTAGGTGTCCCCTCCAGTACTTAATCTACCTCTACTGGCATATGGGTAACTCCTGTGGGATGAAATTCCAGTACATTGGCGATGCTAATATGTTCTTGGCAATTGAAAGTGCCGTTAACAAGATAAAATCATCAAAATTGTGGTAATTTTTGGTTTGATCATTATTATTACTGTTATTAGCGTACTCTTATATTTTAACAACAGCTACAATTCATCGATACCAAGAACTTATTCCGAACACGAGAGTCATAACAACTGAACACTTTGTAGAACACATTGGTTCAAACCAAGAAGAATGCATATAATAATCCGTAACTTATAAACGTTGAAATAAACCAATAAGCGTGTCTGTGTACTTTAATACCTATATTTACTGGAAGGAAATTTAGATAACGGGAATTGTTGCTCCAAAGTTCGAGAGAGTTATTTATTAAGTTGAGAACAATGGCTGTTTTCACTATCACTTCAGTGTTTAGTTAGTGAAAACATTTGCAATAACTTTCTTCAAGTCTTTAAAAACGCCAGAGATAAATACGCTCCCTTTGTGGTCTCGTCTACTTCGCAGAAACTGAGGGAGAAGGAAACTCGGTGAGGAATTAAGCTATATAATTGGCTGAATATGCCTTTTCAGTTAATACGGTAGAAGAGTATGCCTTATAAGTGTTGTCGTTTTTAGGTATTTAGGTTATGGCAGTTATTTAGAATAGTATTATAACAACAAGCGCTTTCTGCTATTAGCTACTATTTAAAATAAGATAGAATCCATTATATTTAAATAGATAAACGATTAGGAAGCGATTCATTTGGTTTTCTCCCCGCCATAATGAGATTTCTAATGAGTTCTATACTGCTTTTCGCTTTGATGTATTGCTTTTTCCCCCTTCTTCCTTTTACAGGGAACAGCGTGTAAATGAATTCGAACATGTGGGTAATTAGTTTCATGGGAAGATGTAAAGGTCGCTAATACCTCTTTATTGAATTTCTAAAAAGAAGAAAAAAAAAAAAAATCCCGGAGGTAATACGGTACTTAAATTACAACACCTCATCAAAAGACTTTGAGTAATTGTCAATGGCTTACCAATAACACGCTTCAGCAATCTCAGGAGGGCTAGACCGTTCGACTCTCACCAAAATGGCGCCGATGCGTTTTTCCTCCGGATGCTCCTGTGTTCCCTGCCATCTCATTCCACCGGTGCACCATCTTCATTTCATGTATCATCAGTGTCACCGCCTGCGGTGCCGCATGTAGTAAAAGCGGGCGTTAAACACTACAAAAAAATTCTCAAGAGCATGGCGACACTATTTTTATCTAAAATATAACATTTCATTGATGAATGCAAGTCTTTGGACTACATGGCCATGGATAGGCGGAAAAGTTTCTCTTTCCAGGCGTTTCGCTTGTAACTATGACAGACATCTTCAAAGTCTTCACTGTTTACGTGTTTAAATATATACACCGAACAGGAACTCTTTAGTAAATTGTTTTCTCTTCTACGGAGTCCAACAAACGGGTGTCCTTCCAGTACTTAGTTCGTTCAAGAGTCATTTATTTCTTACAGCACATTCGTGTTCTTTGATAAGATATACAGACAAGGTATACTCTTTCTCATTTCGTTCGCTAATGACTTTTTAAAAACTTTTTCTTTACTTTTCCGCTTCCAATCAACCCAAGGTCCGGTTCTTAGAGCCCTGCCTTTCATTTTTCACGCCAACGACAGAACTAAACAAGTAAGCACTTCAATTATACGCTTTTAAACTTTTATTTTCCCGTAACTCATTTAACCTAATAAATTAAGATGTGATTTCTCTTTCTTTGACGACCGAATAGTTGTTTCCAAACTAAAGGCTATGATCACGTATTCTATGTGAAATAAACTTCTGGCTGTTGTGATTATACGATAGTACCACTATGGCATCACGTTTCACTTCGTATACAAGTATGAATTAGGAAAAGACAGCAAAATAAACCACACATATAAAAACATATTCTCTAATGGAGGCACTTAAATTTACAAAGGGAAACTTTTAAAAGAACCTAAACCAAGCGCTAGTTATATAAAATTTCGTTGTGGCACCTTAGTCTCTAAAGTATATATACAGCAGACCAACAAATTAGTGATGTCCGGTTTAAGTTAACGCCCTAATTGAGCAGCTGTTACGGCTACCTTTGGGGCTACTGCCACTCTAGCATAAAATCCTCCATCCTTAACTATATCAACTCTCGATTTGTGTACTTTTCGCTACCTCGAACAGGGCTCGTCTACCGAACCACTGAATGAAACAGTTAATTTTCATTTGGTCCCATCAGTTTTATGAATCTGGAACAATCCTTTTCAAGTCATGGACAGACTGTATCACAATTTAAGCACACTTAAATTAAACTGTCACTCATTGAAAAGTTATATGTATTTTTTCCGTTTTGAAGGAAAAAGCGATTGCAATATTAACTGTAGAAATCCCTATTTTCACAATTTACAACATTAATAATTTCACATATGAGTCGGGACTCCTTTGTATTTCTCTCCTCCACTTCCTCTTGTCCTCGTTTGCATCATGTTTTTGTCCCTTTATCTTGGCCTTATTGCTCTGTGTTTTCTGTGAAGCGTTTCACCCATTAGAGTAGAAGAAAGTGTCTTGTGGCTTTAATTGCTACCAGAGTTAATCATAACGATAATTTCTTGCACTGATGCTTTAAGACGTATTAGTATTATCTGCAAAGTTTCATTCGAAATCCCGAATAAGAACGCTCCTAGTCTGATTAAGGAATCGGATTATGGTAGCGTACAGAAAGAAGGGATATCGGAATGTTGCCTTTTAATGGAACTCCAGTGCTGGAAGTTGATGAGGTTAAGGACCGGCATTCTGGAAACACCATTGCTAAAATAAAATTATGTGTTTTTCTTCTACTCAATTATAACTTATATTTGAAGTAATAATTTGCTTGTAATTCAGTGGAAAACAAGGACTCTGCCTGTTTATGTTGAACAAAACGTACCCAAAAGTTTTTATTTGTGAAAGTGGTATAGGTCAGATTTTGAGTTTGCGCGATAAGTTGAACATGTGTAATGAATAACAAGTCCTTGTATTGTTTATTCAACTTGTAAATGCAGCTCTTTACACACTAACGTGTAGCAAGACATGCGCGTGTCCTTGAGAACTTAGGTTTAACGAGTATTGCGGCATAACCTTACTGCTGAACTATATTTTGTATACGGGAATGACATGTTACTCTTCATGTAGGAAGCTCATGCCTGACCTTCTCGTTTGAAATGAAGTTAACCTAAGATAAATCTGAGATATTGGAAGAAATTTAAAAGTTCTAACTTGTTGCGTACTCCAGACAATCCGATTGTGACGAACATGTTAACACACGAATCGGTTATCGCATTCGGGAGGTCCGGGTTCGATTCGGATGTTAATTACATCCCCCGAATTTCCTGTCTCTCCATTTCATCTCCCTTATCATTTCGCATCATCTCTCTTCTGGTGGTCTCTTTCAGGGTAGAAGTGTCGGCGGGTGTCTCGGCGTTGCGCGGCAGGATGATATACTCCTGGCAAACACTTGTTCCTCCGGTGGGGCGGTCTTCGATCTCCGGACCGGCGTAGTGGGCCGTTTCAGGACCACTGTGGTTGGAATGCCGGTTGTACTTTTTTTGTTGGTAATTTACGTCCTCCAACGTTAAGTCATATCTGACGATGAATGGAATGCGTGAAATGATGCTCGCCCCGGCTCCATGGAGCTTAGAGTTACCCGACATTCGTCTTTTAGGATAAGGGAAAACCCTGGAAAAAACCTTATCCAGGTAACTCACCCTGAACGAAATTCGAACTCGGGACCTCTTGAACGTGAGGCAGACATGCTACCACCACGCTACCGAGGCGGGTGCCGGTTGTACTGGTCTGCCGGGAAGCTTCCTAGGTACCCTGCCCTCTGCGCTATCGTGGCTCCCTGTGACAGCTGCCTTCTGTCGCCTCTCTCCTCATCCTTCCTCCCGGAAGTACCCCACTTGGGGGCATAGGTACAATAGAGACCAAGTTTTTACCTCCTTAGCTTAGTCCAGTCCAGACCAAATTTATAGGAGCTTTAATACTTTTATAAAAACTCATTCACTTTGAAAGTGCGACATTTTCTCATAGTCACGCTTTGCATTTGTATGTTATTTCAGTTATTGTCTGTTTAATATTGATAAGGGTACACAACTGTTTGAACGACTCCTAAAAGCAATTAAATGCTGCTATTTATAATACTCACGGCTCATAAAGAACATGCCCTATGATGGAATACGAGAGATAATAATCCAATCTGAAGTGTCTTATTCCCAAGCGCGCGGTGCGTGCTTCTTTCTTTTCTCGTTTTGTAAACAACTTAAGTGTTTCATGATTTCTGGCAATCTTGTATCCACTCAACTGTTGCTTGCGCCACTTAGGCAACATGCTAAGATCGCAACTACCCACCCAAACTTCCGCGGTAAGCAATTCCAACAGGTTTATCAGAAACTGTAATGCTATTGCTGCAACAGTCAGTTTGTTGTGGTAGACATTTCGTATTCTGTCCACTACTAACTGTGAGAAAACTTGCCTGGTGTTTACATATAAACCTGCACAGGAGGGGGGTTCTCCAGTTTGCTTGTCTAGCACTACAGCTAATGCTGTCAGTTTCATGAGGTCTCTCTTATTCCGTCCAGTACTGACACTTACCTGATACTCATGTGGAAACCTATCTAACAATGACAAAACGTTCCTGTTGATGTAAAATCCTACCTACCCAACCAACAAGATTAAGCAATTTAAACATCATTATTATTAACGTACATGTCTGTTTAATTTATGTAGTGTGCGATAGTGGAAGAAAATTAAGAAAACAGAGATCTGGATTCCATAAAGTTTACCACTAAAATTTTAGGCGCTTCAGGATATTTTAAAGCACAAGTATAGGATTGATTTACGATATACAGGACGTCGCGAATAGCGTCTTTCGAATAGACAATTCAGATAACATCACGGATGGTAAAACTATCCCTGCTATTTTATTATTGCATTATGTAGAACTACTTGCTCCTGTTTCGGTTATTTTATTAAGCGTTCTGCTATTCCTAAAACTGTCACTGCATATGGCGAAGTATATTTGGTGTCCTCATATTTAGCTTTGAACGTTACATCGTTACATCGTATCATTAACTGTACACTTTGTATAGTATTATACATTTTATAATATGAGTACTGCGGCATACCCGCATGTCAGATTTCAAATTGGTTGGTGATTACTTTTGATTTGGGCTCTAATTGGAGCTATGAGATCTCTTATTCTTCAGGTGAATGGTTGTAGGAAATGGATTTGTTGTTTGTTGGCTGCTCAGTTGTCTCAATAATACACTGGTTCGTTGCAAAAATTGATTTAATTCTCACTAAATTCGTTGATTCAGATTGATTTGTAGCGGTGACCACCTGTTACTAAACTTCCTAACAGAATTCTCTTAATCCTTTATACGGCGAATACTTTGCTATTATAAACTTCTTCTGCTGCTTCTCTCACGCTGGTTGCGTTATTCTTGACTTCCCTACATTTCGGACTTAGAAATCTTTACGACCTCTTCTTCACGCGCACTAACACGTCTTTCCCCTCGTAGTATGACTGTAGAAGTGATTTACATTTCGGACTTAGAAATCTTCCCTACTTCTTCTTCACGCGCCCTAACACATCTTTCCCCTCGTAGTATGACTTTTGAAGTGAAGTTTCGTCTACTCTGCGATTCCGTTCGTACTTTATTCTGATCCCTACTCTAACCCTTATCACATGACCAAAATAACTCACCCTTCTTCCTATTTCTCAAATCTTACATTATTATTGGTTTCTCATTTTATTTCGATTTTTCTTTATTGGTTAGCAAAACTCATCGAACTCATTGTCGTTACATCCCACCGTGAGTTGGGTCACGCCTACCCTGGGCTCTTTGTAACGGTATACATCGTTATCACCTTAGCAAAGTAAATCCTTTTAGGTCTTACGCTTGACCGCATCTAGAAAACCTTATTGTTCCTACACATTTTTGCTTATAGTTCTCAGACATTGAACCTTTCCTTAAACAAAGAGGCTAACGGTCACCTCTTCCTGTCTCCCCGACTTGTGTTCAGATTTTACAGAAATATTTTCTCTCCCTTACATGGATTCTAGCATGTTAGTTGTCTTAAATTATATTCTTCCCATCTTATTCTTAATTAAACCGCTATTTTAATCATTACTCTAATTTCATTCTAATTTCATATTAATATAACAATGTTTTATATTAGTTTAGCAAAGCATTTTCATTAATTTATCTTCTTTTTTAATTCTCGTGATTTCAGTTCATTCGCCGCCCCCTAATCGCTGTCTGATACTGCGGTTACATAATGCCCGTTTGACAAAAATGAAATACCCATTATTTAAATTTTGTCAAACCCCCGTCATGACATTTCCTCCTTATATCTTATAATTTCTCATTCCCTACTCGAAACATTTTCCGGTGGTCACCGTTTCCCTCATCTTCATCAGTGTGTTACTTTATACACATAGAATGGTCAATATGGTACATCATATACATAGAATTATAGATATGATACATTACGTACATAGACAAGTACACTGTCGTATATGTGGTTATTACCCTATATACAAATAACATTCGTGATACCTCAACTATATATACACTTCACTGAATTATCCTTGTCTCACTTGACATCAACTTGATTTTACCTTATTACATTCCTTAAGTACTACATTAATGTTACTATATTACAGTTTACAATATTACATTTTACATTCAATGATTTTTTTTTATTTTATTAACTTATTGGGACGTTTCTTTATCTTTCAGTCCTTCACCGTAAGAACATTCGTCCTCACATTATTATATTTTGCGTAACGATGTCCAAATATGGTTACCTCTACCTGCACTCAGTTGTCTACCTGTAATCAGGTGTTTCGTTTACCTGACAGTAAACATTGGCAGTTCATTGTCCTGTCTTTCCACTTCACTTTTCACTCTAAACTTTCTTTCACTTTGTCACGCCTAAGTCTGTGACCTTTACACTAACAATATAGCCTTTTGGCACATGAATACATCAGTACTTATACTATATTTACATTTCACAAATTATTTTTAAAGATCTTTCTAACATGTTCATTAGCTGTGGTTATTCTTATTACATTATCATTTTGTTTGTGCACAGGAATTTTGGAACTTGCAACTCCCACGCAGTGTTTGAATTTCAAACGAAAACGTTACCCGTACTAATTATATAACTTTTACTTGGTATTCTTTACATCTTCGTATATATAATTTGAATCACATTTACACAGGTGATTCTTGGGTCTGCTCTGTACTGTTTACAACGTTTTTCTGACGATATGGCCTTATTAGGGAGATGTTATATCTGCCTATCGGTTTACCATTTCTTGGGTGTGATAGAGCATACGCTCTGTCACCAAATATTTTCTCAATCCGGTATGGGCCTTTCCATAGCATATATAGCTTTCTAGTCTTTTTTTCTAACAAATCTGACTTGTCGAACGACTTCACTAGAACTAAGTCGCCGACCTTTGGTTCCCAATTCTTCTTATACCGCATTTTTTTGCGTTTCTTTTCTCTACTTTTTCCATTATTCTTTTAACAGCATTTTGGATCCGTTCTCGATCTGTCTCGGTTGTCACTTGTATACTTTCCGGAATACCCTCTATTATTGGTTCCGGTGTTAAATTCCTATGCAATTGGATGGGAGCATATCCTGTGGTTAAATTGACTGAATTATTGAATATAAACTCAATATAGTTGATGTGGTCTGGCCAGGTAGTCTGTTTCAATGAGCAAAGGACTCGGAGATGAACACCTAGGTCTTTCATTACGCGCTCGCTTGGATTAGAGCATGGATGGTACGACGTTGTATTATAGATGCGAATTCCGGCATCCTGAATGGTGTGCACTTATATTTGAATGGGGGAACATCATGTATCTCGAATTCATACTCAAAATCACTATAGGTCCCAGTGTGTTCCGAAAATACATTTCTATGTTTACATAAAATGTTATAAAAAATCTCTTTTTGGTGGTCGTTAAGTAGGTTCGAGTTTGCTACTGTTTCTCTTATTCTATAGGTCATGTTTACATTATTTTCGACTACCTGGAAATCATCTGGTAGGGTAATTATCTCCTGTTCACCTGCTTCTGCCTTCCCAAGTCCGTATGACGTCATCTCTAAAAGCCTTTCTTCTCCAGCTATATACTCATACTTATCATAGTTTCTCATCTCTTCTGCTTCTAATGGATTCATCTTAACTAGCTCCATTCCTCCTATTCGTATAAATTCTACAAAAAATGTTTCTCCATCTATTTCTTTTTCTTCATCTGTCAATCTTATCTCATTTTCTGCTTCCCTTGAGCTAAACGGAACTTTAACTATGACGTCTTTAATTTTGATTTCCAAGGCTTCCATTGGATAATTCAACTTAGCTTGAAGCGCATACAACACGTCAGTACCCATAATAATGTCTACAGATAGCCTATTAATAACAAAACATACAAATTCTATTGTATCCTCCCCAATGGTGACTTTCAAAAGCATTTGTGTATTAATCTTTTGTTTGGCGCGACCTACCGCCAGAGTACAATATGCACTTTTCACGGGCAAAGTTTGCAATTTCATTCCATTGTTTTTTAAGTGATGAAAGAATGCTTGACTTATAGCTGAAACTGAGGATCCTGAATCTATGGTAATGTGCCATTTTTCTTTGTTTATTATTGCAGCAATACGTGGAGCATCTCTCACTTCTTGCAATTCTGTTAAGTGATTGTTTATTTGAGTACCGTTTACTATTTCTGTTTCTGTTTTATTCTGTACCACCCTACTCAGAGCTGTGTCCCTGTTCAAATTAAGAACTAGCGTGTTCATCCGGGTCCGATGCGGGACGTCTTCTATCGCACCCTGGAGTCGTTTCCCGTCTGCTGTGTCGTACCTGGCCTTTCATCTACCTCGGGCGCCGCGTCCCTCGGTGTGGGTGGAGGAGAACGCACCCATTCTCTTGAGAGAAGTTGATTCCTCTGTCTTACTTCAGGTCTGTCCGTATTGTTCTCTCTACCAGCGTCATGTGGTTGATACTGTCTATTAGCTTCTGGTAGTCGGAACGTCGGTCTTGCATTCCCTCTTCGGAGAAATGGGGGGTGACCCCTATTTCCATTCCTAGTTACATGTACATATCTCATAGGGAAATTATATGAATTTGAATTTGGTGGTCCCTGTCTCCCTCTATTGTTGTTAGGGAATTCCCTCGGGACGTGGGCATCGTATCTTTGACGAGTAGCCATATGGTTCGTGTTAAAATTTCGGGGATTGTGTGCCCTTTCCCCGTCATGGTTATTATTATTCCACGGTCTGTGTGGATTTCTCACTGGCATTCGATTCTCATGTCTATTTTGTGAGTTTTGCGTCCCAACGCTTTGTAAAGCTGTTCACAATGTAATTGCCTCTCTCAATGTCTGAGGTCTTGCTACCACCATGTGATTTCTAATGTTCTCAGGAAGGTGGGGAGTGAGAAGAGAAATCAGTTCGGCTTCCTGTAATGGAGGTTGTAGATATTTACTCATTTGCGAATATCTCAGGAAATAATCAGTAATAGACTCTCCATTATTACCTTGGTATCGGCCATTTGTTATCTGATTCCTTACTTGGTATTGGACATTGGCGTTCCAATACTTTTCTAGGAAAGCTGTTTTGAACAACTCGTAGCTGCATCCTTCTCCCACAGTTACTCGTAGCCAATTAAGTTCGGCAGATTCTAACGCCCTTTGAACTATTATCATCTTATATTGCTCGGGTACACCTCTGATGACAAAATACTTTTCTAAGTCGGCCAAAAATTGTACTGCGTTGTCATTGCGACAATTAAATTTCGGGAGGGGCAATTCGCTTAGAAAATTCATGTGCACTGGTGGATACATATTTACGTTTTGCATATTTACTTCGCAATTATTGCTGCTTTGAGGAGAGACAGAAGGGGCGCTAACCTGTTCGCTCTGCCTCTCTCCATTGTGTGTATGTATAGAACAATTGGAACTCTCAGGTACCGGCCCTTGCTGTCCCAGCTGTAAGCCAGTTACAGTATCTCTGATTTGAGATATCTCGCTTACTGTTTCCCTCAACATTTGTGTATTCTCTGCTTGAATATTTGTTACACGTGCTAGCTTTTCTTTTAACTTCTCCATGTCAGCTGCTATACTATTGTTTACAGTGTCAAACCGGTCATTTATCTCTTGTACAAAAGTTACCTGTGTCGTGGTCAGTTCATCTAATCTTATTCTTTCCTTATTAATTTCCTCCCCTATTCTATTTTCTACTCCTGCAACGAGAGATTTGGTAGCTTCTAGGTCACTTCTTATAGTACCTACTTCTCGCTGCAGGGCCTCTTTTACAGACTGGATTTCCCCTGTTATTCCTTGAATTCTGACAGTGATTCTAGTTTCTGTTTCTTTCCCTTGGCTTGTAATTTGACTTACTAATTTAGCTTCTAGTGTTTGGTTCTGTCCTACTAATTTAGCTTCTAGTGTTTGGTTCTGTTCTACTAATTTAGTCTCTAGTGATTGGTTCTGTTCTACTAATTTAGCCTCTAGTGATTGGTTCTGTTCTACTAATTTAGCCTCGAGTGATTTGTCCATAGCTTCTAGTGTTTGGTTCTGTTCTACTAATTTAGCTTCTAGTGATTGGTTCTGTTCTACTAATATAGCCTCGAGTGATTTGTCCATAGCTTCTAGTGTTTGGTTCTGTTCTACTAATTTAGCTTCTAGTGATTGGTTCTGTTCTACTAATTTAGCCTCTAGTGATTGGTTCTGTTCTACTAATTTAGCCTCTAGTGATTGACTCTGAATAGTCATTTGCGCCATGAGTTTCTGGAACATTTCTTGTAGATTTTCCATAACCCCAGGATTGTCACTTCTCCTATTTACATGTAAGCTACTTACACCATTTACACCCTCATCTACTGATCCTATAACATTGCTTTCCATTATCTCTTCATTAACAACTTCTAACTCTTTCTCTGTCTCCATAACTATTTGTTCCCCAGAATTTTCCATTTTATTTATTCTGTACGATCTTCTTATTTCTCAAAAGCATTGAATTTCCCCTTTAAATTTTCTAATTTCCCTTCCAAAATACTTATTACTAAGACATTACATAGGTATTGATTTCACTGAATGATATTACATTTACAAGAAATGTAAATTGAGTATGTGTAACTCACAGTTCTGTTGTACGGCTGTGGTGTTTATGTGATGTCTTTACCAATTTTTGTCGTGCTGCTCGTCGTCTAGTAGGCTCAGTTGATGTCGAAAGAACTTGAACTTCTCTCTTGGTTGGGGGAAAATTCTATGTAGTTGTTTTTGCCGTCTTCTTCGTAGTCTCTGCTGTCCTCATCGTAGTTGTCGTCGTCGGTCTTCTCACTTCTCCTCGTAGTCGTCCTTCGTCGTCGTTCTTCTCACTTCTCCTCGTAGTCGTCCTTCGTCGTCGCTCTTCTCACTTCTCCTTGTAGTCGTCCTTCGTCGTTACATTTCACCCATTTCCTACAATTCGAAGCCCCAACGTGTCGGCGCCATTATGCGGCATACCCGCATGTCAGATTTCAAATTGGTTGGTGATTACTTTTGATTTGGGTTCTAATTGGAGCTATGAGATCTCTTATTCTTCAGGTGAATGGTTGTAGGAAATGGATTTGTTGTTTGTTGGCTGCTCAGTTGTCTCAATAATACACTGGTTCGTTGCAAAAATTGATTTAATTCTCACTAAATTCGTTGATTCAGATTGATTTGTAGCGGTGACCACCTGTTACTAAACTTCCTAACAGAATTCTCTTAATCCTTTATACGGCGAATACTTTGCTATTATAAACTTCTTCTGCTGCTTCTCTCACGCTGGTTGCGTTATTCTTGACTTCCCTACATTTCGGACTTAGAAATCTTTACGACCTCTTCTTCACGCGCACTAACACGTCTTTCCCCTCGTAGTATGACTGTAGAAGTGATTTACATTTCGGACTTAGAAATCTTCCCTACTTCTTCTTCACGCGCCCTAACACATCTTTCCCCTCGTAGTATGACTTTTGAAGTGAAGTTTCGTCTACTCTGCGATTCCGTTCGTACTTTATTCTGATCCCTACTCTAACCCTTATCACATGACCAAAATAACTCACCCTTCTTCCTATTTCTCAAATCTTACATTATTATTGGTTTCTCATTTTATTTCGATTTTTCTTTATTGGTTAGCAAAACTCATCGAACTCATTGTCGTTACATCCCACCGTGAGTTGGGTCACGCCTACCCTGGGCTCTTTGTAACGGTATACATCGTTATCACCTTAGCAAAGTAAATCCTTTTAGGTCTTACGCTTGACCGCATCTAGAAAACCTTATTGTTCCTACACATTTTTGCTTATAGTTCTCAGACATTGAACCTTTCCTTAAACAAAGAGGCTAACGGTCACCTCTTCCTGTCTCCCCGACTTGTGTTCAGATTTTACAGAAATATTTTCTCTCCCTTACATGGATTCTAGCATGTTAGTTGTCTTAAATTATATTCTTCCCATCTTATTCTTAATTAAACCGCTATTTTAATCATTACTCTAATTTCATTCTAATTTCATATTAATATAACAATATTTTATATTAGTTTAGCAAAGCATTTTCATTAATTTATCTTCTTTTTTAATTCTCGTGATTTCAGTTCATTCGCCGCCCCCTAATCGCTGTCTGATACTGCGGTTACAGTACCAATGTGATATTTCGCAATAATAATAACAATCAAACGTCTGAAGATTACTTGTTCGGTGGCAGTCTATACTAACAGCGCGAGTTTCTATCCAAGAGCTTCCGAGTTCGAATCCCTCTCCTGTCTTCAGAGCTTTATATACAGTGTGCTTCTAAAGGTTACTGAAAAATTACGGAACAGAAAGCGTATACAGAAGAGAGTAATTTTCGACTAGGAACCCATGTTGCCAAACACGATCCCGAGTCCGTACAAATGATACTCTGTTAAGCCGTAATACACTTTATTATGCCACGGTGCAGTGTAATAAGTTACGAAAGATGGAAATTAATTGTTCTTTCACACTGGCCGTGTGTAGGCTAAATTGTGGAAACGTAAAGTCAGACTGAAAAATTCAATGCCATAGTCGGGATTTTAACCACGGATCTTCTGGTCTCCGTCCAGCCGCTATAACCATTGAGCTACTATGGCCAACGTGCCGATATGACATTAAATTCTCCAACTCACGCGTATTTTTTCCGGTAAACCACTTAGGAGTTCTCATAAACACATGAGACAACTTCTTTAATGGCGACTTACAACATGTAAGTACTTTAAGGCCCGGGCTTTATAGTTAACCACTATTAGGTCAATTAATGGAGATTAATTGTTCTTTCACACTGGCCATGTGTAGGCTAAATTGTGGAAACGTAGAGTCAGACTGAAAAATTCAATGCCATATCCGGGATTTGAACCACGGATCTTCTGGTCTCCGTCCAGCGGCTCTAACCATTGAGCTACTATGGCCAACGTGCCGATATGACATTAAATTCTCCAATTGACGCGTATTTTTCAAGGTAAACCACAATTAATTTCCATTAATTGACCTAATAGTGGTTAACTATAAAGCCCGGACCTTAAAGTACTTACATGTTGTATCTCGCCATTAAAGTAGTTGTCTCATGTGTTTATGAGAACTCCTAAGTAGTTTGCCGGGAAAAATACACGTCAGTTGGAGAATTTAATGTCATATCGGCACGTTGGCCATAGTAGCTCAATGGTTAGAGCGGCTGGACGGAGACCAGAAGATCCATGGTTCAAATCCCGGCTATGGCATTGACTTTTTCAGTCTGACTCTACGTTTCCACGTTACAAAAGATGTTCAAATACACCACCAGCACATTGCACCGTCGAATAAAGCTTTGGTTCACTCGCTCTAATACTTCGGGCATATACAAAAGTTCACCGAATGCCACAACTATGCTAGGCTTCTAGTTTTCCTGGATCGTCCACTGGTGTCTGATACACCACTGCTTTGGTATGCCCCTAAAAGAAATAATCAAGCGGTGTTAATGCATGGATGTAACTGGATTGACCGCCATCACATTTCGATGTCAACGTGCGGCGCATCCAAGATCGCAAATATCCTGAGCATGGGATCAGAAGAGGAGGGCCACTTGCATGGCCACCCTGTTCCCCGGAATTAAAGACACTTGATTATTTCTTTTGGGTGCATATCAAAGCTGTGGTGTATCAGACACCAGTGAGCGGTCCAGAATAGTTGTGGCATCTGGCGAACTTTTGCACATGCCTGGAGTATTTAAGCGAGTGCTTCAAAGCTTTATTCGACGGTGCAGTGCCTGCATTCAATGTGCTGATGTTGTGTTTGTACATCTTTTGTAACCTATTACACTGAACCTGTGCATAATAAAGTGTATTACGGTTTTACCGAATATTATTAGTACTGACTCGGGACCGTGTTTGGGAACATGGGTTCCTAATCGGAAGTTACTCTATTCTGCGTACTCTTTCTGTTCCTTAAGTTCTTCAGTAACCTTTTGAAGCGTCCTGTATGTCATGCATACGGTACTTTCTCGTGCACATGCAAATGTTGAGCCCCAGCACGTAATGGTTTCAAATTGGCACCACCATTGAAGTCCTGCAATAAATAACCAACATTATCAGCACAACGAGTGCAACTATAGAATATAACGTCAAAAAATGGTCAGAGATTTTGGAACACCGTGTGTATTTCGATCAGTGTAGGCGAGTTGCGGTAAGTTACATGGACTTCGGTGAGATAATTTTAACGACGGTATTGATTTCAGTTCCCAGGATAATGCTACTCATCGCATAGCAACACTGTTCTCTCTAATGTCCGCGTCATCTCTTAACATATATGCAGTTACCAATAAATCTTTGTATATGCTTTTATCTCGAATACAGACGGAAAAGTTCAAAACCCGAATACTGCATTATCAATAGCGAAGTGTCTTATGTACTTAAGATCATATTTCTGCAAAATAATCGTCGACTTCTTTTTCACTATTTAAGATTGGGGATGCGTTCTCGGAACTGATAAAGCATCATATAAGAGGATTCGGTAAGATATTTGTTCCATGGGCCCTGACTTCATTTGAGCAACTTTTAACCAATTTCATTCATCATCTGATACGACTTTCTTTGGAGGATATTAATTAAAGAAAAGTAAGGATTAGGATTTCCCTACGGAGGGGATTCGGTACGAAGGCCACAATGCTGGCCCATTGTGCCTATGCCCCCAAGTGGAGCACTCTCGGGAGGAAGGATGGGTTGAGAGGAGAAAGAGGCTTGCCGACCCAAGGAGCCACAAAAGGGCAGAGGGCAGGGTCCCAGTTTACTTAGATAGAGACTTCCTCCGACAGGCCAGGACGACAGACACGTTCCCCTACTGCGGGACGGCAACGAGCCCAGCACCGAGCTTCAAAGGTCCCTCGCTGGCGGTACCGAAGTGATCTCAGCAGAGGCGCGGAGACCGGTAACCAACCTACCGGAGGAGGAAGTAGTTTACCTCAGAGCATATCATCCTGCCATGCACCGTCGAGAAACCTGGCGACACTTCTACTCTGAAAGAGACCACCAGATGACAGCTGATGTGAAATGATAATGGAGATGAAATGGAGGGACAGGAAATTCGGGAGATCCAATTAATCTACCCAGCATTCGCCTAGCGACCCGGGAATTCCCCCAAAACATTCCATGGGTCAGGTAGGTCAGCCACGGGAATCGAGCCCGGACCTCCAGAATGTGGACCACAGACGAAACTGCTTGAGCCATCCCGCTCGGTAAAAAAAAGTAAGGTTTATTGTGTAGTAAGGACTTCCAAACTTTTCACAACGGAAACCACATTAACCGTATAGAATGGATCGTGTTTCGAGGTTTAGGGGTAACATGCTGGTCTTTAATTCCCGAAGTTGCGGATTTAAACCCTGTGGATAGCGATGTACCTTTTTCGGACGTAAAAATCCTTAGCATGGCTCCCTTGGGAAGGTTAGTAAAGCCGGTAGACTCTATCTACGAGTAGATGCACGGCACGTAAAAATATTCCAAGCCTGATAAAGAAGCTCCTGATCAAAATTAAGTGATCTTTCATGCCCAGTATAGAATGGAATGCTGAGTTATAGAGCAGAAATAAATAAAAAACTCAATATATATGTCGTCTATACTATGAACAAGTAACTTGTGGCCCAGTTTCTAACCCAGAGCCATATCAAACCCTGCTGCAAAGGGTTCGTATTTTTTGTTGCTCACAAATTAATTAGCATATTGGGTACATCAGCCAACTGGAAACTGATAAGGAAGTTCAGAGGTACAGCTACTCTATTGTGGTACCACTTTGATGAAGCCTTTCATGTCCCTAACATTCCGATGAAGTATTAGTTAGTGGATCACCACCTAATGAACGATAATTGTCATAGAGATATGCGAGATTCTTTTCTGATTCTCGTTTGAGCAGATAATTGTGGCTATATGCTTTGATCACTAAGTGATGTAGATAACCTGAATTGTTTTGCTATCGTGGTGGTCCACTGAAGGAGATTATAGAGATATTTTGTGAGCCAGAGCATATAATTGAGTTCGCGTGACTAAAATACTTCTGGTTCATTTATCATTCCATAGACGATTCGTCAACAAAGGAATGCCTTTAGTTATAATACTTAAAATTTATAGAAGAGGTTTTAGACAGTTATGCAAGCACGCTTGCTTTAATATTAAATTGCGAAACATGACATAAAACGGTAGAATTTCTAGAGAGATAAATGAATGTACTGCAATCAAGTACATATGATTACCCATGTACAGTTCTAAATGACGTGTCCTCTCTCTAGAAATAAATACATTCGCACGCTATCATCCTTCTTTTCCTCGATCTTGTTTGTCAGAAACTTATAAATTGTAGTTCCCTCACTAAAAGGTAACGAGCACTAAGAAAGCATTTTGCAGTCACATACGGCTAAAAGTAGACTATATTGAACAGAGATAACATCGTGTTCGGCCAATATAAACGAGAGAGTAATACCTGTACAGAATGCAATTAAATTGGAATCGAAAATAAACGTCAAGGAAGAAGTTTAAGTTCCAGACATCTATCATTCAAAGGGCATTGAATAATCCGTCAACCACACAGAAATACTGAAAGGGAAGAAGAAATCAAACCGAACACGGAAGAATGTACACGAAAGAAGAGAATACACTGACAGTCCATCATTAGCAGTGGAACGATTAAGAAATTATTGTGTAGTAAATGAAGAGCATATTCATATTCTGGAAATTAGGATTTAGAAGTATTCAAATGCTAGGGCTTCCTTGAACTGAAGCAAAACGTCATTGGTGAGCCTTTTGTGTTAGCAAGAATGGAGTCCCCAACGATTCCAACTTGACCCCAGTCCTGATGCCGAGTAGTCCTACCTAAACCACCCGAACCTGGGAATTCCATGGATATTCCAGACACTGCTGGGAAGAATGGGGATCCTAGGAGTTCCGCCATGTGCCACCGAGTGGGATGGCTCAGGCGGTTTCGTCTGTGGCTCTCATTCGGGGGGTCCGAGTTCGATTCCCGTGGCCGACCTACCTGACCCATGGGGTTTTTCGGGACCCCGGGTCGCTAGGCGAATGCTGGGTGGGTTAATTACGTCCCCCGATTTTCCTGTCCCTCCATTTCATCTCCACACTCTTCTCATATCATCTCTCATCTTGTAGAAGTGTCGACGGGAGTCTCGGCGGTGCATGGCGGGATGCTATGCCCTGAGTGAACATGGTCTCCTCCGACGGGACGCACTATGATCTCCGAACCAGCCTAGTGAGCCGATTCAGGATCGCGCCTGGCGGGATGCTGGTTGTGTAAGCCTGCCTGGAGTCCTCTGCTCCGGGGGAGCGATCACCGCTCTCCGAATCGACCTCGTGGCTGTTTCGGGCACACGGTAAGTGGGATGACGACTATGCAAGCCTCCCTGGAATCCTCTGCTCTGGGGGAGCGACCACCGCTCTCCGAATCGACCTCGTGGCTGTTTCGGGGACATGGTAGGTGGGATGACGATTGTGCAAGCCTGCCTGGAGTCCCCTGCTCCGGGGGAGCGACCACCGCTCTCGGAACCGACCTCGTGGCTGTTTCGGGGACACGTTAATTGGGATGACGGCTATGCAAGCCTGCCTGGAATCCTCTGCTCTGGGGGAGCGACCACCGCTCTCGGAACCGACCTCGTGGCTGTTTCGGGGACACGGTAGGTGGGATGACGACTATGCAAGCCTGCCTGGAGTCCCCTGCTCTGGGGAAACGACCATCGGTCTCCGAATCGACTTCGTGGCTGTTTCGGGGACATTGTATTGTAGTGACTCCTTTTCCCGGGGTGGCTCACTTGGAACATAGGTACAAAAGACGAGTCTGGTCGACGTGCCGATTCCCCTCCGATCAATCCAATCCAATCCGCCAAGTGCCATGGGAAAGCTTTTTATAGCCAAATTCTACAGTCTTGACACAACAAACTAACTGCGTAGTCTGGTCCCTACAATCCTGAAGCACATGAAGTGAAGAATACGCACGAAATGATGGTTAGGAATTTGGTGGTAGATGAAGAACCACCACACCATTCGCCTACTGACCCAAGAAAGCAAGAAAAACACACATATTAGAGTAGCCGGTCAAACGGAACAGACCCCGGGACCTCTCGAATGTGAACTACATTTGTGATTGCTCAATGATTATTCATTTTTAAAATTCTTGTTTTACTTATTTAATAAAATATTTGCAACAGTAGTTCATATGTTTCCATGTTTAATTAAAAGGTTTAGCCGCAGACTGAATGTATTTTCATAAATATTTTGTTTGTCTGGTAGTAAACCTGTTTCCGCGTATCACATTTTAATCCTCTGTATTCCATAGCAGTTATTAATACACATTAAGATCAGATTAGCTTACTGGCACGCGGTTATTAAATGTATTTATTCGTTACAATGAAAAGGTTTCGATACATAAAACCAACTCGTATATTCGAAAAAATATCGGGGTTAATCCTTCTCTCATTTCCACTCAAATAGAGCACTGATGCATTTATATGAGCCATAAAGAAGTATTATAACGCATAAAAAACTAGAAACTATATTTGCTGATCTGTTCTTTATAGACAATAAATTAAACATAATTTATTGGTTTATTTATTATTTATTTTGTTATTTAAATATTTAGTCATCATCCTTCTCAAATAGATTAGGAACGGGAGCAGTATCAGTTAAACAACCCTCCTTTCATAATTATGAAGAGAATTCTCATAATTATGAGAACCCACAATAAATCACCTATTGATTTATTAAAACGCCAAATAATGCCTTGGAATTTAATGAGAGTTCAGAAACCGATCATGAACATTTATGTAACATAATATCTACTAATGGTATGTAATATTACCACTGAATAAGAATTTTGTCCTTATAGGACAGAAATAAGCCACATACTGTATTATAAGCATGGTTTCGCTCACGGCTACCGTGCTACGGGTCCCGAATTCGATACCCGGCTCTGGGGTTGGCGATTTTAAGTTGGCCCTAGCCAAGCCTACACCTCTACCTAGCACGTGTGAAGTGTCTCCTATGTCCAACGTGGTTCGGAGTCCACGGTATAAGCTGTAGGTCCTCTCGCGTCAACGTCATATTCACTCTCACCATATCATTGGAGGTAATGGACCCGCCCTCTGCGTGCCTCCATCTGAGAAATGGGTCCAGACATCACGTGGTGGGCCAGGTTACTTCGAAGGTGAAGATTGCCATATGGGGCGTGTTGATAGCTAAGCAACCAAACTATAAGCGTAACTGTATTCAGAATTGCATAATAAGGAGGTGGTAAAAACTATATTTTAGTTAATTCTGAACAACATATTTCCATTCATAAGAGGTCAAAAGAACAACAATAAGTTGATACCGAAATTAAGAATTTCAATATATAAAGAATCATGATGGATTTCAAAGGAATGTTGGTTCTTTGTTACAACACGTGCAGGTGCAGTGGAGTCAAATAGCAGTTGAGGGAGAATAGTTCTTTTTAACAAAAGAAACTTAAAAAACATTGTCCTTAGCAGATTTCTAAAGGGTAGTACTTGATTTTGTTGAATGGGGTATTCTTCGGACCCTTCTTAATGACATGACAAAATAGTCACAAAGGAAATCTTTGGCTGAATAATGGGTTTACAGAAAGTTAAAGCTACACACTCACGCTCAGCTGTGAGGACAGTCAGTTCGTGGATTGGAGCCGATTACGGCAGTCCTCTTCTTCTGTCTTGGGCGAGGGCAGACCAGTAGTGATGAGATAAGATATTTGTCAGTTTATACGTAACTAATTAAGTATTATCGAGTAATAAGCACGCCGCCTTTAGTAACTCTAAACAGTGATATATTGATAACCCTTGGTCGGCAACTTCAAGTTCGATGTTCTGATAAAAATAAGCAGTCAATAAACCAGTTTGAAACGGGCATTCCAGTGTCATTAAAACTATCCTTCTGATACATATCCATGCATACCCGGAGATAAACCTCATTGCTTTACCCTGAGCTAAACACCCATTATTTACACTTGCATCAAACTGTCGCCAAAGTGGAACTCTTTGTTCGCCAATATAAAGTTATTAAAGTTATTAAAAGTAACCGATACATATACATTCATAAGCAGAAGGGGGAAATGCTGAGTGTTTTCCCTTGACATCCAGTGATTCAAAGATGTTAAATTTTGGAGCCTAAATCTGTTATACTTCACCAGCGTAACACTATATCATGTTGAGCATGAAGTATAAACATGTTTCTGGAAAAAATAAATTTAATTACACGATTTTGTAAATATATCATGTGAATTTTAATGATGATCTAATGGTTTCTGGTTGAACTTAAAGTTCTGAAACCTTTTGTATAGAAATCGTTAACAAGAATGGAGCCAAACTAATTTCACTAATATAAGCTGTTATTTCTCTGACTAAAATTTGATCGATTTTCACAAAATTACAGTTATAACATCTACTGTTTCTGCTTTACTTTTAACTGGTAATAATGTTTTTTTCAATCGTCTTGGTGACTTTAACCTAGCAATTTCTATTACGAAATTTTAATCAAAGCAATAATGAACATAATACGTAGCTCACAGATTTTTGCCCAAACCCCACAGGAATTAGACCCTATCTGGAGGTGATTTTCCCCTAATAGAGAAGATATTCATAGTTTATAAATGGCTGAAGTTAGATATGAATGGATGTTTACTGGATGGAAGACGGGTAGCAGCCAACTCTATACCCACCTCTGTAGTACAGGTGGTAGCGTACCTACCTCGTGTTCAAAGAAGTGCCGAGTTCGAATCTCGGTTAGGGTGAGTTATCTGGATAGGATTCTTCCGGTGTTTTCCCTTATCCTGAAGGATAAATATCCCGTAACTATAAGCTCTATGGACCCTAGGCTCATTTGAGTATCATTTCATCCATTTCTTCATCGTCTGATATGACTTAGCGTTGGAGGACGTTAATTAAAAAGAAAAAAGCTCTACTCCAGCCAATGAAGGATGCGGTCACATTTACTAGTTCTTTCTATCGTTCTCTTCGACATAAACCGCCATTCTCAAATGTGGCGTGCTGATTTGTTTACTACAGAAATTAGAACATCACTTATGCAGAAAAGATAACTTTACAGTAAAGTTAAATTTTGCAATAACAAAGCGGACAAGTCATTGCAATATTATTTTAATGTTATCAGAAAGTAATTTAAGCAGCTAAAAATTCACGTTTCCAAAACGATTTTTTTGTTGTTGTAATTTACATCCTCCAACGTTAAGTCATATCGGACGATAAATGAAATGGGTGAAATGGTGCTCAAATGAGTCCGGGGTCCATGGAGTTTAGAGTTACCTGACATTCGTCTATCAGGATAAGGGAAAATCCGGAAAAAACCTTATCCAGGTAACTCACCCTGACCGAGATTCGAACTCGGGACCTCTTGAACGTGAGGCAGACACGCTACCATCTACGCTACAACACGAATTGGTGGCTCTGATAGCAAAATACGGGTTATTTTAAAAGGTAAAATAGCAGAAAGTATCCCACCTTCGAAATCTGTTTTAAAAGTACGTAATAAATAGGTTTAAAAAGAAATAGAGTTGCTGACGTATTCAGCAAATTGTACATAAATATTAAACATCGGACTGAACCTGAATACTGAGATTAGTAAAAGAGGATCATGTTGTTAAAGCGGAAAGTATTCGAATGAGATCACAGAATTAATTGTAATGGTACCACACATGCAGGAATGGATAAACATGATTTGCGCAACATTGCCAAAAGTCTCTGCAGGCTGTGATGACATCTCAAGTGAAATTCTAAAAGCCTGTTTTGCTGTGATAACTAGACGGGGAATTTATATGCATCAAAGTCAGGACGGAAATAAATAAAGTTGAGCTGTCACTGAACTTTAGGCTTGGATGTCGCAGATAACTTACCATCCTCCAGCATTCGTACAAGATTTTGGCTTTTGCAGACAGAACTTGGGCCAGTTTTCATCTGACTGTTGGTGACATATGTTCTCTCTTCCTTTGTAACATTTGGTTTGAGTGGAGATATCTTAAAGCCAACTGCTTAGGAATCCCTAAACCTCGTTTTAACTATACCACTGGGTCATACATGTAACAAATCTCTGATAAATGATAGTTTCGCTGAAAGACATAAATACAGCGAAGCAAGAAATTTAATAAAGCTTTTGCAACTCACACCTATATCTCATTTACAGATATCTTCCGATGTTTCTGAAAAATGTAAGTTTAAGAGGGTATATAGGTATTTAAAAAATCATAATATCTGACAAGACTTCAGGAAATATAACTTTCAAGATTAAACTTTGAATTCTGTCAGTAGTTAACAAAAATTCATGTAGCTGGAATTTTGTAACCTTACTGAAACTTTACACTGTGTTAATTACAAAGTCTTAACAGAAAAGTTGAAATACTAGAGAATAAATTCTAATTATCTTAAGTGGCTTGCATCATATAATGAGCATATAATATAGAGTCAGATTAAACGCTTCTTGTTAAAGGCTTGGTTCGGATTGGAGAAGTATTAAACAAGGCGTCCCGCGGAGTTCAATTTTAGTTAATTACTGCTTTTAGTGTGTCTCAACGATTTCCCATTGGTAGTCAGCGGCATTACAATCACGGTTCTGTTTGTTAATGAAACAAGTGTAACAGTACAACTACCAAAAATCTTGACAATCCCCACTCCAAAACCTAATGTTGCTGTTAGCACTCTATGTAAGTGGTTCACAGCTAAAGAATTGTCTCTTAATGTTAACAAAACAGGCGTTATAAAATTCACCACGTATAACACCTCAAATCTTAGACTTGGTATGCACGTTAAAAGTCTACATTAGAACAACCATCTGATGTTAGGTTTTTAGATGTACATCTAAAATGGAAAGTTCATTTAGAGAACATTATAGCGAAATAAGTTCGGCAAAATTTGCACTTAGACAGGTCTACCTCTGCTTAATTCTGCGTTGTAAATGCTATATTATGCTTGTTTTTACTTAATAATAAACTAAGGTTTTGTACTCTAAAGCAATTCTATTCAAACCAAAACAATATTTATACCGCAACGGTGAATTATTAGTATAATGTATATTGTTCTCACAACAAAGCAACACATTAAGCGCTGTTTTAGAAATCAAATGTTCAAACAATACCATGCGAGGCTATACTCTCCCTTATGTAATTTTAAATGAATAAACATGCATATTTTTAATCAGAAATATAAAATGACAAGAGATTAAGCTGCATAAACCTAATGTTGGCCTAGTTATGAAAAAGTTATTCAATATATATTAAAGCTAGTTCACTAGTCTTTAAAAAAATTAATTTTGTTGAATTAAACCATTAACATTTTATTTCAAATAATACACTGATTTAACAGTCCTAAAATCAATTGGTCCTTAATTATAAGCGAGTATTTAACAAGAACACGTATTTCCCATCCTAACTGCTGCATTCTGACAAATACTGCACCACATAACGATCTTAAAATCAGTTAACCAATGTCTGTAAGTAAGGGAGTAATAAAAACCAGCAATTCCTATGCTGTTTGTTGTATTTTCACTGACCTAGTATATAGAATACTGTATTAATTTAATGGATGCTAGTGACATGTAAATAACCCTAGTTCTTGTTTTAATAACATGAACCAGTATGGATAGGTAGAGGCAGACTGAAAAATTTAATGCTGTAGCCGGGATTTGAGCCATGGATCTTCCAGTCTCCGTCCGGCTGCTGTTAACCACTGAACTACCATGGCCAACATGCCAGCATGACATTTAATTCTCCAACTGACTGGAGTCAGTCAGAGCTCTTAACCATTGAGCTACCATGGCTAACATGCCACCATGACATTTAATTCTCCAACTGACTCGACTGACTCCATCCATTTGGAGAATTAAATGCCATGTTGGAATGTTGGCCATGGTAGTACAGTGGTTAAGAGCAGCCGGACGGAGACCGGAAGATCCGTGCTTCAAATCCCGGCTATGGTATTGAATGTTTCAGTCTGACTCTACCTTTCCATACTTTGGCCTACATACGCTAGTGTGAAAGAACAATTAATTTCCACCATGAAACAGTATTTGTGTATAAACACTGACTAACATTTTCAATGTTTTAAATACTTCTGCACTTGTGCCCCCAGACTGTAATTCATTCATCCATCTAAACCCTGTTTCTTATAACCTTACCGCACTTACGTGTATACCACCACTTTTTTTTTTTTTTTTTTTTTTTTTTTTGTAATTTACGTCCTCCAACGTTAAGTCATATCGGACGATGAATGAAATGGGTGAAATGATACTCAAATGAGTCCGGGGTCAATGGAGCTCAGAGCTACCCGACATTCGTATTTCAGGATAAAGGAACCCCCCGGAGAAAACCTTATCCAGGTAACTCACCCTGACTGAGATTCGAACTCGGGACCTCTTGAACGTGAGGCAGACACTCTACCATCTACGCTACCGAGGCGGACATACTATCACGTTGCGTTTGCTTCTCCTTTCCCATGAATAACTAATATACGCCTTTGAATAATGTCAAACAAGCCGTGTGCAATGAAATGCTGAGCGATAACAGCGACATAAACATTCTGTCATGATAGATGTATGTGCTTTTGCAATCATAAGCTGCTGGTTTAAACCGAAGTATCCTCTCATTTATTTGTTGATAAGAATTTGCATACGAGTACATTTTATAATACATTTAAATATTGCGCTTATTATAATCAAACCTTGCAATTATCTTTAAGTATATTAAGATAAGTTATTATGTCAAATAAGGGACCAAATATTTTGCATCGCAGAACAATCCATTCCACGATGACAGCCAGTCGTGACAGTTAAGGGATACGGGACAAAGCTATATAGAACAAACCTTAGCAGGTATCAGGCTGATGCTGGAATCATATCTGCGTACAGCCTACTTAATCCTATGATTAATGCTTTATGCTATCTAGTCAGAGGTTGCCACGTATTTACGTGGTAAAGCTCGATGAGCCCTCGTGAAAAATGATAGCGCTTCAGACAGGATGATTCAAACTTCAAAATGGACACGGACAGACTACATCTTACATAGAATTAAAGTAATATCAGCTAAAAGTATAACTTTTCAACCACGAATTTTAATATCCCTTAATTGCAAAGTGCTAAATATTTTTTTTGGAAGGAGTTAAAACACGTCCAGTCTGAGAAATAATAGGAAACAGAAGAATAAGATTCTTGTTAATAACTGACACTAGAGATAGCCATAGAATTATGTATTAATTATAATTTTTATCGTGCCTACCAAATTGCTATGTCATGCAAGTGTCTGAAACTTCGACATTTGAGTTTACATGACACATTTTATGGATTTCATTTCGACCAACGTACATGTTGCCAAGAACAGCATACCGAAGTTACTCCATCTTTTAACGAAGGTTTATGAGCAGATTAGGAAAGCAGATGCCATTGTAACGAAATGGTTACAGCCATTTTGATCTAACAGACAGAGAAGTGGACATTATTTAATTGTTGTGTATTTTCACCATATTAACGGAAATATGTTAATAACGATTTTATTATAATTCATGACAATACGATGCTTAATAAGCAAAATAGCATTAGTATCCTAATCATTAACGTATGCCCAGAAATCAGCGTGGTGTAAAGCTATATAATATTGCTTGAGAAGCCCGAATGAATACGTATTCTTATCTTCTTGTCAACGTATGGTGGCTTTATTATTGCGGAAATGACAGGCAGGTTAATACAGCGAAGCAGAGATTGCAGCTTGGCACGATAATATGTAATATTTGTAGTCGACCACACGAAGTATATAACTGTGGTGGATCGTTGTGAATGATGACACTAATCTCAGTGAGGGATAAGACAATTGAGTAAAAGAGACATTACCCATCCTGGCTACGGTCCCAACGTTCTCCAATTACTCTCGCTAATACTCTTAATGAGCCTGGTCACCAGGGTTGGTTCATGCAGTTAGCACTCCACCATCTGGCTGCCCTGTGTCTACAATATCGCGATGAAGAAGGTAACCACATATAGGTTTATATCCTAAAATAAGTTTTAAAATCTGGTATATTCCTTAAATAATAAACAGTTCGGTCTCTTCTGAGCCGTTTTTCCATTTTCGAATTTCTCATCTGCATTTCTATTTCTCTTCACCGCTTGTTCATCTCGCTTTGAGTCTACACTACCGATCAAAAGTTTTTGATCACCTATGAAAAAATCTAAATACTTTGTTTCAATGTACAAATACACGTCGTAAAAATTAAGAAGACCAACAAAATTAATATTTTCTCTGTGGTATTAAGTACAATACAATATGGCGTAGATTTTAGCCTCTTCAAAGTAGTATCCACCTTTTTTTCTCAGAACCACGGCACAAACTCATGGCATTCTGCAGATACGATTGTGTAGTGGAACACGTCTGTAAATTATTCCACAAGCCTTCAATAGTAGATTACCTCAGTTTTCTCACTTGCCTGTCAATTTCGTCCCATAAGGGTTAAAAAGGATTTAAATCGGGTGATTGGCTTGGGAAAAACATATTTTCCAGTTCCCACATTGTTATTTTCTATTGAAAAATGTTTCGTATTATGTTCCTACTTCTAAATAAATCCACGACCAATAAATCTCTTGCCAGGTAGATCAGCACATTTGATCAGTATCCTGTGATCCTTCTTTAATGTTTCATTAATTCTCACTAGATCACCAATTTTTATCACCTGCAAAACATGCCCACATCATAACCGATCCCCCATCATGCTTCACCGTTGGCATCACACATTGACTCTTCATACGTTCTCCATGAGATCGACGAACAAACCTTGTACGCCGGTTTCCAATCACTTGAAACTTAGAGTCGTCCGTGAATAATAGCTTGGACCATTGTTGAACGCTGCAGTTTTTGTGTTGTGTCATTCTAATATTTTCAACTTATTTTGTTTGCGTTTTAAGCCTCTATGCACCCCTTTAAAACTGCTCACGAAGGCGACGTTGCACGGTTGAGACAGAGATTGGAGCTGTTTGCATACTATTAAGCTCCTCGCGAATTTCAGATGCTATACGAGTTCTCTGACGTTTACTCTGTACACATATGAACTGATCTTCCCTATATGATGTTACTCGGGGTCTTCCCGATCGAGAAACACTTGCATTGGCACCAGTTTGTTTGAACCGCTGCAATGTAAACACCACTGTAGATTGAAGTACACCAACTTTTCTTGCTATTATCCTACTAGAATAGCTTTTTTGATGCAGACCTACAAATTACAGCACGTTTTTCAATTCCAATCTCCTTTTTTCGTTCCATTAGGGGGTAATATGGTATGAACCTGATCAGGTATACACACTACTGGTTTCGCACAGTGTACTGTAAGCCATTGCTAACTACACAGCTACACAGACTACTGAAGGACTAAGGTCTATTGGAATGGAAACATCATCAGCTAAGGTAGGTCAGTGTAGTTGTGGGAATTCATTGGTACTCCTCTATGCGGTAAACCATCAAATACATAACATAAGCACGTAGCATTTACATATTTATAAATATTTTACTATCAGAATGGGGATATGACAATGTTGAAAACGAAATCCCTGTTTTATCCACAAATCTATAGTTGTAATGGGTGATTGGAAACTTCTGACCGACCGGTATTGTACATTTAGAGGCTGAATTTAAAGATTACCACATTCGTATATGTAGGAAATATAAAATGTAGTAGCACAAACAGGAATATTTAACATTATGGGACTAGAGATGCCAACATAAATACACGTTCGTAAATAAGCCATTTATTATACAGCTTGGAATGTATGGTTATGAGCCGCCACAATTTCAATTATTTTATAAATCTTGGGTAGAGGAAACGGTCCGCGATTAGATGTCTGATTCTAAGCTGAAGCTTGCCAAGTGACACATGAGTAATTAAATCACATATAACATACTCATTTTCACAAAAGTGAGTACCTAACTCCAGTAAAATCCTGCGCGAAGAGTCACCATTTTCTAGGTATTTTATATACTCTCTGCCCAGCACAAGAAGGCAAGGCAAAGGAACGTGTAACGTAATCACTTTTGCTGTGTTTATGCTCACCTTCCGGATGCTAGGTTCATGTAAAATACACAATGTTGTCACATAACTCATCCATGCATAAAACCTATCGCTGCAGTTACTGAAACGAGCATTAGATCTGGCAACATGGTGATCCCTCTCAAACACTCATTTCCTAGTAAACTGATCGTCTAACATAGCAGATAAACAGTTCAAACTCCTCTCTCCTTCATTGTTCTCTTGCCTTCTTGTGGTGGGCAGACAGTAGATTGTGTGAGAATCAAATTTGTCATGTGCTTCCCTTGCTGTGCAAAGAACATGGTAGCCATCAGCTGGCATTGCAATTCTGAAATCCAGTATTTCGGTAGTCATTGAGTTTAACGGGGAAATACTGCAAATCAGTGCAGCAATATAAGCATTGCACCAGAAGTAAGAGCAATTCAAGTGTTGGGTGCACTGCTTACAAAAGCAAGCTTAATCAGCAACATAATTTTTGTGCTTAGGATAGCCGAATTCGACAAAGGGAATTTGTGTTGATCAACAGGTTGGGGAACGTGGATCGAGTTCCTGTAACCATGCATTTCTGGCGTTTGTTTCTTTGGCTTTTAAGGGAAGTTAAGTACAGAGGTTCTACTCCCATTAGTCCTGGACCCGTAGGACCAAGGACCCGGGCCTCCTTCTACCCGGTAGCGATGGATACTCCGGGGCTCTTTCCATAGGGCAATACCTGATTTCTTAAAAAAAACCCTGCTGAGCACGACACCCACGGGGAATTGGGTACCTCCGGCCAGGCTACGGCCGCCCGGAGGGGAAGAGGGTTGCTTCATAACTCCCGGGTACTAGCCTGCAGAGCTAGTAGAAGGTGTGCTAGATCACCAGGCGGCCCCACCGAGGTTTTCGGTAGTCTTCCCTGCGTGTTTGACGCGCGTAAGTGGCGTATCCACTTCCATCCCGTCTTGGCTTTTAAGGGAACACCATTATTTATACTACCTGTCACAAATTTGAAATTACATAGGTAAATGAATATAACATTTTTCTGACAAAGCATCTCCGTTAGCCCGGTAAAATTATATGGCTATCTTTATTTCGCGAAGCGTAGTATATTTTTACCACCACTCACAAACACTGAAATATGTGGCAATTTCACAATTGAATATTATAAATATTGATTGAAATGGCTTCAAATAAAACAGAGAATGAGCTTACCTAAACTGTCAATCATTCATCCCGAAATTAATATTTTCCTTTAAATAATCGCGGCCAAAGGAATCTTTTTATAAGTCTTGTAGACCATTACCATGTTAATTAATTTTATGTTTTTCACATTAGAAGGTCTCGGCAAGCAAATAAATGGAAATGTCTGTGGTCCAAGAAACGAGAATAAGTATTTTAGAAGTTTTCAATTAACTCAGCAAGATTACATTTCTTCAAAATTAATTGTGCAGTAACACAAAAAAGTTAGAACTGTATGTGACAATATGACTGAAAGTAAGGAAAGCAAATTAATTTAACACCTTACAATATACATCATAGTAAAGTATTTAATAGTGTAAAGATGGCATTAAGGTCACAAAAATGTGATACGATATATGATATATTTACTGTGCATACTCCAAAATTTTAAATTTACAACTTTCGGCTACATTTATTTGTCGTTTCCTTGTTGCTGCTTTGGCTTGCATGACACCCTGGTCTTTTGCTCTGCCAGGCAGCTCTTAACCTCCATACCTCTTTGATTACTTAATTAGTCCCTTTCTTCCCCCTCCTCTTCCTTTCTTACGTTTTTTACATTTCTGGCCCATTATTCTTTTACATTCTGCAAGAACTCAACAATACTTCTTACCTTCTTTTCCTCCCTGCCCGTTAACATTTATATAGCTACTATCCTCTTCTCTACTTTCTCCTATTTTTCTTCCCAAACACTTTTCTCCATATTGCAACCTCCTCGCATTCTGTTACATAGTGGTCTATGCTTTCTTTGCCCCCACACAATTCACAAATTCCCTTTTCCCTACCTCTTATCCCTCTTAGAAATATTATTCCTGTTCTCATCCATTCTAACCCTTCTCTCTCTTGCCTATTGCAGTAATCTACACATGCTTCTCGTCCCCAATTTCTTTTTATTTGCTTGTAAAATTGTAATGATTTCATAATTTCTAGACTTCCCCATATTTCCTGTCTTTCTATATCTTCTATTCTGCATTTTACTAATTTACCCACATCGCTTGTATTCCTTTCCTCTAATCTCCATATATCTCCAATTCCTATTTTTTCCATAATTCCTCTTATCTCTGCCCACCAACTATTTGAGTTCTCTAATATTTTTTGCTGTCTCATGCATAATTTCATAATTTCCCCTTCTTCTTTAACCAAACACTTATACCAAAATTTTATTATTCTTTCCATTATTATTCCATTTCTTTCTTATCTTTTCTAATTCTACAGCTACTTCCCTACGTACTGACCTTGGTAAGCATAGTAGCTCTTTACAAAACCTTCTGTAGTTTTGGTCCATGGGCCTTTTGGCTATGATCAAAGAGTAGTAAACACAGAAATGTAGTTTTGCAACAAGTGAATTCCTGTAAATGAAGTATTATGATAATAATATATTAAACATAACGCAATAGGATTCGAACATAACAACGTTGCTATTTTTTCATTTTCAGCAGGTATGCAACTGTACCATGTCTCCATTAACTCAATTTATAGGAATGTGTTTTTCAACCATTCTCAATTACGATAAATAATATAGATGAAAGGTATTTTTAAATGTTCAGAAAAAAAAGCATGCAGTATGCGAGGATGGAATTATCAACAGAAATTTTTGGAATTTTGTCGTAATGATCTCTGCTATTCTTCATTTGAGTAATTTGTGCGTTATTCATGTGACATGAAGTTTCATTGTGTTATTAGCCTAGTGAAGAATTTCATTGCAGGAATGTAAGTACGATATTATTTTCGTTTACGCTTATTTAGGATATAAAAACAAAACATTATCTAAAATTAACATTGGTATCGCAGTGTTCGGTGTGCGGTATAAGTTGCTTTAATTGCTTGTTTTAACCACAGAAAAATTTCAATGAAATTGTCAAAATTGATATAACAATTCTTAGATGTTCCCTTCAATGAACAAGCATTTGGAAATAATGACATTTGGATTGAAAACGACAAACAAACGAGGACTGAATGACCAAGCGATATATTTATATCTTAGTAGAGTGACTACTTTGCAGCCTGGAGATCAAAATGGAATATTGTTTGTGTGAATGTGTAAATTATCTTTTTGCAGGGTTTTCATTATGACTCAATTTATTTAGTGGAAATTAATTGTTCTTTCACACTGACCGTGTAGGCTTAAATATGGAAATATAGAGTCAGACTGAAATATCAATGCCATAGCCGGGATTTGAACCACGGATCTTCTGGTTGTCGTCCAGCCGCTCTAACCCTTGAGCTACTATGGCCAACGTGCCAACATGACACGAGTCAGTTGGAGAATTTAATGTCATGTCGGTACGTTGGCCATAGTAGCTCAAGGGTTAGAGCGACGGGACGGCAACCAGAAGATCCGTGGTTCAAATCCCGGCTATGTAATTGAATTTTTCAATCTGACACTATATTTTCATACTTTAGCCTGCACACGGCCAGTGTGAAAGAACATTTAATTTCCATTAACTGACCTAATAGTGGTTAACTATAAAGCCCAGGCCTTAAAGTACTTACACGTTGTAAGTCACCATTAAGGTAGTTGTCTCATGTGTTTATGAGAACTCCTAAGTGGTTTACCGGGAAAAACACGAGTCAGTTGGAGAATTTAATGTCATGTCGGCACGTTGGCCATAGTAGCTGAATGGTTAGAGCGACTGAACGGCAACCAGAAGGTCCATGGTTCAAAACCCGGCTATGGGATTGAATTTTTCATTCTGACTCTACGTTTCCATACTTTAGCCTACACACGGCCAGCGTGAAAGAACAATTAATTTCCATTAATTGACCTAATAGTGGTTAACTATAGAGCCCGGGCCTTAAAGTGCTTACACGTTGTAAATCACCATTAAGGTAGTTGTCTTATGTGTTTATGAGAACTCCTAAGTGGTTTTCCGGGAAAAACACGAGTCAGTTGGAGAATTTAATGTCATGTCGGCATGTTGGCCGTAGTAGCTCAAGGGTTAGAGCGGTTGGACGGCAACTAGAAGATCCATGGTTCAAATCCCGGCTGTGGCATTGAATTTTTCAGTCTGACTCTATTTTTCCATATTCAGTTTATTTATTTCGTTAAATCAGAATCACGTACTGATCTTTTTGGCTCTGAATAGTTGTTAGATATATTTAATTATTAAAACAGGAAATGATTGGTATTATTATATTCAATAATACAGTCAAGGTAAAAAAAAATTAAGGGTATGTGTAGTTTCTATATGTTTTTTTTTAATGAGAGTAGCAAATAATGATCATCACACCAGCAAGGTAACAGAAGTTATTTTTTGTAGCTGTTAATGTTTAGACTGACCTAGAATTTTAGGATCATATGAAAAATTGCAGAGGACATCTGTTAGCACAACGTCCTATAGTTTTAAGGAAATTTAATGAAAATAACCTTTTCAGAGTGCGATGCTTTTAAGAGCTTAATTTAAGATACAGAATTATTAAAGGCTATACTATAGGTATGTAAGTGAAATAAATACCATAAATGGTGCTGTCTTCTTAAAATGTGTTCATAAAACAAAACATTATGCTGTGATAACTACTTCGTTTGAAGCAAAGACCTAAAAAAAATATGAGGAACTCATTGAAAACAACTAAGTGCTAGAAATGTTAATTAAAACACATTTTTCAAATTTGATGCTTGTTAAAAGTGTCCTTGAAATCAGAGTATATTCTGGTTGGGTAATAAATATAAGTACGCGTTGGTACCCTTGTTCTACAATGAGCAAAAATTAAAGAAAACTATAGGACTTGAAACATATGGAAAAACATTTTTGGTTGGAATTGAATCCATGTAAGACTAACTGCAAAAATGAAAAATTAAAACTCAGGGTTGCTTACAATGTTCTTCACCGTTTGAAGATCCTTAATGCTCATTGAAGCAAGATAGTTTAATATGGTAATCACCACCATTGTCAATCAGCTTTTTAGCTTTTCTTGGATGTTGGACTGATGAAATTTACGCCCGTAATGTTGCCACAGTAGCAACACATGGGCTTCTAGAATCTCTCGTAATCTGTCTTCTCGGGACACACCCCAATATGACTGTCCATTGTTCTCACTGAGGTTCAAATCAAGAGACCTCGGGGGCCAATCGATGGCAATGATTCCTGTGTACCTTATTTGAACAGCGGGCGGTAGATGTGGTACAGATTACCTTGGCTTTGATCGTGAACTTACGTCAGATATACAGTTAAATAATATACTTTTAATTAATCTACTTTTAACTGTACCTTAGATTTAAGTTCATACTCAATGCGGAGGCATTTTTTACCCACTAAAATATTTAAATGCACATCTTACCTAAGCGCATGTTCAACGTCGAGGCAACTTTTTATTGCGCGCAATAGAATATGCATGCAGCCACTATTAGAGGCAAGAGTGTCTTCCAGATCTTTGAAGAAGTTAATTAATTGTGTATATCCTTCCTCTGTCGCTTTACCTGCTTTTATAGAACAGCATTGGTAACGAAAAGTAACACAGTCACATTTCACTTCTTCTTGTCGAGGAAGACACATTGCATTACAGAAAAGACATGCAACAGTTTCATGATTTACGTTATCGTGAATCTGGAGGTCAATACAAACTTCACCCATGTACAATTAGATTAGATTAGATTGATTTGCGTTCAGTAGGTTCACTTGTAGCCAGAAAAGGCTGTGAACATTGAACATGTCCAAAGGTATAAAGTTTAATAACATATATATGTACAAAAGTTAACACAAGACACACATTATAGTATACAGGCAATATGAACAAAATTATGGAAAACAAAGCAGGGAGAATTATATACGATACAAAATGAAACAGTTTTTAAACCAGTTTTCACTTGGCTTATGCCAGTACGTCTCAACCTTTTTGCAGTGGATACCATTCTTGTTATTTCTGAAATACATATGCATTAAAACTTAACTTTCAACTTGCATCAAAGATTTATTACTAATGGTTTGTAATTGGAACAGTTAGATACTACTTATAGAGCTACAGAAGCATTATCAGGATAATTTGTCATTCAGATAATCTTGTACAGAATAAAAAGATTTTGAGTAAAGGTACTCTCTAACAGCATCTGTAAAGGCACCGAAATTATTAACTTTTTCTTTAAGAACATTAGGAAGAGCGCCAAATATTTTGATAGTTTCATAATGCACACCTTTCTGGAAGCAAGAAAGTTTAGCACTGGGATAATGGATATTATACTTTTGTCTAGAGTTTATTTTGTGAATTACATTTGCATACAAAGAATTTTAGGATCGAGAATATATACATGCAAGGAAGCGTTAATATCTTCAGTCTTCTAAAAAGATCTTTACAGCAGTATCTGTTGTGGGTGTTAGTAATGATTCTTATAACCCTTTTTTGCATAAGAAATATTCTTTTTTTTTACTTTCTACTGAGTTGCCCCAAAATAATATTCCATATTCCATAATAGAGTTAAAGTATGCATAATATACTAATTTAAGTGTGTCAATAGAACTCACATTAACCAGCTCTCTGATTGCATAACAGGCAGAGCTGAGTTTAGGTAAGATATAATTTATGTGAGCTTTCCAATCTAAACATCTGTCCACTTGAAGGCCCAGAAATTTTATGCTGTCAATTTCTTCTAATAACATATCATTAATCCCGATTTCTATTTCAGTATGTGATGTGCGACAGGTTATAAATTTGACCACTTTTGTTTTGTCTAGATTCACAGATAATTTGTTTGCTTTAAACCAGCATGACATACAGTTCAAGACACAATTCATTTTAATTATACACTCGTTTAAATTTGTACTGTTACGTGAAGGTATATTCATAACCACACGTGCCACTTATCTATGTATAGTGTCTGTTGTTTCGTCAATTTAAACGCAGACTTTATTTCGATTTGCAATTTTCTTAATCTTGGTCATAATGTCTATGTAGAGATAGGTGAAGCAAAATTTCTATGTTCTCTTCTCGTGTGAGGTTTTGCGGATATCAGTTTCTTCTGGTCACCAATTGTATCATTTTACTTTAAATAAAATCTCTCGTTTTCAGGTGTGGTTCAGAGTGAAATAAATACAATTTTGGAGAAGTCAAATTTTGTTACAAATAATTTAATTGTATTATCTGGATTACAGTTTACTTGAACTTTCTTTCCTAGTCAATCATTGCGGATTACCTCAAGTATATCGATAAATTCTTACTTCTTTAATAAAAATATTCCATTAATTACATAAAACTCCTTAACTCTGTATGTCTACTCATCACTAACAAGATTACAGAACACATATCTCTGAAGATTATTGATTTTCCATTACTATGCAAAACTTTTCCTCTTTTCACCTCAAGCAAAATTATTGCTTTTCTTTTCCCTAGCAACCGTTCATCTCTTTTTTTATATTGTCCTTACATGGCCCACTAATACTCAGATCAGAAAACAAAACTCACATCAAACAAAAACTCTCGTTACATAGGTAAATATTTTTATAAATTTCAGAGACCTTGTTGCTACGTGTATTTTTCCAGAAATCATTTAAAACTCATATTTTCAAGTTCGTTAAACGGAATATATACAGAAAGCTCCATATTATGTATACTCTCTTATAAGTAATGTCATTTTTTAAGAAAAATTATTTGAACTGTTTTATGACAAGCAATTGGCTAATTTTCGAAGTATAGACCATTAGATTCTACGGTCTTTAGCCATCGTTGACCGAGGTTTATTATCCCACGATGGTACCAGCCGATGGTTTTTGATGTGAAGAATTTGGTGACACACACTTGCACTGCTTCAAAGTTATCAAAATTTCTTTCACGTACAAAATGGGCCGTGGATCGAAAAAGATGATAATCTGATGGTGCGAAATCAGGGCTGTATACTGGGTGTCGTAGCAGTTCTATTCCTCCTAATTCCTGAACTTTTTCCATGGTTGTTCATGCAGTATGAGGTATTGCATTGTCCTGTTGCAATAGAGCTCTACTTCGGTTAACTAATGCTGGGTATCTGCGTATCAACTCGTTCCAGTTGTTGAGAATAAATATCCGCATGAATCTCCCTCTCGTTTGGAACAAAAACCTTCAAAATACCACCAGACACAACATTACTTTGGCACCGAACTGATTCTTTTAACGATGACTTTGGCAGATTGGCGGGGATCAAGCCATTGTTTCAAGGCATCAGGGTTTCGGTAATATACACATTTTTCATCACAAGTTACAATTCTCCTGACAAATCTATCGTCCATGGGATTACGGATAAGCTGACGACAGCCTTACGTTCAGCCTTTTGAAGTGTCATTTCACGAGGTACATATCTACAGCTTCTGTATGATTTTGCAGTGTCTTAATGTGGCGATGTATGTTATCTTTTGATGCACCATGTTCTTCTGAAGGCCTATGGGTACATTTTTGCGGATTTTCTAGCCAAACTTGGCTGTATCCTCAATATTCCATAATTTTGGTTTTCCAGAACGTGGTAAATCTTTAATGTTTTCGTCTCCACTTTTGAAAAGTTGGAACCATCGTTGTGCCACAGGCTCACTAACGACACCTTCTCCTTCCATTTCACACATTCTTCGAGCTGCGGCAGCGGCTTTATAATCTGTTTCCAGTAGAGTTTTAGAAGGACTCTTAAGTTCAAACTTTGTTATCTCCATCTCCATCTTTGTTATCTTCATCTCCATCTTTGTTATCTCCATCACCATCTTTGTTATTTCCATATTTTCATTAACAATTGAAAACAGATACATGCTCGCAATGTACGCAGCACTAGCTATGACATCATATAAATAACAGTGCCTAACCAAAGAAACCCAATAAATTTCCCCGAATCACCAAAATAAAAGTACCGAAATTACGTATGAGACAACCTAATATAATATAATAATCATCGGTCGCCTCATTGGCGTTGTGACAGCGCTGACGCTTAGCATGCGGGAGACCCGGGTTCGATTAGTGGTACCGGCTGAGAGACCTGGTCCATATTGTACTCAACCTCGTTAATGCCCGATTTTACCAAAAGATGTTAAGACATAGCACGAGTTTAGCAACAGGTAAAACAAAAATTGCATTTCATCAACAAGTGTTACCGTAACACTCGTGTTAAATGTCTTGTTAAACTAACAAGCCAAATTTCTGATGTTAAGTCCTTAACAATTGTAAATAGTCAAGATGGCGGGCGTGAACTCAGCTGTTGTTGTCGATTTGTTATATTTAAGACCGTCTAAATGGCATTCGTAATAGAGTACGGCCTATGAGGAAAAATTATTTTGAGGAACTATCAGAAGAAAAATGTATTACGGAGGTATAGACTGTGGAAACATGTTGCTATGAAGGTTACTGCGGAAGTATATGAGACGTTAGAATCTGCATCGAAAGGGATATGTTGATCTCGTCTTTGCTTCAAGTATTAACAACTTTGCGATTTTATAATTCACTGAATTATGTGGATAATACACTGTCCACCTCCCGTCTTGAAACGTTCAAGTCACTTGTCCTTCTTCGCTCCTCGTTTTAAATTTACGTAATACTGAGTTAGAATATCCATCGAAAGAAATATGCCGATCTCGTCTTTGCTTCAAGTATTAATAACTTTGCGATTTTATAATTCACTGAATTATGTGGATAATACACTGTCCATCTCCCGTCCTGAAACCTTTAAGGCACTTGTCCTTCCCATCTCGTTTTAAATTTACGTAATACTGACAAGTTGTTTCGTTCTTGTAGTAGTGGCACATGCATTTGAATTAAATTCGTTTCCAATATTTTCCCCGTGACATATTTCTCTTTTACATTCACCGCACCCGTCCTCTTATTTTCCACGATATCCTTACACTTCGTCACCAATTCAATTAATAATTCTTTCTCCATCGATGAGAAATTTGTCTCACGGCTTTATTTATGATTTTGTTCATCTGCCATTTTTCAGCTTGTGAAGACGAAAATGAAAACAAAAGAGCATCGCAGTACGTTCAGAAAATAATACGACTCATCCATAGCCTTCTATAGCTGTGATATTTACAAGTTTCTTGGCGATAACACAGGTTTGTTAATATTTTCAGAAAACAGATTGGTGAAATGTAATAAATTTAACATTAGTGTTGGTGCTGTGACAATTGTTACGTTACATTTTTAACGTGTATTTTAACATATGTTGGTGAAATCAGGCATAAGTCTATTAAAAGCTGACCGAGCAGGTTCTTGATAGAAAAATAGTGGCCCCTGGTGGCAAAGACCGCATATACCGGCCGGTAGGTATGAGGGTGCTGATTAAGTTCCACCTTCTAATACTGCAACCCACTCAGTATGCTAGAGGTGGAAGACGCAGCGGCCGTACAGTAGGCGTTGGCCTGGAAAGGGTTGTTCCGCCGCCAGATTAGTTAGTTGCATAAATCCTCATTACTTTCAGATTGTGTATGTGTTCGATTGATGTCGTACACCTTGTATGTTTTTGACATGTTGCTGCTACACTGCCGCTCTATATAATATATCCTACGTGTTCTACTTTCACATTTGAACATGATACAGAAAGTATTTTTTCCCTGCGGATTCAAAATCTCTCTTCTGTATTGCTTTTTTCCCCTTAGACAGCATAATTCCAAATTCTTCGACATAGGAATTTTAAATCGCCTTCATACGTCACTACGTTCCACACAAAGGCAATAAACAATGCGGCGGTGCATATTCAATGGTTCGAATCAGGAGATGTCGAGGGCCAATCGATGCTCACAATTGTTGGGCACCTTATTAATAATGGACGGAGAACCACGCAGCTGCATCAGCTAAATTTACTTTGACATTGAGCCTGCAGTTACGTAAAAGCTCCAGTTAAATAATTAAGCAATACAGTTTTCCTTGGCATTGAGCGTGAACTTAACGTAAAAGCTCCATTTAAATAATTAAGCAATACAGTTTTCCTTGACATCGAGTAAGAACATGTCAGAGGTACATTTAAATAATTTATTGACTTATTGACAGCTTACCTCAGCATTGAGTTTGAGTTTACGCCAGAGGTACATTTCAATAATTTAACGTTGGCTTTTCCCTTTGACATTGAGTTTTAGCTTACGTCAGAGGCACATTTAAATAATTTAGTGATAGTGTCCCTGCATATTGAGTATAAGCTTACGTCAGAGGTACATTTGAGTAATTTGGCGACAGAATTTACCTCGGCATTGAGTTTGAGCTTACGTCAGAGATACATTTCACGTTAGAGTTTTCCCTGACATTGAGTATCAACTGAGGTTGGAGGTACTTCAAATACTTTAGCCTGTCCTGCTATGTGGTCTAGGAGTAACATGTGGATGGTAGAGTCAGACTGAAAAATTCAATGCCATAGCTGGAATCTGAGCCACAGATCTATCAGTCCACGTCCGGTTGTTCTTAAAGCCGTGTATCAAATCCGAACTATGGCATTGAATTCTTCAATCTGATACTGCCAATCCAAAGCCTGCCGTACACACGGGTAGTTGTGGGAGAACAATTAATTTCCATTAATTACCCTAATAGTGGCTTGACTATGAAGCCTGGGACTTAAGTACCTACAGCATAGTGAGTCGTAACAAAAGCTACATATCTCATTGTTTATGACCATTCCTAGTGGTTCACCTGAGAAAATAGGAGTCGGTTGAAAAATATTAATGTTTTGCTGGCAAGTTGCTATGATAGCTCAAATGTTAAGAGAAACCGGACGTGATCCAACAACTAAGTAGATCTGTGGTTCAAATCCGGATTATGGCATTGAATTTTTCAGCCTGACTACCGATCTAAACCTTGCCGCACACACGGCTAGTTGTGGGAGAACAACTACGAGGGCTGTTCAATAAACAATGATCATTATTTTTTTACGGTCATCATTTCTCGCACTAAAATTCAATCTTATTATATTCTGTTAGCTTAATGTGAAACAAGCACGCCGTAGTAGTTTCATTGTTGGTACTCCTGATTCCCGCCTGTGAGAACCAGGCAAGTTCAGACATGTTCAGTATCACCTACCGCTGCAATGGAGGTAACACGCTAGGAACAATGTGAGGCTCTGAAATTCTGCCTTCTTCTCAACAAATCTTCAGTTGAGGTCTATACAGTGTTACAGGAGGCCTATGGAAGGTCTGTTCTTCCCTACAGCACAGCTCTAAGGTGGTTTAAAATGTTTAAAGAGGGGAGACAATCAATTACAAAGGAAGGTGGACCCAGTGCTCCAGTTACTGCTCTTACGGAAGAAAACATCAACACTGCTGCTGCCATTGTGAGAGAGGATCGACAAATTACCTTCAGATCACTTTCTGAAATACTGAATATTTCATTGGGTGCCACCCACATGTTGGTGATAGAAACTTTACACGTGAGGCGTGTTTGTGCGCGATGGGTTCCAAAACTGTTGACTCCCGAACGAAAGGGCATTCGCATGCAGATCTGCATGCATTTAAAGTTAATGTTAGAGGAAGATCCGGAGTTTCTTTTAAACGTAATCACTGCTGATGAAACTTTAGTACATCATATTGATCCTGAGAGCAAACAGCAAAGCTCAGTGTGGAAATTTCCTTCATCACCAACCTCCAAAAACGCAAAAGTGATTGCTTCTGCTGGGAAAGTTATGGTCATCTCATTCTTTGATATTCATGGAATGGCTTATTAGAAAGTTGGACCTGCACACACATCAGTAAGTGCACAATACTACAGGAATTTTCTGAAAACATTACAAGTTGATATCAGGCGCAAAAGACGACATTTCCCTGAAGCAGGCTAGATGCTGCACCACGATAATGCGCGGCCGCATACTGCCAATGTTGTTGCTGAATATCTTTCAAAAATCAACGTGAAGTGCATCCCTCACCTTACCTATAGTCCGAATTTAGCCCCATGAGACCTTTTTATATTTCCTTAATTGAAGAAACGCCTTCGTGGGAGGCATTATCCATCATCAAACCAGTGGTGAAGGCCACGGAGACGATTTTGAAGGATCTCTAAAAAATGGTTTCCAGCATGTCTCTGAAGACTGGCAGAAATGCTGGGGCAAGTGCATCGCATTCAGAGGAGACTTTTTTAAAGGACCATTAAAATTATGAGGATGAGTAAGGTACGTTGTCAAAAAAAAGTGATCATTCTTTATCGAACAGCCCTCTTTTATGACAACTCCTAATAGTTTAGCTGGAAAAAGTACGAGTCGGTTAAAGAATGTTGATGTTATGCTGGCAATTTGCCATGATAGCTCAAATATTAAGAGCAACCGGACGTGATCCACCAACGAAGTAGATCTGTGGTTCAAATCCGTATTATGGCATTGAACTTTTCAGCCTGACTCTACCGATCTAAGCCTTGCCGCATACATGGCTAGTTCTGGGAGAACAATTAATTTCCATGATAGCCTCTGGTTCCCAAGTTCGCACCTGCAAACCCCGCGAAGGGCGATAGCCTTTTCAGATGTAAACTTCTTGAGCATGGCTTCCTTCAGAAGAAGTTAGGGCCGATGGTCCCTTGTCGTAGACATATAACACTTAAAAGAAACTCAAGCCCGATAAAGAGACCTCTGAGCAAAATTAAGTGTTCTTTCATCCCAACATAGAATGTTACCTTGAGAACCATAGCAGTCAGACAGCGTCCATAAATAAAAATGTCTATTTCGGCAATTTAGCCAACCAGTTTAATTTGGCATAGAGTATGAACATACGTCAGATTTAGTGATACATTTTACCTCAGCATTCAGTATGAACTTTATTCTGAGATATTATTTACCTTAACATTAGACGTCCACTTACCTCAAACTTACATTTAAATCACTAAATTAACTTGTTCACTTATTTAACTGTACCTCTGAAGTAGTAGTAGCAGTGGTAGTGGATAATTCGGAGGGGGATTCGGCACGTCGACCAGACGAGATCTGTTGTACCTCTACCCCAAGTGGGGCGTCTCCGGACTGAGTTGAGAGGAGACAGAGGGCGGTCGACCCAAGGAGTCGCTATAGTACAGAGGGCGAGGTCCCTACTCTTTACCATATAGAAACTCCCTGGCGGTGGGCTTAGAACAATCGTCATTTAACCTACCGTGGCCCCGAAACAGTCACGAGGGCGGTTCGGAGACTGGAGGCCGCCTCCCCAGAGCAGGATACTCCAGGCAGGTTTGCACAACCGGCATTCCGCCTTCCGCGCTACTGAATCGGCCCACTAGGCCGACCAGAGGGAAAAGCGTTTTCCTCAGAGCATATCATCCCGCCATGCACCGCCGAGACACCCGCCGACACTTCTACACTGAAAGAGACCACCAAATGAGAGATGACATGAAATGATAATGAAGGTGAATTCGGGTGATGTAGTTAACCTACCCAGCATTTGCCTAGCTATCGGGGAGGGGGGAAGTAATCATGTGTCTGGTAGCTCGGCCACGGGAATCGAATCCGGGCCTCGCAAACACGCGCTAAAGACAAAACTGCCTGAGCCGTCCTGCTTGGTACCTATGAAGTAAGTTCCTACTCATTGCCAAAGTAAACTGTCACTATATTATTCAAACATACCTTTGAAGTGCACAACTACTCAAAACGAGGTAATCTATATCTCTAAAATATCTAAATGTACCTTTAACGTAAGTCCATGCTCAATGTCAAGGTAGCCTTCAGTTATGAAACCACACCTTTCTCCGTCCATTATAAATGAAATGACCAACAGTTGTGCGCATCTATTGGTGCTGGAGATCTGATTTGAACCACTGAATATGCAGTACAATTGAAACCAACAAATAACGATCATTGTCACCTTCTTTGTAGTCGTAAGGGAAAGGAAGCTTTCGCATTAATGTTAATTGTCTTTTCGCAGGTGGTAATAAAAGGCATTTAAAATGTTGAAAGACTTGGAATTATACAGTCTAAGAAACAACTATGAAAGTTTGGACTGTGATTTCCCAAATGGAAAATGTTTTTTTTTACCATGTACAAATTTGAAAATATAACACATAGGAAGTATTACTTAAATGTGGCATTGGACCAGCAAGAAATATGCTGAAAATATGCAAGCATTCGACAACAAAAAGAATAAAACACATGTACAATCTGGATGTGACGAGAATTTGTGTAATGTTATGATTTCTGTAAATATTCCATTTAAGAAGCTTGATAATTCACATTTTATAGGTTTTCTGGGAAAAAATACGCAGCTTCATATTCGAAGTCAGTTTGAAATTCATGCAAAGTAGCTACCTATCTGTCACATTGATACTAAGATTTGGAAAAATTATCAATGGTAATAAACTGACCAAGTAGCAAATGCTACATTGCAAATGTGATATGAGTATACCTTCACATAACTGTGCTGGTGTCAAAGTTCTGTTGGCATCCTTGACTTTGGATTAAGAAAATCATGAAACCGTTGAATGTCTTTTTCATAATGTAACCCGTCTTGTTATGTATAGCTTTATGTGACATTTCTTAATTTGAATCTTAAAAGCTTGTGACACAGAAAGACTCTTTTTGATTCTGAACAATTGTATAGTGAGTAAATCTTATCTTCCGATAATTTATAGAATGTAAAAATCCAGAAAATTGCAGCTGTAATTTGAGTTGGTTTTTAAACCGTAACTGTACTATATTACCACTTTATTCTGGCATTTATAGATTGACTGAATGGATCGATGAGATTCTCATTATGGAACTGTACCTTCCTGCAGCTGTTTACGTTCGCACATATAGCGCATACATACCTCACCTAACGGGAAAAGTACATTTCTGTGTCCTTACTTATTCACCAGTTTGTGTGTGAAATTGGTGAGGTGCACAGCACGGTTGTCCTGCATAGACTGTTCCGGAAATTTTAGAGATGGCAACAAAGCATTCAGGAGGATATCAATATTAGCCCTCTCTGCCAGTCGGTGTAATCAGTTGTCCTGATCCAGATGCTGTCATATAGCGTAACAAGGTAGCTTATGTTCTTCCAGAGCAATTCGACATACAACATGATTTGGATTGAATTCTGTATTACGTGACCTATAGAGACACACCCTATCATGTTGGTAAGACAGTAACATCTTCTTGTCCTGTCAGATGGCTGGATCCCAGTCGACCTACGGTAGCTGGTTATTTCTTTGAGCCCATTCCAATCTTCTGCCTTTGTGAACCTCAGTGAGGATTTTCTTGACGTCAGGACGATGAATACCAAGGCCAGCCTCCTTTGCTTCGCCGTATAGTTTCATGGGAACATTGGTAATCCACAGCTTCATACAACGAAATGGTTCTGTGTGAATGTTCCCTCACCTCTGGCACAAGCGCTTCGTTCTGTGCAGCGATAACTGCCCAAACCTTTCTGATCCTGGTAGCGACTTGGCCCATTCCACGCCTTATGGTTGATGTTAGTAAAGCCATTTCCCGACCACGTTAACGTTAAGCTTGTGAGAAACTCCTATGATCTCTGCTGCAGTTTGCTACGATCAACTCTTGGCACGCACATGGACGAGGCATTTACGTAGATTTGAAGCAAATTTATAATTATGATAGAGTGAATCAGAGAATAACAAAGGTGATTATTTGAGCACAGGCTTATAATACTTTATGATGATCAAGGGGTGGGGGAACAATATCATTAGGAAACGTGTATTTGAATCCGAATATAATTATTTCCACAGGGAGCTATACGTTACATGATTTTAACGATTTAATCACCAATTTGTTAATTGTTAACAAAAGCAACTACAGGAAGTGATTCTCCACAATGCAGGCTGTGATGCCCCTACTTGTTCTAGATAATGTACTCTTTTTATCCCATAAACAAATATAAACGTATATCCAGGAGCTAAACAAAATATTACACAATATTTCTTTGTGCTACGAAATTTCTTGCCACGATATTAAATTATATAAATCTACAAATGATCTAATTGAGCAGTAACCGAGATCATTACATCGCTATTCGTATACATCAATGAAGTCAGAAGGTGGTGGTTTTATCCTCTCCGCCAATGTGCTAATTTTATAAAATGGAAAAATATCACACATATTTAATATATTTAGATTATCTTATCCAGAATGGAGTATCGAGAGCGGCGCTGTAGCAGAATGGTTAGACTGCTCGCCTCTTAGCAAGGCAACTCGGGTTCGATCTGCATGTGGGACTCTTCGGTTTCCCCCGCCATTCTTTTCACCAAATTCATCACCGTTCCTTTAATCTATTCCACCAACATTTCATTTGATCCTCTTTTTATCCTCATATCGTGATTCGAGGTGATCCTGAATATTCTCTGGGACCCAGACCTTTCCTCCTCAATATGTGTTTGACGCCAGGCACTCTTTTGTTAGTCCTCCATACGAATGGAATAAAAGCGGAATGGAACAACAACTGGAACGGAGTATCACGAGAAATACACACTTCTACAAACTGGTTTAATGAGGACATGCTACCATTGTATACTACTTAGAAGTGAACAAAATGACAACGTTGCAAGTTAGGTAAACGGTTACTTCTCTTTAAATGTAATTGTATTTTGTTTAATGTATAGTTAATTATTTTATTAAATAGAATCAAGTTATTTGTAAGAATGGAATTTTGTTCCCATTAATACCGACTTTTTTATTATTGGTGTATTAAATCAACTTAATTTGATATTTCAAATATTATTCTCGCAGAGCATGGTATTTGTGTCGCATTACGTATTATCAACTATAACGAAATGTAATAATCCTGAGCTCACTAAAAATTTCTAAAATAATTGGTTTAGTTTTTTTTGTTGCTGAACTATTTTAATTGTTTGCCTTCCAGAGTTGATAACCTGAAGCGGGTATAATGCCTTCCTATATCTACTGTATTGACAATGCATGACCAAGGTTCTGTGCATCTCTTTTTTGCACGAATTTATACTATTTTAGTCAATAGGATTTCTATAATTTGGTTAGGGTCGTTGTATGCTTTACTTTCATTTATTTTTCTATTGGAATTTTATAATTTGATTATACACCTTGCATTTTAGAGACGTTATAACTGAAGCATTGTTGACACCAAAATTAGACGTCCACAGCCTATAAGCTAAGGCCTTAAAATGAGCGCAATAAGCAAATAAATAATGCAATAACTATTACGAATAAACTACAACACTGAGCAACACACTTCACTTACCTTTATTTCGTTTAATGTTTTAATAATCTGTTTATTGTTATTTACTTTATGGTGGTTTTTATCTGAATCTTGTAAGATTTTACTACATTTCATTTTAACTGATAATTGATCATTTTCTTTTAAATTCTGACATGCAATTTCAATGTCTGCAACACAATCTTACATATTTTTTGAAAAGCTACACACGTTTTTATGCATTTTTCTTTAAAAAATTCAGCTGTTTTAATTAATACTGCACTTTTAAGGATTAATTATTTATTCTTTTTATTATTCTATGTCATTGGTTTTAATATATTTTGATTCTCAATAATTTATTTAACTTAGCTTTTAACTGTTTAGTTTTATTTTTGGTACTGAAATTAATAGTTTAAAATAATTTGGATTTCAGATTAAAAAACAAACTGGGTTTCCTAAAACATTTATTCATTTAAGGAGTAAACCACATAGTTTAAGTTCAATATTCTTTAAATTTTTTAAATGTAAATTCCTTTCTACTTAACTGACTTTTCGTTCTGCCACCATTTGCTAAACATTACAATTTTGAAATTTAACGGTTTGCTTGGCAAAGGTGGGCGTAACTCTACGTTTTTAATAACGATTTAAAAACAGATATCTGCAGGAATGTGTTTTTTCTTCACTTGAAGTTTGAAAAACAGTTTGGTTTCAGGTTTAACATTATTAAAATTTAAATTGAAGGAATAAGTTGTGTAGTGTTGTAGTTTATTCACAATACTTGGATTGTTTCACTGTCAATAGCTTAAATTTTTTATAAATGCAATACGTGTCTAAATATACCAATAAACCTGTTGAAGCTTATTTTATTGTTCAAAAACAAAATGGAGGTACTTCATATCCAAAGTTAGGGACGAATTTTGGTGCACCGTAACCAGTAGTTTCCGGGGAAAACTTTGTTGTATTTTACCTGCAGACTTGTTTGTATCTTGAAAAGATAGTTTTACCTTTACTCATGGTTGATTGCGTGCACTTAAAAAGTTGTAGTAGTAACAGAAAAAGCCAAGGTTTCAGTACTTATAGATCTTCCTTAAAAATATCTCGTAGTTTGCAGATTTTTCTCTATGCAGGTTTTATTGAAAGAATATTTTCTTTTGTGTTTCTTTTTCATCTGCCCTACATTAACCACAATGGACAGTGAACCAGACGAAGTAGGATCAAAAGTATGAAGACTGATTTAATGGAAGGCTTGCTGATCTATGCTGTAGCGGCTACAAGCAGAGTGGAAAAATGTAATAATATAAAGGGGAAGGTTTCCTTACTATTTCTTATCCAAGAAAACATTGCGTTGTTTCATTTGACGCAGAATTACTTCGTTCTAATAAAATAATGAATTCTCAGACTGATTAAAGGTGTTTAGCGTTTACAGCATTTATTTAATGTTATGACGGTTTAAATACATATGCTTTATAGTGATATACAGTAGAGTCTCGATTATCCGACCTAAACTGGCCGTGGACAAAGTTGGATAACCGAAAATGTTGGATAATGCAAAATAAGTTGGAAATTGGAGTAAAACATGGTAGGTATACTGTATTATTAAAACTATTATTGGTTTTGTGGTATTTACTGAATAACCAAATCAATTCTACTTGAAATATGGAACAAAAATGAGCTCCAAATGTCTTGGGAAAAGAAGCTTATCATGAAGTATGCTGACGTTTTGTTGCTGCGAGATCTCGCCATCGACGAAACATATCTCAGTTGCACTTGCCTCCCGGCTGATGCTCCACGTATCTTAATGCCATCTCTAAAGCACCTAAACCTTCAACATGACTCATTTTCTTCTCGTTTTGTTCTTCAATTTCCCGTTCTGCTTCATCCACATTATCATTACCATCCACGAAGTCAACAATATCAGAGTCTGTGAGTTCAAACTGTTGATCTGCACACCAGCTACTCGCAACTTGAGTGGTAGCGTGCTCACAGCCAGGAATACGGTTCAGTAAGGGAACAATGCCACCCGTGTTTTCTTGTACTATATCTTCTTTGTTTTCATCACCTAACAGTATGTTCCAACACTTTGCTAATGGCATCGTTTCGATTTCTTCCCCAACCTAAGCATACGTGGATAGATCTTACAGTACTCCACAGGAGATAAAGTCTCCGAAGCATGGGACTCAGGGGGAGTCAAAGAAGGTTCCCACACCCTTCCTGGATAGATTTATGACACCCCATGTCAGTTCAGTTACAGACCATTCAAAAACATTCCGACGTCTTCTACTTTTGTGAATGAATTTTCTCGGTTTTAGTGTACAGAATGAACAGGGTGCATGTTCTTTTAATGGCACTACTCCTTGTGTAGCATGCGTTTTCTGCCACACACATTCGCTGTCCTTATCCCACTGTGTAAGGGTGCACTGGCTGACATATTCCTTTCAGGGACTTTCTTTGCGTTGCTGGAGAGTAACTTTTGCATCATGTCCTTGCCTGTATCAGGGACAAAAGGAGTTGTCGATGATGTTTTCTTTTCAATATTTCCTCCATGGAAACAACTACTTTCTTCCTTTTCTTGCCAGATTGCACTCACAGGAAATGAAAACAATATCGTCCGCACCCATGCTACACCTGCACAGTCACTGAAGGTTCAAGGACGCACATCCTACTGACCAAGAACTGGTGAGAGTATGTCGGATAATACGGAATGTCGGTTTACCGAAGGTTGGACAACCGAGACTCTACTGTATAAGTATTGGGCGCCTTTATTTTGAACTACTGAACGCTCTATGCAGATTTCCGACAGGACCTTTTTATGCTGAAGACAAATTAAAATTTCCATAATATGTTGGAGACCAGAATAAGAAAGGTTAGGTAAATAATATAAATAGGAAGTGCTAGTTTGTTTTGTGTGATTTGATCTTATGGCAGCTTGCTACAACCATTATAAATAAATCTCATGATATTTTATTTACTAATTTCATTTGGCCAATCACAAGCAGTGTCACTACTACACTATTGGTAACATCTGACTCACATCACTACACCTGACTCAGACTGATTTGAGGTATCTTCTATTACATTACCAATGAAATCCTCATTAGTTTGTGACTTCAATTATCGAATTAGGAAATCCATTTATCAGCCTCTTACAATGTGGAAATTGCATTGTTGTAACAAGTAACATATGTTTCACTTAAAGTACTTTGTTCAGGCTCATGTTCTTTGCTATAGCATTACTACTACTGGTTTAATTATTATGATAAACTGTCAAAATGTTTCACAAATATTACAGAGCACCCGAGAATTCCACTTTGGTAATAGCTGCTACTAGAAACGCTCTCTGTTGCTATGTTCTGAACTTTCAATAAGCTGAACCATCTGAAATATTATTTCTGTAACTAACAGAGTTGTTGCATGCTTTATAATGCGATAAGTTTTGTATCTGTACTAATAGGTTTAATAGAGAATTCAGTTTATATACTTCTAAGCCTACTAGCATTAGGGGCTTTAACTTCTGACATGTTTTATCATGTAATGTGACTTCTCACGAAGACATCGGTATGTTTTCCTGTCGGGGGATTTTCCTACTTCTCGGGTCAAAGGCAACGTCACGCGCCTCTACAGCACCCGGCCCGGGGCTTTCACTCACTGTTCATAGGATCAATGATTGATCTGTCCAACAGTGACTGATATTGGTGTGCCATTTTGCACCTAATAATTGGTTCAGTTGAGAAGAAAAGAATGAATGACATGTTCACTAATGTAGTACAAGTTCTCTTGCATTTGAGCGCTAAAACGTGACAAGCTGATATTTGCCCACCTCGGTAGCGTGGTGGTAGTGTGTCTGCCTCACGTTCAAGAGGTCCCGAGTTCGAATCTCCGTCAGGGTGAGTTACCTGGATAAGGTTTTTCCTGGGTTTTCCCTTATCCTAAAGACAAATGTCGGGCAACTCTAAGCTCTATGGACCCTGGGCTCGTTTGAGTATCATTTCAACCATTCCATTCATCGTCCGATATGACTTAACGTTGGAGGACGTAAATTACAAAAAAGCTTATATTTACTGTATTTCAATCAAACACCTTTTCATAAATATGAGTTTTTTTGTAATTTACGCCCTCCAACGTTAAGTCATATCGGACGATGAATGAAATGGGTGAAATGATGCTGAAATGTGTCCGGGGTCCATGGAGCTTAGAGTTACCCGACATTCGTCTTTCAGGATAAGGGAAAACCCCGGAAAAACCTTATCTAGGTAACTCACCCTGACGGAGATTCGAACTCGGGACCTCTTGAACGTGAGGCAGACTTTCTACCACCACGACACCGAGGAGGGAATAAATATGAGTTTAAGTAGGATAAGTCCTACAATTATGTTATCAGTAAATCAGTCATGACATTTAAAATAATTTTTATATTTATAAATATATAATGTATTTTAAATCGGAATATTTCAACTCTTGTCATAACTCGTATTTAGGACTTCATCGCAGTGCATTCTACTCAAAGTTCAATGTTTTTATTAATTCAGCTTGTCTACATGTTTATCTGTAGGTAGCACGTTTTAAACCGTTTGTATCTTTCTTCAAAGTGAAGGAGAAGAATAAATGGAAGCACAAGACAATGATAATGATGATGTCAATGAGCAGTGTTACTTTGAGGTTGCTGCTTTAATCTGTTGCTTTAATATCTGTGTTGCTTTAATACCAATTAAATAAAAACATTTTATTCTTAAAGCAAAAATTAATAGTCAGCGTTACACTTTTGTTTACTTTCAAGTCGTTTATTACTGAACACTACCTTCCTGAGGTTTTACTACAGTTTGATAAATCAATATTAAATACTGATGTATATTTAATCAAACATCATAAATGCATAAACAAGTAATTGTCCGTCTCTGTAGCGTAGTGGTAGCGTGTTGGGACAGGAATTTGGGACTATTCGTCGTTAATTTCTCTCCATCTTAATCAGCCACACTTTCGGGTCAATTTGGTACGGGATTTCTATGTTTGAGATGGGATGCACGTTGACTTTTCGAAGATCCACGTCGAGGAGCCAGAAATAACAAATTCGCGATATTTTGATTTGTTTCTTGATGATTCTGCTTGATTAAATAAGAGTCATGAGAATCTTGGTTTCAAGGCGTGGTTCAGAATAAAGTTTTGGAGAAGTCAAATTTTGTAACTATTTAATTGTATTATTTAGATTACATTTTACTTGAACTTCTTTCCCAGTCACTTCCAACATATCGATAAATTTTCACTTTGTTATATTTAAACAGATTCAAACTATTACGTAAATGTTCTTGATCTTGCACCCCTATTCATCACACTCACAATTACAAAACATCTATACCAAGATTATTGATTTTTCGTAACTATCGTTACTCCTATTTTAATTTTGTGATTGGCCGATTTAATTCACGTCACAACATTACGTCATACAATTATTAGTACAGCCAATCACTAAATAACATATATCTTTACTTATTTAAGTTACCACATAGATTTAAATCATCATTTTTTTTATAAATTTATAAACTTTCCATACCTCCTCCAAACATAACCCAAAAGTACTGTTACGATGTCTGCCTCGGGTTCAAGAGGTCCCGAGTTCGAAACTTGGTCATTGTGAATAAGAAGTTTTTCCGGAGTTTTCCCTTATCATGAAAGATTAATATCGAGTAATTCTAAACTCTATGGACCCTGGGTTTATTTGAGCATCATTTCATCCATTTAATGCATGGTCCGCTATAACTTAACTTTGGAGGACGTAAATTTAAAAAATAAAAAAGAACACGTTCCCCATTTCTTCACTAGAGCAAAATAAACGTAAACCGAATCTGTTATATATCAGATTACTGACGATATAATAACAGCTAGTACATACTTTATTTTTACAGTATTTTACAAATGCTAACAATGAGCCTAAAATTCTACATAAAAATTAAGAATCCACAGTAAGTTTTAGGATTTAATGGCGAGTAAATAAAGATGTGTGGCGAGTAATGAGCACTACACATTGACAGTATTAACGGAATAATAATTTAAAGATTACAAGCAAAAGGAATTGTTTTCCATATAAATAGTTGAGAATCATCAGTAACACTGTTTCCATATACTGTAACTTAAGAGGTGTCATTGTTCACAGCACCTCAATTGTGGCAGGCGTCTTTGAGTTAAGGATGTTCAGGGACTGACAGACTCCTGAGCACTCCTGAATCCATTGGACCTGATAATGTTCAGAATTCCTCAGTTCTTCGACATCCCGGAACCTTTAGACTTGAAATTTGAAAGATCTGTAATTTACGGATACACTAAGCTCTCTTTAAAGTTGAGAATGTTTGTAATTCTACAGTTTCAGAACACCTCTGGTATCTTTGGTGTTAAGAAAGTTTATAGAGCTTTTGCTTTAAGATTGAGAATGTTCAGAGTTACCGATCAACTCAGTTAACTTTGATAGTAACACCTAGCTGAGAATATTCCTAGTTCCAAGGAGTCGAGTTAACTTAGTTGATAGAATAGGATAGAAACTTGCGGGAGGGATTCGGACGTCGACCAGACTTGATCTATTATGCCTATGCCCCAAGTGGAGCATCCCCGGGAGAAAGAATGAGGCGAGAGGAGACAGGGAGGCCGTCCCAAGAAGTCACGACAGTGCAGATGGCAGGGTCCCTACTATTGACAAAAGGAAACGCCCCAGGAGGCCAGTACAACCGGCATCCCTCCCTTCGTGGCCCTGAATTTGCCCACTAGGCCGCACCGGAGACCGTGGGTAGTTCTTTACGACGGTAGTTCAATGAGTACCCGTGTTTCAAAGTAGATAGTGTTGCCGAGCCTAGTTAGTATCGCCATTGTATTATCATTTAATACTTATAGCCAGAACAAGTTTGGTACTGATTTACGAGGGCTGTTCCATAAAGAATGATCACATTTTTTTTGACAACGTACCTTTATTCAGCCTTATAATTTTGATGGTCCTTCTCAAAATAGTTTCCCCTGAATACGATGCACTTGTCCCAGCGTTTCTGCCAGTCTTCAAAGACATGCTGAAAACAAAATTTTGAGAGATTCTTCAAAATCGCCTCCGCAGCCTTCACCACTGCTTCTGATGATGGACAATGTCTCCCACGAAAGCATTTCTTCAAGTTGGGTAATAGAAAAAAGCCACATGGGGCTAAATCCGGACTATAAGGAGGGTGAGGGATGCACTATACTTTGATTTTTGCAAGATATTCAGCAACAACATTTGCAATATGCAGCCGCACATTATTGTGGTGCATCATCCAGCCTGCTTTACGGAAACGTGGCAACCAATGAAATATTCAGTATTTCAGAAGGTGATCTTGGGAATTCGTTGATCCTCTATCATAATGTAAGCAGCAGTGTTGATGTTTTCTTCCGTAAGAGCAGTAACTGGAGCACCAGGTCCACCTTCCTTTGAAATTGATTGTCTCCCCTCTTTAAACATTTTAAACCACCTTCGAGCTTTGCTGTAGGGAAGAACAGACTCTCCATAGGCCTCCTGTAACATTGTATAGGCCTCAACTAAAAATTTGTTGAGACGAAAGCAGAATTTCAAAGCCGCATATTGTTCCTCGCGTGTTACCTCCATTGCAGCGGTAGGCAATATTGAATATGTCTGAACTTGCCTGGTTCTCACAGGCGGTAACCAGTAGTACCAACAATAAAACTACTACGGCGTGTTTGTTTCACATTAAGCTAACAGAATATAATAAGATTGAATTTTATTGCGAAAAATTACTACCGTAAAAAATTATGATCATTCTTTGTTGAACAGCCCTCATTACCATAGTTTGGAATTGGCAGGTATGTCATATAGTTGTCGCTAAAATAACAAAAAAGTGCAGCATAGTTCCGTGACTATTTTTTTACTTTTGGATTGGAAAACTTGCGAGGAGATTAAAGCGAAATGAGATTCTGTTTATGGGTACCTTTTACCCTCTATGACTGCAGTTAGATATTGGTTCAGCGATTTTTAACGAGGTCGAACATCCATCCGTTTTTTATTTAGAGCGTCCAGAGCGCCCGGCAGATGTGGTTACCGAGGAAGTGCTTCGAAAAATCTAATTATCAATCTCATTAATTGCGGAACGACGGTTTGCGAAGTTGCAGAGGCCATAGATGTGTCTAGTCAAACGGTAGTTCATATTTCGTATAATAGGTTGGAGAGGAAAAAGTTGTTCGCCCAATGGGTGCCGCGTTAGCTCAAATTGGACAAGCAGGTGAGTCTTTCCTTCGAAGCTGTGTATTCTCTTATTCTACTACTTTACGAATTTAGGCCTCTGACTTGTTTCAACATCAAGAGATTGAGTTTATCTATCTGGCGCATAAGCATTCAACTCTTCTTTCATATTTAATAGATTTGTATTGAAGTAATACACGTGGTAATTTTTTTTGGCATCATTTTTATATGTTCTAACCAGTTACAGTAAAACCTGCCTAAAACGGACCCCTTATATGCCGAAAACCTGGAAAACTGTAAAATAAATTTTGGAACGGAGCTCTAAGCCGGAAACTCTCTTCCAACTCACATGTTAAGGGTGCAACTGTTTTGCAGTGTTTTCATTCTCAAATTCGTTGTTACAAGTGATTAAGTACGAGTGGAAGAAAACTGTGAACTTTGGTGATTTATAAAAACATAGTTTGTGTGTACATATTCTGTAAAATGACTTCTAAGACAGGATCGTTGGAGGAAAAAAATTAACGCTATTGAAAGAAACGAAAAGACCAAACCTCCAGCAAAAGAATTAGCTATGTTGTTTAAAGCGCGGGAAAAATTAGATGGACGAGAATTTGAAAACAAAAGTGACAATTAAAGACGAGTGGTTAAAGGAAAGAGCAGGGCATGTGAAATGCATCACAAAATCTACAGATTATGACGAGCTAAATAGTACTGTGTTCGAGTGATTTGTTAGTGCTCCCGATACAGGAATTCCAATTTCTGGATCATTGCCTCAGACTCGAGCTTTAGAGAGAGCAAAAAAATAAGGCAAAGACAATTTAGTGTTTTCCAACGTATGACTAGATAGTTTCAAACAGCGCCATAACATTTTTTTGAATGTTGTGTGTGGTGAAGCAAATGATGTTGATATGCACACAGCTGTAGACTGCAAAGGGAACATGGAAAACAGAGAAACTAGGCGATAAACATCAATTATTGCATGTAAGTTGAAAATAAGTACATTATAGATATCAGCCTATTATTATTTACACTTAATTCTACATTATTCCTTCACTGTAAACCTGTGAGACTATTTTGTAATTTCTTTGTATTCAAACACAACCCTCTGTGAGACGAATACCTATGCAAGCGGAAAATAAATTCCGGAACGATCGCGTTCCCTTTTAAAGAGGTTTTACTGTATTTCTTATTTAATTTATTCTTTTATTTAAATCTATTCTAATGTCCTCATTATGTTCTTTTTTATCTACAGATCTTAAGAATTTCATTTCGACTGATTCTATCTTTCTTGTATCTGTTCTTATAAATGTCCAACTCTCACAGGCATAAGTTAAAACGGGAACTGCCTTAGTTTTATAGAACTTTAATTTTTAATGTTTATTTCCCAATTTTATTCTTATTGTTCCACACGTGATAAATAATCTGCTTATTTTTCTGTAAATATCATTCTTTTGGAAGTAGGGACGTTAAATTCCAGATTGTTAAAATTATTTATTTCTTCTATTATTTAGTTATTTATTACTATTTTACATCTTAAATCTGAATTTCTAATTTCTCTTATCTGAATTTCTCATTTTGTAATTTCTGGCTATTCCTTATAATTTGTGTAATGCTATTTGTGGTTCACTCTCTGCATTGCTAAATATTACTTGATTCGAAGTTGTGTTTAGGTATATTTAAATCGTTTGGTCCAATTGGAAATGAAATCTGAATTTATCATCATATACTGGAAACCATGCAACAATCAAAACAGTGGATTGCTTTTGATGAGTCTTTCTAAAGAAGACAAAGACTGTCTCATTGGCCGGAATATTGATGGCGATTTTTTTTTGGGATGTAAAGGGCGTCATGTTAATCGACTTCTTGGAAACAGAGAAAACGATTACTGGACAATACTACAGTGAGTTATTGGCCCAGAAGTTGCAGACACGACCCATTTAGTGAAGAAGAAAGTGCTGTTTCACCACACCAACGCACCAGCTTTGTTGTCGCAACCAAACTGCTTGAATTGCGCCATGAAATGCTGTCGCATCCTGCTTCTCTGCGATTCGTTCTTGTTCTTAAACATAAATAAAAGGCTCATTGGAGAAAATTCAGATCAAATGAGGAGGTCGAAGCAACACAGTTTTGAGAGCTTCACAATTCCTATTTTGTTGTTGTTGTAGAAAACGTTGGGAGAAGTACATATTTCCAAAAGGGACTAAGTTCAGAAATAGGATTAGGTTTAGGATTTCATTACGGAGGGGATTCGGTACGTAGGCCACCATGCTGGGCCCATTGTGCCTATGCCCCCAAATCAGGCACCCCCGGGAGGAAGGATGAGGCGAAAGGAGACAGAAGTGGCCGTCCCAAAGAGCCAAAACAGTGCAGAGGGCAGGGTCTTTAGAGTTTACTTAGATAGAAACATCACCTGGCAGGCCAGGAAACGAACACGCTCCCCTACTGCGGGACGGCAACGAGCCCAGCAGCCGACCCCCAAACATCCCTGGCTGGCGGTCCCAAAATGGTCCCGGCAGAGGCGGGGAGACCGGCAACCGACCTACCGGAGGAGGAAGTAGTTTTCCTCAGAGCATATCATCCCGCCATGCACCGCCGAGACACCCGCCGACACTTCTACCCTGAAAGAAACCACCAGATGATTATGGAGATGAAATGGAGGGACAGGAAATTCGGGAGATGTAATTAAGTTACCCAGCAGTAGCCTAACAACCCGGGAAAATCCCCGAAAATCCCCACGGGTCAAGTAGGTCGGCTACGGGGATCGAACCCGGGTCTCCAGAATGCGACCCAATGTTCAGAAATAAACAGTCTGTGTTTTAAAACATTGGTTCTTCATTCCTAACACGGGTACATATTGAAATGCCCTCGTAAGCTGACTTACAGATTTTCCAAAATACCTGTTCGTAAGTACTAGACACATTGTTGATTTTAGAGCTGTTCCGCACGGTTTCTAGCACATCATGCTGGTTAATTATAGAGCATTAAATAAGTTGTAAATAATCCCTACAAGTACCAAAATATTCAAAATGTAGCGTATCTCCTTGTGCATGGTATAAGCAGACTATACACCTTAGGGGATTAACGTTACTTCCGACTTCTGACAGCTCACCAGCCTCTTGGGATAAGGGGTCTGTTGTCATGGCAACGAGAGCTGCCCTTGAAAGTAATCCACCACCTTTTGAACTCTGCTGCACTAAGCGAAGTCTAAGAGACCGGAAGTAACGTTAATTCTATTGAGGGGTTTCGACTCTAACAGAAAGTTACCTTGCAATGCTAACAAAGACTACAAAGGCTATGAAACAAATAGTTGGCTAAAGATAGATCATCGGAACAAGTGAAAATGAAAGTCAACCATAAAGTTACTAACACAAAACTAGTGTTGTAATCGGCGTGTTTGACCTACACCCGCCTTTGTAGGGTAGGTCGTAGCGTGTCTGCCTCTCGTGCAGGAGGTCACTAGTTCGAATCTCGGTCAAGATAAGTTATGTGGATAAGGATTTTACCTGGTTTTCCTTTATCCTGAAAGATAAACTTCACACATTTCGTTCATCGTCTGATATGACAACGTTGAAGGTGGTAAATAAATGGGTTTGACCTACGTCACATCTAATGCTTATGGTGATCTCTAACCATGGGATGGGTGAATGTCTAACGCTAATAATGAACTAACCCATAAATTGCGTCCTTTTTTTCTTAAAATGAATAGTTTACGTGCAAAATTAAATTTTCAGCAACGCTTTTTAGTTAATCGATAAAAGTTATGTAACTCCAAAACTTATAAGGAGTTGTTTATGCCTACATACTGTTTGTTCTTTTCAGGTTAATAAGATTTAGTGTCAAGTTGACAACCGAGGGTATTTTCCAAATATTCTGCTTTTTATGTTTAATTGGGATACCAAAGCCACGGAAGCTGTTCACATTCCTACAACACAGGTCACTCAGTCTCACTGACAGAGTCTGTGGAACATGCCTTACAATGCATAGCCCAGTCCATGAAGGGAAGGTATCGGAAAAGATATTAATTAAGCTCAATTCTTTATCGGTAGCTAGAAATCATTTAGAGGTAAAATTTGACAAAAGACATATGTTTCCTGCTCCCACTGTTTATACTGCTAGCTGTCTTAAATCTTCTCCCCTTGTAAGACTAAAGCCTGATTTCACCAACAGATGTTAACATTTAACAGGGGTTTAACAATAGTTATAACAAAAATTGCATTTCACCAAAAGTATTAGTTTAACACAAGTGTTAAATCTCGTGTTAAACTAACAAGTCAAATTTCTGATGTTAATTGCTTAACAATTGTAAATAGTCAAGATGGCAGGCATGAACTCAGCTGTTGTTGTCGATTTGCTATATCTAAGACTATCTAAATGACATTCGTAATAGAGTACGGCCTATGGGGAGAAATTATTTTGAGGAGCTATCATAAGAAAATTTTCTACAGAGCTATAGACTGTCGAAACAAGTTGCTATGTAGGTTACTGCGGAAGTACAAGAGAGGTTCGAACATGCATCGAAAGGAATATGCCGATCTCGCCTTTGCTATCTTATAATTCACTGAATTATGTGGATAATACACTGTCCACCTCCCCTCTTGAAACGTTCAAGTCACTCGTCACTTGTCCTTCGCTCCTCGTTTTAAATTTACGTAATACTGAGTTAGAATACGCATCGAAAGAAATATGCTGATCTCGCCTTTGCATCAAGTATTAATAACTTTGTGATTTTATAATTCACTGAATAATGCGGATACTACATTGTTCACCTTCCGTCTTGAAACGTTCAAGTCACTCGTCATTTGTCCTTCGCTCCTCGTTTTAAATTTACGTAATACTGAGTTAGAACATGCATCGAAAGAAATATGCCGATCTCGCCTTTGCATCAAGTATTAATAACTTTGCGATTTTATAATTCACTTAATTATGCGGATAATACACTGCCCACCTCCCGTTTTGAAACGTTCAAGTCACTCGTCACTTGTCCTTCGCTCCTCGTTTTAAATTTACGTAATACTGAGTTAGAATACGCATCGAAAGAAATATGCTGATCTCGCCTTTGCATCAAGTATTAATAACTTTGTGATTTTATAATTCACTGAATAATGCGGATACTACATTGTTCACCTTCCGTCTTGAAACGTTCAAGTCACTCGTCATTTGTCCTTCGCTCCTCGTTTTAAATTTACGTAATACTGAGTTAGAACATGCATCGAAAGAAATAGGCCGATCTCGCCTTTGCATCAAGAATTAATAACTTTGCTGTTTTATAATTCACTGAATTATGTGGATAATACACTGTCCACCTTCCGTCTTGAAACGTTCAAGTCACTCGCCACTTGTCAGGCTCCTCGTTTTAAGTTTACGTAATACTGAGTTAGAGCATGCATCGAAAGAAATATGCTGATCTCGCCTTTGCATCAAGTATTAATAACTTTGCGATTTTATAATTCACTGAATTATGTGGATAATACACTGCCCACCTCCCGTTTTGAAACGTTCAAGTCACTCGTCACTTGTCCTTCGCTCCTCGTTTTAAATTTACGTAATACTGAGTTAGAATACGCATCGAAAGAAATATGCTGATCTCGCCTTTGCATCAAGTATTAATAACTTTGTGATTTTATAATTCACTGAATAATGCGGATACTACATTGTTCACCTTCCGTCTTGAAACGTTCAAGTCACTCGTCATTTGTCCTTCGCTCCTCGTTTTAAATTTACGTAATACTGAGTTAGAACATGCATCGAAAGAAATAGGCCGATCTCGCCTTTGCATCAAGAATTAATAACTTTGCTGTTTTATAATTCACTGAATTATGTGGATAATACACTGTCCACCTTCCGTCTTGAAACGTTCAAGTCACTCGCCACTTGTCAGGCTCCTCGTTTTAAGTTTACGTAATACTGAGTTAGAGCATGCATCGAAAGGAATATGCCGATCTCGCCTTTGCATCAAGAATTAATAACTTTGCTGTTTTATAATTCACTGAATTATGTGAATAATACACTGTCCACCTTCCGTCTTGAAACGTTCAAGTCACTCGTCACTTGTCAGTCTCCTCGTTTTAAGTTTACGTAATACTGAGTTAGAACATGCATCGAAAGGAATATGCCGATCTCGCCTTAGCTTCAAGTATTAATAATTTTGTGATCATATAATTCACTGAATAATGCGGATAATACAATGTCCACCTTCCGTTTTGAAGGGTTCAAGTCACTTGTCACTTGTACTTCTTGGCACCTCGTTTTAAATTTACGTAATAGGTTTCCTGTTTCTAGTAATGACATATGCATTTGAATTAAATTTTTTTCCAATATTTTCCCACGTGACAACTTTCTCCTTTACATTCACCGCATCCGTCCTATTTTACACGATATCGTTATACGTCGTCACCAATTCAATTAACAGTTCTTTCTCCATTTATGAGAATTTTGTTTCACGGCTTTTGTTTATGATTTTGTTTATCCGCCCTTTTTTAGTTGTGTGCAGACTACGGTGCAGACGAAAATGAAAACAAAACGCAGCACGTTCAGAAACAATACGACTCATCCATAGCCGTCTATAGCTGTAATATTTACAGCTTTTTTGGCGTTGGTTGGTGAAATGCAAGAAAATGTTAGTGCTGTACAATTGTTACGTTACATTTGTTAACGTCGATTTTAACATCTATTGGTGAAATTGGGCATAACAATCATGTCTGCGTTTCCGCATTTCATAGCTAGTTTAACTTTTATTTTATTCTTGAAATTACGTTGTACAAAGCATGCCCTATTTATATTTTCGATTGAAATGGCCATTTATTATATATTTATAAAATATTATTATACCACTACTTTGTATTTAGCCTTTACACATATTTATAAAAAGCCTGCTTCTAGAACCCTCAAAATATTTAAAAAAAGGTTGTGCCAGCTTTCTCTTTATTTCATGGTTCCAGATTTATATGGGCAGTAATACTTGATGAGACGCCTGGAGGGTGGCGCGTGCACAGCCTCAAACTAAAACGATCCTGTTGTAAAATATGGGAGGGGAGAGAGACAGAGACAGAGATACTTCGCGAGTAATTAATGATTATAGTACTAATGCTCATTCTGTTCAACTCTACATCACATTGTAATAGAAGCAGTGTAAAGTGTTGTACTTTGTAGGGTGTTATAATGCCCTTTTTAAACATTATTGGATTCAAATTGTAGTATTCTGAAAAGGTTTACGCCAATCAATAATGTCAGTTTGATTTTTGGGCCGCGCCATGGCTGAGGGGTTAGACCGCTTGGCTCTCACCAAGACGGCCCGGTTCGATCCCAGGCGACCGCAAAGCGAGATTTGTGGTAGACAACATGGCGTTGTTTCAGGTTTGCTCTGGGTCCTCCGGTTTCCTCCGTCATTATTCCACCAATTTGTTCCCTCATAATCTTTCCTACAATTCATTTCACCTTCATAGATATCATCCACTACCTTCGCCTTAACACCAGACATTGGACTGATCACCTATCCTGGTTCCCTATCGGATCCGAAGCTTCGGTTCTTCGAAACTCCATCAGACCCGCCTTAAGGGATATAGGAACAAGAATTCCCTTACACTACGATAATGGTACAACTAGGGAAGCTGCCCGCCTCGGTAGCATGGTGGTAACGTGTCTGCCTCACGTGCAAGAGGTCCCGAGTTCGAATCTCGGTCAGGGTGAGTTACCTGGATAAGGTTTTTTTCCGGAGTTTTCCCTTATCCTAAAGGACGAATGTCGGATAACTCTAAGCTCTATGGACCCTGGACTCATTTGAGCATCATTTCATCCATTCCATTCATCGTCCGATATGACTTAACGTTGGAGGACGTAAATTACAAAATAATAATAATAATAATAATAATAATAATAATAATAATAATAATAATAATAATAATAATAATAATAATAATAATAATAATAAAATGAAACTAGGGAAGCTAAAGAAGAACAAGCAGTTTCATTTTTGGAGGATTTACTTAATCAACCCTAATCTATATCAGGGTCTTTCCATTATTTACCACCTATGGCTCCATCGTATTCCGAACTATCTCAATTTGTAAACTGTTTGCCATTTATTACTTTCTTAGAACGAACTTAACAATAAGCAGAGCTATTATCCTATTCCGACCAGAAGTTCGATGTTTCATGACTGTTAACATATTGTGACTTTGTGGGTTCGTGAAATTAAAAGTCCAATTGCACAAACTCAAAATGTTCTTTATTTCCACCAAATTACACTTGGAACACCTGCCGATTACATATAATTACGTAGCGCACAAAATTACAATCCACCAGTTCGTCTGTCACAGATCCACTCCACACTCACAATTACGTACAACTCCTCTGATACACGTACGCAGTCTTCCAGTTCGTTCACTAGCACGGCGCTCTTCACGGCTGCTCGCCAAGAACTGAACAGACTCGTCCACTGCAGCCCTTATATAGGAAGACCACTGTTTCTGGAAGCTTCACGGCTCGGAAAATCATCCCGATGGTTCCAGACGTCAGGAGGAGGGGAAAGAGACGGTACAGGGCTCGTGCCGCTCTTCTAATCATACCCTCCGTGAGTGCTACACTGATAAATGGGTAGGTGTGGCCTGAATGCTTCCCGTCTGGCCCTACTGTCAGCTGGTTCTATCGGGAAGACCGATGTTCAGGTGACAATATAGAGTGCTTCAGAATTCCACCGAACAACTTTAAGAGGTTATAGAGGGATGTTGGGGAAACAGTTCGAGGTAGCACACTTATGGTCTCAGAGCACACGATTTTGTGCAATAAGCCAAAGTGAATTTGGGCCAGCACACCACTGATACCACATCAATGGTAAATGCACGAAATTTGCTACAATACAGGTGCGGGTACAGCTGTGGCAAAGTAACATCATATTTAGGTACTAAGCCAAAGGCAGTAAGTTCCAATGTCGAGCCTAGCCGAATATTTCTCTCTTTCTTTCTTAAATTTATTTTCGTTCTTCATAATGTTCATTTTAAATGATCTGGAATACTGCATTCACCATTTATTATTACAGATATTGTTACAACCTACTCTGTAACTAGGAGCGTAAGGGATATGGGAGCAGACGGTAGATCTAAGTGGTAGAGCAATATAGGAGCTGGATTAGAGATAAGTAGAAATAAATAGAGACAACACCGAGTTCTATAATATGCCAATTTACTGTATCCTAACTATTGAGTTTAAGTGCAAGTCACTCCCAAAGTCTGTAAGAGAGTTACGGGTGAAATAGTGTTAACAGTTATATTATTATATTAAAGACCCATACGGACTTACCTTGAGGATGTGTAGTCTTTTATGGTTAGAGGATGTGACGTACAAAGTAGCCACCATTGGAGGGCAGCATGACAAGTCTGATTATAAGATAAGCGTGACCTCCGGAATAACCAAACTAGAATGGTCGAGACTAGAATGATCCTCGACTGCCAAAACAGACTTGTCAAGTTATTAAAAGTGAGATATATTTTTATATGAATAATGAGTAGCTGGCATGCTTAATTTTTTAAGGTTACTCACTCAGACTATGCAGATGTTCACCTTTCCTTCCAGAAGCGCTTTTCGGTCTTTACTTCAGACCATCTTCAGTGGGAGCTGCACCAACTACTGTCGACGGACACAAATTCGACTTTCCAAGAAACTTAAGGCTCCTCCTCCTTGACGATCTCCTGATTTTCAATACCAACAACTGGGACCGGGACATTGGAGCTGGACACAGATGATTGATTGTCACCTGTGATATTAACTGGTTGGAGTTGCTTCATCTCTGGATGTGGAGAAGTTCAACTGATGGAGTCTAATTGTTAATACACTTCATCTTCTACAAGCTGTTAATGAACTGGATATTTTGGAGAAGATTTATATTCTAAACAGTGAAAAACATAATATTTTGAATTTGCAAAATATTAATCGGAGCAGAACCTTTTAGCGTCCTGCTCCGATCTGCTCGCTTTGTGGTGACGCCCTCTCGGTACGCCACGTCCTTTTAGATTACTTTAACCTGGCACGCCTCCGCCAGTGTCTCCAGCTGCGGGCCAGCTTTGGCAGAGGTTCTCGCGGACGACCAGACTGAGGTGGCCAAGATTTTTAAACTGGTTGCTAACCTTAATTTTAGCATTTAATGAGCAGAGTTTTACGGCTTTTTACGGTTCTTAACCCTTTTAACTTTTTAGCCTTTTACGAACTTGTGTGTAAGTGTTTGTTAGGTACTGCTTTTAATCGGGATGACTGTGTTTTAGATAGCTTTTAGTTCTATCATTTTTATGGGCGCCAATGACCGCGCAGTTGTGTGCCCTTAAACACCATATCATCATCATCATCATCATCATCATCATCATCATCATCATCATCATCATCATCATCATCATCATCCAGACACACATTACTTTGGGACCGAAATGATTGTTTTTATCGGTGACTGACAGTTTGGCGGGGATCAAGCCACTATTTCGAAGCATCACAGTTTCGGTGATATACCCACTTTTCATCACAAGTGACAATTCTCCTGACAAACTTATCATCCATGGGATTACGGATAAGCTGATGACAGATATCCGATCTACGTTCAGCCTGTTGGGGTGTCAGTTCACGGGGTACAGATCTACAGCTTCTGTATGAGTTTCCAAGTGTCTTAATGTGGCGATGTATGTTATTTTTCGATGTACTAAGTTCTTCTGAAGGCCTATGGGTAATTTTTTGTGGATTTTCTCACCAAACTTGGCTGTATCCTCAATATTCCATACTTCAGGTCTTACAGAACGTGGTAAATCTTTATTGTTTTCGTCTCCATTGTTTAAGCGTTGGAATCAATGTTGTATCACCCACTCACTAACGACACATTCTCCTTCCACTTCACATATTCTTCAAGCTGCGGCAAGACTTGTTTCCAGTAGTGTTTTAGAACGACTCTAAGTTCAAAATTTTTCTATCTCCATTTTGTGATTGTTTATTAACAACTGAAAGTAGAGGTACATGCTCGCAATGTACGCAACACTAGCCACACCATCCTGTAAGTAGCACTTCCAAACCAAAGAAACTCAATAAATGTTCCAAAGCAACAAAATAGGAAACCGACTTCACTTATGAGAGCACCTAAAACTAAATATTACATAGTACATAAATACTACGTAGGTACTGCATAAAAACGTGTACCTCTTAAAAATGTACAGTTTAGTTCAGATAACGTTTCTGTGGAACAGGCCAGTTCCGAGAAATTTGTTATTATGTGCTTAAAATTTTCATCACTAATCCTCTTAAAGTGAGAACCGCTCTCCAGTTTTTTTCTGCCGATGTAATGGAGTGTATGAATTGGAAGGCCAGCATATATCGAACAGATTTTTAATATCTAATAATCTACTCGGTTTTGACCATCCTCCTTGTATCTTCAACGAAATGTGTAATACAACTATTTCTGAAAAAGAAAATGTATTTCGTAGTTAGAATTAGGCAGTAAAACATGCCTTCGTAACAATATTCAGTAAAGCTACATAAAAATGAACCATATTGCGTTTCGTGCAAATGAAACCGCGTCACATTCCTTTCTGATATGGCAACATACTAATAAATAATTAGCGATCTCCGCTAATCCCGACCCTCGCAGCCACCGATATATAATACCTACATTTCTTTTCATCTGGCAGTATGTTGTTTTCATTTGGATTCTATTTACACATGAATTTTATGACTTTGATTTTGTTATATTAGTGCCTATTTATCTTATTTTTCGTCATATTCATGAATGGTCTGTAATACTATTACTAACGAGGCTTGCATTTGGTAGTTCCGCGTTCGAACACTGGTGGCTGCCCACTCTGACAATGCGTTTTCCCGTGGATTTTCGTAGTCATCTAGGCGAATGTTGGAGTTGAGGATCTTCTAACACACCTCTCCTCTCTCACATTTCCTCCCATTTCGTTTCCCTTTTTAATATTACAGAACGATTCCGGGGCATTGTATCGATCGACTTTGGGTAGATGGCGCAGTTGCTTGCAATTTGGAAATGTTTCTCGCTCTGCCAGTGGGTGGCCATTCGAACCTCCACTGCTGGGTGGAGTTTTGTCAGGTTTCCGCTGGAGGGAAGCCTCTGAGCTACCCTCCTGCGGCTTGGGCAGCTTGCTGCGTGAGTCTCCCAGCCCAGTGGTTAGACCAGTAACTCTTAGGTAACCCTGCGTGTCTCTGGAAATTATGTTATCCCTTCCTTCAGTCGATATGTCTCCTACGGTTCTTTTATCATATCTGTTTCTCTCGGAGGTAAAATAAAATAATATATAAATAAAATAAAATATATGAAATACTCTGTCCTTTTACCTAATTTCTTACACCAGACGTATATTCCAAATTTTACATTTATTAACTTCATAGCATCAATACTTCAGATTAATTAACCCTTAACTAACATATAAAATAGTATAAACACAACACAATAAAATAAATAAAACCACCCCACTCCACTACCATGTTCAAGTACCCACAAAATAAGCAATAATAAAATAAATTCAATAATATAAAAAATTGTTTCTTCACCCTTTTCTATGTCCAAAATATTTTTCAATTAAGAGTTCAAAATCAAATTGCAATTTCTTTTAAGATATTTCAACCAAAAAACATTTAAATTCACTTCTCGTTAAATATATTAAATAATTAAACATATAGCAATCTTAAACTTTTAAAGTCAATTTCTTACATATAAAACAAAAGCTCTGTCACTTTAATTTATTACAATTTCCCCTCTTGGGGGTGTATGCAGAACAGATCTAATCAGGGGTCGAGGTGCAAGTGTCCCCTCAGTTAATCTAATCTTCCTCCACCTCAATATTCTTACTCGCCATCAATGAAATCAACAGTTGCGTCATCAATTAGTTTTAACACGTTATTGCATTACAATTTACTACAACGTTCACGTGCTGGCAAACAGTTCAATCGGGCGTGTGTAGTGCAAGGTTTGGAAAGGTAGAATCAAACTGAAAAATTCAATACCATAGCCAGGATGCGAGTCAGTTCATGGATTAGCTTCGTTTTTCCTATTGTCTAGAAGTTTTAATTAGGAGTAGAACATTTCGTATTGGTGTCACATTGAATGTCACATGAGATACTTTTCGCTTTTCTAGTCCTTTGTTTCCCGCTTTTTTATACGCTATTCCGGGTGATCACCAAATGCTACAAATATACATGTTCTGTCTACAGCTAATTATCACCTAAAGGGACACCTCACGCATTGATCTATTGTGGCTACAGGAACAGGGGGTGAAGTGCAGAAATCGCAGGAAGCGACAACCCTCAGGCAACAAAGACGTGCGGATTTTGTTTCAGGCTCCAAGATTTGTTCCGTGCTGGAGCAGTCTAAAAGAGGGCAATGAATGACCCGAGGAAATAGCAAGTTTCTAGTGTGCAGGGGTATCGCGCAATGTTTCTTTCTTTTATTTACGACGGCTGTTTAATAAAGAATGATCACCTTTTTTTTGACAACGTACCTTTACTCATCCTCATAATTTTGATGGTCCTTCTCAAAACAGTCTCCCCTGAATACGATGCACTTGTCCCAGCGTTTCTGCCAGTCTTCAAACACATACTGGAAACAATTTTTTGAGAGATCCTTCAAAATCACCTCCGCAGCCTTCACCACTGCTACTGATGATGGATAATGTCTCCCATGAAGACGTTTCTTCAAGTTGGGGAATAGAAAAAAGTCACATGGGGCTAAATCCCTACTATAAGGAGGGTGAGGAATGAACTTCACGTTAATCTTTGCAAGATATTCAGCAACAACATTGGCAATATGCGGCCGCGCATTATCATGGGGTAGCATACAGTCTGCTTCACGGAAATGTGGTCTTTTGTGCCTGACATGGACTTGCAATGTTTTTAGGACCTCCCTGTAGTATTGTCCAGTTACCGATGTGTGTGCAGGTACAACATGCCGATAAACCATTCCATGAATATCAGAAAATGAGATGAACATAACTTTCCCAGCAGAAGCAACCACTTTTGCTTATTTGGGGGGTTCGTGATGAAGGAGATTTCCACACTGACCATTTCTGTTTGTTCTCAGGATCAAACAGATGTAGCCAAGTTTCTTCAGCAGTGATTACGTTTGAAAGAAACTCCGGATCTTTCTCTAACATCAACTTTAACTGCATGTTACCTCCATTGCAGCTGTAGGTGATACTGAACATGTCTCAACTTACCTGGTTCTCACAGGCGGGAACCAGAAGTACCAACAATGAAACTACTACGGCGTGTTTGTTTCACATTAAGCTAACAGAATATAATAAGATTGAGTTCTAGTGCGAAAAATTATGACCAAAAAAAAATTATGATAATTCTTTATTGAACAGCCCTTGTATTTATTTAGTCGCTTTAACAACTAGGTCATATCGCGACTATTTTGTATAATACAGTGTATACAATAAATTGGTTACAATTATTTAAACAAAAACATGAAAACAATAAATAACAAATTAATATGACAAAGGTGTTCAATACGTATAAATCATAAGGATACACAGGCCACGCCGTGGCTCAGTGGTTAGACCGCTTGGCTCTCACCAAGGCGGCCCGGGTTCGATCCCAGGCGACCGCAAAGTGAGATTTGTGGTGGACAACACGGCGTTGGGGCGGGTTTTCTCCGGGACCTCCGGTTTCCCCCGCCATCTCATTCCACCGGTGCTCCATATTCATCTCATGCATCATCAGTGTCACCGCCTGCGGTGCCGTATGTAGTAAAAGCGGGCGTTAAACACTACACATTTCATTTTTTTTTTTTCATAAGGATACAGTTCAGAATAAGAATCACTAGATCAGTACATCAATTTGTTGCATAATTACTTATGTATATTCTAAATTGGTATCCTTGGAATTAGATTTATGCATACAAGTTTGTACTTTTGAGGCATAGCAGCACGTGTTTGATGTTGGATGGCGTGTTCAGAACGGTGGATAATCCAGTGATGTGATGAAGCTGTCGTGAAGCGTATTCCTTGCATTCTGCGAGGAGATGGTTTACTGTGAGGCAGGTGTTGTAGACTTCACATTTTGGTGGCCGGCCTTTGCTAAGGAGGTATGAGTGGGTTAACATTGTATGACCAATGCGGAGACGTGAGATAATCACCCGCTCCTTCCTGCTGAGAGAGTAGACAGGAGAAGAGCTAGTGTCTCAGCGAACACTGAAATATTTATAGTATCCTCGTCCATTGAATCCCAGGTGGTGTCAAAAGCTTTTTCTTCTGACCACGCCTCCTCACCTGTAAGCAATTATAAGGGTTTTCCACCCTTAAACATATGGGTGGTCCTTCTTAATACGTTCACCAAGATAGAGCGCTGTTGCAATATTTTTCTTGTGTCCTCAGAAATTATCTTAGACTGTGCAAACGTGCTTCCTATGTATGTTAATTAAGCTTATATTTATAGAAGTTACATAGTGTTTTACTTAGTATAGTTTTATAAATTTATTAGTGTTTAATATTTATTGGCATTTAGCACTTGCATGATTTAATTAAGATGTGGAGACCGTGGGTATCGAACCTAACATGGATATGCTAACATGGATTTCCATTCATACTAGTAATATATACCTAACAGTATTTCTAAACTTTCTCGAGTTCTAAAGCGTTTATGACATATTTAATTATTATGCAGAATGTACGTGTTTATTTATTTAAATTGTGTTTAGTAGAAGACCCCCCCCCCCCAAAAAACACCGCTTAACTTTATTCAAACTTGTAAAATTAGCAGACATCCTTGTAAAAAGCTTCGAAAATTTGAAAAGAGTAATAGATTTTCCTCACTAGTTTTTCTTTACTTGGTTCGTTTTTTGTTTGTTTTACTTTTGAAGTATTTATTGCTTTGTTAAATCAACAGAAATTCACCACTTGTAGCTGCCATAGAATAAAGGAAAATGTTTTAGGATAAATTGGTTACGATTGCAATAAACAAAGCTCTAACGTGCAATCTTTGCTTATAAATTATTAACTACCAGAATATTCAAAGAGCTTCTTTGATTTGCAAGTAAATATCCCTCGAAAATTCATGAACACTGATGCAGTTTAACCCCTTTAAAATTGTAATGATGTTTTACTAAACTTTCTTTAGATATTATGCTAATAATACGCATTTAGTTCTTGTACGTAATAGAAGTGCTAATATCATAACAGCATAGGTAATATATCTCTTTTGAGTTATGTTATAAAGAGTTGTAACATTATGTATCATTTTAGGATACATTAATTATTTAAAATTTATTTGACAAGATCAATGACGATTTCCGCATTATTTACTTATTTATATTTTGCTTCTAAACGTTATTTTAAACAACGGCAACCCTGGGTATTCTCAGCTGTAAACACGTGCCTAACATTCTTCACCTCTGACCCCGGTTGGTGTTTCCTAAGATGTTTATCACATTGTGGTTAGGAGGAAGAACAGTTTTTCCCTACAAAGAGAGCCGGTTGGGGATGGTTTAAGGGCGACCACTATATATGAAAACTGATGCGAGTCTCTCACCTGTTTTCCCTAGCTTTCAATGACAGTGATATATCACTGCGGTGACCACCCTCTCAAGTATCACTGGATAGTTTATTTCACGGTCACTATTCAGGGAAGTCGTGCAGTCTCCAACAAATTAAATATCCTAGTCCGAGAAAGGTTTTTCATTTACACATAGTAACTTAGCACGGAGTTAAACGCCCGCCTCGGTAGCGTGCTGATAGCGTGTCTACCTCACGTTCCAGAGGTCCCGAGTTCGAATCTCGGTTGGGGTGAGTTACCTGGATAAGGTTTTTTGTGGGGTTTTCTCTTATCCTGAAAGGCGAATGTCGGGTAACTCTAAGCTCTTTGGACCCTGGGCTCATTCGAGCATCATTTCATTCATTCCATTTATCGTCCGATATGACTTAAAGTTGGAGGACGTAAATTATACACAAAAAGGCTGAGTTACACAAATTTGCCTTTAATCATATTTTAATTATTCTACGCCTGAAAGTTCTTCTTCTTCATTATCACTGTTATCATCGTCACTGTTTTCCATCCCATTGTCATCAATTATAATACTTTCAATTTTTTCTTCCGTTACTGCATCTTTTTTCCAGTACTCCTGTACTATTTCATACACATAAAGGCATAACTTTGCCATTCCATTTGTCAATTTACTCATTTCATTTCAACGTCTTTTGTCTTAAAGCAGCGATCAGCAGTTGCGTGCAACCTCATGCCGCCGTCTCTTACCTGCATGCACGCTGGTGCACCCGGAAATTTTGACGGGTAAGCAGTGGTGCAGTGGCGGCTTTTGCGTAGTAGCATACTTAGTCACGTTCAGAGACAATCGAAGCATACAGTGTTCGCATGTATTTAAATAAGTAATTATATTTTATGTAATTAGGATACCAGTAATTCAGCCGTTTCTCTTAGGAAATTAACAGGCTAACATAAATATATAATATACTCTAAGACAGTCTTATTAATGCTGTGCCGTATAGAACAACTAAATAATAATAATAATAATAATAATAATAATAATAATAATAATAATAATAATAATAATAATAATAATAATAATAATAATAATAATAATAATAATAATAATAATAATAATAATAATAATAATAATAATAATAATAATAATAATAATAATAATAATAATAATAATAATAATAATAATAATAATAATAATAATAATAATAATAATAATAATAATAATAATAATAATAATAATAATAATAATAATAATAATAATAATAATAATAATAATAATAATAATAATAATAATAATAATAATAATAATAATAATAATAATAATAATAATAATAATAATAATAATAATAATAATAATAATAATAATAATAATAATAATAATAATAATAATAATAATAATAATAATAATAATAATAATAATAATAATAATAATAATAATAATAATAATAATAATAATAATAATAATAATAATAATAATAATAATAATAATAATAATAATAATAATAATAATAATAATAATAATAATAATAATAATAATAATAATAATAATAATAATAATCACAACAGACAAAACAATAATAACAACAACCGTACTGTACCTGTCTATTGGTATCCCGAAACTGCTCCAGTATTGTGATTCGTTCATCACCTTCTAATTTGTCGTAATCACTGGCATGGCAAGTGTCATAGTGGAGCTGGTATTTCTGATATTTTCGTAGCACCGTATTGCATATTAAAACATCGCGCAGCATTATCAAATGGCGTAAAAAAATATGCCTGCTCCTATGAAGGGTTAAATAACGTAGAGGTAGAAGATCTTAGTGAACGTCCATACACACTAACGAGCCTATACTGATCACCCCGCCTTTCTCTCCACCCCTCCCGCACTAAGGTGCATTCACTGGTGCACTGCTTACCTAATATCTGCTTTAGCGTGTCGTGAGGACTACTGTTTTAAAGGTCACATTTCTACAAGCAACCCAGAGTTTGACATATGTCCATTTAATTCTATAGGATTCAGATTCGGAGGCAGCCTTAAGATTGCATGGTTATATTCTGACAGTATTTGATCAATTAAAACGTTCTTCTGAGTCGGTTTGTTGGCTGGAATTAAATCAATCAATTTTGTTTTGGTGCTATTTTCATTAAAGGGGATAATGTGATACTCTGAACATGAAGGTATATTTCTTCTTAAAGAACTTGAAGTTTTAGGTATTATGATAAGACGCATTATCTGTTACTAGCACCGAGTTAGGGGGTAAATTTGGATTTTACATTGTGCATTATTAAACATAATTTTCAATACTCATCTCTTTACGAAAGTCTCCAGTTTTTTGTTATGGTTTACAACTGTTCCTTGCACTTTCTTAATCACTCTGAAATGCTCAGGAAAGTAGCGAACTTTATGCATTGTGTCTTCCTTAAGGTATTCATAACATTAGTAATCACCTCACAAGTTCGGCTATGAAGGGGCTTTCCTTTTAACTTTGAAATTTCAGGAGACATTATCACAACACTAATATACACGCGAGACAGCGTCACACTATACTCAAGGACAGATGATTCACACGGCATATTGCATCAAGTAACAAGAGCGATAAGTTCCCTGAATAAAGGAGTAGGAAGGAGACAGAAGAGAAAAAGGGTTGGACTTGGGCTCGCTGATTGTTCTATTGGTAAAGGTGCGCGACTTATACTCTTTCCTTTGAGCAAATATTCATATGCTACAAAATCTAGAATCACACCTGACAGGTGAGAAGAAAACGGAATGAAAGTTGAACTGTGGGATGGAAATCGTATAAGATGAGAAAACATGCAAACATTCACCTACCACGAAAAACAGATTGGGCAGTCGACGGGAACTGAACACTGAACCTCCAGAATGCGAGCTTCGTACATTTCATTGAAACTATCTCATTCCGTAAATTATTACTTAGAAACACTCTCCACTATTTCACCGCAAATTGAATCGTTTGGCCACTGGTATCCAGCACCAACCACGTAGGTTACTTCGCTGAAGTCGTCATTTTCTAATCCGTTTACCTATGTTTGCTTCAAAGCTGATTATGTGCCTCTTCTGTGAGATTCGTCACGGAGCTTGATTACACTCGAAGTGAAAAGCTACATCTCTGTTCTTTTTAGAGGAAAACGCACATTACTGTATTAGAAACATGGATGGTTTATTTTAAAGTTTTTGGTTCTGACTCTCATCATCATCATCATTATTATTATTATTATTATTATTATTATTATTATTATTATTATTATTATTATTATTATTATTATTATTATTATTATTATTATTATTATTATTATTATTATTATTATTATTATTATTATTATTATTATTATTATTATTATTATTATTATTATTATTATTATTATTATTATTATTATTATTATTATTATTATTATTATTATTATTATTATTATTATTATTATTATTATTATTATTATTATTATTATTATTATTATTATTATTATTATTATTATTATTATTATTATTATTATTATTATTATTACTACTACTACTACTACTACTACTACTACTACTACTACTACTACTACTAGTACTACTATCGGGCTTTCATACTGTCATTAATTTGAAACTTATGGTTTCCAAAATATTTTCCCTTAATGTGCTCTATCACTTTGATTCCAACTTCATAAAGCTTATTACAGTTAATCCATTAATCAGTAGCAAAGCCAGATGACAATGAAATGTTTTCTTTTGGTTACCTGTGGTATTCACTTAAATACAATATGATCGTTTAAAAGTACACGATTGCTGAATTCAACATGTTCGTAAAAGATGATCGATATGCCCCAAAACTCAACTGCTTTTCGCTTTCAAAACTTAGGGAGTTACATGGAAGCAGTTTGAAAAAGTCCTCTCATGTATAACTCTACCATGAGTGAAGCCCTTTACAGACTTCATGGGTAGGTACTGCTGTTTGTTCACGTCCCAGATCAGCATTTACAGTAAACATTCGCTTTTGGGTAAACTGCTCTAGTTTTGTTTCTCTCAGTTTCAAGTTAGTCATCACAACTTTTGGATGTGCTCTTTTAGCATAAGGTAAATTGCTAGCAGCGTGAAAAAGGTAGAAGCATATCTATTATAGCAGCCATGGATTTCCAGTCACCCAGATAGTGTTTCTCCGCCCAGAGAAAATTACCTGGAATAAATACTACCCACTTCACTTGGCTTATAATTCACCTCGCATCAGCTAACATTTAATAATCTCAACTTATAATTACTCTACCCTCACCTCCAAACTAACCCGCGGTTAATTCGTCTGCGATTATCGGTGATGTATTGCATGGACGACCTAGTGTTTCAGAGTCGGTATCATTTTCTTAGCTGTAATATACCATCCCGTACATAATGAAGTAAATTATCAGAGCCTTCCTTGTCTTGTATTTGAAAAATCTGAGTTTAAGAGTACAGGAATAATTTTAATATAAACTAAAAGAATGGCAATGTAGAGAGAAACTGATAAGCCAGTACAGAACTAGTATGGAAGCTTCCATTGGTATTGTATAGGTGTTTCAAAACGACACCGAACTAATATATAGAAGCAGTTGCTCAGCTTCTATGTGACACACATAGATAGTTTTTACGTCAATGGAGCCGAATAAAAATGCTCCAGAATAAGTGTGGATTAGGCAATGACAGGAACAACGACGCGTGCCTCACGCTGTCGAAGTTCGCAGGTGTAGGTCACACGCCGTGCCGCGTGCTGTAACTGTTTGTAAACATACCGGCATACTCCGCAGTAGCTTGCTACTATTAAAAACTTCTTTGGCTTATGAAACCGTAATAAAGAAGCTATTGCTTAAGTATTGCTTATGAGTGTTTAACGTGTTCCAAAATTCCGTTATAGCAGACTATGATGGCAAATAAACTGCTGGACATAAGCAGCTTAAACCTTTTAGAGAGAAGTTAATGTTAGTGAAATTGATGATGATATGATAAAAATATAAATGATAAAAGGAACAGAGAACAATATCAAAGAATTGTAGACAAAGTTAACTAAAACTAAATGTCTTATGCAATGAGACAAGCATTTTATTACACTGTGTTTATTAATATTAAATAAAGCATTTGTAACTGAAAAGGAAGCTGTTGACTTTACAGTAACTGGTTGAGAGCACTGTACAATTAAGATCATATCAAAATTAGCAACCTTGCAACTGTCCGAGTCATTATTCGTCTTTTTCACAAATAACTGCCCTTTGCCCCATTACCTGAAAGCGAGTCTAGAGTCACTGATAAACAGCAATGCTTTTCTTTCCGTGGCTGGTGCATCCCAATAACAACTGTTGAGTTTCGCACACTAGTGGTTCCTGCGCTGCTTAATCACAAAATCATGTAATGTTTAATGCTGCATAAAATATACGTAACAGAATTTCGAAGCTGCGGCATCGAAATTCGGGCTAGTTAAATTATAAACAACGCAACGGCTATAATCGTTCGGTTCGTTTTTGAAACAACCTGCATATCCACCAAAAAACCATAAGCAGTATTCATGACAGTTCATCACATGGATGCAATCGCTATATTGAAAATACAATTTGAAAATTTAAATTTATAATATATTTAACTGCTATAAAATTTTTATGGTCTTTGGAACTGGTGAGGATTGACGAGGGGAGGGAAGGTTTAGAGGACAGCTGTCACCCCGTCGTGTCAGCCAGTGTAACACGGTGCGCGCGCTTCCTATTATGTACAGCCTCATATGTCACTGTTCGTATCAATACAGAGCCATCTATATAAAGAGAAAGCTTAGATTCTCTTCTGGGATATGGTGAATTGGGAACCGATCTTTTTATAATGACAAAATATCGAATTAAACGTTGAAAACACAATAGTTCCTAAATATTTAATAAACGGTTACTCCTAATTAAAACTGAACTGGTCCGCGTTTTTATAACAAAATCTCAGGAAAAAATGTTCAAGAGCCATTAAGTACGTTAATGGAATTAGGTATAATTACGTAAACGCTTACAGGTTGGGGTTCCCGCATCTGTAGCGTGGGGGTAGCGTGTCTATCTCACATTCAAGAGGTCCCGATTTTGAATCATGGTCATGGTGAGTTATATAGATAATACTTTTTCTGGGGGTGATGGATATGGGATAGCTCTAAGCTCTATGGAACCTGAGCTCATTTAAGCTTCAACTCACTTATTTTATTCATATTCCGATATGACTTATGTTTGAGGACGTCAATTAAAAAACGTTCTAGGGTTTAAGGGAGGCTAGTGGAAAATCAGGAGACTTTTAATAAATTATACAATAAATTGGATCATGATTTCACTTGCATACAAACGATTTCTTATTATTTAAGTTAATTGATGGAAATTAATCATTTCTTCACACTAGCCGTATACAGGCTAAGATATTGGATTGATAGAGTCGACAAGAAAAATTCAATGACACGGATCTACTGGTTTCCGTCCAGTTGCTCTTACCCATTGAGCTACCATGGCTAATTTGCCGTCATGACATTAAATTCTCCAATTGACTCATTTATTTCCCCGGTAAACCGCTAGGATCTCTCGTATTCTAGATACACCGTTTGAGGCCACCTACTTTTGTAAGTACTCAAGTCCCAGGTGTATCTCGGTGTATCTCGGATACGAGAGCCCCTAGTGGTTTACCGGAGAAATATATGAGTCAATTGGAGAATTTAATTTCCTGACGGCAAATTGGCCGTGCTAGCTCAATGGGTAGGAGTACCTGGACGGAAACCAGTATATCCGTGGTTCAAATCCCGGCCGTGGCATTGAATTTTTCATGTCGACTCTATCAAACGATTTCTTATATTTAATTTTTATATATTTTTTACTTTTTTATCCTTTTGCTTTCATTGACTGGATAACTAATTAAGTTGAAATACGTTCCGTTCGAGCCGATCATTCATGGATTGCACACGTGAGCATCCAGATAGTTCAGTAATTGAATCATAGTAAGCTGTATGCTACATACACTATTTTACAGTAAACTAAGTTGCCAACTTCAGTGAGACTTCGCGAAGGTCCAAGTGTTCTTACATAGTTGGTATGAGAATGAAGTTTGTGATGCACTTCCCTTGTGTAGACAGCATGGCAGCCTTCGACTGACTTCGAAACCCTCAAAAGCAATGTTTCAACAATCATTGGAGCTTAATGGACAAATGCTGCAAATTCAAATTCAGCTCACCTGTTGCAAATATATTGTTATTGTGTTTCAAATGAGTAGGACTGAAACTAAAAACGATCGTTTAGCAGAACATCATTATGTATATAAAATTATACAAATTCATGGAAGTGTCTTCTTTAGAGCAGTAACTTACACGGCTATTTTTATTTCGAATAGAGCTATAATTTTTCCCGCCAACCTAAAAACGCTGTGATATGTTCAAATTTTGCAGCTACGCTTTATAAATGACTGATTGCGGTTGCTGCAATTAAAACAGGGAATGCGCCAACCTGAGCTGTCAATCATTCCGTTTAAATAATCAAATTGAAAGGCCTGTCTCTACAGATCGGGACGATTATTACCATGTAAAAAATGTACTTCATTTATGCAATGTTAATGTTTATGTTAGCTTACAGTGGATATATAATGGGAAACGCATCTTTATGTTAGATAGTCTCGAGAGGCAAGGAAATTAAATCTATCTTGGCCCCGACTCTATTTAATATATACGTTTCTGATATTCCTGACTTAGCTCCGACTTCTTTAGCTCTTTACGCTGATGACACAGTACTCTATTATTCTCATGTTAATCTCCAGCACGCACAGCAAGTAGTACAGCTCTCTTTAGATCACCTAACTCATTGGTTCAGCACTTGGCGGATCTCTTTGAACCCTCAGAAAACCGAGGCTAAAATCTTCACTCTTCGCCGAGATACTCCACTTCCTCCGTTGTGTCTCTACAGGAACAATGTCCCTTGGCTCCCCACAACTCCCGTTAAATACCTTGGAGTGCTTTTGGACTCTCGACTGACCTGGCGTGCTCACATCGATCGACTTATATCACTGACCTCCGGGCGACTTTCAAAACTCTCACCTCTGTTGCATCGCCGTTCCAGCCTCGGCCTACAGTCTTCATTGTTACTCTACAAATCACTCGTTCGTCCGCTTATTACATATGCCTACCAAGTGTGGGCGGCCGCACACACATGCCATCTGTGTCGTCTTCAGGTTATACAGAATCGCTTCCAACGCTCCATGGTTCATCCGTAATCAGCAGCTCCATCACGAACTATGACTGTTACCTCTTCACGACTACATTCGCAGGATCGCCCGTCGTTTCTTTTCCACGCCGCAAGAAGTTCCAGGAGCTGTGCACTATAACATCGGCGTCCGCATGCGCCAGCCCTCACGTTTGAAGAGGAGACTACCACAGGACCTGCTTCTGAGTGATACATAAGATTCGAGTAATTCTAGTGCTTGATGTCTGTCTTACATCTTCAATATTGACATAATTTCTCAGAGAGTATTATTGGAGTTCTAACTTAATGTAGTTAGGAGGCGGCCTGTTAGCCTACCCCTGAGTGTTATTGTTCTTTAATGTATTGTTCTGTTATGTTCTTTTCACTCTGATCTGTAAAGCATTCTACTGTTGATCGATCAATTAAAAATTATAAAAAAAATAATAAAAGGAAATTAAAATGTCTCAGGCATAAAAATCGAAAATAATTATTCTAGAAATATTGAATGAACTCAGCATGATTACTTTTATTTATAGTTAATAGTGCAATAAAACGACAAAAATACCATTCTATGTAAATTTAGACCCAAAGTATCGAAATCAAATTAAATTAATACATTAAATATCATAGGACAGCACTGAATAGTAAAAAGACATCATTGATGGTCACAAAAGCATTCTTACAAGATACGGATTCTAGTGAATAAAGTAATCAATGTGATATTCAATAAAACCAGTGCAGCTTGAACGCCAAGATGCCATTTGCACTTTAGAACACCATCATTTTTGTATTTCGGAGCCCTATCAAATGTGGTCATTTTCCAAGAACTCAATTTACAGAAGCACGATTTTGTCCTGATACCCCATTCCTGATAAAGTAATACAGGTGATTTGAAGAATTTTAAGAAAATAAGCATCTGGGAGGTGAGAGGGAAACTACCACTTTTTGGCTATTGAATTACACGGATATCGACGTAACAGTCTTGACTATTCATCAGTTAAGGATATCTATTATCTATGACTGAAAATTTGAAATCCTGAACTAAAGACGCTAGCTTTTTAAGATTTATACCACAGATGTAACTTACTACAAATATATTGCAGCCCAAATTTTATCAATGTAACTTTGATAGTTTGGAAAATATGGTCAAATTTATTTATTTTTGGTTACGTTACCTAAAAGGTCCCTTGCGACAAAGTAACTTAACTTTTGGTCTAATATTTAAAAAAAAGTTTCCAATATGTCCGGATTTTGAATTTGCACTTATCCTTGTTTCACATAAGCTTGCCCCGTATCCCTAGATGGTCACGTGACCTTATCACCTCTTATTGGCTGCTGTTGCAGTATAGACTGTTGTGCGGTAAAAATTAGTTCTTTATTTAACATGGTGATATGTCTTTATATGTTGGAAGAGAATTGTCAAATTTATATTTTAGTAACTGTGTTAATTAAATATATTACGCAACAGAGTTGATTTATCTGAAATGCATGTTAATTCTTAAACGAAGTAAAGAGGTGGTTCCTTTGCTCTCAAGGACATGGCACGATAGCACGTGATTTAGCGGTAGTGATGACATATTTGTTTATATGACTTTTATCACTGACCTTGTTTTGAACTGAATCAGTCATCTGGCCATTAGAAGGTGTGTTGTGCCAAGTGCGAAAGCTAAATTATTTTATTGATCGTTTATTGCGCGTGTACTTATTATATGTATAATGGCAGTGTACCGCCAGTTTTTCGCTGAAGCATCGCAAGGGAAAACCTTTACAAAGCGGCGAAAAAAGAATTGTGTTGCATGTGTTTAATGCACTCACAGAAAAGAATCCGTCTTTGTTAGTGAGAAAAGTTGTGCTCTGAACTTACAGGTGTGTTAGATGCGTAGGAACATCGCGACATGAAATTGAGACAACAGGAAAACTTATCATTCCGGGGGCGATATTGCTGTATGGCGAAGACGTTATTTAAGGACAATCAGACTGTACCGGGATACACATCGCAAAATATACTACCTTGACGAGACTTGGGTAAATGAAGGACACAGTATGACACGACTTTTAAGACTGAAAGACAAGTCTTTTTGCAAGGTATGTGTGTGTGTTTTAAAAACAATCCCAGTGGTAAAGGCCGAGGCCTTTCATCATAAACTTGTTTCAGTTTCATTTCTGATTCATTCAGTTTCAAATATGCTCAGTTTTATTGTAAATTTCATTATTTTGCATGCCTTCATATTCTTATTTGTATGATTTTATCTATCTTCCTGGCAATTATTATGACGTTTACTGCAGGTTTAAATGTGACGGGAAGGCACCACCTACGGCCTATGGCGCGAAAGCATGAGCCAATTAGGATGAGGGGGAAGGTAGTTGCACGCGGAGCGATACATGTCAACGGGGCAAGGTTATATGAAACAGAGATTAGGTTTCTCTGTGTCTCAATAACTTTAGACTCCAGACATTTTTAAAGCTATGAATATGACCTTTTCACCCAAAATTACAAAAAATTGTGTTTTGAAGTAAATAAAGTGTGCTTAAATGCATCTCACAATAAAACCCAGGGCAATTTCTATTCACTGTGTGGCAACTTTCATTAGTCTAACACTAAAACTGCGACGCAAAGGGCATCTTAAATGCTGAAAAATGCAGAAATTTTCAATAGCGAGAAAACAAGGATAAAGAATTAGAATTCATATCTAACACTAGCATTCACATAACTTTCAAACTAGATAGTAGCATTTAAAAATGACTTACGACTGCTATCTAAGTATTCTTTTGATTCAGGAAGGCTTACAGTATTTTATAGACTAAAAAGAGGAAAAGGCGATTTTATGAAAACGTTCATGAAATTTCAGTCATGCATATCCTTAAGTAATATTTCATATACTCAAAGAAAATTATATTTTATGCTGTCGTTGATTTATGAAAAATAATATTATTACAAAGTGAACGTTCGTAAGCATTTTATGACTGTTTAAATATTTTGCTTTTGGTTCTACATGTTTGTTTACAGTCCTTTAGGGGATAATAGGAAAACATTATCTAGAACAAACATGAGTATTATAGAGTTCAGTGCGGAATTTATGACTTTTCAGTTCCTTTTGTTAAAGACAGTCAAATAATAATGAAGTCGTTGAAATGTACTATAGTTCCTACTTGTCACTTTGGAAATAATAATATTCGCATACATCCATACATGAATCATAACGCACATAGTTTTTTCCTCTTTAGCATCATAGAGTGTTATAAGCCTGTGCATGAAACATCACTTCCACCATTCTCTGATTTTGTGTGTCGCTCATAGACATTCGTTGCGAACTTATGTAATATGCCTCGTGGGTATGATTGCCCAGAGTTGACAGCATCAAAGAAAGGCCAAGAGGATTGGATGTTTCTCACAGGGACAGAGTCTTCTGAGATCTCTAGAGAACCTTCGTTTAACCGTAGCTCGTTATAATGACCACTGTGATATCAAATGGAAGGAGGAAATGGACCATATCTCCTCCAAAAACAAAAATTCCCCCAAGCAGTTACCGCTGCACAGAATGAGGCACTTTTGTGGCAGAGGTGTGGCAACATTCTAATACACACAGATCGGTGTTGCCGTAAAAGGCTGTGGATTGTCGATGTTCTCATGAAACTACACGACGGAGTAAAGGAGGCTAACCATGTTCCTGCCAAAAAGACAGTCCTCACCGAAGTTAACAAACCAGAAGATTGGAGTGGGTCCAAAGAAACATCCAGCAGACGTATTGCGATCTAGGGATCTGGTCGAATAAGGTGTTAGCAGCGTCTCTATAGGGCACGTTGCACAAGATACGATCCCAGACATGCTGTGTAAGGAAATCACTGTGGAAAGATATCGTATCCAATCTGGCTCTATATGACAGCATCTGGACCCGGACAACTGAATGCGGTGGCGAAGGAAAAATAAAAATCTTGTTTGTTAGCGACAACTGTCAACTTCTATTGTCGTATCAGTGGCGTCTGTGTGCCGGAATTTCACCGCGCAGAAGTTTTTTTACATGTCAGTACATTTAGTAACATAGAGCTGACACTTTTAAGCACACTTAACCAACATCGGTCTGGACGAGGTTTGAATAGAATCAGCCAGCCACCGGTGATGGGAAGAATTACCAGTGCGATTTATGTTAACATCCCCCTAATTACTCTCTTACCACCTCTAAGGTCCACGTTTCCGGAACGGTTTATGCAAGACAACGGAGCTGCGAACCCTTCAGTTTTACAAAATAATTGTTAAAGGTGAAGGACATAAAATTGTGCGTTTCTCTTTAAGTGAGATATGCGTGGACTACATGTATGAACATAAACAGCTGCGGGAAGGTACAGTCCCATAATGAGAATCTCATCGATCCATTCAGTCGAACTAATATGCCGTAATAAAGTCGTAATATAACGTAGTCACGATTTAAAGACTCAAATTATAATTACAACTGTCTCGACGTTTAAAATATGCATTGCACTAAACCACAATATACGATACATATTGAATGGACAGATTATCTCACTGAAACAATTGTTCAAAATTAAAAAGCTTATTTTCGTGTCACGAGGCGCTGAAGTTGCAAAATAAAAAAAAACCACGTTTATATCCATTCAAAAGCTACACAGAGCTGTATGACGGTAGTTTTGGCAGAATTTGTTAGTATTTTCCCTTGTCCCTTTCCCTTCTCGTCCTTAATTTTCTTTAATTATGGTATGGAACACATTTGCTGTGGATTTTATTTACTTGGACATTGCCGACTATTTTATAGCACCGGAATAGACTGAAAAGTCTATGAAAGTTTATGAAAAATTTATGAACTGAAAGTTATCACATAGTTGAGGAGATAGTAACTTTGAATTTGCAATGTTTTATGTACCTTCAACATGTAAAGTATTCAACATTGCATAATCGTATTGTGATGTACTGACATAACTGGCAGTTTCTGATCAATTACTCTATATTGTTATTTGGTGGAAGAGGAATTTCTGATATCCTTTCTCGAAATCTTACATTTCACGAATGGGCTATAACAAGTACTTTCTGAACAATAGATATAATTTTTTCCTAATAATTGAATGGTGCACGGTTGTATTCAGATACTCTGTGAAGTCTATGGGAAAGACATATTATATGAATTAGTATTGCATACCTTTCCTGTATAGCCCGCCTTGGTAGCGTAGACGGTAGCGAGTCTGCCTCACGTTCAAGAGGTCCCGAGTTCTAATCTTGGTCAGGATGAGTTAACTGCATAAGGTTTTTTCCGGGGTTTTACCTTATTCTGAAAGACGAGTGTCGGGTAAGTCTAAGCTCCATGGACCCCGGACTCATTTGAGCATCATTGAGTAAATTACAAAAAAAGAAAAACCCTTTGCTGCATCCCTTTACCTGCCGTAACTTTATATGAGTAGCATTGGTAACAAAACGTATCACATTATCGTATTTTACTTCCTCTGGTCATAAAAGGTGCATTGATTACAAAGAAAACGTTCAACAGTTTAAAGATTTCATTATAGGGAGTCGGGATGTCAATACAAATTTCTCAGCTGCACAGTTATGTGAAGGTATACTCATAATCATATTTACAATGTATTTGTCTGTAACATCTGTTATTTCATTAATTTAAATACAGATTTTATTTCCATTGATAATTCTCGTAATTTTGGTTCCAGTATCATTTTAGCAGATAGATAAAGGTTTTTACGAATTTCAGGCTCATTTGGAAAGTCTTGCTACACGTAATTTACCAGAAAGCCTCTAAAACGCGAATTCTCAGGTATCTTAAACAAAATATCATTATATAACATGACTTCTTTTTAAATTGAGGTTGGTATATGTATCATTGTTTAATTCTCTGTCGGTGGCGGTGCATCCAGAAAGCGTCAGTCGTCTGTTTTTCCCGCACCCCTTTTAGGCTTTTGACTTTTAAACGACACCCCTGTCATTACCTTCTTGGCTGACTATATATTGGTCTTTTGATAAGCCGTTATGTTTGGAATTACACGTGCTGCGAATTTCAGTATCTGCATCCTCTGGAGGCTATTCGTCCATTCTTCCTTCAATGTCTAGAACACGCAAGATAGCAAAGAAAAATGATTTAAAATTAACTGCCATTTACTACAGGGCGATGATGAGGAAGAATCTCTTCAATAAGATTGTTCCTACTGATTGGCAAGAGACAGCATATGAAATATTAAAGGAGACCATACCAACAGAAGAGAAATTATGGCGAAATGGCCATGCATATGCCAAATTTGTTCACAAATAGACATCTTGGAACACAGGATTGCCTCTTGCAAACAGATGCATCATATCTGGATGGTGCTCAGAGGCTTTATTGGAAAATGGTGCCCGCCGGGGTTTCTACCATGTCTTCGGAGACTACAGCGACTGGAATTCAGTTTTAAAAACACGTCGCTCCACAGATGTGCGATCTGGTTGGTAATGGGAACATTACACATGATAATTCAGAAAAATCCTGGAATGGTGGCCTTACAGAGGGAATGGTTTGATTTCCTGCGAAAGGAACGCTGGAAGCTAATCCCTTCTGGGCTCAGTGGTTCTATGGAGCCCTACATCACCCGATTTGAGCTCCATTACACTGCTTCAGAAGTCAACTTCCATCCCAAAATCTAGACTGGCTGCTTTCACTGAGTGCAGACAATCTTTAGCAATACCCTTTTTCTCGCCACAAGTTCTTAGAACAGTGTTCTTTCTAGAATTAGATAGAGTTTCTATCTTTTAAAACAGAAAATGGGACAATCAAATGAAATATGAGGGATATCTTGAAGGTGATTACAATCAGAGGTGGATATAATATAGAATCGAATTAAGTATGCAGAAAATTTGCCATGACCAATTAAGAATTCAGTGAGAACATAATTAGTGTTGGCGAATTTACATTTATGTCTACTGCATATTGTACAGTCTATTATTTACGTGTTTGGAATCTAAACCTCTCATCTTTTTATTTCTTAGCCTGCATAATTCCAATGTTTTCCAAATGATCATTAAAATAACTTTCATACAACACTATCACCTGCACAAAGGCAATACACCAGACAGAATACATGACATGTTTTGTCGGTCTGTGTGACTCATTTAGTTAGGGGCTGGCATACTTATCACAAGGTTGAGGTTTCAGACCCGGCATAGATCCATGGCCGCCTTTACATAAGTTTACTGCGCTACACTGGAGGCATTGATATGAATCAGTTAATTGACATCGTCGTTAAAAGATAATATATGCTTAAGTTAATCGATAAAAATTAATCTTTTCTTCACATTAGCCGTATATACGAGGCGTGCCCGTAAAATAAGGCCTCCAATTTTATTTAATATAGAAAACGTGTTTATTGTCAATTAATGTTACGCTGATGGAAAGGCGGAACTTACAGCTATTTTTCAACGTAATCACCATTGCGATCGATGCACTTTTGCATGCGCTGTGGCAGTTTTTGTATACCCTTGTCATAGCACTCTCTCGCCAAGTTGCGCAAGTAGCGCTAAAGCTCGTTTTTCAAATCATCGTCGGTCTGGAAATGTGTTTCACCCAGGTGTGACTTCAACTCAGGAAGCAGATGATAATCAGTAGGTGCTAATTTGAGACTGTATGGGGGATGGGTGAGGATGTCCCATCCGAACTGGTTTGTGGTCTTCGGTGAGCATTTTGGGGACCCACCTAAAACACACCTTGCAATAATGCAAATGTCCGGTCAAAATCTTGTCAACTGTAGTCTTACTGACTTCAGGGATAAGTTCGCACAGCTCGTGAGCTGTCACACGCCGATCTTTAAGTATTTCTTGCTCCACTTTTGCAATTGTTTCGGCTGAAACCGAAGGCCGACAAGACCGCTGTTCGTCATGGACGTCTGTACGTCCATCTTTAAACTCTCTGACCCACTTTCGCACGTTTTTGACGTCCATACCCTGTAGCCCATAGACTTCACATAACTGACGATTAATTTCAGTGAGGGTAGTGCCCTTGGCACTCAAACAACGGATCACTGCACGCAACTCGCAATTGGCGGCGGAAGTGATAGGAAGCTCCATCGCAAACGGCTGCCCAGGCAAGACTAATGGTTGCAGTGGGTTCGTTGTGGTGGGGATTTGAAGGGGTGAAACCAAGCTACACGCCAGTGTTGCCGGATCTTGCGTAATAGCGTTCCTCATGGTTTCAGCACCTTGGAGACCTTATTTTACGGACACGCCTCGTAGGCTAAGGTTTTTGGATAGATAGAAAAAAGTTCAATGCCATGGCTGGGATTTGAACCACGGATCTCCTGTTTTCCGTCCAGCCGATCTTACCCATTGAGCTACCATAGCCAACGTGCCGTCCTGACATTAAATTCTCCAGTTGACTCATATATTTTTTCCCGGTAACCCACTAGGGGCTCTCGCATCCGAGATGCACCGTTTGTGACGACTTACTATCCTAAGTACTTAAACCCCAGGCTTCACCATTAAACTTTTATTATTTAAGTTAACTGATGGAGATTAATCATTTCTTCACACTAGCCGTATATAGGCTAAGGTTTTGGATAGATAATATATGTATTTCTGACCTATTTCTCCATAGACAATAAGGTGGCACTGAACCTCGTGTGTTGGTTCCTAATTGTTCTGCATATTCAATGCTGTGGTGCATATTCAATAGTTCATATCAGGAGACGTCGGGGATCAATCGATGCCCTATTGTTTGGCATCTTATTAATAATGGGCGGAGAAATGTGCGCTTACACGCGATGAAGATAACCTCAATATTGGTTATGAATTTACGTAAAATTTGCATTTAAGTAGTTTAGCGACACTGGTTACCTCGGCATTGTGTATGTACTTACGTCAAAAGTACAGTGAAGTTACATATTTGACTGTAACTCTGAAGTACGTTCATAACCAATGCTGGTAGCCCGTGCCGCCTATGACTGATTATTTCTTGCCCTTTATTAATACGTTGCTCAAGAAATGTGCACATTGACTGGCCGCCGAGGTCTCCTGATTTGAATTCCAATGAGAACATGTGGGAGTTCTTGATTGTGATGTACGCCGAAAGGCCAGATTGCAAGAGTTTCTAGAAGCGTGGGAATGCAGAAACATTAAATGTGTAAGCCTTGTCAGTACTCAGGAGTGACTGACAATGGTGGTGGTTTCCTTAGGTTTTAAACCATCTTGCCTCCCAGCTCATTATAGATTTGTATTTAAGCTGATGTTTGACCATGCGTTTTTTATCAAATGCTCAAGAATACTGTAAATAGCTCTTGAGCTTATGGTTGCTATTTTTTGCCGTGTTTCTTACAGGGTTTCAGTTTCAGCCAAAACACACCTTTTTACGTTTTAAATCCTGTACTTTTCTGTAAATCTTGCACATTGTAAACAAAATGTATCAATACTTAAGCTATATTTGTTACCCAGAATATATATTTTCTTCAAGAACATTTTTAAAAAGAATCATGTTTTGTAAAATTAAAGCAACAATAATGCAACAATAATGGCGTTGATTTTATTTACATACCTAAATTAAAGCCTTCCTTAATAATTAGCCTACAACTGAAAGGGTTATTTTTATTAAAATTTTTGAATATTAGAGGAGGTTGATTTAAAAGACAGATGATTCTTAAATTTTAGTCCAGCCTAAATATTAACAGCTGCCAAAAAGGCACTTCTCTTACCCCTTTGGTGTGATGGTCATTATTTATAACTCCCATTTACAAAGTACTTTTTAGAAACTATTACGTGTTTCAAATGGGAAGCGTTCTCGCATGTAGCGAATCAGATACGTAAGAGCCTTCAGCGTTGTCACCTCATTACCTGCACTCTTATATTTCCCTCTCTCTCGCACACTTGCGAGTCTTCTTGGCACTAACCGTAAGGGGACGTAAACTGAAATTGCCGAAATTTTATAATAATGCACTTGCTGAAATCACAATTAAAACATGGATTTTCGTATATTACGCACTTGGTTTAAGTATATAGTTTAAAAATAATTATAGTTTATCAATTACTTATTTTTCTAATCCAACGAACATGCCAGCGGTGCATCCATATAGCTGTGAATGTTACGTTAAGAGATAATTCGTCATTGTCATTGTCTTCATCATCTGAGTGTTGCAAGCTTATGATCATAGGTTCCAAAATCCCGTCACGTGCTATTTATTTCCAAAAGCAGTGTTCTTGTAGTTTATCTAATATCTCACGCAGTTTTCATAGTTTTCTTCGTGAATAAGTCGCTCAACTTCAGTCAGTTTAAAGGTATTATTTCTGTATGCAACATCATTTGAGCCCATATAAACTCAATTGGTTTGTTCTGGCAGTGGTCAGGGGGAAGGTGCATCGTGACTCATTTCAATTGCAAGCTGATCCAGCTGATACACTTTTACATCGTTTTTAAATGGAAGAACAATTGAATAATGCTGCTTTGAACTCTCTAGAGGAAATGGAGATTACGAAACCATTCATACACAAAGATATAATGTGATCAGACACGCTCTGCCAGGCCAGTAGGAAGTGTATTGTTTGTTCTTGCTCGATTTTAACAACACGTTGGCTTATTCAAAGTAATTCTTTTATCACGTCATGTTAAACGTTTACGTTTCAGTTCTGAGTAATTACGGGTTTCTCGAATATGCGTGCACTTTCTCTCCCACGTTATCTTAATTTTAGTTTTATTTACTACGATAGGTGTTCCTAAAGGGAATGTTTGTGCTAAATTTGAAATTAATCTTCATTTTTTCCACAAAATAAAAACGCAATAAAAATTATTTCGAAAAAGAATTTTGAATAAAAACCTAGGTTATAATTATAATTTGTTAATTGCCATTGATTAATCATTAATTAATTATAATGATAATAACATTCAATACCTTAACTCAATATTGCACTTCAAATACTCTCCTCTTTGACCTCCTCGCATGTTGTTCAGAGCAGTCCCTTTATAACATCTAACAATAGTCCACCATCATGCGAAAACTCCAATTCCCTTGATACCTCAATTCCACATTTTTATATCCTGGTGATTTCTGTCACCTTATTCCTGGATAAAATCCCCTAAATTACCAGGGAAATAATTTAGGTGGAAATGAGGAAAATGTACTTTGACGCTCATGTTGCAAACAATCTGTTTGACATTTTGTAGCATCACTTTCACTATGTTAGCATAATATGGGCCTTTCTTATTTCCAAGGAAATTAAAACAAACATTTCTGACAGCATTCCAGACATCTTTCACTTCTCGACTCATAATACTCTCAAACTGACTGTCCATCATCGGTTTATGAATGTGTGGGCCAACGAATAAAACTGCATTATTTTTTCCATAGGATAATGAAAGAAATGTAACAAAAAGGTATTTAAATCACTCACTGTCTTTGTATAGAATTTTCGCAACTCGTTAAACCTAATTTTACATGGGTAGTCGGTAACAATACCTTTGAGGGATCAATAAGAGGTTCAGGTTTTATATTTCTCTTCGCCCGGTGTTAAAATAGTCCGAAATGGTCATTGCTCCCTTTTATAGTGTTCTAACCCATCTCTGCTACGCCATTCATATAAAATCTCCACCAGATTAGCCAAACATGGTTTTTTACTGTAGTTGTTAAGACAACCTTTTCATGTTTAATTTAAAATAAAAGAGTGGGCCACACGAATGAAAGAATGCATGTATACATTATGAAGCAAAACACCCCTTAACTTTCTTATTTAGAAGAATCAACCTGAACTCTTTGGAATTATAGTTTATATTATGAAATAATAAGATATTATAGAAGTCTTGGCAATTCACCAAATTCTCTTCCTTAGGAAAAAAGTGGACAATTTTCTTCTCACGATGAATCTATCATGTATCCTCAGTCAATACTTTCTTTTCTTTTAACCTAGAGCCTAAAAGTTCTACTGATTCCTTAGGCAAATTTAAGTCCCTCACTAAAACATTAAGCTCGCTTTTATTTAAACATCTATCAGCATAAGAACTGTCTGGTTCATACGTAGGATCCATTCGAGATTCAGTTTCAGTACTGCTGGATACAGATGGCAATGTATCCGATTCAGGATGTAAGGGAACAGGAATATCAGGATCATGAGGTTTGCGCCGAATGGCAGAGTGTTACCTTAACTACAAAAAAAAAAAAAAAAAAAAAAAAAAAAAAAAAACATTGGTGTCCCTGATTTGTTGGTTCTTTTTAAGTAATTGGAATACCAAAGGTCAATGAGCGCTTTCCCCACCATTTTTCCAACTCCTCAACGCTGTAACAAAACTAGACACCCATTATGAGGGCACCAGGATTTATCCTGGTCTCATAACTTAATGCCAAAATAATGAAAGTTTTCTTTACAAAACTTGTTATATTATGTTTCTGTTTTACTAACGTATGACCTCATGTAGATCAAAATAGATTTGGATTATTTATTCAAGCAAGTTTTGGCATGGAAAAACTATTATGTGGTACTATCACAGAAAAATTAGAGCTTATACACTTTACTTTTACTTGGCCTTACTCGACAACCAACAACACAAAACTGATCTGCCATTTTAAAACAAGTTTTAAAAGGGGATATGTTTCTTATCTCAGAAAGGAAATCTTTAATCTCATAAGCTGAATTGCACTTCAGTATATTCAGGGGGCCCTCTGTCAGTTTTCTAATGCACAGCAATCTCTAAGAGTAAATATTTCTTTCAATCAATGCTTATGGCCTGAAACATTAAACACCTGACAGCTTAAACATTTTAACTTCCTTTTCGTCTTTATAATAAGAAGGATGCAGGTACTGTAGATAAACATCTCCAAGAATAAACATTGGATGCTTTATCGCCGGCTAACTGTAAGGTGAAAACATTTTTGATCATCCCCTAGGGCAGCTACTTAGTAGATTTTAATAAATATAAAAATATAAAATAATAGTAGTTAAATTATTTCACATTTTAAGTAATTAAGGAAATTATAAGCTGCTGAACCTTTCTTACTTTGATAAGCACATGTTAATAATACTGTTGTAGGTATATTACGAAACATATTCAAAACAATAAAATCTGGTACTTGGTAACACACACTATAGCAACGCTGCAAGGGGCAAACTGTTGCTTCACATTCAAACTGAAATTGGGTTCTGTTTGAAATATCATTAATTACTTTATTCACTGGAATCTAGTAATTTTAGCAAGACATTTTTCTGGGGTTCAATACCATCCCTTTGCAATTAAATGCCTCCCTACAATATGAAATTTTTTCTATACTTTTTGTTTCTTGTGCCTAAAACGTTTTAATTTGTGACGCCTTCTATCGTGAATATGATATGTCTAATATTTTCTTTTGACCAGTGTAAGCTAATATAAACCTCAACAGTGCACGAGCGAAATAAATTGTTTAACCTGGCAATAGTCTTCCAGATTTATAAAGGGGTGTCTTTGAATGTGGGTGTTTAAAGTAAAATATTGATTTCTGGTCGAATGATTGGCAGCTGAGGAAGGTGACTGCTTGTTTTATCTGCAAAAATTGTAATTAATACTTCATAAGGCATTCAATTCAGTTATAAACTTCCAATTCATAGCATGTGCAACGTTGGTAAGATGACGGGTAAAATCACGACGTTATGTGAAATAAAATGCGACATGATATTTGCTGTTCTAAAGGAGGCACGTTATCCTAAAAGATTCATTCGCTTTTATAATGTTATAATTGTCACAGTTAGTATAAATAATGGCGTTCCCTTAATAAACATCACACCTTAGAACTACGGTTTGATGGTGTTATTCAAATTTTGCCACAGTTATTGATCAGTTTTACCGATTTCAGCTACTCTAAGCATAGAAACATGCGTTACTATTTTTAGTGTAAATTTATAATGAGGAATTAACCCTTAAAGAATTAATTCTTTTAAATACATTACTCCGGTATATGGATGATTTTTAATTAATTAGAGCCAACTGAAAAGTTCAATGCCACGGCCGAGATTTGAACCACGGATCTGCTGGTTTCCGTCCAGTCGCCCTAACCCCTTGAGCTATCATGGCCAACGTGTCGTCCTGACAATAAATTCTCCAATTGACTAATTTTTTTGTAAACTAAGCATCCTACATTATTTTCTGTTTAAAATGGGATGATGTTTGTTCCTTGAGCGCTGCTAGGTGAGCAACCAATCGGAGTCCGGCGGTGTTGTATGGCGTTCCCGCTAAGTGGTGTGTGACGAGCGCCAAACTAATCAATCTCTAACAAATACTATCCGCGCTAAGACAAAAATTCAGATGTTGCAAAAACTGGAAGTTAGAGAATAATGTAATTAACATAATCGTAAAAAAAAACATATTTTTAGCTCATATAGTTTTCCTAATACAAATAAAATGCTCTTATATTACCTATAACAGTGCATCGCGTCGTAAGCAATGTAATGAGTATCATTATTGGTGCACATGTATGCGTGTACGTATAATTTTAATTACTCAGAACTGAAACGTAAACGTCTTACATGACGCGATCATGATATCACATGACAGGATATTGAATAAACCAACGTGTTTGTTAAATTCGAACGAGAGGGAACAATACCTACACTTCCTACTGCCCTAGCAGAACTTGTCTGGTCACATTATATCTCTGTTTATGAATCGGTTCATAATCGACATTTACTCTAGAGAGTTCAAAGCAGCATTATTCAGTTGTTATTCCGTTTAAAAACCAGGTAAAGTGTATCAGCTGGATCAGCTTGCAACTGAAATGAGACACGAGGAATTATAAACCACCTTCCCCCTGACCACTGCCAGAACAATCCAATTGAGTTAATGTGGGCTCAAATGATGTTGCAAACAGAAATAATACTTTTAAACTGACTGAAATTGAGCGACTTATTCACGAAAAAATTGACAAGGAACACAACAACGCTGGGAAAACTGTGCGAGACATCAGGTAAACTACAAGAAGACGACTTTTGGAAATAAATAGCACGTGACGGAATTTTGGAACCTATCATCATAAATTTGCTATATTCAGACGATGAAGGGAATGACAATGACGAATCATCTCTTAATGTAAGTAACATTCACAGCTATACGCATGCACCGCTGGTATTTTCGTTGGATTAGAAAAATAATTAATTAATAAACTATAATTATTTTTAAACCATATACTTAAAACATTTCCGTAATATACGAATATTCATGTTGTAATTGTTTTTCAACAACTGTATTATTATAAAACTTTGGAAAATTCAATTTGCGTTCCCTTACGTTTAGCGCTAAGAAGACTCGCAAGTGTGAGAGAGAGGGGGGAAGTATAAAAAGAGTGGGGGTAACGAGGTGGCAACGCTGAAGGCTCTAACGCATCTGATTCGCTACAGACGAGACTCTTCCCATTTGAAAACATAATCGACTTGTTCTTACTTCTGGTCTACCACTTAATCGAAACGCAATAACGACATATATTCTCTAGCTACTGCACTTAAATTTGAAGTATTTGTCTCTTAATTTAAACAATTACTGAAATAATGCTTTTCAAAACTGCGAGGTGAGCCAATGGCTGCCATGTCCTCTGCACGTTACATTGTTCATTCTCATGCCATCTGTACAAGAACATCTGAGAATTAGGTGACCCATCGCACAAGTCTCATTTAAATCGGATGTTTACTTTGGTGAAAAATAGTTCACGTCCAGACGTGTGGAAATAGAGGACGAACATTCCTTTGATGTGGTAAGAGAAAACCGACCAGTAGTGGATCTGGTAGAACCGTCTCTTCGTACAGTGCCATTGTTTGCAGGTGGCAAGGTCAGGCTCGGATTACACTACAGAACTACGCGTAAAGAACAATAGTTGGCACGCATGTGTGTATTGATCTTAAGACTGCACTCCATGTGACGCTAGAAACATGCATTCAGTCATTGTGATACAGTTGTCATACGAATTGACGAGGTCCATGCTTCACGATCTAAAACAAGCCTCCACTCTCCGTATTTTTAGTTCTCTAACAAAATCTTTTCAATTTGTACACTTTAATTTAGTTGCTTGTGACATCGCAGACACTTCAAGCTACAATAGCACGATTGTTGATGCTGTTGTGCTGTCACGCTCACTTCTAATCCTTGTTTCACGTAAGCTTGCTCCGTATCTCTTAACGATCACGCGAACTAATCACTTCTCATTGGCTGCTGTCGTGGTATAGACTGTTGTGCGGTAAAAATTAGTTCGTTATTTAACATGGTGATATATCTTTATATGTTGGAACAGAATTGTCAAATTTATACTTTCGTAACAGTTTGAATTAAATATATTACGCAACAGAGTTGATTTATCTGAAATGCATATTAATTCTTAAACGAAGTAAAGATGAGGTTCCTTTGCTCTCAAGCACATGGCACGATAGCACGTGATTTAGCAGTAGTGATGACACATTTGTTTATATGACTTTTATCACTGACCTTGCTTTGTACTGGATTAGTCATATATCGCCATTCGAAGGTGTGTTGTGTCGAGTGCGAGACCTAAATTATTTTATTGATCGTTTATTGCGCGTGTACTTATTATATGTATAATGGCAGAGTCTACCGCCAGTATTTCTCTGAAGCATAGCAAGGGAAAACTTTTACAAAGCGGCGAAAAATAATTGTGGTGCACGTATTTAATGCACTCATAGAGAAGAATCCGTCTTTGTCAGTGAGAGAAGTCTAACAGTTGTGCTCTGAACTTACAGGTGTGTTAGATGCGTAGGAACATCGCGACATAAAAGTGAGACAACAGGAAAAATTACCACTCCAGAGGCGATATTGCTGTGTGGCGAAGACGTTATTTAAGGACAATTAGACTGTACCGGGATACAAGTCGGAATACCTTGACTAGACTTGGGTGAATGAAGGACACACGACAAGTATGGCATGACATGACTTTTAAGACTGAAGGGCAAGCGTTTTTACAAGGTATGTGTGCTGGTTTAAAAAAATCTCAGTGGATAAGGCTGAAGGCCTTTCCTTATAAACTTGTTTTAGATTCATTGCTCATTCATTCAGCTTCAACTTGCTCCGTTTCATTATAAACTTAATTATTTTTTCATGCCTTCATATTCTTATGTGTATGATTTTATCTATGTTCCTGGCAATTATTATGACGTTTACTGCAGGTTTAAATGTGACGGAAAGCCTCCGCCTATGGCATATAGCGCGAAAGCATTAGCCAATTAGGGTGAGGGGAAGGTAGTTGCACGCAGAGTGATACATGCCAGCGGGGCAAGGTTATGTGAAACAGAGATTAACTACGATTTACTCGGTCTGGCATATTGTTTATGACATCTCACGCGCTTGCAGTAGCATTTCGCAGGGTTTATTATATTTGTGGCATAATTAGCATTTTCAGCTTTTATAATCAGTGGTTTAGGGATAATATGCCAGCCGATAGTTCCACAGGTCGCAGCTTCACACCCGCGCTACATTCGTTTGTTATCAGTTTCCTAGAACAGTGAAATACTACTAACTTCGGCGTACAGCAACACAACAGAAATGGAGCATTCTGGCTAGAGCTGGATGTGTCTCATAATAAGGGTTAGGTGATTAATTACAATGGGCAACTCTAGCAGCATGTATACATAATAGGGAAAACTAACCTTTATGGATGTAAACATCTTACATATTTACTCTTATCTACGTAAATATTTGTGTTTTTCAAAGAATAAAAGGTAAGCTAAAGTTTCTCTATTTCCTACGTAGAGACGAAAGTAAAAAGACAATCTAAATTATTCACTGCACTTTTTTTTATTAAATAACTTCTCTAGCTACAGTATATAACATTCTTATTCGTACACATCAGGTTTTTAATGAAAAGCCATTCTCTACTTGCTTAAAACCCTCTGTTCTTTTCAGTCATTTATATGTGCTTGATAAACCTAAAACAAAAACTGCCAATGAAAAATTTCATTTTCAAGCTGGTACTATTGTATGAAGCAGCAACATTAAAGAAGTAGCTCCCAATTTTATGCAACTTTCCTATTCGTATAGTTGTCAGGAATGATCACTGCGTTGTAAATAACTTCAATGAGCATATATTTCAAAGGTGGCCTAGGCCCCTGCAGTCGTAGTTGTAAACGTTCTGTCAGTATTAGTCACAATGGATAAGCACGGATGCCCCTTGGTACTTAAGAAATCAACAACTGCATAAAGAACTTGCTCTCCTTCCTCTTCACCAGTACATACGTCAGATCGCCTCTCGCTTCTTCTCAAACCTGCCAGATGTTCCAGGAGCTGTGATGTACGACATCGACGTACGAACCCACCAGCCCACACGCCTGAAGAGACGGTTCCCACAGGATCTACTCCTTAGTGACTCTGAATGAAAAAAAAAAAGAAAAAAAACTATGAATATTTTTTCACGATGAATGTTGTCCCTATCTCTTTGATTACTTGTTTTTTTATTAACAGTGTTTTCTCTCTCTTGTATGTCATCCTCGTTTCACAGTGTTAAGTAGATAATAGGAGCAAACTTGGTTTTCCTTACATGTTATTATATAGTTAATAAAGATTCAATTAGTTAACAATGATCTGTAAAGCATGTACTGCTGATTGATCATTAAATAAAATAAAAAAATGGGTAAACAAACGGAGCTTAGATCTGATCTGAAGCAAGCAATTATAAACTTGGCACTTAGAAGGTATTCTCTTAGTAAAATAGCACAAACAATAAATAAATCACATTCTACCATACAGTACATAGTCAACGAGGTTCTAAAAATAATTTACCACGAAAACTTCAAGAAAGGAGACTAAATGCAAGAGAGGAACGTTTCATTATAAGCAGAATCTGAGAAAATCCAAAATTAAGTGTTCCTCAGTTACGCCCCTTAGTTGTAGATCTGTCGGGGAAGAAAAAGTCTGATCAAATTTTTGGTCATGTTTTATGGAAGTACGGATATCGTGGCCAAACACCCAGGAGGAAGCTATATGTAAGTGCAGCAAACAGGAAAAATCGAGTTTTATTTGCTAAGGAGCATATCAATGAGGATTTAAATTTCTGGAACAGCGTGTTATGGTCGGAAGAGACAAAGATAAACTTCTTTGGGTCAGATGGATAAACATATTTTGGAGAAAAAGCAAATTCAGACAATGATAACAGAAGTACTCTTCCCACAGTTAAACATGGTGGTGGAGGTGGTGTTTCCATTATGATTTGGATTTTGTTGTTGTAATTTACGTCCTCCAACGTTATATCATATCGGACAGTGAATGAATTGGGTGAAATGATGCTCAAATGAGTCCAGAGTCCATAGAGATTACAGTTACCTGACATTCGTCTTTCAGGATAAGGGAAAACCCTGGAAAAACCTTATCCAGGTAACTCACCCTGACCGAGATTCGAACTCGGGACCTCTTGAACGTGAGGCAGACACGCTACCATCTACGCCACCGAGGCGGACGATTTGGGTCTGCATATCGTCCAGCGGTGTTGGTAATATGCAGTTTATTGATGGCACTATGGACCAGCATGTGTATTTTCACACTTTAAAGAACAATGTAAAGCAGAGTGTCCAGAAAATGGGCATGAAACCTGATTATAGATTTCAACAAGATAATGACAGTAAACACAAGCCAAGACTGAAGATGAATTTATTAATACAGGGTGTACCTAAACTACTGCAAACACCTCCTCAGAGTCCAGACTTGAATCTAATAGAGTATTTGTGGTGAATTCTGAAGAAACGAGTCCGTAAAAGCAAAGTAAGGGTAAAACAATAGCTTAAACATGCTGTGGAGGAAGAATGGAACAAAACCAGCCCAGTAGAATGCAGAAACTTTGTTAGTTGTTTGAAGAGAAGGTGTGAGACATTGAGGCAAAGCCAAGGAATACCCAACAAAATATTAGATTGTCAATTGTGTCTTTGTTACTGAACTGATAATTCTAATGTACGAATAGAAGAGCTGTATAAAATGGTCATGTTTCTTTTACAGTTTCATTAATTTACTTTATAACTTCATATGTTCATTTTAGTTAATTCCTAATATATCAATTGTTATGTTATTTCACATGTTGGGATAATATCAGATATTAAAAGATTTTCATAGAAAACTGGAGTGTACGAATAAGAATGTTATACACTGTATAGGATGTGCATGTAGTATAACTTATCTTCCTAAAGTGCTGTAAATATGTACAACTGCAATAATTTATTTTGAAAAACGTGACTTATTCAAGTGACAAAGGCGAAATTTTGCTGTAAGGAATGTGTTTGACATTAGGAACTCTGTTACTAATAGTATTTCAACATATTAACGAGGATTAGACCTCTTAGAAAAACGAAGCTCTTGTACTAGCCATGCTGAAGTGCAATTCTGCTGAAATATTAGATGTGGCAGCATAGATGATCCATAAGCACACATACTGTCTGCCCACCACAAGAAGGCAAGGCAGAGGAATGTGTAACGTAATCATTGTTGCTGTGTTTATGCTCGTCTTCCGGATATGATAAGGATGCTTGGTTCATGTAAAATACACTGTTGTCACATAACTCACCCATGCATAATACCTATCACTGTCGTTACTGAAACGAGCATTAGATCCGGCAGCATGGGAGACTCATATCCACCCTGACACACAATAGATCGAATAACAGAGCAGATAAACAGTTCAAATCCCTCTTCCTCTTCATACCCTGCTTGCCTTCTTGTGGTGGGCAGACAGTACACATTTTGTAATAAACAAATCGACTACTTATGTGGGCAGGTTAATATTTCAAGTCTCCTCTCATACCTCGGACCCTGCTTTCCTTCATGCCGTAGTCAGGCATTGGAATGAGACGCTATGCACAATAGCATTTAATGAGCGTCAATAAATGAAATAGTTAAGCTACTAAGCTCTGTGAATAAACAACACCTCAACACGTACTACCATTGACAAATGCATATGTCAATGTGTTCAAGAAAACAGAGATAAGTTAAAATAACTGTGGATTAAATATTTTGTGGACATATGGTTTGAGTTAAAAAAAGAAAAACTGCGCCACCAAACATTTGTTTACGGAATTCAGTTAAACGTTTCTGGAATGTGTGGGAAGGAGGTGTGCATTAAATTGCAGGCAATTCCAGGTATTTATTGGAATTAGTAATTTAGGGTTGGGAAAAAGCATTTCCAATTGTCGCAGCGAACATGCCAGCTGAAAAATTGAACATATCGTCTCTTTTTAAAAATCCATTCATTAATTCATTTTCCTTTCTTACTTTCTTTTCTTCCTTCTCTCTTACTTAAACTTTCTTGTACGACATTTCGGTTAAGTACTGTTCGGATAAGCTAATTTGACTGTACAGCATTTCAGGATTAGGATTTACTACGGAGGGGATTCGAGATCAGTTGTGATCCATTGTACCCATGCGCCCAAGAGGGGCAACCTCGTGAGGAAGGATGAGGCGAGAGGAGACAGAGGTTGGCCACGACAGTGCAGAGGGCAGGGTCCATACATTTTACTGAGATATAGACCTGCCCGGCAGGCCAGGACAACGGACATACCCTACTGCCGGGCCCAAAATGCTCCCATTAACCGCGCCCAAAATGGTCCAAGCAGCCGAGCCCAAAAGGGCATAGCAGCAGGTTCGAAGACCGGCAACCGACCTATCTGAGGAGGAAGTAGTTTTCCTAAGAGCATATCATCCTGCCATGCACCGCCGAGACATCCGCCAACAATTCTTACCCTTATACAGACTACCGGATGAGAGATGATGTGAAATGATAATGGAAATGAAATGGAGGGATAGAGAATTCAGGGAATGTAATTAACATACCCAGAATTTACCTAGCGACCGTTTAACGTTTAACGGCAGAGGTTCTACTCCCATTAGTCCTGGACCCGTAGGACCAAGGACCTGAGCCTCCTTCTACCCAGGAGCAATGGAAAACTCTGGGGGTCTTTCCATGGGACAATATCTTGAGTATAAAAAGCCCCCCCCCCTATCGACTACAACGTCAAGACGGGATGCAAGTGGATACGCCACTTAGGCGCGTCAACCCCGCAGGGAAGACTACTGAAAACCTCGGTGGGGCCGCCTGGTGATCTAGCACACATTCTACTAGCTCTACAGGCTAGTACCTGGGACTTATTAGGCAACCCTCTACCCCCTCCGGTTGGCCGTAGCCTGGCCAGAGGTACCCAATTCCCCGTGGGTGTCGGGAACACACTGCCCCCTCGAGTCCAACCCAATCCGAACAACTCCCCTACGGGAGGTGCTCGGCAGTACGGCCCGAGGTTCCTCTAGTAGCGTCAGATGTACCACGAGTGCTAAGGGTCCGCAGCGCCCGCACCTCGGCAGCTGAAGGGGACGGATCTCCTCCCCTACGGGAATTCACCTAGCGACCCGGGAAAACCGTCGAAAAAACACATGGTCAGGTAGATCGGCCAGGAAATCGAACTCGGACCTCCCGAATGTGGGCCACAGACGAAGCCGCCTAGCCATCCGGCTCTACAACCTTATAGGTTTGTGATGTAAATTTTTCATATCCGATATGGCGTGTTTGTGAAATCTACAATTTTAAGATGTCCTATGTCCCATATGTTTTATACGACTTATTTAAATAAAATTTTATTTTGGTACTTAAAAGTTTAATTTACTACAGGTGATTAAAAAGCATCCTTATATAAACCCCGCAACCCTAAAAGACGAAAGAAAAGTAAATTGAGAGAAATGATGGACAAACACATTTGGGTACATAGCTCCATCCATTATTCGCCTATCCAGCTTGGAAAATCCTAATAACACCCAAGATCGGGATGTTCAGGTGAATTTGAATCGAAAAAGGACCTCCTGTATGTGGCTTCGGAATTCGGATTAGGATTAGCCAGAGGAAATTTCCTCCAGCCACTGGAGCTTAGCAACGCTCGCACGTCATTCTAGGCCGTTTGTAACTTTCGCGACTGCTAGGAAGTAGTGCTAAAGGGAAGATCCAAGGGCGACCAGAGCCGGATGATAATATGCTTTAGCAAGGACGGGGCCGCTAACGATTCCAGTGACATCAGTCACGATCGCACCTTAGCCATCCAAGCCTTTACTGAAACGGCTACAGTCGACCAAGGAGAGTCTTCCCATGGCGCAAATTTTTCCGTCGAGTCTATGGACCTCAGTATTACCGCCCCACTCGATTTAAGATTTCTTAAAACCTTCCCAAATATTTTTAGAAACATTTTTGCACTTTGTCTTGTGTTTGTATCTGTCGATCAATCTGTAAGTCTGCCTGTAAATTACATTTCATAGAAAGCAAGGTCAGACATAATAGAACAATTTGTATACTTGAGTCAGACCTTTTATAAACGGCAGCCAAAGGTTTTATAAAACGTTACCTCTCAGCAAAGAAGCCTTTAACAGCAAACATATGCATTCGTTTTAATTACTCAAACACGACTCTAACGATTTTGATTCAAATATAATTTTGTTTGAGATGTTGGAGTGGTAAATCAAGTATAAGGCTTTTGTTAATATCTCAAGAAGTCCTCATTATTTTTACTGAGTTTTCATAAGTGTCCTGCGTTGTTCGTTAGAATTTTTAGAACTCTAGTTAAAAATTTGAAGTAGTTGGTTACCTTTTGTTGTGTTACTCGAGCTCATAGAGAGTATATAATATCAGGGTGGGATATACAAAATCGTAGACTGTCGTTATCATCCTCCTACATTGTGCGTTTACCTGCAGCAATACGTGAACCTATTCAACGTGTGTCTCCTAGTGTTTATGATGATTAACAGGCGAATAGGAAAAAATTCTTATGAATAAAGTAAAATATTTTGAGCACTATATTGTGCTTTCCTTTCAGTAAGTAGTATTAATTTCATCATTTGTCTGTATCCCCTCATCACTATAAAAGAGCTTTTCAAATAATGGCTTAAAAATAGTCCGCACATTGAGTATTAAGTCGATGTGTTTGTTCACAATTTTTGCATAACTGCGGATATCGTAACAATATGATTATACAGTAGGTACTCTAAGTGTTTCCGAGCTTTCAGCCAGCTGATCTTATCAGAATTCAACGTTTCGGAAGCGTGCATTTCTCTCATCTTCAGGGTGCATGGCCTGTATGTGAATAAATGAATTTATTAACTAAATTTGACTATATTCACATTCACACACATTACATTTTCATTTAATTGGACTATTGTAAATACGCCTCAACGTCTCATACAGCTGAACACCATGTTATATGCCCGCCTCGGTAGCGTGGTGGTAGCATGTCTGTCTCACATTCAAGAGGTCTCGAGTTCGAATCTCGGTCGGGGTGAGTTAGCTGGATAAGGGTTTTACCAGGGTTTTCCCTTATCCTGAAAGACGAATGCCAGGTAACTCTAAGCTCCATGGACCCCGGATACATTAGAGCATCATTTCAACCATTTTATTCATCGTCCGATATGACTTAACGTTGGAGGACGTAAAATACACAAAAAAGTTATATTGTGTAAGTTGACCTTATCTCCTGTCCTGTTTTAATTTGGACGTGTTTATTTTCTACTTTTTTCTAATCTAACATGCTCTGTTTGCCTCTCTTTTATACTCACTGCTTCCCACTTACTTTTCTGTCCTGCGCTAGTTTTTCATATTTGCAAAATTTTGTCTATCCCTATAAATTACGAGGGCTGTTCAATAAAGAATGATCATAATTTTTACGGTCATAATTATCCCACTAAAATTCAATCTTATTATATTCTGTTAGCTTAATATGAAACAAAAACGTCGTAGTAGTTTCATTTTGGTACTCCTGGTTTCCACCTGTGCGAACCAGGCAAGTTCAGGTATGTTCAGTATCGCCTACCACTGCAATGGAAGTAACATGTAGTTAAAGTTGATGTTAGAGGGAGATCTGGAGTTTCTTTCAAACGTAATCGCTGCTGATGAAACTTGGCTACATCATTTTGATCCTGAGAGCAAACAGCAAAGCTCAGTCTGTAAATCTCCTTCATCACCAACCCCCCAAAAAGCAAAAGTGATTGATTCTGCTGGGAAAGTTATGGTCATCTCATTCTTTGATATTCATGGAATGGTTTATCAGCATGTTGTACCTGCACACACATCAGTAACTGGACAATACTACAGCGATGTCCTGAAAACATTACAAGTTCATATCAGGCGCAAAAGACTACATTTCCGTGAAATAGGCTGGATGCTGCACCACGATAATGCGCGGCCGCATATTGCCACTGTTGTTGCTGAATATCTTGCAAAATTCAACTTGAGGTGCATCCCTTACCCTCCCTATAGTCCGGATTTAGCCCTATGTGACTTTTTTCTATTCCCAAACTTGAAGAAACGTCTTCGTGGGAGGCATTATCTCTCATCAGAAGCAGTGGTGAAGGCCGCGGAGGCTATTTTGAAGGATCTCTCAAAAATGGTTTCCAGCATGTCTTTGAAGACTGGCAGAAACGCTGGGACAAATGCATCGCATTCAGGGGAGAGAAGGACCATCAAAATTATGAGGATGAGTAAAGGTACGTTGTCAAAAAAGTAGTGTTCATTCTTTATTGAACAGCCCTCGTATTGCCATCGGCCAGTGGTATTATCTGCTATGCATCAAGTGTTAAGCCATACGAGCTCTTGTTTGGTGTACTGATTCATTACAAAAAGATTTTATGCCGAACTGTACTTTCACTGCCAATATCCCTTAGGCAGTTTTTAACATTTAACAACGCATTCCTTAAATAACCTGGTCCGCTGTCCAAGTGTAGGCCACCCGTATGGTTCTTAATATTGATGCGTATGTCGCATTCCCTTATTCGCGTTAGAAGGCTGTCCTAATTAGTGATCCGTCCCCACATATAATGCTCATTCAAAGTTTAAATGCTCTTTTTTCAGTCTATCGTCCCACTATGCTCCCCATTTCCTTTATTATTCCACAATTGGCTGTGCTTCTATCCAACTCCTGTAAGCCTTTAAATAATCAGGTGCTCACTTAGACACATAATTTGCTTCCCTATCTTATTTCCACCTCAAAAGTCATCCGGGGATTTGTTTGCATGTGTGGTCTCCAATAAACTTACATGCATAGCTGGCATTCTGTTCCGTTTGATACGGTATTTATTGGCCGAAAGGAATAGATAATTAAATTAAGAAATGATAATGGCAATAAATATATTCTTTATGTTAAATCGTTGTATTGCCTAAGTTTACAAAATTGTCTGCGGACCAGTTTGTTAATAGTTTATTATGCAACGAGACTATAATGGTAGTAATTACAACACGAGTATTATTCGCTTCGCTCGTTCGCTAAACAATTATAAGAACGTTTTAATTACCATTATAGTCAAGCTTTATACGACTGTTTATGCTCGATCATGTATCTAAAGGTTCCATTTCAAAGTATTCATTTCTGGTTTGAGTGATATTTTACAATTGTTATTGCTTTGTCTAGAGACGTAGTACGTAGTACGCAGACGCAGAAATTTTGATTACTTCCCTATAAACAGCTGTTAACGTGTGACACAGTTTAACCAAAAACATTAAAACAAAACATTGGTAACATTAAGAAAGGAACTTACTTTTATCATGAGGTATTTAACATCAGGTGCCTCATCTATAAATGCTTTCACCTCATCAGATGTAAATGTTTTGGTTTTTTCCCCTTTGTATCCTTCTGATTTGCGTTTTAGTAAGCTGTTAAGTTTTGAGTGTTTAGATAAATTAATTTGATGACAAATTTTGAGTGTTGATTTCAAAATAGAATGGTGAGTCCACGGAGTCCACAAGGTCGATGATTTCATATTTTCCGACAATTCTTCGAAATACGCTAGGAATACATTTTCTGAGAACGAATTTATACCTTTTTATATTCTCCGATCCATGAATTGCGAATAGAATTTCTCGTAAATATTTATTGACTTTTGTGTCACAATTTATTGGTAAAATTGAGTGCTTTTGCCGTAATTTCTGGGGGTGTAAGTTCAATGTCACATTTACTAGTGTTAGAGTTTTGACATTTTTCTAGCCTGGGGCTAGTACCATTGTCGAAAGAAACGAGAATAATCGATACTTTTGATTTCACAATGTTACGTGGCCACTTGTGATTGATCCGATACCAGTACCTTAATGAACAGGTGTACCTTAATGAGGCTCATTATAGTACTGCTACCAGTGGTATAAATACTAAAGACTGGCATGGTCGAGCCTAAACCGTTTTAAGCGGCAGAGAGTTAATTAGCGCTTGGGTTGTAAATATGTTTCGTGAAAGGCAGCATGCTTGGGTACGCTGAGTCAAACCTAGAAATTCTGTAAAAAAATAAAGTAAAGTAAAATAAATAAGAATAAAAAAAGATAGAGCAAGTATAATATTCGTATAATTTAACAACGTAAATGCCCCCCTCGATAGCGTGGTTGTAGGGTGTCTGCATGACGTTCAAGAGGTCCCGAGTTCGAATCTCGGTCAGGGCGAGTTTTGTTGTTGTTGTAATTTACGTCCTCCAACATTTAGTCATATCGGACGATGAATGAAATTGGTGAACTGATGCTCAATGCGTCCGGGGTCCATGAAAATGAAATGTGTAGTGTTTAACGCCCGCTTTTACTACATACGGCACCGCAGGTGGTGACACTGATGATACATGAGATGAACATGGAGCGCCGGTGGAATGAGATGGCGGGGGAAACCGAAGTTCCCGGAGAAAACCCGCCCCAACGCCATGTTGTCCAACACTATTCTCACTTTGCGGTCGCTAGGGATCGAACCCGGGCCGCCTTGGTAAGAGCCAAGCGGTCTAACTACGAAGCCATGGCGCGGCCAGGAGGGAGGTCCATAGAGCTTAGAGTTACCCGACATTCGTCTTTCAGGACAAGGGAAAACCCCGGAAAAACCTTATCCAGTTAGTTCACCCTGACCGAGATTCGAACTTGGAACCTCTTGAACGTGAGGCAGACGTGCTACCATCTACGCTACTGAGGCGAGAGGGTTAAGTTACCTGGATAAAGCTTCTTCCGGGGTTTTCCCTTATCCTTAAAAACGAATTTCGGGTAACTCTAAGCTCTGTGGACCCTAATCACATTTGAGCATCATTTCATCCATTCCATTCATCGTCCGATATGACTTAACGTTGGAGGACGTAAATTACAACACCATAAAAAAGTAAAGTAGCACAGTTGTGCTTTGTGATTATTCCACGTCATTTATGAAAGATGGTGTGAGTATAAATGTTTGGGGTGGTTTAAGCAAAGCTAGGAACGTTAATCACAAATCCAGGACACTTACGCTTTGACTAACAGATCGCTTGGTGCTCTACGCTTTAGCAAATTAAGTGATTATAGTCCCCCGGCTGCTCTACATGTTCCTGACTTAGAGGGTTGTATATCATACAATAACCAAGGTTACTGTTTCGTTTCTTTATTGTTGCATAAATAATTGAATTTTGGAAATTATCATCAGGAAGCCCTTTGTAGCCAAATGTTGAGAGTAATAAACAGCTTTATCAGCGAATTTAACTGCTGGTATCTTTTACAACATATGCTTGAAGAAGGAGCCGATGGCAGAACAGCATAGATGAGTTCGAGGGACCAAAGGGCCAAATAAGGTGGAGTGTTGCTTTAAAATTGCGGCAACCATTACATCTCCAGCAATACAACTTCAAAGGCGTCGCATATCGCGGGGCGAGATACTGCTTTACGTATCAAAAGGATTTCTGCTGGTTTTTTTTCCCCTTCATATTATCATGGTGCGAAAACGTAAGCCCTAGATACACCAAACTGTTAACCCTCTCCACTATACAATCTTGTTTTCCACGCCAGAAATAGACACCTTTATTAAATGTTATGATATGGTAAAAATGCCAGGAATCTGGGAATAATCTCTCCACCTTCAATAACGCTGCAGCTTCTGCCGCAAATCCACGAATATCAGTTACATTACCTTCTTTTGAAAACTTTTCGTAGCGCGTCTGGTTTCTATTACTGAAATTTCATTGTCCAGAGCTGGAATTTCCGGACGACCTCATCTCTGAACTTCTCTCGTCATCTGCTGTTTGAATATTTACTACAATTTCGTTGCTTGCCTGACAGTTACTTCTTAAACTTTGCATCACCTCTGCAACTTGGAATTGTCACTCCACGCTACAACACTCTAAATTCTTTGAATGTTTTATACGGAGAAGTAGCCCGTTTCCCCAATTAAACTTCGTCGTGCTTCCTTCGTTTCTGAGTGACAATATTCAGTAGGTCCTGAATCATTTTCCTTTTGAAAGACCTCCTTATAAGTGCTGTTCTAAAGGCTTGCAATAGAGAGGTCCTAATATTGTTAAATTGCTATGCATTTAAGCTTCGTGAAGTTTGCAATGTGAAATTCTGTATTCGTAAGTCTAGACATTTAATTGTGACAATCGCCTAAACAGGCAGGTGTAATGTTTTCTACAAAAGGAAAAAATAATGAAATGCAAGCTGTGGTAAAGCACCTCGTTTTGAAAGTTTTAACTCCAAAATAAAACTACAAACCGACTGTATTCCACAATTTAATGTTCGTTCTCTTCGTTTTCGATGGTTAAAAAGCAAGCTGCTGAATTTAAGCTTTGGCCGTACATGTATACATTGAAGGTGATGAGCCCTCAGGGCATTCAAAAACCGCTTCGGGAACCGCAACTATAAAGATCCAAGCATTTCCTTCCGCCAGCCTGCAGCTTAAGAGCGTATCGTTATTTCTGTCTAGCTCTTTGTCTTTTCCCTTAGATTTACAATAGAGACGGTTATAGTAGTGCCAGCATTACTTTCCCGAAATCGTTTTTGATACCTATACACAATGTTCATTTTTATTAGTTATTTCCCGCCCTCCGATTGAGCAAGAATGACGTCATAGTTGACTAGTGAGTTTATCTTGAAATCATAGTGTCTTATACGGAGAAGAAGCGGTGCCTTTTGCGGAACAGTAAGCAAATTACAGCGCTCGGAGTGTGGCTGGGCTTCTAACTAATGCAACCAGCTTCCCCTGGATATGAACACAGCACCGCGTCTTCATGGTTGAATGCTACTTTAGTCCCGGCATATAAACATAATTTAAACCGCTGCATAGAGGAGTTTATGCAACGCTATCCAGCATTCAGACAAGTCCCTCGGAGCGTAATGTTGTCAAAGGTGTCCAGGTACGGTCAAATTGACATACTTTTGTTTGCAACATAAACGTCTTACGTTTTATTAGTATACGATATAAATTTTTTTGTCATTCTCACGCTTAATTAAGACGTCTATTAATGTGGTATCCTTATGTCTTTTAAAACCAATAGGTGCATCAAGCACTTCCAAGTTACAGAATCAGTTACTCGCAAAAGAAGACACACTGGACGGTATAAAATGATTTGTCCAAATCTAAAAGCAATAAATAATGTTATGACAGAAAAGCCTCAAGCATACCTTCTCGCAATACAGCCAGTGTTTAAGGGGAAGAGAGAAAGGAAGTATAAGAAAATGGGCACATAAGAATATGCACTAGAGATACTTTCTTGTTTAGACTTGGATAAAAGCTTTGTACATATTGTAACTCTAATTTTACTTTTTATACCTAGAACATGTTCTGCTAATTTTCTGGTTTGTAATGTAGTTACATTGTGAGGAAACTGGGTGATAGAAAAGAATTGGGATCACATTGAAATATTTCTCTTTTATGTAACAGTTTTTATGGCTGCATAATTAGCTTTGCAGTGCACTGCAATATATAGGTTTTTATAAACAGTTATCGTACCCACGCACCAGGCGAAATTACGCACCTTTATATTACGCGGGCAGATCCACCTCTCAAATAGTATATTTACCTTCCGGTAGAGGGAGGCCTCAAAGCTGCTGTCAGCGCATCAAATACGATCGCAAGCCGCTGGGGGAATCGTATATAAACTCGCTCCATCAGCGATGCTATTGATGACGTTAAATTTTGCGCGGTAAAGTCACAGATAAAAATGAATACTGTGTACTACTACCACCACCTACTAATTTTACTACTACTACTACTACTACTACTACTACTACTACTACTACTACTACTACTACTACTACTACTACTACTACTACTACTACTACTACTACTACTACTACTACTACTACTACTACTACTACTACTACTACTACTACTACTACTACTACTACAACTACTGTTACTACCGTCACGTATGTTCCCAACGAGCATACTAATTAGGGCACCTTCATCTTTGACGCACACTTGAATTAAATCCACAGTATGTTTTAACCAGTATATATCGTCGCCAAACAGAACGCATGCAAAGCGGAATAAAATATTTTTGACCTCACGTTCACAGATTCTTTTGTTTTTGTTCTAGATGCCCGTTTTGAAGTTTCTTGCGCGGCTTATCTTTCCTCTTATTTTTTATTCTATATCCATGTGCAGATCAGGAATTGTTCTTCCCATGTATTTACTTTCACGGTTTCTTCTACGGATAATGTAAGAAATGAGGCACTTGTTAACACATTTGCTTTATTCCTGTTTCGTAAATAAATAAAACAAGTAACACTCATATATTATATATAATAATTTTTACTGTTCCTAACACACTTGTCCTTCAAACATTCGCTGGACTGCTGACAGTACACGCGGCAGTATTAGAAAGCACTACTGAAAAGGTATGAACAATGCAATATTAATGACGAACATGCTATACCAAAATTGCAATTTTCCGCTAACATTTTAACAGCAGAAAGCTGTGTAGTATTTAATTTCTCACTTAGAATACTTCGCCTTAGATGTGCGATAATGTTGATAAGCAGTGGAGAGTGTTGCTTTGATAATGAGCTGTCATCTACTAGAATAGGGTCCGGAAGATCAGTGCACTAGAGTAAGATGCAGATCAGTGTTACATGCTCTAGAATCAGTACTGCAGGATCAGTAATCTCTATGCAGTACATGTCAGCAGTTAACTGTCATCTTATATCGATCTGGTCCTTTTTTGTGGTTATAGCAGATTTTCCATAATATAGAGGAATCATATGTGGAAGACTAGTGTTGATGTATCAGTCAGCTGTGGAAGAGCAGTGTTCCAATCTTGTACTGTATATGCCAACTATTATTTTCATTAAGTGTTAACCTCGTATCTGTCTGCAGTTATAGCAGATATTTCATGTACCAGATTCAAATATCGAACGGTAGTTTTGCATGTGCCTGTGTCAGATATGGAAGTTCGCTGTTGCATTTTGTTGTAAACTTTCTTCTGCACATGTCAGCAGTTATCTACCGTTCATCGCTAAACTCGTAGGTATATGTTTGCAGTTATAGCAAATGTTTCGCTAGCCAGTGTCTCGTGCAGACCACTGTTAACTGTTATTTTAAACTTTTGTGCACCGTTCGCCAGATTTAATTTTTTATCCCGTGCAAGCCCTAGTGTCTGTTTCAGAACAGCCGTGTTTGATATGTCAAAGCTAGTGTATAATACCGAAGGTTTTTGTCTGGCAGATGAAATATGGAGCTGTTGCTAAAATAAAGGAGAGTTTATTTCAAAAGCTGACTTAAATGAAGAGGTTTGTTTCTGAATTGTGGACCGAACAAGGTGGTACCGCTAAAACGTGTACAACTCGTTTGGGAGCTCAGAAGTTCGATCCTTGGCGATTGTCTAGCTTGATCTGTGAGATTCAACAGGCGAATGTTGGGGTGCCACCACCACGAGTATCCTGTTCTTCATTTCCTTTGACCATCAATTCCTTCATTGTTTTCTATTTCAGAGTTACAGGACCAGGCCGTTCTTTTCGACGAGTTACGGCTGGGTGGTAGATATGTGCTTTATAAAGGATTCTTCTCTGTCTTCGGTTGGTGCTGCCCTTTAAGGACCTTCTCCGTAAGGGTCCCGCCAGAATGGGGCTAGGAGCTGTAACTACACTTGGGTGACGTTGGATGTGTTAGGGGCTTCCTCGATATCCGCATTTAATCCCCTTTGGGTGTGTTGATCCATCCCTCCCTCTCGGGGTTCATGGGATAGCCTACATGCGGTGTTCTGCCCCAAGGCCCTTTAGCATTATGTATCTTTATCTTTAACTTCAAGTTTGGATATTCTGTAAAATTGCGTTTGCATCAATGTCAGTGTCATTCTTTCTCCAAGAATTTACAATGATACACCGCTCTTAAAACAATGAGAGCTGGTAAAATATGCTCGGTATTCCTTAGGTCTGCTATTTACTTTTGTTCTTTTCCTGTACTTCTTTGTTCGAAAATTTATCAACCTGTCATATGTGCAGGGTTTCTTAATATGTCAAACGTTAGTTGACAAACATGATTAAGTGCTGTTGATAGGTTAAGACTGACATATAATTTGTATCATTTCAAACGATGTGTTAGGATAAACTAGGTTTCGTATCACTGAATAGTGGTGTAACCGTGATGAGCATTTAATGTCTAAATGTGACACAGAAGGGTTGATTTTAATTTAAGGGCAAATTTCAATTTATCTCCTACCTAATGGTTTCCACTTAGACCACATGTCTTCTTTACTTTATGTTGGCACTGAAAAGTTGATTTAGTTCCAGCAGATTGCTCCACTTTCATCTGAGCTAATTGGTTCGTCGGGAAGAAGTGACTTCGTCTCTCGTGCCAGTGATGTCATGGGGACTTCCTTGTGCACCACTGTAACTTACCTTATCCTCTCTGTAATCGGACCAACTTCTTCAATTAAATTATGCACTTGAATTCCGTGTAGCTGCTTCCAAGCTTCGCCAAAAAAGAAGCAGAAAAAGAGGGGAGGAGAAACTTAAACTGACTCTTTGTTTGCAATGTTGTTCTATTGAAGAATTACATTACTTTAACTAAGGGGAGAGTTAGCACGAAATCATTGGCTATATAAATCTACATTAAAAGACTTTAATTAGCATTGTTCCTGATAAATTACGATTTTGGGTAAACAACTGGATCAAGATGATTAATGGACTATCTTGAAGCCAATCCGCACATATTGAAGCTTTTGTATGCAGGATGTAATGTATAAACGTATCTATGTATGCACATACTTATGTACTAGTATGTATGTATATATGTATTAGTATGTATGTGTCTATGAAGCAGGTAGCCAGGCAGGTAAGTTAGCTTTTAAACTGTTTCCGAACCAATTACGTTTCCACTGAATAGTGAAGGTTGTTAGTTGTTTATTTAGTTATTTATTAATAACAATTATATATTTGTGTATGTATATTTATGAGTAATACATTTTAAACAATTTAGTACAGTATTTTAGCTGGTGTAATCACAGCATACTTATTTTCGTAATCACAAATTTCAAATATTGTGCAAATTCAATATAAACTAACTTAATGAACCCTTTAAACAAACACATCTTTAAGAACGAACAATATTTTTCCTTAAGGGGGGACGTACGAGAAAATGTTCAAAAAATCTAATTCTTTTTTATTGTTTTGTAAAATAGTATATAGTGTAAGCTATCAAACACCAAAATAATATGACTGTACGTGGTCTGTATGTACCTTTAAAAAAATTAAATGCCCTAGTGTTGCATAGTAGCACCACATAGTCTTCCATCAGCTGTCTTGGAATCTATAAAGCCCACCTACCAATTCTTAGCACAGCCAGACTTGCTAAAGTGTCTCTGTTGAGAGACACAAAACCCAAATGAAAGCCTCAACAGTTTGATATGGAAAAGGTGTCCCAAAACATCATTTGTGTCTTTCATAGTAGTGAAAATTGCTACATTTGATGCTGCAATAGTGTTCAATGATGGAAATGTTGGCAAAAAGAAAGTTATGCACCAGTTAGGGTATCAACGTGGTGTGTTTATGGAAACAATTTTGCAGAGTGTCGACAACATTCGCATCGCTGATGCAGAAAGAGCTATGAAATTAATGCATAAAAAGCAAGACAAAGAGGAATTTAAAAAGAAAGACTGAAGAAGACCAGAATGGGGATACAGACTATGGATGTGGGAAGTTCTGACTTAAAATTAAAAGGCAAACGGAATAATACTTATTGTATTTTTAATTGCCTTTGCCCATAACTTGCATTTTCTACAACTTCAACCCATTTTCTCTCAAACTACTTCATCTACAGTGATGCAATTTAGCACACAGATTTCTTATGCCACAATGAACATTTTTTTGGTTCCAGAATTTAGATTCAGCTCTACATGGAATGTGATGATACAAAATATATGAAATTATTTTAATTTTTAAAAGATGCATATGATTAACACTTTTTTTAAATTCTATACAGCTTCAGTAAGAAATCTAAACTCAAAAAATTCATTTTAGTGTGTTTTAAAATAACGTCCCAAATTTCAGAAAGATAGCATATGTGAATTTTGAAAAAATGGGCTTAAGTTTGTAAATATCTCTGCATATAGAAACACATGTAGCATTAGTTATAAACAATGGAAAATTATGGAAAAAGTTATGCATATTAACTGTATTATCTTAAATGGGTATGCTAAGTTTCACCTCTCTAACTTGAAAACTTTAGATGTTATGGCTATTTATGTAAGACCCTGAATATTTGCATACGGCCCCCCTTAAAAATGTTTCTGCTTACACTTTGTGCACCTCTACGCCTACAGCAAAGCTTGAAGCATTGTAGAACATATGTACTTATGTAATGATAAAACCAATCAGCTTTTCTTTAATTAGGTAGCTTAACCCAAATAAACTCAGTTCTTTCGGTTTTCAGCCCTAGGAAAAGCTTTAGTTACAATGTTAATACAAATATCAGTTGCTGGAAATTTTTAAAATAATAATACAATATACTTAACATCACAAAGGAGTTCACGAATCTGACTATCCATGTAGGTGACACGTGCACCTCATAATGACCGGAAGTTTTTTCTCCAATGTGAAGTAGTAGCACGTGCAACGGGTACCAACTTAAACATGAGTCCTTATTTGGGTACTACCTCTTTCCTGCGTTGCATTTAATGTCCTTCATTTAATACTTTTGCTTTATGAATTACATCGTTTTCTCTATAAGTGTAACTGCCCTATGGAACTAATGGGATGAAGTCATTTCTAATATAAGCCATTATTTCAAACCTTGTCTTTAGATGTATCGAGTATGCTCTTTGATACAAAGTGTTAAACTACTGTTAGGGCATGCCCCGGAATTACAACTCAAATTCTACAAGAAATTCTTATTGAAAGTGTTATCACACACTTTTTCTGTACAGAATACAATTCCTAATAGTTTCTTCATTTCTTATTATTTCTTGAAAAGATAAAAATAAGTTCTCGAACTGCACACCAAGGCTCCTAATCGCTGGAACTTCCATTCTGGATTCAAACAATGACGAACAGTATCCTTAAATGTCTTAGCCTTTCTCTATAGTGATAGAAAACGCTTGAAGAATTATGTCAATCTTTTGCTTTTATTCTTATACAACCGAGACTTATTGGAAAAGGACAAAGATGAAAATGTGTAAATATTCTAGTAGAATGGGTAATAAACCAGTTTATTAGTTTCCTTCCATTATTCGGCCATTCAACCTATAGCTTCCAAAAAGGTTAAAATGGGGCAGGACTGTTGGCAATATGGGAACGAATCCAGAAGATAAATCAGTTCCTTTTATAACTCATTTGCTGTTTAACGCATAAGCTCTAATGACTTTTGAATTAATCCTTTGTATTTTGATGAATAAAGAATGAGACAGGTCACTCGAGAGCTCGTGCAGACTTGTAAGGTATACATATATTCTCCATGAAGGAAAATCAGCTGACAGTATTATTAATGAATGATAAATAGAACCCAAATCAATCATAATCAAACTTGTAACATATGTAGGTGGAATTGCAGACACATTTATCTCACAAGAAAATATGAAATGACTCTTAGTAAACGCATCTGCATATTAGATATATTCTGCAAATGTTACAAATAGGATTTCTTGACATTTCTTTCTTCTTTCTAATATTTATGATGTAATACACGAAAGTTAGAATATCTTGTGTGTATCCACAGTACATGCCAAAAATCTCGCGTGCAGAAAACAAGTGAAAATGTAGAGAAGGTGCGATTCAAGACTTCATTCTTCCGTAGCCAGAACAAGCTGTAGTGTAATGTAGGAGATATCTGTGTCACCATCAAATAAAACTTAAATATTCTAAGGTGTCTCTCTCTCTCTCGCTCTCTCTCTCTCTCTCTCTCTCTCTCTCTCTCTCTCTCTCTCTCTCTCTCTCTCTCTCTCTCTCTCTCTCTCTCTCTCTCTCTCTCTCTCTCTCTCTCTCTCTCTCTTCTTCTTCTTCTTCTTCTTCTTCTCTCCCTTTCCTTTTCCTTTTCCCTTTCCTTTTCCTTTTCCCTTTCCTTCCTTCCTTTCTTCCTTCCTTCCTTCCTTCCTTCCTTCCTTCCTCTTTCTTTCTTTCTTTCTTTCTTTCTTTCTTTCTTTCTTTCTTTCTTTCTTTCTTTCTTTCTTTCTTTCTTTCTTTCTTTCTTTCTTTCTTTCTTTCTTTCTTTCTTTCTTTCTTTCTTTCTTTCTTTCTTTCTTTCTTTCTTTCTTTCTTTCTTTCTTTCTTTCTTTCTTTCTTTCTTTCTTTCTTTCTTTCTTTCTTTCTTTCTTTCTTTCTTTCTTTCTTTCTTTCTTTCTTTCTTTCTTTCTTTCTTTCTTTCTTTCTTTCTTTCTTTCTTTCTTTCTTTCTTTCTTTCTTTCTTTCTTTCTTTCTTTCTTTCTTTCTTTCTTTCTTTCTTTCTTTCTTTCTTTCTTTCTTTCTTTCTTTCTTTCTTTCTTTCTTTCTTTCTTTCTTTCTTTCTTTCTTTCTTTCTTTCTTTCTTTCTTTCTTTGATACTGTATGATCCAAACCATTCGGGCCCAAATGACCTAGCTATCGACAGGTCTTTAAATTCCAACCACCCACTCACCCACTCACTCACTTACCCGCCCAATCACTCACTCACTCACTCACTCACTCTCTCACTCAGCCGCCCACCCACCCACCCACCCACCCACCCACCCACCCACTCACTCACTCACCCAACCACTTACTCCCCCACTCATTCACTCACTCACTCACTCACTCTCTCACTCACCCACTCACTCACCCACTCACATACCCACTCACTCACCCAACCACTCACGCACCCACTCACTCACTGACTCACTCACCTAACCAGTCACTCACCTAACCAGTCACTCACCTAACCACTCACTCATCCACTCAGTCTCTCACCAACTCACTCACCCACCCACCCACCCACTCACTCACTCACTCACTCACTCACTCATTCATTCACTCATTCAGCCACTCAGCCACCCATCCACTCATCCACCCAACCAATCACTCACTCACTTACGCACCCACCCACTCACTCACTGTCTCACTCACCCAACCACTCACTCACCCAACCACTCACTCAACTACCCACTCACTCACTTACTCATCCAACCACTCACTCAGCCACCCACTCACTCATCCAACCACTCACTCATTCACCCACTTACTCACTCACTCAGCCACCCACCTACTCACTCCAAACAGTTCGTTCTTGTGCAGAGAGAACAGGCAATGCTTGTGTAATGTGGGAGATGTGTGTGATAGCGTTACTATATTTTAACCATTTGCGATGTTTTTCTCCTAATTGGTTTACATGTTAAATTACTTTTCTCGATGGGGCATTCGTTATTAGTTTTTGATCTCTCTCTCTCTTTCCTTCACTTGCCCATGCCAAGAAAACAGAACTTCAAAGTCATTACATAGTGATCGGCCCTTAAAATATTTAGCTGTGGCTTAAATATAAACCCCAAGTGTTATCCTACTACTGTGGCTTCAAAATGGGATAATGTTTGTCCTTATACGCTACCAGGCCAGCAACCGATCGAATTCCTGCACATTACATTCCCCGTAAGTGGTATGTGACGAGCACCAAGTGAATTCGTCTCTTATACCTAAACAGTATTTGCGCTAAGACAAAAGTTCAAGATTTAGCAAAAGGGATACAGAAGCTAGAGAAAGAAGCTAGAGAGTGATGTTCCTAGCACAGTCTTTAAAAACCCCATAATTTTTAGCTCAACTAGTTTTCATAGTATAAATAGAGCACCAATATAATATAACAACGCATCGCGATGCAATAAGCACTGTAATGACCGTAATTATAGATTGATATGTAGGCATGTACACATATTTGTAATTACTCAGAACTGAGATGTAAGCTATTGACACCATGTCCTAAAAATTACTTTGAACAAGCCTAGGTGTTTGTTAAACTCGAGAGAGAACGAACAGTTCACTTCCTCTTAGCCTGTAGAATGCTGTATTTACAGAATGTGAGACGTCGAGGACGGTGTTTATTTACCTTAGAGGGCTCAGATCAGTATTATTCAATGGTTCTTTCGTTTAAAAAGCAGAAAAAAGTGCATCAGCTGGATAAACTCGCAATTGAAATGGGACACCCGCCCCCTTCCTACTGCCAATTCAATCCATTTGAGATAGTATGGTCTCATAAAACTGGGGGTTGCAAACAGAAATAACACTTTTCAACTAACTGACGTCAAATACTTATTTCGGATAAATTTACGAGATAACACAGGACTGGAAAAACTGCGTAACATATGCAAAGATACTAAAAGAAATCAACTTTTGATAAGAAAGAACATGTCACGATACTTTTGCAATCGGTCATCATAAGTTTGCAAGATTCAGACGATGAAGATAGTGGCAATCACGAATTGTCTCTTGGCATAAGTGACATTGACAGCTATATGGTTGAGCCACTGGTAGTTCCAGTGCATAAAAAAGGCAATTCATTATCTATAATTATAGCATTTAAACCGTAGCATAATATACGAATGTACTTGTTCTAGTTTAGATTTTTACAACTGCATTATTATGAAAGTTTGGAAAATTCAGTTTAGGTTACTTTATGTCTAGCAGCAAGGGGACTTGCATGTTCTAGGATAGTGTGCGACAGAAAGAGAGAGGGAAGTATGAAAGGTAAGGAGGTGGCGATGCTGAGCACCAGACACATTTCATTCGCTGCAGACCACAACTCTTTCCGTTTGAAAAACATATTAGTTCCGTTGTTCCTAGAAGGAAATATGCAATAAGACAATTTCTGCAAAAGTTTAACTTGATTAACATGAAACAGATACAAGGATATGTTTGTAAAAATGTACAGGGGGAAGTACAGAATGTTATGAGTAGGACTAGCTCGTTGAGGACCTAAAAATTTCTAAAAAGGACCTACAGATTGGTAAGAAGGACCTAAACGCGTTTTACTAGACATAGTTTTTGGCATGTTTGCGGTCAGAATTTGTTTCACAAACTGTGAAACTACAGTGAAACCAACCTACTTACTCGAGGCCATTGTTATTATACTGACAATGTCAAAAATAACGGGATATTTAGAGAGAGAGAGAGAGAGAGAGAGAGAGAGAGAGAGAGAGAGAGAGAGAGAGAGAGAGAGAGAGAGCGAGTGGGAGGGAGGGAGGGAGGGTTTACTAGGTTCTCTGCTGGTGCTAATGACTTGAATGTAATAGAAAGGTTCTCTCACCTGTTACATGCTGTAGCCAGTCTTAGATTAGATTAGATTGATTTGCGTTCAGTAGGTTCACTTGTAGCTAGAAAAGGCTGTGAACATTGAACATGTACAGAGGTATAAAGTTTAATAGCATATATATGTACAACAGTTAACATAAGACACATATTATAGTATACAGGCAATATGAACAACAATATGGAAAACAAAGCAGGGATAATTATATATGTTACAATCAAACACCTTTTAATTCATCTTTTACTTGGGTTATGCCAGGACGACTCAACCTTTTTGCAATGGTTACCATTCTTGTTATTTATTAAATACATATACATTAAATATAAACTTTCAACATGCATCAAAGATTTATTGGTAATGATTTGTCATTGGAACAGTTAGATACTACTTACAGAGCTACAGAAGCATTATCAGGATAATTTGTCATTCAGATAATCTTGTACAGAATAAAAAGATTTTGAACAAAGGTGCTCCCTAACAGCTTTTTTAAAAGCACCGAAATTATCAACTTTTTTCTTTAAGAACATTAGGAAGTGCGCCAAATATTTGGATAGTTTCATAATACACACCTTTCTGGAAGCAAGAAAGTATAGCACTGGGATAATGGATATTATACTTTTGTCTAGTGTTTATTTGCGAATTACATTATTTTTTGCAAATAAGGCACGATTGCACACAAATAATTTTAGGATCGAGAATATATACATGCAAGGAAGCGTTAATATCTTCAATCTTCTAAAAATATTTTTACAGCAGCATCTGTTGTGGGTGTTATTAATGATTCTTATAACCTTCTTTTGTCTTAAGAGCTCATATTAGACATTGGAATTTAAGCTAAACTGTTTTGAACAGGCGAAAGATATTAAAAGGAGAGAAGTTGGAAAACAAAGATTTAACGAAGCAAAAATGCTAAAAATAGGACCATTGAATAAAAAATAGACAAAAAAGGCAAAAAAGACGTATAGGAATTCTAAAAAAGGACGTTCAAATAAAAAATAGCAAATTAGGCAAAAAGGAACTAATAAAATCTTCCATTTTCTAGCCTATACTGACCCTGGGACGCATCTGCAGAGACTACTGATATCAAGGACTTCTCCTCAACTTCCTACCTTTAGTCATGAAAGTTCAGTACATCACTGTTTCCTTCTTTATTGTAAATGTGGTATAAAATGAAAGTAAACCCTTGTATTTCACTTCTATATTCAACATGGAGCTCTGATTCAGCTTCAAGTTACTGTAAGAGAAACCGAGCGGGATGGCTCAGGCGGTTTCGTCTGTGGCTTGCATTCGGGAAGTTCGGGTTCAATTCCCGTGGCCAACCCACCTGAACCATGGGGTTTTTCGGGGGTTTACCAGAGTCGTTAGGCGAATGCTGGGTAGGTTAATTACATCCCCTGAATTTCCTGTCCTTCCCTTTCATCTCCATTATTATTTCATATCATCTCTAATCTGGTGGTCTCTTTCAGGGTAGAAGTGTCGGTGGGTGTCTCGGCGGTGCATGGCAGGATGATATGCTCTGAGGAAAACTACTTCCTCCTCCGGTAGGTCGGTTACCGGTCTCCGGTCCTCTGCTGGTCCCATTTCGGGACCGCCAGCCAGGGACCTTTGAGGCTCGGCTGCTGGGCTTGCCGTTCCGCAATAGGGGAGCGTGTCCGTTGTCCTGGCCAGTCGGGGGAAGTCTCTAAGTAAACTGTAGGGACCCTGCCCTCTGAACTGTCATGGCTCATCGGGTCGGCCACCCTCTGTCTCCTCTTGCCTCATCCTTCCTCCTGGGGCATAGGAACAATGGTCCCAGCATGCTGGCCTACGTACCGAATCCCCTCCATAGTGAAATCCTAATGCTACTCTAAGGGATGAGAAGAGAGAGAGAGGGAGAGAAAGAAGACACGCACATTACACGATCTCTTATTGAGATCGCTCAGTATTTTATACATTTAGCTATCTAAACAACTGAGACATCGCACGACTAGCATATATTCCAAAGTGTAGATAGATTGACATCGCAACTAAAATGTTCACAGCACTAAAATTCCTATTACGTGATTTATTCCACGTGGTGAACATATCCTGGTGTGCCTGACTGGCTAAAGTGAGATATGAATCGATTGCTACAGATGGAAGCAGTGAAGTAACTAACTCTACTCCAGTCAATGGAAAATGCCCCCGCTATCGCACTTCCATCCAGACGGAATCAATTTCCCATTTGGATCCTTGACAATGCACAGCAGATTAATATATGGAGGTCCTTAATTTGTTCTAAAATTGTTTGAATGTTGCAGCAATACCATCTCGCAAATGCGTTAATAATTATGATGATGATAATAATAATAAATAAATACTGCTCTGCACCCTTACTGGTTATGTCTAGTGGGCTATACACGCAGGGAAGCACAGAGAATTATTGTGACCTAGAAGCTTAACAGGTAGACGATAATTATTCTCTACATGGTATAATAACGTTTTGGAGCTATAGGTAAATCTTTAGGGCCCTTGTGCACTGTAATAAGTACGTTGCCATGGACTACGGGAAAAGCTTTGTGCGGTGAGCCCACTTATGTTGCGTTCTATCTTCGCTACTGAGCTTAGAGGCAGTTGGTTTATCGTCATATTTCACAGCCAAGTCTGTTGTTTACTACGTTAATTAGCACACACTAGAGTGTAAGCTGCACTCAAATATTACAGTAACCGCCAAAATATGAAAAAAGCTGCGGTGGGAGGGGTGACAGAATGGAAAGGGTTAAACCGATGACGTGTCAGCAGTGCTGTCAGACAGACCGTGAGAAATGTCGGCCAAATAGCCTTAAGAAGCTGGACTCACAATAGATCGATCAGGACTAAACAAACCAGGGAAACGGTTTTCGTGTTGGGGCAGTAACTTTACAACATTAACACGAGCTTTTGTGGCTACCCACAAGCCACTTTTATACTTTCTGCCACGTATTTAGTAGGTAGAGATGGTTGCACTCAAAATTCAATATCGGAATTTCACCGCAAATATGTAAAATCCCTCTAAATAAAGACAAAATGCATAGCTTTAAGAAGGGTCCAGTGTGTTAGGATGGCCCTTGGTATTCATATGAAGCAAAACATTATAACTTGTATCTCCCATTCTTTAATTCTGTTGGAATTTATATAAAAATAACCTGTAATGATAGCATGTGTCTCGTTAGCATCTACTTACGCAATTTTTAATGAACGGAAATTTATCTATTAATTAAATTTGTATCTTATTTAGTACACCATATAACAAAAGAGATAGAACAAATTACTTTTCCTTTACTGTAAGTTATGTTTAGAAACTTCTTTTTTGTGCCATTTATACCCTTTAACTGCAGTGGTCATATCGGCGGCCGTTCTCCTTTGAAACATATCGATGCTGTTAACTCGTATACGTTGGGTTGCTTGTACCTTTTAATTTTTTAAAAAACAATTAGATCACGCATACATTCACAATCTCATTCATACTTCGAGACTCTGGGGAAGATGGGGAATATTCTTGGTTGGAGAAAAATACCCTCCCCAGTCTGGAATCGAACCCGGGAACTCTTGCACAGTAGGTAGGTGCTCTACCAACTGAGCTACGGGACCAGCCTTCAAGTTTTTTTTGTCAGTTTCTTCTTTTACAGTTGGGAAATGCCTGACCTATTCAATAAGAACTTACAACAATAACTATGTAAGATTTGTATCCTTTGTTAACTTTGATAACTTTACACTTCTAGCTGTGTCATTTACTAATTACTTCAATATATTTCACTATTTCCATATCACTGCTCGTGTCCCATTGAGGACGTCGAACATTAAGGAATTTGGTTGATTTAATTGGCATATCTTGCAAAAAATCTAAATGAATTATTTGTGATGAAGTTTTCCTTATGCTCTACAGGTATCTTTCAATAAATTTTAGCTGAAAAATTAGGTGCTTATTCACTTCTCTTGAATGTTCAGAAATGTTTACAGCATGTACAAAATTTGTCTTAGACATTGAACACTTTTTATCAAGAATATCGCAGCATTTTCAGGAGTTGAATTCCAAAAATGCCAAACAAATTTCTTAAGTGTTATATGTAAAATAAATGGATGTACATCTTGATACGCATGAAGGCTGTTCAAAAATTGTACATCTTGACGCGAACGTTTGTAGGTATAAGAGCACAAAACCAATTTTTAATATACAGGGTGCTTCAAGTGGTACATCTTCTAACAACTCCGGAATAACTTGTTCCAAGACTAGTGGGCGATCCAGAAACACCAGTAGACAGAAAAGTTGTGGCATCTGGAGAAATCTTACACATGCTTAGGATATTTAAGCGAGTGCTAATGTTTTATATCGACGATGCAATGTCGGTGCAATACGGTGCAATGTACTTAAGGTGCTGGTGGTGTGCTTGAACATATTTTGTAGCCTATTACACTGAATTCTGAGCATAATTAACTATATTACGGCTTAACAGAATATCATTAGTACTGATATCATTCGGGGTCGTCTTTGGGAACATGAGTGTCTAGTCGAAAGTTACTCTATTCTGTCTACACTTTCTGTTCCTTAAGTTTTTCAGTAATCCTTTGAAGCATCCTGTATAATCATATTAGAAAAATACCAACATTGAATAGCCCAGAATTCTTCGCTTCTGTTAATTGAAATTCATTGCGAAACAGAAAAAACCTAGAGCGGCCAAAATATATTAAGTGTATAACGAGTAAATTCTCCCCTTGATTGTAGCAGCTGTAAAGCTACCGATGTCTGTTTTGTTTGGTCGTTCCCAGGGATTCACAGCTTCTATCCTGGTTCACTGGCTTTCTTCTTCTCATTGATTAACCTGTAAACCGATCGTTGATTACCAGCCCTAGTTGGTGCAATTATGTCTGTTAACTGATATTGTAGTCTGGCTGCTACTTGACGCGACAACTCACTGAACACAATTTACGAGTAATACTACCTGACGAGGCTGCTTTTCAACAGCAGCAATAATAGACCACAGCTGGAATCTTGATTGGCAACTGACCTAAGGAAGCATCTAGCCATTAAATACGCCTTTATTGAGAGGTAAATCTTGACCTCCATTCCCGAAATCAAGCCGGATACTTTGTCAAATTAAACCTCATAGATTTATTTAGTTTGGTGTAATGGTATCCTACACTATTATTAACATTAAATATTTCCTTCACTAAAATCCCTATTTGTTATTTCTTGCGAATCATATGCATGCATATTTATTTCATTACTTATTGAAATATGATTACTAGCATAGACTACCTATACTGTCTCATATGACCCGCTGCGTGGTCAAACAGGTCGTTAACTTACAATTTCAGAATGTTTCTACTTCACAATAGAGTTTCTATTATTAATATTTCAATTTCATCTATACTATTACATTATTGAGGCTTCATAAGGTTTGGTTAAGCGTGTGCATTACTTCATATAGCAGGGAGACAGGCAGTGCCAGTGTGACGTCAGTTCACACCACTGTTCATACTCGCAATAAAACAAATTCAGCGTGTGACATCACCACACTCTGTACATGGTTGTGTCTTAAGGCGTAAGCTGTGTTATTAACGACAGATATATTTCCTCTCTTTCCTACATTGTTGCATATCGCATGCCTCAAATTATTTCCTCTAGAGGTGTAGGCTGTCATACTGCCTATCGGTAATTTTCGCGAAACAATAAGCAAATTACAGCCCTCTTAGTGTGGTTGTGCTGGTAACTAATACAACCAGCTTCCCCTGGATATGAACACAAGAGCACCGCGTCATCATGGATGAATGCTACTTTCGCCCCGGCATTAAAATTGGTGCGACATATAAACATAATTTAAACCGCTGCATAGAGGAATTTTTGCAGCGTTATCCGGCATTCAGACAAGTCCCTCGGAGCGCAAGGTTGTCAAAAGTGTCCAAGTACCGTTAAATTAACATACTTTTGTTTGCTACATAAACGTCGTACGTTTTATCAGTATGCCATATAAATTTGTTGTCATTCTCATGCTTAATTAAAATGTCTATTAATGTTGGTATCCTTATGTCTTTTAAAACCAATAGGTGCATCAGACATTTCCAAGATATAGGATCAGATACTCGCAAAAGAAGAGACACTGGACGGTATAAAGTGACTTGTCCAAATCTAGAAGCAATGAATAATGTTATGACAGAAAAGTCTCAAGCATACCTTTTCGCAATACAATATTTAAGGGGAAGAGAGAAAGGAAGTATAAGAAAATGGACACATAAGACTATGTACTAGAGATTATTTCTTGTTTAGACTTGGATAAAAGCTTTGTACATATTGTAACACTAATTTATTTTTTATTCCTAGAACATGTTCAGCTAATTTTCTGGTTTTTAATGAGGTTACATTGTGAGGAAGCTGCGGGTGTTAGAAAAGAATTGAGATCAAATTGAAACATTTCTGTTTTATCTGACAAGTTTACAATATGCATATATGTCTACTGTAACAGAGAAACAGATGTTCATTGTGAAATAAGTGTTCATTGACTTATCATTTCGTATACTATTCATGGTATACTTTTATGGTTGCATAATTAGCTTTGCAGTACATTGTATTGCAATATGTCGTTTTTTAAAAGCAGTTATCGTATCTACGCAACAAGCGAAATTATATTACTCGGGCAGGACCAAGCTCTCAAATATTATATTTATCTGACGATAGAGGGAGGCCTGAAAGCTGCTGTCAGCACATCAAATACGATCGCAAGCCGCTAAGGGGAATCGTACCTAAACTCTGTATAATCACAGATAAAAATGAACACCGCGTATAATATTCTCTTATTCAATTATTTAAAATATTTTCTAATATTTGTAAACATAGAGATATTAAGGTACTTAAATGATATTAATTTCTTAGTTTTATTCTAGTAATTCCCGATTGTTAAATATTTGTTAGCACAACTCTTGTTAATTGTCCTTGCTTAATTAGTTCATATATTTGTTAGTCGTGTAACTTCCCGCCTTCAGAGTAACACTATTTTCCTCATATTTTGACTTATGTGATCACTAAGGGGCAGATTCCTGTGACGTGTCATATTTTAATGAAGCTATAATTTGAGTTTTAAGTGAATAAAGACATACATACATGTCTTCTGACGAAAGTTATGCAATTTTTATTGGGTCTTGAATGTCATATTTCTTCTCACTTTTTCAGATCTTTGGTTATATTTATGCTTATTTCTACGATAAAGTCATATTTTGGTAATATTTTGGGGATTATTATAATGTAGTCAAGCAGCCGTTAGAAATGAAATAAACCAGCATTATATCTGTATAAACGTCGTCAGCATCACTGCCCATTGTTTTCTGAAGGTTCTTTTAGCAAGTAAGCAAACGTTCGTACAGGTGTGCTTGAAGCAATCTTTGAAGATTCTGAATCGGAATTTTCCCCAAATGAATTAACTTACTTCAAGTATGTTTCTAGAACCTCGTGTGATGTGGAACGCAGTTTCCTATCAAGAGGTTTCTAGTTTGACAACCTAAAAATGCACATTGTCGTTCAATATGTAATTTTGTTGCTGATTGAAACTAACCCGCATGTATGAATATTTTCTATTATTATTCCTTTCGTAAGTTACAATAATTATTATTCTCTGATTTAGAACTTTGTAACTTATAGATTCCATAAAAAACTGAATTAAGAAATACAGAAAACCTTTTCCTGCAGAAAATATTAAAATGTTTAAGCAGGAAGAATTATCATTTGCTAACTAAAGTATAATTGTCAGTTAATGTAATATGAATAATTAATATTAATTAATTCGTTAAGTTAGAAATGTTATATTTTTATTTTAGGTCATATTTAATCTATTATAGCTATTTAGCTATTTTTAGGCCTTTTTTGGGGTAATTTACGTTCCCCAACTTTAAGTCATATCGGACGATGAATGGAATGGGCGAAATGATGCTCAAATGAGCTCGGGGTGCATAGAGCTTTGAGTTACCCGACATTCGTCTTTCAGGATAAGGAAAACCCCCGGAAAAACTTTAGCCAGGTAACTCGCTCTGACCGAGATTCGAACTCGAGACCTCTTGAACGCTACCATCTACGCTACTGAGGCGGTATAGGTCATAAATGCATACATATTTTCCAGTTTTAGGACATAGAAATCCGTGCCTTAGTGAGCGCTATAGGAAAAAACATGTTCTGATCACGTTATGACTGCAATTAATCTATCATTACTAATTTTTACATTTTAATTATTATAGACATCATTAATTCTAATGTTGGGTATTTATTATTTTTAATAATGCTCTATTAAAATTGTACAAACATTGATATTCGTAGTTAACTTAATTGAATCTCCTTGTCTAATTTATTTTATAGTTTGCTAGTACTGCTTGACGCAAATTGTGCAATCAGTTTAAACTTTTAATAATGCCATATTATATCTACCAGGATTCTTAGTTTTAGCATCAACAGTCTCGTATGTACGGTTTCCAAGCTTGTCATCATTATACCTGTGTATAGATCCTCCAGTACGGCAAATCTTCTTTTCTTGTTAAGCGTAGGTTCCTTCTAGTATTAGCTTCGTTTCTTGTTAGTAGTTATCCAGAACTTGCGCAAATATATTCAGCCCATTAAATTCATCTCTTTGTGCTAAAGTCCCTGGAAAAGCTATTGAAGAAGCACTACGTATAATTCAAAAGGTAAATCCATATATGAGCGTACCAATAAAATCAATGTAGAAAACAACCTTTTAACGTTCTCAAGGGGGCCTTGCTCTGTCGCCGTCAAGCGCCATCTTGTTCCCTTCCTTTTACGAAGCGCGTAAGGCAGCGTCTTTCTTTGCATAATTTAACAAGAACCTGGCACAATAAATTGAAATATGCTCAGCAGTTTCCTCAATTCTATTGCATTACGTGGGGCTGAAATATCCAGAATTACTTCTAGTATTTCTGTCTCTGCAACTGAACAGCTTGATTAAACTATGTACTCCATAAGCTTAAATTGACTCATATAAGACCTTGTTTACTCACTGCTAACTGTTATGCTTATTTCTTTGAATTTTATCAGTATTATATTTTTATGTGATCTAAAGTTGCTTCCATGTACTAAAAGTTATCCACGTATTGCGTTATGCAATTTTATGCGGTGTACCAAAAATAAATAAATAAATAAAAATAAACGTACGTGTATACCTGCACACGACGTACGTATTGTGTGTATTTCATCTGCAATCTCTTTTGTGTTTTGTTTAACTTTATTGCATGGTGTTTTCTGTTATCCATAACTAGTACACTGCTATTTTGATGAATATTTGGTTGGAAATTATTGACAAACCGATCTGTGAATACCGCAGTAGCCATTTCTTCATGGTAGTGCTTTGTGGCTTTGGCTGAGAGAAGAAGAGGGCATTTGGAATGAAATCCACTGGAAAATCCTGCATGAATTACAATAAATCTACTTCATTCTTCTGAAGGTACCTTTAAAGGCAAATCTTCGTCAAAGTGCATAAATTACATTTGATTTCCACTGTAACATTTCTCATCAAGGTAGACTATTGATCGTGCGATCGTCCACTGGCCCTCAATTACCTTTCTTTAAAAAAAGTAGTATTCTTTAGCTACAACGTTACACCTCTCCATTAGAAACTTATGCCTTTGATGTAACACAATTTAAAATCCTTCATTATTTTGTAAAGGTAAGGTCCAGATACTAAGTTCAATTAAAGTTCCTTTGGTTGAAACACTATAGATATTTTTCAAATTCGGTACAAGGTTTTACTGTAAATCCTCTTTTTGATTGCAGCAGCAATAAAGTTAATGCTCTTATTTATTTTTTTAATTTCTTTTGATCGTTTTCTTCCAGGTATTTACAGCTTTTGTCCTAATTTATAGGCTTTCTACTTCTTCTTCGTCTCCTCATTGATTACTCTGCACATCGACCATTGAGGTTCTCCTATAGAAGCCGTAGATGGTGCTATTGTGTCTTTTAACTTACATTATAGGCTGTCCGTTACTTGATGCAGTAACTTACTCAGAACATCTAATGTTACCGAGCAAGACTGCTTTTCAACTGCACTAATAATAGTACGCCGCGGAATATCTTGTGAGTGTAATTGATTGACAGCTAACAAAAGGAAGCACTTTGCCATTAAAGGCATCTTTTGTTAGAGGGAAGCCTTACCTTCCCCCTACAAAAATCAGGCCAGGTACTTGCGTCAGTTAAACCTCACAGATTTTAATTACTTCCCGTCTACAAAAATCGTAATATTACATTCTTTTCCACTTCCAGGTTTTAATCAAAACATTGCTTGGATTTTTAAACAATTATTATATAGATATTTAATTTTCTTCAACACTGTCTGGTGTTATTATCATTATACTCCTGCTACCCTAAAATCTTCATTATTATTCTGCTCTATATTATTAAATTATCAACCACCAGTTTCTGTTAATATTGAGAGATTTGTTTGTTTCTACAAAGAGCTTAAAGAGAGAGAATGACTTTCAAGCATGTCGGAAATTAAAATGAAATCCAGTTCAAGCCTTTTTTAATGAAGTGGAGAGTAAATGAAATAAACCAGTACTCTTTATTAATACCTTTACGTTCCCTCCCTCTTTCTCCCTATCTTGGCAACAAACCTTTTGCAATTTTCAGATTTGTTCTTTAAAAGCTGGCCACTAATAATAAAGTTTCGATGTTGATTTGTGGTTTAACTTGAATCTGAGTTTTTCAATATCTTTGGCAAAAGACCCGGTCTGGGCATGTTGCGTTCACTTTGAACTCTTACTCGCTGTTTCTCAATGTAACAACGTTTAGATGTTGATGTGAAGTTTTACTTGAACCTGAAGTGTTAACTGTCAACGATTTAAATGTAGAAGCTAGGGCAAAACCATAACAAATATTAATGTTACTTGAAGAATCTGATATTTACAAATATTTCGGTAAATGCTAAAGAATTAGTAAGTTCCACACAAGAGTGCCCCACAATTTTCAACGTCACTCTTCTTACCTTACTAGTTATGACAAAGCCCAGTAACATAAACATATTTATAAACATTCTCTCAATGCTTCAAACTTCTTTATGAATGTTTTATTTGTTGCCCTTTAAACTAACTCAGTCCATAGACTCCATAATCTCTTTTTGTCTTCTGGATACACCAGATTAGCAGGTAGCAAATGAGTAAGATCGGATCAAGAGTGGCAAATACGAGGTACGTACAGATAGTAAGTTCTGTATGGTAATAGAATTAAATTGTGTACAGATACAGAAAAATTATTTATTGCACAAAATTCTACAACTCTTAAACCACTTTTCCACATAACTGCCGAAATTTTGCAAGCATTTGTCATAGCGAGGCACAAGTTTTTGTATATCTTCTTCATAAAACTTTGCTGCCTGTGTCTTCAACCAGTTGGAAACATTTTCTTTCAGCTGTTCATCATTTTTGAAGTGTTGACCACCAAGAAAAGATTTGAGATGCAAAAACAGATGAAAATCGCTAGGAGTGAGGTCAGGGCTGTACGGGGTGTGGTCAAACACGTCCCATCCACATCCTTGTAGGATGTTTTTGTCTCATTTGCAGTGTGTGATCGTGCGTTGTCGTGAAGAAACACAGCACCTTTTGACAGCGTTCCTCGGCGCTTATTCTGTATTGCACGACGCATTTTCCTAAGTGTCTCGCAATAAAGATCTGCTTTCAATGTTTGGCCACGTGGTAAGAACTCAATGAGTAAGGTGCCTTTCCTGTCCCAGAACACTGTGCACATCATTGTTCGAGGTGTCAAGATTTATTTCGTCTTAACCTTTGCTGGGGATGATGTGTGCCTCCATTCCATTGATTGACGCTTACTTTCAGGGGTGTCATAAGAAACCCAAGTTTCAACTCCTGTGACTATCTGTGTCAGAAATTCTTTGCCGCCTTCATCATAACGGGTCAAAATCTGAACTGCACTACCCATCCGTTTTGTTTTGAGTTGCTCAGTAAGAATCTTTGGCACGAAACTTTACGAAACTTTGACAGAAAGTTTGACTAACCAAGGCAGTTGCGGCCTCGCACCAGCCGGTCTGACGACATGCCAATTTTGGAGGCAATGTCTGCAACGCTCAATCGGCGATCCTCGAAAACAACGTTCTCCACTCGCTAGATCATGTCGTCAGACCAGCTGGTGCGAGGCCGTGACTGTCTTGGTTTGTTGTCAGACGATGAACTTTCGCACCCAGTAATGCATATTATACACATCCATGGTACCATCACCACATGCCTCACTCAACCGGCGATGAATTTCAATAGGTGTTACACCACGAAAATGGAGGAAACGAATGATTACACGCTGTTCTTGCAATGAAAACGTTGTCATTTTAAGTATCAAAAACAGTCCTAACTCTTGTCGGTGCCGCTAGAGTTCTATGCATTATACAGTGCTGCCATCTCTGTCACGCATTCACAAGGAGTCCACGTGCGTTAAAAAAATGCAGAAGTTTCTATCTCGTCCCAGTCCTGAAAAGAAGTAGGTGTTATAACTTGAACGCACATCGTATATGTCAAATGATAATCCACCAATTTAAAGTCGCATACATAACCCAATAGTGGATCAGCATTTAGTGTTGAAGGAATACTTTCAGAGTTTCATATTTATAAATAATACTTTCAACTACACAAGTATTATTTCAGGCGTTGAACCGTATTTCGACAAAATGAACAAATGTAATTGGTTTAATTATATGAAACATATTAACTACGAGAGTAATTATTAACCATTAATTCACATACACCTTTATTAGAAGCATACAAAACACTAATGACGAAATTTATGCAGAATCGGTTTGCCCTTTTTATGTCAGATGTATCTAGAGAGGTGAAAGCAACCATAAAACATATCGGTAACGTTTTAAAACCTGCTGAACGCAGGGTCCGTTCAGAGTGGCCTATGAGCTTCATCAGAGTTTTATGACTGTAGCTGATAAATGGCACAGCGCTGCTTTAAGCCTTTATCTTTGCTCTTAGGCAAAAATAAATACACTCCTCTAGACACGGACACCGCCATTGGTTTGTTCGCAAAACTCATATGTTAAGAATATGTGTGCTTATAACGAGAAAAAGTAAACTGCACGCATACTTAGCTGAAACCCTTCAGATATCTTCTATTGGAACAAAAACATAGCAACATTTATTGCACTTGTTACAGCTTCGCTGTTGCTGCTGTTACTAATAACAATAAATAAAATAAAAATAAAATAAAATCTGAATAGACCACCCCGGCACCTTGTATACTATACCGGGGCATATATTCAAATTTTCTATTTATTTCCAAAATATACATAATATTCATGAATATATAATAGACATACTTTTTCAGATTAATTACTTAAACAAAACTGAAAGAAAAAACCAATAACAAAACAAAAAAATATCTAATATCTTAGAAATTCTATCAACTCAGAAAAAACTAAAATAATATTAAATACTATACTGGTATCCAGCAAAAAATTTAGAACTGGAAAGACAAACAGCTCTATTTCATAACTAAATTAAACAAAAATAGCTATTTCTAAACATTTCTACTTTAAAACCAAAAACAAGAGAAAAGCATTTAACTATATTCTAACAAAATCTAACATACATTAAATACCAAAATTCTACAAAACATCTTTACCTACTTACATAATTACTAACTCAAAATAACAAAATAATATATGATCAAAAGGGAAACTGTATCACTGGTATCCAGCGATACAACTGGAGATATTTCCCAGCTAATCTAACAATTCTTTTTATTTTACATTTAAATTTTTTTTCTGTTACTAATACTTCTCTACCACCATTCTGCAAATAATACTATTATTTATAGTATTAGCATATGTTTTTAATAAGCAGAGGAAGACTTAAAATACGCCACTGGTGTGGTGGATTCTCTACAACTGGAAACCTCTGCTAAGAAAATGCACACATTGCGAGATTATCTCACTGTGCTTAGTAGTACTATCTACTATTACTTCTTTTAGCACTACTGTGTGTACTATTACTACCACGCCCGCCTCGGTATCGTAGATGATGGCATGTCTGCCTCATGTTCAAGAGGTCCCGAGTTCGTATCTCGGTCAGGGTGAGCTATCTGGATAAGGGTTTTTTCCGGAGTTTCCTTATCCTTAAAGACGAATGTCAGGTAGCTGTAAGCTCCATGGATCCGGGACTCATTTAAGCATAATTTCACTAAGTTCATTTATCGTCCGATATGACTTAACGTTGGAGGACGTAACTTACAAAAATAAAAAAATAAATATTACCACCAGTACTACCACTGCCGCCGCCGCCAGCTCTATCACCTGTCAGACTGGGTGGCTCAGTTGGATAGGGGCTCGCCTATTGATCCCAAGGTTTTGCTGGTTCAAATCCTGGCCAGAATGATTATTTTTTTTTCAGTATGCTTAAAAGCGACGGCCGTATGTCAGTAGATTTAATGAGATGTAAAAGAATCGTGCCATCGGTGTGGTGGCCGGGTCTAAAGAATAGCCCCTAGGTGGAGCATGCCTGTCGTAAAAGGCGACTAAAATGGCCACCCGATGCTCGGGGGTATAACCGGGCCACCCAGTACCAGGGGACATACATGTGGGACCTGGTCCTCCAGGTTGCAGGTTGGGCGTAAGGTTAACTCCCCTACCTCGTAAAAAGAACTTTGTTACGGATACCTTAATACAGCCTCGGACTATGCAGACGATGTGGCAGTTCTCGCAAGGAATATAAGAGCTCTTGAGGAAGGTTATGTAGTGTGGAAGAGAAAGCACAAGATCTAGGATTTGTAGTGCATGTTAGTAAAACCAAATATATGAAGATGGGAGGTGATGGGGATGCAAGAAGAGAACCTACAGTTAAATAACATGAGAAAGAATATCAAAGAGTGTAAACAATGTAAATACCTGTGATCTATAGTAACAGTAGATGACAAAACAACAGTGGAAATTCAGGAAAGAATGGCAAGTGGTAACAGATGTTTCTATGTCTTGCAGAATATGTTTAGATCAAGGAACGTCAGTAGGAATACTAAAATTAAAATATATACAGCTGTACTGAGACCAATAGTAATGTATGGTTCAGAAAGCCGTGTGTTGACAACCAGAGAAGAACAGTGGTTATTACGGTGGGAAAGGAAGATCCTGAGAAACATATTTGGAGTGATAAAGGAGCTGGACGAATGGAGAATACAGACTAACTTGGAGTTACAGTGGCTATTTGGACAAGCAAATATAGTAGTGAAAATGAATCAAGCAAGAATAAGATGGATTGGCCATGTGCAGAGAATGCCGGAAACCAGTGTAGTTAAGAAGATATTGATAGGAAAGCTGGATGGCAGAAGGAGAAGAGGAAGACCCAGGAAAATATGGGTAGATGATGTAGAAGATGACTTCAGAAAGTTGGGGGTTAAAGGCTGGAGAAGAAAATCAGAGGACCGAGTAGAATGGAAGAGGGTAGTTAGGGAGGCGAAGGGCCTACATGGCCTGTAGTGCCAGCTATCATCATCATCATCATCATCATCATCATCATCATCATCATCATCATCATCATCATCATCATCATCATCATCATCATCATCATCATCATCATCATCATCATCATCATCATCATCATCATCATCATCATCATCATCATCATCATCATCATCATCATCATCATCATCATCATCATCATCATCATCATCATCATCATCATCATCATCAAAAGAATCGTGCAGGACGAAATTCTGTCACATCTGTGGCACAGAAATGATCGTGACAAATAGCAGGGTTGTTAAGAAATAAAATATTTATGTTATTTACCACTACTACAACCACTATCACCATGACCTCACTACTATTAGCACTAGCATCATCACCAATAATATTTCTGTGGTACCTTAGAAGTGTAGCCTGCTCTAGACTTCCACTACAATAATCATATTATCACTACAACATCACGATCATCAATACTACCACCACTACAACTACAATCACATACTACTACTAATCTACGCAAATAAAATAACATGGATATTATTGAGGAATCAATTATGACGAGATGTTAAGTGTTTGGTGAGTCTTAGGCTTTTTTGTTCAGAGCTAACAATAGTGGATTACCAGATAAGAAGATTGCTAAGGAACGGTTTATATGCATTTAAGTTCCCAATTGCTGCACAATTACTATGCTTTGAAGCTATATGCACATATTTGTTATTCATTACATGTTATTGCGCTCTGAAGCGTCTTCTATTTGCAGTTCATAGCCTTTGAAATAGATTTAGCATTCAGCTGTACTCACGTGATACTAGTGTATGTTTAAATGTGTCAGTATTAATAGTTTTCAACATTTGTGAATATGAAATACTCGTAATGTTCTGTTACCGGAATCACTATTCACTTCCCTACAATAACCCTCACCTTCTCTGGAAAATGCATAACAAAGAATAAAACCAACAACAAACTTCCAAATGAGCACATTTATATACTTCAGTCGTTGATTACTTCCAACGCTCCGATATATGACGTACTTATTGCCAAATAATGTCAGGTAAGTAAAATAAAACAAGCGGATGTACTCAATTTGTGGCAAAATGGAGCACAGTAAGGCAAGGAACAGTGGTTTCCTTCTTAAGTACTTCAAGTTTAGGTATCCCAATCCTGATTAGGATCAATTTGTATCAACAGGTGTTTCTGTCAATTACCCAAACTTTCTAAATTACTTGAAACATGTTCTGATCTTATTGCTCATTAGTCAGGAATGGGGAGAAGAAACACTTCCTCTGTCACATTCAGCGTCTGCTCAGCGACCGCAAGAGTCTGCGGCTCTGGCGGAAGTCTCGTTAACTTTGTAGGATAAACCACCAGTATCACCGGTATGGCTGTTCTGATCAAACTGGAGTGTCACAACCGTAGATTGTCCTGGAGGCCGTTCTGGACCCATTCAGAACGTCCTAAGTAAGCGGCGTACTGACATTTAGGTTGTTATTTGCATCATTCGAAAGCATAAATGAGAGAAACTGCAGATGCTCCATTGGCCAAGCTCAGCGTCTAATCAATATGCGTAGCTGGTAGTAATTTCGATTGTGTTATAGCAGCGACATTGGCAACAAGGCCATCATGTCCACCTACATACCTATGCGTATAGCTTTAGTTTTCTCAAACGCCAGTGCTTTTCGGAGGATATATAACACTGTTACAGACGTGTGCAAATTATTAGAGTCAATGGTGAAATTTTTAACATATACCGTTTAATTTCTATTTATTTAACAGAAATAATATTAAAATATTTTTTTCGACTCTTAGTATTTTTTATGCATTCATTTAACCTTTATTACCATTTTAATGCGTTTAGGCGTGCTCTCTACAAGGGTGGAGCACTTTTCCTTTATTTCTTCATCTCTGTGCCAAATGCTTATCATGCCCTCAATAAGCTGAACTTTTTTGTTATTTTCAATTTGTTCAGTCTCTGTTTAACAATACCACACAGATTCTCTATTGGATTTAAATCAGGACTATTCCCCGGCCATGGTAGTACTTTTACATTGTCTTCTTTGAGGAACTGGGTTACAGATTTTGCTCTATGGCAGGGAGCACTGTCATGCATGAACACAAAATCACCATTTGGAAACCATTCTTTACTTTGCGGAAATAGCCTTGTTTCTAATATACTTTTATACTGTTTCTGCTCCATAGATCCCACAACTGTGTATAATCTTCCAGGTCCATGGGCAGACATACAGCTCCAGACCATTTTTGTTGTTGGGTGCTTTACTCTTTGATCGACACATTGAGGGGAAAATGCTTCTTTATCTGTCCTCCAATATTGGCTGCTCTCTTCACATACTTCAAAAACACGGATTCATCTGAGAAAATTACCTGAAACAATAAAAACCTCTATTAATATTAAACAGTTTTAAAATTGCTCAAAGATAGTATAACAAAACCAGCAATGAGAGAAACAAAGTTTAGGCTGTTTATTTCATTTCCATAAAATTTACATGTATATATTTTAATTTTATGCATTATACGATTTTCATACTATTTACCTTTCTCCAAAATTCCACTGGATGTTTCTGCATTTCTTTGGCACATTCTAAACTTTTTTCTTTTTTTGCCATTGCAGGTGTCAGTTTAGCCTTTTTACGAGGCCTGCGTGCTGGTAAACCTGCTTCACATAATCTTCTGCGAACTACTGAGACTGATGTTTCTGTACCGTACTGCTTTAGTTGATTACTGAGGTCAATGCTGGTTGCTCTTCTATTTTGTTTTGCCACCTGCACAAGTTTCCTTTGCATCCTTGGTGATAGCTTTCTTTTCCTCCCGCATTTTCCATCCCTTTGTGAGGTCAACGTCTCACCGAATGTTAAAGCTTGATTAATGCGACTGACAGATTTTTGTGAAATACACAATTTCTTAGCTATTTCACGTTGTGAATAAAGAGTTTCCTTCAAAAGAATCTAAGTTACAGCTACTTTCCTTGGGGATAAGTCAGCAGTTTTACCCATAACCTCACCTTTGAATCAATGTGAATTCTAAGGATAAGATACACGATGTTACCTGGCTTGAGATCAATTAATAATAAATACTGAGGATATATTAGCCATAAAACACAATATAGGCAAATATTAACAATCTTCAGTTACTAAATTCACCAAACGAAAGCAATATCACCAAACAGTTGTACAAAAAGACATGAAGAAAATGACTGTTCTTAATTCAGAGCTACCATCATATTACTATAAGTAAAAGAAAAATCCCCCAGCTATTATTGAGAGAGAAATTTCATTGAATATGCTTCATATTATAGCAAGGAAAAGAAATACGACAAATTGAAATAACTACTATTTTGAATGTTAAACTGATGCAAATTAAAAAAAAACATGAATGAGTCTAATAATTTACACACGTCTGTATATATTATATATGTTTATATTATTTTTATTATATTATTTTTATGACACATACATGCTAAAGAAATTTACTTTATATTATTATTATTATTAATATTAATATTATTATTATTATTATTATTATTATTATTATTTATTATTATTATTATTATTATTATTATTATTATTATTATTATTATTATTATTATTATTATTATTATTATTATTATTATTATTATTATTATTATTATTATTATTATTATTATTATTATTATTATTATTATTATTATTATTATTATTATTATTATTATTATTATTATTATTATTATTATTATTATTATTATTATTATTATTATTATTATTATTATTATTATTATTATTATTATTATTATTATTATTATTATTATTATTATTATTATTATTATTATTATTATTATTATTATTATTATTATTATTATTATTATTATTATTATTATTATTATTATTATTATTATTATTATTATTATTATTATTATTATTATTATTATTATTATTATTATTATTATTATTATTATTATTATTATTATTATTATTATTATTATTATTATTATTATTATTATTATTATTATTATTATTATTATTATTATTATTATTATTATTATTATTATTATTATTATTATTATTATTATTATTATTATTATTATTATTATTATTATTATTATTATTATTATTATTATTATTATTATTATTATTATTATTATTATTATTATTATTATTATTATTATTATTATTATTATTATTATTATTATTATTATTATTATTATTATTATTATTATTATTATTATTATTATTATTATTATTATTATTATTATTATTATTATTATTATTATTATTATTATTATTATTATTATTATTATTATTATTATTATTATTATTATTATTATTATTATTATTATTATTATTATTATTATTATTATTATTATTATTATTATTATTATTATTATTATTATTATTATTATTATTATTATTATTATTATTATTATTATTATTACTATTATTCACCTTCATTTCCTGTAGACCATGCATTGTATATTGTATATTTCTGTAACATTAAGTTTCTTAAGCAATGAATTAGTAAATATCACCACTAATGAAAAGGACATAGTAAATCTAAAAATACTACAGTATGATCAATACGCGGCGGCTAGCCCACGAATGTGGTATACAATTTTTCCGCAACCACACTGTTCTCATACCTCGTAAGAGTTGCTAGAAATGGTCTCCTCTGTCCATTCATTTCTGACATATTTTTAGATTTCTGAAGCCTGGTGTTTGCTTTTAGCTCTGCCAATGTATGGGGAACTGTTGTATACCCTTAATCTGTCAAGTTTCCTCGTGGATAAAAATTGCTTACAGGGGATTGCAAAGGTTATGCCTTACTAATTACTCTACCTTGAAAAAATTCTTGAACTATATTTAACGATGCATCAGCCGTATAATTTGTATGCATTTTGTGCATACCAGGCATCAATTTTCGAGTCATGCAGCACTACATTGTGTGTAAAATCGGGTTTCTCTGTGGTCCAATAACTGTAATTTTGCGACGAAATATAACTATGTAAATGGAGCCATACTTCATCAGAGACAATTATTAAACGTGAATCAAATACTACATCATTAACATTTCGTAAAATCCAATTACAGAAATGTACCCAACACTGATGGCCATGTGGCAGTAATTGCTGCACCACAATGGTCATCTATGGTTTTTAAATCTAAGAACTTTATGCCGTCATGCTGACCTCGTTGAAATACTGTTTCCTGTTGGCTTTCTATTCAGAGTAAGCCCAATTCCCCTAAATTTATTCACAAATCTATGCACTTTGTTTTTCTGTTTGGGACCGGCATACTGGGAATTTGCGTTTCAAATCACCTTCTAACTTAGCTGCAACAGTATGTTATCACACATGTATTACATATAAAATTCTTTTGGGTAACGTGTGATCATTTCGAGGAAAAGTGTGCAATCGTAACTTGATTATTGCTCAAATGTATATGTACCAGAAAGAAACAAAACTGGGCACTGATAACACTCGTATGTTAATTCTCTTCAAAACTAATGAATTTATAAACGTGGAACCGAAACAAAATATCTAAATAGCAGCACATTCTGGGTCATATTCTTAAATATTTTACTGAGTATTATTACTTAAGTTTATGTTCATTTGTAGGCAAGCCAGAAAAGTATACATGGTTTATTTCTAAAAGCTCCAATATTTTCTGGTTACTATATAATGAGTAATTACATTTATATTCATATTAAATTGTTAGAGTTTCAAAATAAAGTGGCAGTGAGTTCAATTATAATTTTTTCCGGCCGTTAAAATGTAAGCATCCAAAATTTTGTACAAATAGAAGAAACTGTATACGGCTTTAAATATAGGTAGGATTACCTATATGCGCACCTCCGTAGTGTGAATGGTAGCATGTCTGCCTCAGGTTCAAGAGGTCCCGAGTTCGAATCTCGGTCAGGGTGAGTTACCTGCATAAGGTTTTTCCGTGGTTTCCCCTTATCTGGAAAGACGAATGTCGGGTAACTCTAAGCTTCATAAACCCCGGATTCATTTCATTCATTTGAGCATCATTTCATCCATTTCATTCTTCGTCCAATATGACTTAACTTTGGAGGACTTAAATTTAAAAAAAGGGATTGCTTATATCATTAAACCCAAAACACAACATGCGATGTTTTATCCAAACTAATCAAACAGTTTATATGTTACTTTTGGAAAAAATCAATAAGGGACGATTTGGAAAGTATAATTTATGCTCTATCTAAAAATCAAGAGTTTCAATGTAGAGACTCCATCAGCAATATATCTGTATTACTACTTCATAAAATCGGTGGAATAATATTTAACGTTAAGATGACAGTTGTCTAGAGCGTAGAGCTCTGATTCCCGACCACGGAAGAGCTCCTGATCGATCCCACGCTTGGGGTTGCGATTTACAACCCCGGGTGTAGGAGCGGTCCCACTCAGCATGTGAGGAAAGTGGGGAGGTGCGACCCGGCCATTATAGCCAGCGTTCCGGGGGATGCAATATCACCTCCTCGCATCGGTTGAATGAATGATCGTCCACCTCTGCCGTGAGGAAGCGGCATTGATGTTCCCAAGGACGATTATTATTATTATTATTATTATTATTATTATTATTATTATTATTATTATTATTATTATTATTATTATTATTATTATTATTATTATTATTATTATTATTATTATTATTATTATTATTATTATTATTATTATTATTATTATTATTATTATTATTATTATTATTATTATTATTATTATTATTATTATTATTATTATTATTATTATTATTATTATTATTATTATTATTATTATTATTATTATTATTATTATTATTATTATTATTATTATTATTATTATTATTATTATTATTATTATTATTATTATTATTATTATTATTATTATTATTATTATTATTATTATTATTATTATTATTATTATTATTATTATTATTATTATTATTATTATTATTATTATTATTATTATTATTATTATTATTATTATTATTATTATTATTATTATTATTATTATTATTATTATTATTATTATTATTATTATTATTATTATTATTATTATTATTATTATTATTATTATTATTATTATTATTATTATTATTATTATTATTATTATTATTATTATTATTATTATTATTATTATTATTATTATTATTATTATTATTATTATTATTATTATTATTATTATTATTATTATTATTATTATTATTATTATTATTATTATTATTATTATTATTATTATTATTATTATTATTATTATTATTATTATTATTATTATTATTATTATTATTATTATTATTATTATTATTATTATTATTATTATTATTATTATTATTATTATTATTATTATTATTATTATTATTATTATTATTATTATTATTATTATTATTATTATTATTATTATTATTATTATTATTATTATTATTATTATTATTATTATTATTATTATTATTATTATTATTATTATTATTATTATTATTATTATTATTATTATTATTATTATTATTATTATTATTATTATTATTATTATTATTATTATTATTATTATTATTATTATTATTATTATTATTATTATTATTATTATTATTATTATTATTATTATTATTATTATTATTATTATTATTATTATCATCATCATTTTAATTTACGTCCTCCCCAACGTTAAGTTATATCGGACGGTGAATGAATTGGGTGAAATGATGCTCAAATGTGTCCAGGATCCATGGAGCTTAGAGTTACCCGACATTCGTCTTGAAGGATAAGGGAAAACCCCGGAAAAACCTTATATAGGTAACTCACCCTGACCGAGATTCAAACTCGGAACCTCTTGAACGTAAGGCAGACATTACCATCTACGCTACCGAGGCGGGCATGAAATTCAATGATCTGTCTTTGGAACACCCATGCCGATCCTCCAAATTTAAATATATGAAATTTGTAGGGACGTATAGCTCACCAGGAGAAGCAATGGTTTATTCGATGGAGTAAAAATTTTCAAAGCCAATTAAATTATATCCGAGATTATCTCGAAACACGCAAACAAGCGATGTGACTTACGTTGGAGGACCTTGATAAAAAACAAATCAACAAAAAGCACGCCCACAAGCACACGCATACGTTATCTCCTCTTTCTCTCTCTCCTCCTCCCACTTTCCATTCTCGCTCTCTCTCACACAGACACAATTTTCTTTCTCGAATATGATTTAGTTTCATGCGTCAACAGTGCATACCCCAAGTGATGTTAGCATATTAGAAAGAAAAAAACTCACCCACTTAATTTCGTCACGCATCATTAATGTGCGCCGCGTGTGGTGCAGAGTACTGCAAAACAAGGTTTAAGCAAGTTATTAATTTACGTTGTTTTTAATGTCACTTCACCGTCTTTCAATGTCCTACTTGGCTTACTTTACATTGCCATTTCACAAACGTGAACTACTTTGATTTCTCCTGTCACTTCACTCCCTTTGTGTCGTAGCATCGCACGATGCAGCTTCTTCTCCCGGAAGGTTCACTCATTGGAAGTCAAACACAAATCAAATCGAATCCCTTGCAGTAAATCACTTACTGCAAGTCACTGAAGTCAGAAATTCGCTCGGAAAACGACGCTTTCCGCCGCAACAGAAAAACGTTGTCTATTGTCTAGCAACGCAAAGAAGGTCCCTGTAAGGAATGTGTGTGTTACACAGTGGGACAAGGACAGCGAATGTGTGTGGCAGTGAACGCCTGCTACACAATTAGCAGAACCGTTAAAGAACATGCACCCTATTCACTCTGTACACTAAAACCGAGAAGATTCATTCACTAAAGAAGAAGTCGTCCGAATGATTTTGAATGGTCTGTAACTGAACTGACATGGGGTGTCATAAACCTGTCCAGGAAGGGCGTTTTTTTATATCGGGTGGTGAATGAAATGGGTGAAATTATGCTCAAATGTGTCCAGGGTCCATGGAGCTTAGAGCTACCCGACATTAGTCTTTATGGATAAGGGAAAACCCCGGAAAACACCTTATCCAGGTAACTCGCCCTGAACGAGATTCGAACTCGGGACCTCTTGAACGTCAGGCAGACAAGCTACCATCTACGCTACCGAGGTGGGCCCAGGGAGGGTGTGGGAACCTTCGCCAACGCCCCTGCGTCTCAGGCCTCGGAGACTTACTCTCCTGTGGAGCACAGTACCTCACTCACGTACTCACTATCTCAACTTGCGATTGCGCACGCTTATACAGACTTCGAAATTTCCACACAGGTCCAGAACGTTCGAAATGGTGAAACTTCTTGAACATTTTTGCTGTGTTGCGATAAAGCTTCCAATGTTTATGTTGAGTGAATGCGCTACTTCTCTGTTTGCCGTTCCAACTGCCCGGGACCAACTTCCGGATAACTTTGGGCCATAGCCACTGCCCCAAATGACCTTGTTGTCGACGGGCCCTAAAACACCACACACTCACTCACACGTGTACGTGCTCGGACACGCACAGACACATACAGACACTTTCCCTTCCCGACCATAATTTGATTTGCTGCAACATTTGTGTTGCCGCGTGTAAGGACAGGCATTATGGATATTAAGCGACCGCCCCCCCCCGCACACACACATACACACACATACACACACAAACCTTTACGTGCCTAAAGTAAGTGCAAAGGTTAAAGGCATATGAACCCTCACTAATACCTACCTAGAGCGTTGTTGCCAAGCGTAGTTGGTGTGAGGCGGGGGTATCATTGTACACACTAACACATTAAATAATCTTAATATATTGCAATCTTGCCTTGATGTTGTTAACACATTACATATATTGGATTGTAGAGTTCTGTACATCCAGTACAATGTTTCTGCTCTGAGCATGGAACATTTCATATGAATTAATCGAAAAGCTGCTTGTCTTAGCTTCCAGACGCGCGCACATTTGTGTCACAAATACAGGGTAAAAGAGAAATATAATAATTTCATATATATATATATTAACAATAATGTTACCTTGAGTTTGGAACAAAACTTAAAACATGCCCGGCAACTTTAATAATAATAATAATAATAATAATAATAATAATAATAATAATAATAATAATAATAATAATAATAATAATAATAATAATAATAATAATAATAATAATAATAATAATAATAATAATAATAATAATAATAATAATAATAATAATAATAATCATAATCATAATCATAATCATAATCATAATCATAATCATAATGATAATGATAATGATAATGATAATGATAATGATAATGATAATGATAATGATAATGATAATGATAATGATAATGATAATGATAATGATAATGATAATGATAATAATAATGATAATGATAATAATAATGATAATAATAATAATAATAATAATAATAATAATAATAATTATAATAATAATAATAATAATAATAATAATAATAATAATAATAATAATAATAATAATAATAATAATAATAATAATAATAATAATAATAATAATAATAATAATAATAATAATAATAATAATAATAATAATAATAATAATAATAATAATAATAATAATAATAATAATAATAATAATAATAATAATAATAATAATAATAATAATAATAATAATAATAATAATAATAATAATAATAATAATAATAATAATAATAATAATAATAATAATAATAATAATAATAATAATAATAATAATAATTATAATACACCAACACTTTGAAAAAAAACTGGACATTAACTGATTCCTTCCCAAACTGCGAGTTTTGTATCTTCATGGAACCCTGTATGTTAATTGTGATGAATTTTCTGAGGAAGGTATGGTTCTATTTCTACGGAATTTCGATGTTAAGTGACACTAGCCCAGTGAACATCAAAAGGTGTATAGTGCGCGTTTTAAGTATTATAGAGACAATATGTTTGTACCACTATAATAAAGAAATAAAATTGTCTAATTATGACATTGGCATGTGTTTTTTGTTAATATTTATCGAAGCGTAATGAATGATGATGGTATTCTCAGTTCAGGCACAAAAGATGTGTGTACCATGTTCACCAGCGTTGGTTGCTGGATGCTTCAGCCCAACAACCATTCATATGTCTTTGTCTGTGGTACCAATTCTAATTGATAATAGATAGATTAATATGGTAATCGCAGACACACTGTAAAATTGTGCAAAGTATGGTTTAGTTTTTAGTGAATAATGGGTTCTGGTTTATTATTCACTTCAGTAAATATCAGGATCCTTTGCCCGCCTCGGTAGCGTGGTGGTAGCGAGTCTGCTTCACGTTCAAGAGGTCCTGAGTTGGAATCTCGGTCAGGGTGAGTTACCTGGATAAGGTTTTTTACAGGGTTTTCCCTTATCCTGAAAGACGAATGTCGGGTAACTCTAAGCTCTATGGACCGTGGGTTCATTTGAACATCAATTCATCCATTCCATTCATCGTCCGATATGACTTAAAAGTTGAGGATGCTTTTGTGTATAGATAATTGTGTAAGAAGAATACGTATTTTTGATACTCAACTTTTTAGTAACAATAGTAAAACTTATAATTAAGGGTCGGATTTCTATGACCTAAAATGGAAGTATGCATACATTTATGAACTAAAATAACTGGAATATAAAATACGAATAAAAATATAACTTAATGAATTTATTATTCATGCTTTATTGATTGTCAATTAAACTTTAATTAACAAATAATAATTTTTCATGCATAAACATTTCTATCGTTTCTGCATAAAAACTCTTCTCTACTTCTTAATTCAGCACTTTATGGAATCTCTAAGTTTAAAAGGCCCTAAACCAGAGAGGGATAATTTATTGCAACTTAAGACAAGAATAATTAACAGAAATAAAATAGTCATACCTGGGGGTTAGTTTTCCTCAGCAGCAAACCGCGTGGGCTGTTCAGTAAAGAATGATCACAATTTTTTTACAACATACCTTTACTCTTCCTCATAATTTTGATGGTCCTTCTCAAAATAGTCTCCCCTGAATGCGATGCACTTGTCCCAGCGTTTCTGCAAGTCTTCAAAGACATGCTAGAAGCCATTTTTGAGAGATCCTTCAAAATCGCCTCCGCAGCCTTCACCACTGCTTCTGGTGATGGATAATGCCTCCCACTAAAGCGTTTCCTCAAGTTAGGGAATAGAAAAAAGTCACATGTAGCTAAATCAGGGACTATAGGGAGGGTGAGGGATGCACTTCACGTTGATTTTCGCAAGATATTCAGCAACAAAATTGGCAATATGCGGCCGCGCATTATTGTGGTGCAGCATCCAGCCTGCATCATGAAAATGTGTTTTTTTTGCGTTTGACATGGACTTGCAATATTTTCAGGACATCCCTGTAGTATTGTCCAGTTACTGATGTGTTGTCAGGTACAACATGAACCATTCTATGAATATCAAAGAATTAGATGGCCATAACTTTCCCAGCAGAAGCAACCACTTTTGCTTTTTTGGGGGGTTGGTGATGGATATTTCCACACTGAGCTTTGCTGTTTGCTCTCAGGATCAAAATGATATAGCCAAGTTTCATCAGCAGTGATTAAGTTTGAAAGAAACTCCGGATCTTCCTCTAACATAAACTTTAACTACATGTTACCTCCATTGCAGCAGTAGGCGATACTGAACATGTCTGAACTTACCTGGTTCTCACAGGCGGAAACCAGGAGTACCAACAATTAAGCTACTACAGAATGTTTGTTTCACATTAAGCTAACAGAACATAATAAGATTGAATTTTACTGCGAAAAATTATGACCGTAAAAATTTGTGATCATTCTTTATTGAACAGCCCTCGTACTTTAAATGATAATGTACATTTTTAGGTTGTCAAACTGGAAGTCTCTTCTATTGTCAGACATTATATTCTTATATCTGGAGAAACTTCGTTCAACATCACATGAGGCTATATGAGCATATTTAAAGTAAGTTAATTAATTTGGGGAGAATGCCGACTTATAATCTTCAATCCTTGTTTCAAGCCCACAAAGAATGTCACTGATCTTGGAAAGGGCAGTGTAACCTTTATTGGACACCAACAATCTTTACAGTTGTGCAGTAGTTTATTCAGCAAATTTACCTTTTGCTCGCTTTAATTAACTTTCAGTTTCTTTCACAATTTTTAGTGCATCACTAAGTGAAATTCCTACAGTTTCTAGGCGGGTAATTGGACCTGATATTCCACCGAAGTTCGACTTTATGTATACCAAATTTGCTGCCGAGATCGGTGAAGAAAATGTATCTTACACAATATTAATGTATGACGAATCAGAAGAGTCAAAATCTGAAACAAATTTTACTAAAGAATCATAGTTGAGTTATTTCTAATTATCTGCTGATTGCACTATAATAATCCCCAAATATGACTATCGTCGAAATAAGGATAAATATGACCAAAGATCTGAAAAACTGAGAATATGACTTTTAAGACACAATAAATGACATGCCAAAAGAATCTGCCCCTTGTAGCAAATCTCTACAAATTCTCCAACTGACTCGTATTTAATGCCATATCGCAATTTAATGTCATATTGGCACGTTGGCCATAGTAGCTCAATGGTTAGAGCGGCTGGACAGAGACCCGAAGATCCGTGGTTCAAATTCAGGCTATGGCATTGAATTTTTCAGTCTGACTCTATCTTTCCATACTTTAACCTACACACGGCTAGTGTGAAAGAACAATTAATTCCCATTAATTGACCTAATAGTGATTAACTATAAAGCCCGGGAGTTAAAGTACTTACATGTTGCAAGTCGCCATTAAGGTAGCTGTCTCAAGTGTTTATGAGAACTCTTAAGTGGTTTACCCGGAAAAATACGAGTCAGTTGGACGGAAACCAGAAGATCCGTGGTTCAAATCCCGGCTATGGCATCGGATTTTTCAGTCTGACTCCACGTTTCCAGATAAATTATTAATGTTTACTTGCATAGTTAATAATTGTGTACTTTTCAATATGCACTTTTATTCATAGATCAATAAACTGAAACCAGTAATAATTTCTAAAAACTCATTGAAATGTTAGTGCAACTTCCTCCAACTCCTTATGTTACATTTAAACATCCTATACCTAATGGCAAACCTCTACCGTAACAAAAATATGCGAAAAACGTTAACGGCTTCTATATAAACAAATGTATCACAAGAAAAATAAAAAAAAAACATATATTGCTAACTAACTGCCCGGTAACACAACAACGTCTAGGTTTTTTTAGTGAAATTTAATGTCAGGTTTTTCTATCTATTCGTTACTTCTTGTGAACATTCTTTCTAATTCATTTGTTAGCATTGTAAATTTGCATTTTCTGTATAAGAACTGTAAGTCAAAATTTGCTTTTCACTGGAAAATGTAAATACAGCACTCATGTATAGCACATCTTCACCTCCATTTTAGTCCTCGCATGCAAAATTAGCGAAATATGCTAGACAGGCGAGACGGAAAATCAAATATAAATATGGTCGAACTAGAAACGAGGCCATCGCTTCGATGTATTTAATTCGATCATGAACACGATTCCGCTTTCCTGGTTAAATTTGCATACGTCCGGGAGGAGAGTGCTGACAGAAAAATTGCATCTGTCGGCTGGAAATTGATTTTCTTTTCTTATTTTATTTAATGATTTATTTATAGCCCTAGTTACCGGACTTTTTTAGCGACTTTTATAACTGATGGTGAACACGGTTCTGGTTTCCTGGCCAAATTTGCATACGACAGCAAATTTGCATGTCTGACAGAAAAACTGCATCTGTCAACTGGAAATTCATTGTCTCTTCTTTCTTTTATTTAGTGATTTAATTATAGTTGACTAGTTACCGGAAGTTTTAAAGAGTTTTGCAACTGTATATGAGTCAACTATCCACTTTGTACTACGTGTCTTTATTAAGTAACAAGATAACATACTATTAAATAGTATTACAAATACATTTTTTGCAAGTTTATTTATGTAAAAATTTACATTGCAGTTTCTATATAAAACAGTAAGCATTTGTACGCGCAGGGACGTATTTAAAGGGGTTGTCCAGGGGGTCCGCACCCCCCAAAATAAATTATAATTTCAAACTTTTAATAAATAGTTGGAAAAAATTGGTTTAAAATAAATCAAAAACGTTTATTCAAGCTTCTCATCTTAACGTCTCTATTCACTGTCAGGCAGACATGAAGTTATTTAAGAGATAAACGAAAAGTTACTACACAGCAGCTGTAGAAGTCATCAAAATACACAAATAATGTCAATTACAATAATGTATTGCAAAGTTAACCAATTACGATGTATTATAATTTGTTAATTAGAATTCCCAGATACTTGTTTAAAGGTACGTAATTTTTAACTTCTAAGTTCCTATTCCCCTTTTCATTCAAGGAGAACTAATACTTCAAATGCATCAATCAGGGGTTCGCTTTTAAAATATCTGATTACTGCTTGTATCATTTTATCCCTGGTATAACAACAGAAAATGTGCAATGTGCAAGGCATTTCTACAGACTTTATCCAAAGAAACCAGACAAAAACAAACTTTTCTAACAGCAATTTGTAGAAACTTGGGTGGATAAAGTCATGTGAATATAATATATTACATATGTTTTTATTTTTTTACAAGTATGATAAAAACACATCCCTGATTAATTATTTATTAAAAGCAAATAATTCAACATAGATGTTTTGGAACACCCCCCCCCCCCTGGAAACTGACTTCTAAATACGTGCCTGGCTATGCATATTAAGTGTGAAAGGTACCTATATGTGATAAAATGAATAGATGTTAAGTATTACAAATATCCATGTCCTGTTTATTTTGGGAGGTAACCATGTGTTAAAGCCACCGCAAATGAGATGTACGCCGCAGCGGTTGTGCGCCTTAAGGCCCTACTACTACTGCTACAATACTACTACTACTAATAGTAGTAGTAGTAATAATAATAATAATAATAATAATAATAATAATAATAATAATAATAATAATAATAATAATAATAATAATAATAATAATAATAATAATAATAATAATGATAATGATAATAATAATAATAATAATAATGATAATAATGATAATGATAATGATAATGATAATGATAATGATAATAATGATAATGATAATGATAATGATAATGATAATGATAATAATGATGATGATAATGATAATAATGATAATAATAATAATAATGATAATAATAATAATAATAATAATAATAATAATAATAATAATAATAATAATAATAATAATAATAATAATAATAATAATAATAATAATAATAATAATAATAATAATAATAATAATAATAATAATAATAATAATAATAATAATAATAATAATAATAATAATAATAATAATAATAATAATAATAATAATAATAATAATAATAATAATAATAATAATAATAATAATAATAATAATAATAATAATAATAATAATAATAATAATAATAATAATAATAATAATAATAATAATAATAATAATAATAATAATAATAATAATAATAATAATAATAATAATAATAATAATAATAATAATAATAATAATAATAATAATAATAATAATAATAATAATAATAATAATAATAATAATAATAATAATAATAATAATAATAATAATAATAATAATAATAATAATAATAATAATAATAATAATAATAATAATAATAATAATAATAATAATAATAATAATAATAATAATAATAATAATAATAATAATAATAATAATAATAATAATAATAATAATAATAATAATAATAATAATAATAATAATAATAATAATAATAATAATAATAATAATAATAATAATAATAATAATAATAATAATAATAATAATAATAATAATAATAATAATAATAATAATAATAATAATAATAATAATAATAATAATAATAATAATAATAATAATAATAATAATAATAATAATAATAATAATAATAATAATAATAATAATAATAATAATAATAATAATAATAATAATAATAATAATAATAATAATAATAATAATAATAATAATAATAATAATAATAATAATAATAATAATAATAATAATAATAATAATAATAATAATAATAATAATAATAATAATAATAATAATAATAATAATAATAATAATAATAATAATAATAATAATAATAATAATAATAATAATAATAATAATAATAATAATAATAATAATAATAATAATAATAATAATAATAATAATAATAATAATAATAATAATAATAATAATAATAATAATAATAATAATAATAATAATAATAATAATAGCGCAAATGAGATGCACAGAAAATGGGAAATTGAAAAAAAGTAAGTTTTGAAAACGTAATTGCATTGGTTGGGGCTCTAAGCATGAGAAAGCGCTGTACATTTCAGACACAATTTGAGGACAGAATTGGCTAGACATGGCCAACGTGAAACAAGTATGGTAAGGTTTGTCGTTATACATATTTCCTCGTATGAGCTAACACAGATGTTCAAATAATGAGGCGAACATATATTTGTTGACAAAGTGTTCTGTTCGTGACTAAGCATAACACAAGAGTGGTTTAGTAAGTCCTCGTGTTGGAATGAAGACGCCGAATGTTTGAAACAAAAAATTATTTATTTCGCAACATAGCTCCCTTTCAGCGTTCCTGTCATTATTTTGTTGCTTAACCGCTCCAAAGCCTAGACATTGTCAATTACTGCAAAATAAGTTTCTGTCTTGGCAATGACCTAATTTGATATAAATTGTGCTACTGCCAGGCATTTCTTCATATTTTGGTGTAAGAAGATATAGCAGGGAGACAGGTCGAGGGTGCGGCAGCAATTCATAACGCAATTTGTGCAGTTTGGCGCGTACGCCAGATAAATGTATGGGTCCGTTGTCATGGTGAAACATCACGTTTTACTTTGTCAAAGGGAGGCTGTCTCCTTCAGGTTCTTGTCAAATCGAGCCCCTCGTAGGGGAGAGAATCCGTCCCCTTCAGCTGCCATGGTGCGGGCTCTACTCGTTGTACCTCTGACGTTACTAGAGGAACCTCGGGCCGAACATTCAAGCCCCTCCCTCTGGGAGTTGTTCGGATTGGGTTGGTCTCAAGGGGCAGTGGTTCCCGATACCCGTGGGTGATCGGGTACGTCTCCGGACGGGGTTGAGGGAAGCCATTAATATTCCCGGGTACTAGCCAACAGAGCTAGTAGAAGGTGTGCTAGATCGCCAGGCGGCCCCACCGAGGTCATATCGGTAGCCTTCACCTTTTGGTGTTGGCGCGCGTAAGTGGGGTATCCACTTCCATGGCATCTTGAGTCCTTGGACCAGATGGCGAGGGGGCTTGTTAGTAACCCAGGTCTTGCCCTATGGAAAGCCCCACGGAGGACGCCGGGCACCCTTTGGGACAGCTCGGATAATCCCTGGTTGAAAGAGGCCCGGGTCTTGGTTCTACGAGTCCAGGAATAGATCCTCTGGACTCAACTGTCAAACCGAGCCCCTCGTAGGGGAGGGGATCCGTCCCCTTCAGCTGCCGTGGTGCGGGCCCTGTGGACCTTTAGCACTCTTGGTACCTCTGACGTTACTAGAGGAACCTCGGGCCGAACATTCGAGCCCATTCCTGAATGGGAGTTGTTCGGGTTGGGTTGGACTCGAGGGGGCAGTGTTTTCCGGATACCCGTAGGAGATAGGGTACCTCTGGCCAGGCCTCGGCCACCCGGAAGGGGTAGAAGTTTGTCTAAGAAGTCCCGGTTACTAGCCAGCATAGCTAGTAGAAGGTGTGCTAGATCACCAGGCGGCCCCACCGAGGTTTTCGTTAGCCTTTCCTGCGGGGTTGGCGCACGTGAGTGGCGTGTCCACCTCCACCCGTCTTGAATGTGGGGGGGGGGGGGACTTTTTAGACTTAAGGTATTGCCCTAAGGAAAGAGCCCCGGAGCTTTCCATCGCTCCTGGGCTGGTAGAGGCCGGGATCTTCGGACGTTCGGGTAGACCTCGTTGTACAACTGTCAAATCGAGCCAACAATTTACTGTAGTATTATCCAATGATTGTTTTACCTTTCTCCAAGAAGTTACTCAATAATGTCATCCCAAAAAGTCGTCGCCATCATTTTTCCCGCCCATATGACCGTCTTTGCCCACTTTGGAGCAGATTCACCGGTAGCAATCCATTGATTTGGCTGTTGCTTGGTTTCTGGAGTATAATAATCGATCTAATATCATCGACAACTAGACGCAAACAATTTTGCTTAAGAAATCTATTCTTATTTAGTTCATCTTACCTATTTCAGATTTTGCTTAAGTATGCAGATACAAACACGGCTTCGGAGGATAGATGCACCTGCTTGCCCAATTTGAGAAAACGCGGAAACCTTTGGCTCAACAACTTTTTCATCTCCAAACTATACAAAATATAAATTTCCGTTCCCATCGACGCAACTATGGTCTCTGCCGCTTCGCGAACTTTCGTCTAACGCTCAGCGAGAATCATATCGCGGACATTTTCAATGACATCCTCGGTAATGACATCTACCGGGCGTTCTGGGCGCTCCTCATCAAAAACGAATGTTTGACCATCTTTAAAGTCGTTGTAGCAACATATAATTATTGCTATAAATAGCTAAGGTTCTTTATAAATGTATACTATTTCTGTTTTATCTCTTCCCAAGTTTGTTCACCCAAATTTTAAATGCAAATTATGGACGATACTGCGCTTTTTCCATTTTAGTGAAAACGCGCTGAAGAACTAACTGAACCGCCTCTATAAACACCCATGAATTTCCCTCACGGTTCCTTGGCCTAAGAGTGTTCCATTACAATATGCCTGCTTCCCTTCTCCACTCCCATATGTTTACAACATAAACGCTCTAGTTTGAGACAGATTATAACAGCACATGAGTGGCAACAAAATATAATTTTCGTTCCAAAGATTTCTACGCAGCTGTAAAATTCCACACAGTAACAATTCAAAATTGGATTTAAAATTTTGCTCTGCAGTTGTTCACTCAGCTATAAATTGCGGAATCTGCAGTTCCTACAAACTTTATCTGGTGTTTTCAGACATCCCGTGGGACTAAAAAGGGAGCGTGGCTACATTTTCGTGTGTTACGATTAATAGAAATTTATTGCTTTCGAGGACTGAAGTATTCCGAAGAAAATGTCGTAGTTTTTATACCATATCCTATAGAAAGCAAAACTTCCTTTCCGAGAAAATTACTTGATCACACTTAAACCTGAAATCCGAAGTCCAATCGCTGTCAATTTTCTTTGTCGATCATCTATCAAACATCACTGGCAATATATAGTAAGTACTCTCTGACATCAATAGGCTCTGCAGTTGCAATACCCTTATTTCCCATCCATATTTACTCGCGGGAGTAAAAATATAAACTGTGATTAATATAATAATGGTAAAACAATCTATGAAGTTTTTAATTTTTGGCAAAACCAAGTTACCCCTATTATTTTAATATAATCCAAAAGCGATTTGGAGCTATTGGATTAAACCTTAACGTACGAAGGCTGTTCAATAAAGAATGATTATAATTTTTTACGGTCATAATTTTTCACAATAAAATTCAATCTTTTTATATTTTAGCTTAGTGTAAAACAAACAGTAGTTTCATTGTTGGTACTCCTGGTTCCCGCCAGTGAGAACCAGGCAAGTTCAGACATGTTCAGTATCGCCTACCGCTGCAACGGAGGTAACACGCGAGAAACACTATGCGACTTTGAAATTCTGCTTTCCTCTCAACAAATCTTCAGTTTAGGCCTATAAAATGTTACAGGAGGCCTATGGAGAGTCTGTTCTTCCCTACAGCACAGCGTTTAAAGAGGGGATACAATCAATTTCAAAGGAAGGTGGACCCAGTGCTTCAGTTACTGCTCTTACGGAAGAAAACATCAACACTGCTGCTGCCATTGTGAGAAAGGATCGACGAATTACCTTAAGATCACTTTCTGAAATATCGAACATTTAATTGGGTGCCACCCACACGTTGGTGACAGAAACATTACACACGAGACGTATTTGTGCGCGATGGGTTCCAAGACTGTTGATTCCCGAGCAAAAGGACATTCGCATGCAGGTCTCCATGCAGTTAAATTTGATGTTATTGGAAGATCCGGAGTTTCTTTCAAACGTACTCACTGCTGATGAAACTTGGCTACATCATTTTGATGCTGAGAGCAAATAGCAAAGCTCAGTGTGGAAATCTCCTTCATCACCAACCCCCCCCCCCAAAAAAGCAAAAGTGGTTGCTTCTGCTGGGAAAGTTATGGCAATCTCATTCTTTGATATTCATGGAATGGTTTATCAGCATGTTGTACCTGCACACACATCAGTAACTGGACAATACTTCAGGGATGTTCTGAAAACACTTCAAGTCCACATCAGGCCCAAAAGACATTTCCGTGAAGCAGCCTGGATGCTGCACCACGATAATGCGCGGCTGCATATTGTCAATATTGTTGCTGAATATCTTGCAAAAATCAACGTGAAGTGCATCCCTCACCCTCCCTATAGTCCGGATTTAGACCCATGTGCCTCTTTTCTATTCCCTAACTTGAAGAAACGCCTTCGTTGGAGGCATTATCCTTAATCAGGAGCAGTAGTGAGGGCTGCGGAGGCGATTTTGAAGGATCTCTCAAAAATGGTTTCGAGCATGTCTTTGAAGAGTTGCAGAAACGCTAGGACAAGCGCATCACATTCATGGAAGACTATTTTGAGAAGGATCATCAAAATTATGAGGATGAGTAAAGGTACGTTGTCAAAAAAAAAAAAAAAAATGTGATGGTTCTTTATTGAACAGCCCTCGTGCTTCTTACGATACATTTATTATCTACCCCCATGTATTATCTAGCCCCGTTTATGATCCCCTGGTGGGACGTTGGATATATAATGTTAATTGTTAAATTAACTTTTTATAAATTTCCTATTGCAGCGTGGGATAATCACATTCTGTGGTTGCACTTTAACTTTTCAAACTTACCTGGATTTTTTCATTTTTGTGATAGGTAATATTTACTTACGATTTACGTTATGCAACATCAAAGTATAAGCAGCAAATAATGAATTTTCTTAAGATGAATAACAAGGAGCGAATGACTGATCACCAGTTTGATTTAGATCTTGGTGGTGATCTTGCCACTGGATCCGCTCCGTTATCATATATAACTTTATTTACGGGTAAGTAAGATTGCTGCTATTCACCGTCGTCGAAAAATAGGGCATGGAATGTGCACGGGTTAAGCGTAATTTACATCCTCCAACGTTAAGTCATATCGGACGATGAATGAAATGGGTGAAATGATGCTCAAATGAGTCCGGGGTCCATGGAGCTTAGAGTTACCCGACATTCGTCTATCAGGATAAGGGAAACCCCCGGGAAAACCTTATCCATGTAACTCACTTTGACCGAGATTCGAACTTGGGACCTCTTGAACGTGAGGCAGACATGCTACCATCTACGCTACCGAGGCGGGCGATATATTCCTTGTGAGAAAATTAAACAAATGTCCAGAAGAGAGCATGTGCATTGGGTCTTTATGGAAGTATGTATACACTTAAGGAAACCTTAGTTATTAAATTGTGAAATGAACAAAGCAAGGTGATTAATCGTCTTTCACCAAGAAACAAAACTATACAGCTTAAATATTACTTATTATTACTTAAATACTATTTCGTTGCTAGTAACCATTTTTGCTAAAACTTCTTTAGTATATATGCAACTAATTTTGATATAAAATTTAACCAAAGTCCTTTCATTAATAAATGAGTAATTCATTTTATGGAAAACAGATGAAAATAACAATGATAATAAGAACCTTCCTATATTGTATAAGGAATACAAATATTTTGCCAGGGCAATTTTTCTTTTATAAGAAGCAGAGAGTCTCTTTAAAGTTTAAATCAGATTTGTTTTTGAAACCTAAATAGAGATACAACATATACTGTTAGATATTTATCATGAAAGAAGATGCAGGCAGGTAAGGGTAAACTGTGCTCCAAGTTAAATCCTAATTTCAAACAACACGACGTACAACTCATGGCAAAAGTCTATAAATATGTACCTAAGATGTATCGTATATATGAACAGGATACACACAAAACTAATGACACCAACTGTGATTATTTCGGGACGCAGGGAATTAACTAAGATGGAACACATTCCTTGTATCACTTGGGATGTAGAGTATTTAACAATGATACACACATAATACTTGACAGGATTAATCAGATCCAATATACAGAGGAGGTATCTATGTATTACGGGTAGACACAAAGTTACTGGGGCGATCGGTGTATTACTCTGGCTCTAGGGTACTTAATTAAAATAGGCCACGATTACTGGCACAATTGTGTATCACTCAGGATGCAGAGCACTTAATTAGGATAAGCATGCAACTGTTATCAAGATCTGTTCATTACTCGGGTTGCAGAATATCTAACTAGATTATGCACTCAATTATCTTCACGATGTGTATTACTCGGAATGTAGAGTACTTGTATAATGCATTTGCCAAAAGTTCTAGCTCCCTTTTTGAAAATGTTTTGCTTGCAAAATAAAATATTTTGGAAATTCGTTTTATGTTATTCAATGCAAAAAATTTCTCTGTAGAATAGTTTGTTTAGTTCTTGTATATTTATTCATTGCTCATTTTTGAGATCAATAAAATATAGTGTCAAGTCGACAATGAAGAGCATTTTTGACAACTTCTGCCTTTTGAGTTCAATTGTTACTGCATATGGCAACACCGACGGTCCATAAAATGAAATGATAATTGGAAAGGAGATTGTTATACAGTTATAAAGAAACAAAGCTATAATTATTTGAGGATATACAAAAAAGCTCGTTACGGAGGACGATCCTGGACTGATTTGAAGGAGAGACCAAGTGTTGGAGCTTTCAGAACGGTGTCAATTTAACTAGTATCTAGTGGTGGAATCTGTGTTGGTCCAAGATGTAGAAACACAACTTTGACAGTCACACATTGAGTATTTAACTAGACTATCTACATAGGTGCAAAATATATAGTACATAACTAGGTAGGTGTACAATTGCTGGTGCGATCTCTGTAAGTTCAAAATATGCCGTAACTAGGTGGGCGGACAATTGCTCACAGTACCTGTGAATTTTGCAGAATATTTAATGAGGTTAGACATACAATTACAGACAGGAACTACTACGGTCCAAAATATAAAGTATATCCTAAGGTAGAGAGACAATTACGATGTGTGTGTGCTACTGGGCAGGCAGAGTACTTAAGACAGTGTATAAGTGCGAGGGAAGTGTGAAAAGAGTTGGAGTAACGAAGTACCAACCCATAGTTAGTAACGACATCTCATTTACTAGAGACCAAAACTCTTTGCGCTGGAAAGGTCATAGTGTGAGTACCTATATAGCTCAATATGTAAAATACCTATATAAAAGTAGTAGATACGCACTGGTATAGGCTGTATATGCTCTAGATGCAGAGACCTATAGACATACTTTACGGCATTTTCTACGAGGTGCTGGCTATGTAGGATACGCACAGAACTATGGACCAGATCTGCATTTTTTTGTAACTTTTGTCCTTCAACGTTAAGTCATATCGGACGATGAATGGAATGGGTGAAATGAAGCTCAAATAAGCCCAGGATCCATAGAGCTTAGAGTTACCTGACATTCGTCTTTCAGGATAAGGGAAAAACCCGGAAAAACCTTATCCAGGTAACTCACCCTGTCCGAGATTCGAACTCTGGACCTCTTGAACGTGAGGCAGACACGCTACCACCCCGCTACCAAGGCGGGCACAGAGCAGGGTGCTGAATTAGGATATATTCATTTTTTAGGAAATATCTTTATATATTTTGGATACATACCACCTAAACTAGCTAGCCCGCCTCGGTAGCGTGGTGGTAGCGAGTGTGCCTCACGTTCAAGAGGTTCGGAGTTCGAATCACGGCAAGGGTGAGTTACCTGGATAAGGTTTTTTCCAGGGTTTTCCCTTATCTTGAAAGACGAATGTCGGGTAACTCTAAGCTCGATTTAAAGAAGATTACTGCATTAGCAACTTTAAGTCAATTAGGTTTAATAATAAGTATATTAATTCAGCAATTGATATTATTCGACATGATACTTATTATGTAGTAGCTCACTTCCATTTAGCTTTTTAAAATATTATTAAAATAAAAATTTATTAGAGGATTTTATGGACCCTGGGTTCATTTGAGCATCATTTCATCCATTCCATTCACCTTCCGATATGACTTAAGGTTGGAGGACGTAAATTGCAAAAAAAAAAAAAAAAAAAAAAAAAAAAAAAAAAAAATGGTTAGGACTTCTAGGCATATCAAGATATGTTCATTATGCGGACCAATTAACCAGGATAGGCAGACAATTGCCTGCAATATCTGTATATTCTGGGGTTGCAGATTGGTTGGGCAGGATGAGCATACACCCTTTCATTACTATTATTATTATTATTATTATTATTATTATTATTATTATTATTATTATTATTATTATTATTATTATTATTATTATTATTATTATTATTATTATTATTATTATTATTATTATTATTATTATTATTATTATTATTATTATTATTATTATTATTATTATTATTATTATTATTATTATTATTATTATTATTATTATTATTATTATTATTATTATTATTATTATTATTATTATTATTATTATTATTATTATTATTATTGTTGTTGTTGTTGTTGTTATTATTTTTGTTGTAATATAGTAGTAGAGGTGGCAGTAGTAGTTAAATTCGTGAACGAATGTCTATAACATCTTTATGATACTTGGGATGAAAAGGGACCTTTTTCAGGGTTTCTATTATGTGGACGATTGATTATAGCGCTCTGACCTCAAGAAAATTTTGTCCGGTCTTTTTAGCTTGTGGTGGAATTTATTCTCTTTTTATCATTGTAACATTCACTTTAAATTACTTTATTATCTTTTGAGCTCCTAAAATGCGAACTTTTAACATTATCGCGCGAATAGAGTAACAAAGTTGAGCTTGACGTGAGTGACAGCAGATGTTCAACAGCGATACCAAGGCTGTGGCGGGAGCTGTGATTGCTAAACCACCCTTGTACCTACTGAGCCCACGTGGGCTGCGCAATCGATAAAAATGCGCTCGCGCAGTGATCTGCTGCAAGGCAGTGCAGGAGCAATGCAAGCTGACTGTCCCATTACAATTTAAATATTCATCTATTTACGAATAGTGATTATTCCCTATGACGGCTCTTTTCACAATAACCTGTGGGAACCCTGAAACGTACGCAATCTCATGTTAAAAGATCACGTTCGTCTTTCTTCACTGTAGCACTCCGGAACGAAATCACTGCCAGGGCCTTTGTAGAATATTGGCAAAGTCAAGGTGATCAATGTACTCTGGATAAGTATTTTAAGTTCTTTAATCTTAGAACGAGTCTTAGTCCTGTTGCATGACTACAGTTTTTATAAGAGTAGCTACATTTTAAGACGGAAACATTTTGTAAACTCAGTTTTGTGAACGAAAATTTCCCTCATCTTGAAAAATAAATAAATTACATGTGATATTAGTTATGGTGATGGTATGCATTTTTTACTAAATATATTTTGAGTTGAAATATGCTTAAGCGTTTCACTGCAACTTGGTTAACGAACCCAGCAAGCGCGTGGTCCTGCCTCGGCTGCTCAATGAGCTGCATGGTCTCCGTGTTTGTTCCGGTCTGTAATTGTAGAAAGTGTCTCGGAGTCCTTCGAGCATTCAGCGAAAGACAAAGACTTGCCACGAACCTTAAACGTGGCAAATAATGACTATAAAACCCATAAGTGTAATTGTTGAGTGGCAAATGTGGTACTTATGTCATACTTTTGGGACCAAAAGTTAATTAATATATGCATTAAATGTTACTTGTTTTCTTGTTTTGATAGTCACATGCCAGTATATGCTTATTAATTTTATATATTGACATAAAACTTTTATAATCTGGAGAAGCAATCTTTGCTGTGGTACTTTTCACTAATATTATTATTCACTTTATTAGAACAAAAGTTTACCAGCATTAAAATTCTACAGGTCCTTCATTGCATCAATACACTCTGCAAGACTTGGCTCCGTATGACTTACAAAAGTTTCATCATAAAGAATAAACATTTCATCAACACTTAAAATATTTATGAACTGTTTAATTAGTAACTTTAACTAACAAGAATGAAATTATAATTTTATTCATTACGCTGTGCATATCCACTCTCAGAAATGTTATATTAAAGCTTAATATCTTCTTCTAATCTGTCTGTTTCAAAAATGGAAATGAGCAATTAACATTATTTTTCACTAGAGAGGTGTTTGTGTCTTACAATCACAGCTTCATTTTGTTAACTTGAAAATTTTTGGGTGGCATATTTGCAGAATAATCAAGGTCTCCACTTAAAAGTATTGTTTGAATACACCATAAAATCAGTGTAAAATATGCAATGTCCGCATTTGAAACTAAACTTGCATTATGTCCATTTTTAAAGCAAACATAGATGCAAGTGTCCGTTTTTGAAACAAAGAATTCCCACGTTAAGGAATTGAATTGTGATTGAATGCAATGTATGTTAAAGTTTTATTACAATTATTATAATAGCTTCAGTTACATATTAAGCTCACAAATTGTCCCAAACTGTTATATTTCAGTACAATATGCGAACAAACTTAAAACACCACAGTCACGTCAAAATGTAACCAGAAAATGGAGGCCATAACAGTTTGCAATAATTTCCAGCGATTTGATTGGTTCAAACGGCCAGGGACATTTTTGAAACTAACTGAGCATGGAGGTGTCCGGTTTGGAAACTAACTACATATTTCAACTATAAAAAATAAGTATAAACATCTATTTCAGGAACAAACGGACTGCGTATTAAAAAAGAGCGGGCCAAATATGAAATAGATCGATTCTTAACTCAATTTCGATAAAAATGGAGAATGTCTGTCTTTGATACCAGGCACCTCTTTGTGTGCCAGACTTTGGACTAAAATTCACACAGTGAAACTCAGTTAATTAAGCTACAGATTTCTCTATTGGGTACTCCTCGGTTTGAGTCGTATTTCTTTTAAGTAGTGCCACATTGTCATGTCACCAGGTTCCCTTTATTGAAACAAGGTGCCCTGGTCGATATTTTAATTGCTGTTTTTATGTAATAAAATCAAAATTTTAAATTCTGATTCTAAATAACACGTCAGTCGTATCAAGGAAAAGTCCTGCATAGCATATCCTCCATGTTGCCAGAAGTGATCAGAAACAATACTAAATTTATATGACTTAAGAAAATTTATAAGGTAGTTAAAATTTTATTCATTGACATAAAAACACAGATTACAGGTTTAGACCTATCCATAAGTTACTGAGACTCATTAATGAAGTGTTATGTTGGCTTTCCGCCTTTGTTTGAAAGCACAGGTTCTTATGAAAACTCGACCCAATATTTATATACAGTATATAAACTTAAAGGCATGGATTTCTTAAAACGAGTAAAGAAAAGGAAAAGCAATTCTGTGTATGGACAGCTTTAAAGGAACTAGATTTCGATGTTTTCAATAAAACTTTCATGCGCTGATCACTAATTCACACTAATTTGTTAAAGGTATATACAGGTGTGAAATTCTTTATACGTATTTATACTCTTAGTAAGAATTGCAAACAGTTAACGGAGAATTACAGCAGCATACAAATGAAATCCTTGTTTGCAAAGTTCACTATTCCGGTACAGGCAAAGACCGCAAACTAAGCCAGACTTCTTCAATAACCTTACGGTTCCCAGCTGTGTTCTTGCAATCCTCCCGTCTCCTCCTTCCTTCCTTCCTTCCTTTCTCTCCTTTGTTCCTTCTTTCCTTCCTATCAGCTGGTGCGCATGGACCAAATAAGCTGTGGTCATTTGCATACTTAAAAACCAGTAATTCTATGTACAGTTATTCAAGGAAAGGTGGTGGGGGTGAGTGTTGCCAGTCTCCACTGATATCTTGACCATGTTCCCATGTACCTCCACGATCGTAGTCTACCAAGTTCAGTGGGCAAGGTTGAATGTGTACGAAAGGAGAGGCTATAAAATTGACGTCGCGCGAGCTTTTCTTATAAATTAAAATAGGCATAACTGAATAATATTTTACCCCAGTATAGGGCAATTACGATTATTATTGCAGTGTTGGCGAAGAAACATGGAGCAATCTACTTGCGTTTTAATTTTTTTAGATTTGATTCCTTTGTTTCCTCCAAACATATATTTTAACTCGGCATATTAGGCCTCAGAGGAAGGAACTCATGTTAATATGTCGTTTTGGTACTTTAAGTATACATAAAATACTATTATTGGGTTTATCTGGAATCGATTCACATTATCCCAAAGTGGTTTGGATAAGGGGTATTGTTTTTTGTTTAGTTCACAAATACGGATTATTCGAATATCTGAAGCCATTCTTGTAACTTGAGTAGCTTAGGACCTTCAACTAATTCGGACTTATTCGAAACTAAATTATATTGTATATCGCTACAATAATTCAAGTAGCCTGACTTTGGGGAACTACAATGCTAGAAGAAAAGTGAAGGGCTTCTCTGGAGTGCCCCTCGAAAGTTCTCTTCTCTTTGAAATTCAGTTTTTTTATAGTTCATCTACATGCAAAGAAACAATTTGTAACTTTGTTCCGCACACTACAAATTTTGTTAAATGTCTTTCTTGTGCACTGACGCGTTTACCTACATCCATTCATGTTGTGGCTGCTCAAAACGTCAAATTAAAGCATCCATTAGGAAATGACCTAACAAGCGAGGACTAACAATAAGAGAGCGTGAGAGCTGAAACCAGCAGCAGTTGTTTACCTGCAGAGCTATTCATGGGCTTATGTTTTTAACACGACAAGGACTTAAAATGTTTAAATAGCTGAATGTCTGAGGATTAAACTTAGCCAAAATAAGGTTTAGAGCGACCGGAAAAAGTTATATAAATAAATCAGTGTACTACAAACGTATAGTATACTTTATAGCAGTTTCTGTTACCCAAAATGCGTTTAAAATTATCTGAAAACATTTGTTTCTTAACTAACGCAGATCAGTTTATATGAGTTCTTTTAATGAGTATAAAATAATAATAATAGATACCTTTTGACAGATTATTGTCCGATTTCACCAACAGATGTGTAACAGTATTTTTGTTTAGTAATGTTCGAAGGAATAATAAATATATAAAAATGTATGTAGTTGTGTGATTGGCCGAAGTAGTAGTGGTATGACGTGGTGTGATGACGTGTCAGAGAATCGGCCAATCACAAAATAAAGTGGGAATTACTATGGGGACAAGAAAATCAATAATCTAGAAAAAGAGAGAATCTGGTGTCTTGCTGGAGAACGAGGAAAGATGTTACGATGATTGTAATTGTAAAGGAAAATTAATAAGATTCAAAAAGTGTTATTCAATATTTATAATAGATAAGAGTGAATCATAGTTCATATTATATAATTAAATAATATATTACAAAATTGGACTCATCTAAATTTTATTTTCACCAAAAATCCGCATCCACACCTGAGAAAAGATCTCACGACTCTCAGTAGATTAAAACTCGACTTGGATCTTATAAAAAGTTGGCTTGCTTCTTATTAGTTGAAGATGAACGAAAATATAATCCCGTTACAAATGGCGCAGCAACGTGTGGGGCTCGAATAGGATAAAGAAGAGGAGATTAAAGCATCGTGCAGCTCCGTGGGAATTTAAAAGGAAAGAAGAAAGAAGAGAGAAGAAAGAAGAAAACGAGAACTGGTTTAAGTGAGTGAAGTTAAAAAAAAAAATAAAAAAATAATAGTAGTAGTAGTAGATTTATGTTGTTAAGAAATCAGAAAATAGTTAAAAAGATGGCGAGTAGAAAAGAAATAATAGTGGAAGGAGAAGTTACTGATAGTGTAGGAATGAATAGGGAGGATGCAAGATTAAGCATAGATAATGAGTCAATGTTGGAAAGAATAACAAGAATGTTAAGTAATTTAGATTCTAAAATAGAACAAAATGCAAAGAATTTAGATTTTAGAATGAGAGATGTAAAATCAGAAATAGGAGATGTTAAATCTGAAATGAGTAATTTAGATTCTAGAATGAAAGATGTAAAATCAGAAATGAGTAATTTAGATTCTAAAATAGAACAAAATGTAAACGATTTAACTAAGAAAATGAATGATTTAGATGTAGGAGTAAGACAGGAACTAGCACAAAATGTGAGTAACTTAGAAATTAATTTATTACAGAAGCTAAAACAGGAATTAAAATCTGAAATTTCACAGGAGATTAGAGAAGGGAGAAAAGAGTGTAGGGATAATATGGAAAGGCTCATGCAGATCATAGAGATTAATAAGGATGAGAATAGAAAGGAAGTCAATGAGTTGAGAGAGATAATTCAGGAAACTAGGTTAGGTCAGGACATTGTGAAACAAGAAATAAGAATGGAATTAAACAAAGAGTTAGAAACATTTAGGATACAACAGGCAGAAATAACACAAAAAAAGAGAAGAATTAGGAGATAAAGTAGAACAAAGAATCAATGTAATTTGTTCTGAAATGCAATTACAACATGATGAAAGTAAGATACACCAAGAGGAAATAAAGTTACAAATTGATGAGATAAGTAAAGCAAAAGAAGAAGTAATTTTGCAAATTAAAGAGGTAAAAGAACATTTTGAAAAAGAAAAGGATAACTTAGGAAAATTGACACAAGTTGTAATTGCATTACAGGCTAGAAAAGTAAATAACGGGAAAGAAATGTCTAGAATTACAAATATAAACGATTGTGACTTACCAGGTGAATTAAGCAATCAACAGAAGTCTAGTGATGTAGTAAGTGAATGTAGTGATTTTGTGAGTCCAGATAATGATATTAATTATCACAGAAACACACAGAACATGTCCTCACACACACAACTCCACAGTCTAGGTCAAAATGAATGTGTACATTATTCACTAAATGATATTAGTCCACCAAGTTTTGATGAGGAATCAGGTGATAATCCAAAAGTATTTCTTAGGGAATTGGAAGAATATTTCCGTATTAAGAGAATTCCCAATGAATTTCGGATGGTAATAGTAAAACGCTGTTTGAAGAAAAATGCTCTTGAGTGGTTAAGGTTAACTTTGGCTTCACATGAAACATACAGTACTTTCAGAAATCTGTTTATAAATAGATTTTGGGGACCTGAGAGACAAAGAAGAATAAAAGTTGAGTTAGCAACGGGTAGGTTTGAGTTTAAAAAAGGGATTTCTATGACTGAATATTTCTTAAAATTAGCAAACAAAAGTAAGTTGATCAATCCCGAAATTTCTGAGACAGAAATTGTCAACATGCTAATACGTCATTATCCACCACATATCAGAAATCATTTAATTGTGGCTAAGCCTATCGATTTCTCTGATATGATTGAATTATTATCCGAATTTGAAGCACATAACCTCATTAATGATACTACATCCTGTGATGGTAACTATAATAACGTCCATATTGAGCGAGGAAGAAATCGACAGGAATCACAACCTACAAATAATAGGAATAATAGGACGAGTTTAAATTGGGGCGGGGCACCCGTGAGAAATCAAAGATTTGAAGGAAGAGGTTATGATCCTAGACGAACTTATGAATCTGTAATTCCCGGAACAGGAAGTGGAGTTCAAAATAATGTGCAAAGGAATTATCATAACAATCAGTCGACGAGAATTGGAAGAAATGATCAAATAAACCATGTAAGATTTTATCGAGGAAATAATCAGCGAATAAGTAATTTTAATAGGGGTAGAGGTACTAGTTTATTTAGTGCAAATCAAAGAGATTTTAGGGGTGTGAGATTTGAAAGAAGTAATCAAAATGAAAGAGTCGAAAATACACAAAGCACAGAGAATGATGAGTATAAACGATAGCACCAACCTAACCAACAATGAAAGTAATAATCAGAGGGAGATGGAAAACTAATAACCAAATCATTTTGTGCTCTGGAAAGTGGTTCGGTGAGGATGACACAGGGCGAATTGAAAGTTGAAGATAACGGAAATAAGCTCACTCTCTTGCAGAAAAATAAGGAATTAGTTAACCCACCTCAGATAATTATTTACCTATGGGATAAAGAATATACAGCCTTGATTGATACTGGAGCCAGTTCTACTGTGATAAGTGAGGAATTGTTTAAAAATCTGTTAGCTAACTATAAAGTGGAATATTTAAATGTGTGTAACGTTTACTGCAGTACTGCAATTGGGAAGAAAAAGGATAGGATTAAATATCAAGTATTAATTAAGGGCCGAATAGGTGAATGGAATTTCAATTTCATTGCGTTGGTAATTCCACATTTGGCAAGAGATGTAATTGTGGGTAATGATTTATTATATGAATGGCAAAGTGTATTGAATTTCGAAATGCATGAAATGAAGGTTAAGACAGAAAATGATTTATTAGTAATAAAATTATTGGAAGAAGATGGAAGAAAAGAAGAGAACAGGGATAATATAATGAAAGGTTTTTTGTGGAAGATATACTCTTGCAAGAAAATGGTAATATTGAATACGATGAAAATGAAAATTGTGGGAAGAATTTAATTATTGATGGATTGCAAAATAATGTAACTGACCTTGAAAAGCATTGTTGCCAATTATATACAATACAAGATAAGAACGGCGGAAGCCAAGTGGAGGAAGAAATAGAATTCCAGAGAATATTACAAGTAAAGTTAGAAAACACATACAATTTAGACCAAGCGAGAAAAGAACAGTTGAAATTGTGTATATTAAAGAATAGAAAAGCCTTTAGTTCAAAACCTGGACTGTGTAACAAATACACACACACATTTAAAGTGAATGATACTGATCCCTATACACATAAAAGCCTTGACAGTAATTGAAACAATATTGAATATATACTATGTGTGTGTTAAATAATAATAAAAATAAAACATTGTTAAACATCAATATATTGTTGTATTTTAATTAATGTTAATTTATTGTTGTTAAATGTTCATTTATTATATTTCATCCAATGTATGTATATTATTATATTTTATGTATGTTGTATTGGTGTTGTGTAATATTGGTGTAAACGAAATTGTTAATTGGGGCTGTTCTTCGAAATATATGGAAACAGATTGTTAATTCCTTTATTTGGTTATTTTCCATATATTTCGAAGAGGGGCATTTGTAACAGTATTTTTGTTTAGTAATGTTCGAAGGAATAATAAATATATAAAAATGTATGTAGTTGTGTGATTGGCCGAAGTAGTAGTGGTATGACGTGGTGTGATGACGTGTCAGAGAATCGGCCAATCACAAAATAAAGTGGGAATTACTATGGGGACAAGAAAATCAATAATCTAGAAAAAGAGAGAATCTGGTGTCTTGCTGGAGAACGAGGAAAGATGTTACGATGATTGTAATTGTAAAGGAAAATTAATAAGATTCAAAAAGTGTTATTCAATATTTATAATAGATAAGAGTGAATCATAGTTCATATTATATAATTAAATAATATATTACAAAATTGGACTCATCTAAATTTTATTTTCACCAAAAATCCGCATCCACACCTGAGAAAAGATCTCACGACTCTCAGTAGATTAAAACTCGACTTGGATCTTATAAAAAGTTGGCTTGCTTCTTATTAGTTGAAGATGAACGAAAATATAATCCCGTTACAGATGTTAAAATCGATGTTAACAAATGTAACGTAACAATTGTAACAGCGCTAATAAAGCTGATAAATTTCTTGCATTTTACCAAACTGTTTTCTGAAAATGTTAACAAACACGTGTTAACGCCAAGAAACTAGAAGGCTATGGCTGGGTCGTATTATTTTCTGAACGTACTGCGATGCTCTTTTCTTTTCATTTTCGTCTGCACACAGGTAAAACGATGGCGGGTAGACAAAATCGTAAACGAAAGCCGTGAAACAAATTTCTCATCGATGTAAAAAGAACTGTTAATTGAATTGGTGACGAAGTATAAGGATATCTTAGAAAATAGGATGGATGCGGTGAATATAAAAGAGAAAGATCTCACGTGGGAAAAAATTGGAAACGAATTTAATTCAAATGTATGTGTCATTACTAAAAACATGAAACATCTTCTTCAGTATTACGTAAATTTAAAATGAGGAGCGAAGAAGGACAAGTGACTTGAACGTTTCGAGACGGGAGGTGGACAATGTATTATCCACATAATTCAGTGAGTTATAAAATCGCAAAGTTTTTAATACTTGAGGCAAAGGCGAGATCGGCATATTCCTTTCCATGCATGTTCTAACCACTCTTGTACTTCCGCAGTAACCTTCATTGGAACTTGTTTCGACAGTCTATACCTCTGTAGAAAATTTTCTTCGGAGAGCTCCTCAAAATAATTTCTCCTCATAGGCCGCACTCTATTACGAATGTCATTTAGACGGTCTTAAATATAGCAAATCGACATCAACAACTGAGTTCATGCCTGACATCTTGACTAGTTACAATTGTTAAGGACCTAATATCAGGAATTTGTCTTGTTAGTTTAACAAGAGATTTAACACGAGTGCTACGCTAACACTTGTTGGTGAAATGCAATTTTTGTTTTAACTATTGCTAAACTCGTGTTAAGTCTTAGCATCTGTTGGTGAAATCGGGCATACGTAAGAGCTTTGTATGAGCTCAAACTACAAAAAGACTTTATTATGTAATGAAATTACAAGGTATTGGTATTGCCAATAGGGCACACACACACACACACACACACACACACACACACACACACACACACACACACACACACACACACACACACACACACAATCACTCCATTATATTAAATATATTCTCGGGCTTCAAGACGATTAGACATCTAGGTTTTGGGAGCTTACATCTCTCCCATTAGGGTGACGTCAGAATTTTACTCTCCCGAAACATTGGTGTCTGGCTTGAAGCCCGAGAATATCTTGAATATATTCGTCTCCAGGAAGATTTCAATCCTTTTTTTCCCATTCCATTATAAGGTGATACGCTTTTCTTTCATTTTGCTGTTTTCCATACTTTTTAGTCACTAAAGAATGATTATCTAGAAACGATAATGAAATAAATGAAGTAATCGGGGTTTAATTTACCTAATTTTGTCTCCACGTTCTGTGAACTTACATGTTCTGTTCCATCCAATTCTCAATCATAGGTCTTAGCTTTCCTCGCCACCATGTTCTTTTATTACTACAAAATGTTTGCATTCTAATACATAGTCATTACAAATTCATTTTAGACTTTTAGTCATCTAAGCATTGAAATTAGTTGTCAGCGGCAAAAAAATAATATTTCAACTCAAATGTTAACACTCGTGTGTACAACTAACTTGCTCTGCCCCTTCCCATCTCTTCTCTCACCCATGGTATGATGTAGACTGGATTGATTTTTCGGAGGGGATTCGGCACCTCGACCAGACTGGTCTTTTGCACCTATGCCCCTAATGGGGCACCCGCGGGAGGAAGGACGAGGTGAGAGGAGACAAAGGGCGGCCGACATCAAGGAGTCACTACAATACAGAGGGTAGATTCCCTACACTTTACTAGACAGAAACTCCCCAATGGTCCAGGACAATCACCTTCCCACCTACCGTAACCCCGAAACAGTCACAAGGCTGGTTCGGAGACCAGAGCCCCCACCCCCAAAGCAAGGAAGAATCCAGGCAGGCTTGCACAACCGGCATCCTGCCAGCCGGGTTCCTGAATCAGCCCACTAGCCGGCTCAGAAACCGGAATCCGTCCCGCCGGAAGAGAAAGGGTTCACTCGGAGCATCATCCCACCATACACCGCCAAGACTCTCGCTGACACTCTACCCTGAAAGAAGCCAACAGGTGAGAGATGATATGAAATGATAATGGAGGTGGAATTGAGGGACAAGAAATTCGGGGAATTCAATTAACCTATCCAGTATTCGCCTAGCAACCCGGAAAACCCCCGTAAAAATCCATGGGTCAGATAGGTCGTTCACAGAAGTCGAACACGGGCAATAGACGAAACAGCCTAAGCCATCCCGCTATGTTTCCTATGGTAAAATCTGTCCATCTAAAGACTGTTATGATTGATCGATGTAATTTTTTCTTCAGTTTAATCAATTTTTGGGTTTAATTTGTTTATGTATACCCCTGGATTTTAATTTTAAAGAAGGAAGGCGTGATAAGTAATTTGAATAGTAAAGGGAATCATCACACATATTTCAAGGAATTTCAGGAGTAATTAGCTCAAAGATTGTGGGTGTGAGCTTCGAATGTCATAAGTTGAATAATTTGCATATATTCTATGTTTTTTTCTACCTATATTAAAATAATGTAGGCATTAAGCTCCATTTCTCACTACAAGATTTATCAGGAATTGGTCAGTTAAATTACGCGTTTTAATTTATATCAAATTTGATTTATTTGATTAATATCATGTTAAACAAATTCAGGTGTGCTTTAATATACCAAAGACCATTGCAGGTTAGTAGGAACATAGACCGTTGAGTGATCCGAGTAATTTAATTCAATTGCCGGACATCTCCCTCACTAATATAGAGGTAAGATCTGCCGACTAAATCCACCTGGCAGACGATATTCCAGTGGAGCACTCTACTCTGTCTCTAGCTCACTTTATATCACATTATACAGAAAAGGGTACATTAAATTCCAGTCTGTCATTGCCTTTTTAACAACGTACTTGTTGGCGCGATTTTGCAATAGAACATTGTTTCTCTGACATAAAAAGGTCTTGTCTAGACGTAGATGGATATTTGCTCTGTATATCTTTATGTACATTTGCTCCCGACAGGTGTTAATGGACATCTTGTGTTTCTAGACACTGAAACATTTTTAGGTTCGGTTTTTTGCAAACCCATTGCAGAATGCATTAACACTCTAGGTAAAACTTTTCTGTGACAGGTCTAGACAGTTATGAGGGGAGGATTACGTTCTCACAGTGGATGAAGGGAGATAAAAACGATTAAAAATCCATTAGTTTGATTTGGCATATGCTATTCATTTAATTTAAAAATCCATTGTCACCATCAGCTAATATCTACGTATTAACATATCACAGCAGCGGGAAAATCTATCGCAATAAAGATAAAAAGCCTCCAGAGATCCCAGTAGGCACTGAATCCAAATAGTGACTTCATGTCAATGAAATGGTCTTATATCTAAATACAATAAATTTCCCGCAATCTGCATGGAATTTTATATACAAATTTGTGCATGTGTAATACACTAAGTATCATATAAGATTAACGCAGATCTCATTTTAAAATCAGCAAGTGTTTGGTGTGCTATAGGTCTCATTTTAATATTAGTACTCTGCTTTGTTTAAATCTACATCATGAACGGGATGCAACAATGGAATTATTTAATACACGTTTCGAAAAAATGTAACGTTGTAAAATGTGATAAAGTACTTGCTTTCATTTCTTTAGTGATAAAATCAACGATTATACTGCTTGCAATAACATTTTTATTTTATAAATTTTAACGCCATTTTAATAACTTATTTTTAGGAATTTATCGATCCTAATTTGCAATTTATTCAGAAATATTGCGTTTGGTTTTTAATTGAAAGTGTGACGTTTGAGCCCATGTATATTCAACTTTGCAATACCTCTGAACCACAGTAACTGGCGATGAAGAAAACGGTTCCAAGTTTCTATAAGTAAAAATTATAATTTTATCCGCTTTCCACGATTACCCTCACTTTAGTGATGATAATGATATTAATGATGAAGATGATGATGATGATACATGAATGAATGAATTCCAGTATTTCCTTTAAGCGGAACATAGGGCCTTCTGCCCGCCTTGGTAGCGTGGTGGTAGCACATCTGCCTCACGTTCAAAAGGTCCCGAGTTCGAATCTCGGTCAGGGTGAGTTATCTGGATAAGGTTTTTTCCGGGGTTTTCCCTTATTCTGTAAGACGATTGTCGGGTAACTAAGCTCCATGGACCCCGGACTCATTTGAGCATCATTTCGTCCATTCCTTTCATCGTCCGATATGACTTAACGTTGGAGGAAGTAAATTACAAAAAAAAATAATAATAATAAAAATAAAAATAAAAAAATAAATAAATAAATAAAAATAAAAAAATAAAATAGGTCTTTCTGAACCGCGCAACCTCGTGGCCCATGGGCAACGTGTTATGAGGTTTCCTTACTAGAGAGATTCCGGGAGGAGTCTTCAGTCCAATGCCAGAAGTGAAAGTACGAGAGAGATGAGGTGATAGGAAAGACGATGGAGCAATCGTTGGATTCCTGGCGGGGGGAACCGGAGGAGCCGGAGAAAACCGGCCCCAGCACCATGTTGTCCACCACAAATCTCACTTTGTGGTCGCCTGGGACCGAATCCGGGCCGCCTTGGTGAGAGCCAAACGTTCTAACTACTCAGCCGTGGCTTGGCAATAATAATAATAATAATAATAATAATAATAATAATAATAATAATAATAATAATAATAATAATAATAATAATAATAATAATAATAATAATAATAATAATAATAATAATAATAATAATAATAATAATAATAATAATAATAATAATAATAATAATAATAATAATAATAATAATAATAATAATCATCATAATCATAATCATAATAAATGTCGAAATAAGATAAATTTCCCCCTTTGTTTGAAATACATAAAGTAACGTTTATGGAATTGTTTTTTTAATTTTCTGCACGATATGAATTGACCAGCTTCAACACCCTGTTTGTATTAGAACACAGACTCAGACTTCCGCACATGATTAGATATTTCCTGCTGTCACCTACACTTCACCAGTAATAATAAGCAGACGGCTGGCATCGTATGCAACTCACCCTTGAATTTATCAATGAAATGACCTTCAGAATTAACTATCAATTGTCGTGGTCAGTGCGCTAGCAAGTTTCCTCTGCTAGATTAGGTAACATACGGATAGAGCTTGCTCAGGATGTCAACACCATGCTATACTATATTTGCTGTCATCTGGATTTTAGCAGCATTTATCAGGACAACCTTGCTCCATAGATGCAACAGGCACAGAAGATTCAATTTTGGACCAATCTTCCATAAATGCTTGAGTATAGCTTAACAAATCGTTTATAACGTGATCTGGTGGAACTAATGGTCTAGATACTTATTCGGTGGCTAGAAAACTATTTTTCCAGATATTTTGGTGCCTTAATACTTAATAGGTATTTATAAATATTAATAAGTCATCCATGTTCATCAATTGTCCGTGGCCTATTCTTGTACACTCTATTTTTAGATACCACCACAAGAAAGCATCCGGTGAGGTTAGGTCTGGGGATCTGGGGGGCCACAGACCTTCTGAGATTATTCCATTATCAAAGAAACTGGTTACAAATTCCATGGTGTCATTAGTTGTATGGCACGTTGCTCCATCTTGCTGGAAATAACCTTCTCTCAATTCGATGTCATCTCCGTAAAACTGCAGAGATGGTGAGACGAGTGCAAACATGTATAGATGCTGATGGAGGACACTTCCAATATTTTCTCTGAGATGTAAATAGTGTAGTGTAATCTCCTAATTGTGTATTATACTCTCCCAAAGTTGCACGCGAGTCCTATTATTAGTTTAAAAGTTATGGTTTATTGAAATGGTTCACGTTTATATGGATCACACTATACATTAATAATGGACTTCAAAATACTTTTGGGCCGTGCACGTTTTTAAGCGCTTTTGGGGATTTTGTAATTAATGAAATTAAATATGCCATACAAATAATAAGTATGGTTTAAAATTTTTATGTTTCCTGGAGGCTTCCTATTTAATCCAGACACCTTACAAGGAACAAATGATTGTATCTTACTTTAGTTCCTAAATCTTATTCTTCAGATAACAAATCTTCACATTTTTTTATACAAAATAATAGATGAAATTTTGTGAAATACTGCGCGACTTAAAGGAGAGTTACTGTTAAATATCGGTCTGCAATCCATATATTTGTGAACACTGCACGCTGTTGGGCATATTGTGACGACCTAACCATGGATGTTAAAGGATAAGGAACACGGGGGAGAGTGGCTCAATTGGTAGTGAATGCATGATTTACGAGAGTTTGAGGTTTTCTATCAGGTTACAAAAGAACTACAATAGGTATGGGAGACACTAATTAACATTACAATTCACTTAATAAGAATATTTGCTACAGTCAATTATAGTACATAGGTGGCCACAGCGGCCGGTTACCTGCCTCAAGAGGCTGCGGACAAATCCATCTGATCAGGCCGAAAGATGATCCAAGAGAGAGCAAGCAACCGGCTTACACCAACTTATTATCCAACGGGCGATGGAGTGCGGGAGTAACGTCACACGTACTACCGAAGTCAGATGATCTATTATTTGTATTAATTAAAACAGCCACTTGAGACAATATTGTATTACCATGTACAGTCATTGGTATAAATCATAATTACCTATTACAACATAACAATATGATTACCGTATTTCTAGGTGTGTATTCTCGCTCAACTGTTCTGCAAAGAACGAACAGGCAATGCCAGTTTTACATCAGTCTCTTTAAGTAAGAGAATATACGGTTGCCTGTGCTACTTATAGAGACATATAGCATAAGCTTTTGGCTAAATGATATTGTCACCTAATTATCGGAAGGCATGGCCAGCTAGCAGCAGGGTGGGCGACCGGAGGCATTCAGCCCACGCCTACCCATTATCTTGTAGCGCTAACGAGGGGATGATTGGAAAAACATCACTAGCCATCTCTTTCCCCTTCCCCCTTGACATCTGGAACCTTCGAGATGATTCACTGAGCCGCGAAACTTCCGGCACAGCGATCTGCGTATATAAGGGATGAAGTGGACAGTTCAGTTCAGTTCTTGGCGAGCAGCCGGAGGAGCGCCGTGCTAGTGAACGGACTGGAAGACTGTGTACGTGCATCGGAGGAGTTGTACGTAATTGCGAGTGCAGAGTGGACCTGTGACAGACGAACTGGTGAATTGTAATTGTGTGCGTTACGTAATTATATGTAATCGGCACGTGTTCCAACTGTAACTCGGTGGAAATAAAGAACATTTTGAGTTTGTGCAATTGGTCTTTTAATTTCACGAACCCACAAAGTCACAATATGCTAATTAGACTATACAACCATCTAAGAAAGCAGAGACAATATGAATCTCGTATTCAAAGAAATTGAATATCTGAAAATTGTCTCAACGTAGACATGCCAGACCTGCATGGCACGTTGCGGTAGTGAGCAGTTGTTGACTATGTGCAAGTTGAAATATAATAGGCCTAAGGTACCTAAAATTGAGCTTTACTGGTGATGTCATCGGATTCAATGAATTTTCAATAACTGTTCATCTACCTTGTGTGTATGACTAAACGTTGGAAGACGTAATACGTAATACATGCAGATAAAGGATTGTGTTAGCAAATTCCTAGTCTTGTGAGCCCTCACACACTCAGAGGTGGACCATTCATAATTTAACATGAGGCAATAACCACATAATTAAAGACAGAATGTAGACATGATCCATTAGTGTCAAAGTTCAATACTTTTTGAGCCAAATATTCAATGACCTCATCACAATTATGGGAAATTGCTCGTGAGGGATATTTCTGTACACTCAAATATTGAGGATCTGCATATGGCCTCCTAGGGGAAAGAAAGGATCTCAGGAATGCTGATTACTGTCATACATGCGAAAAAGTGCTGAAATGATTTATTAAAATGTTTTATATCATTATTTCAAGCCATTTCTCAGAGGCTGCGCATAATAGATGTAATTTACTTCGTATTTTCCCAAATTTAATTCAGATTTATTCAATTGTTTAATTATCATAGGCACTCTCTAGTGAGATCTCTGAAATATTACCATGAAACATATCAACCAATTTTCAATCCTATAAAACAGACATAACATTCACCAAATGGTACTGAAGCGTTTAATTTCATTTCTTTAATAAGTACAAACTCATGGATAATAACTTTCTAAATTTGGTAACTTGCTAACAGATCAGGATTTTAAAATCACCAGAGAGGTTCATCCTAACCCTGAACATTTTATCTAACGAATAATAAGGGAATAGTATCACGCACCTATTGGAATACTATAGAGAAACTAAAGATCAAGCTGCTTCCTGCCATTCATGAATAGAATGATATCACCCAGTATCAGTACAGTCATACTGTTAGAAAAGAGTTACAGGCCTTTAAGTCAAGGTCTCTAGCTTATGCAGAAATATTTACCTATTATATGTTTCAAATGAGAAGAGTTCTGGTCTCTGACGAATCAGATACGTTAGCGCACTCAGGCGTGCCACCTCGTTACCCCCACTATTTTCATATCTACGTCTCTCTCGCATACGTGCGAGTTTTCGCGCTAGACGTAAGGGAATGCAAACTGCATTTTCCAAACTTTTATAATAATGCAGTTGTTCCAATCACAATTGCAACATGGATACTGGCATATTATGCAGATATTTTAAATGCTATAATTATAATTATAGTTTATGAATTAGCTATTTTTCTAATCCAACGGAACTGCCAGGGGCGCATCCATATAGCTGTGAATGTCACGTCAAGAGATCATTGGTTATTGTCATTGTCTTCATCGTCCGAGCATTGCAAATTTATGATGATACGCTCCAAAATCTCATAACGTGCTATTTATTTCCAGAGATCGTCTTTTTGTAATTTATCTGCATATCTCATGCAGTTTCCCCAGGCTTCTGGGATTACCTTGTCAATTTCGTCGTGAATAAGTCGTTCAACGTCAGTCAGTTTAAAAGTATTATTCTTTTTGCAACATAATTGGAGCCTTCTTCATATCAATTGGATTGTACTGGCGGTGTACAGGGGTAAGGTGGAATACCTCGTGTCTCATGTCAATTGTAAGTCGGTCCAGCTGATACACTTTTCCCTGGTTTTTAAACAGAACAACTGAATAATACTGCTTTGAACTCTCTGGAGTAAACAGAGACTACGGCCCATTCATAAACAAACATATAACATGACAACTCACAGTCTGGAATGCATTATTCTACAGGCCAGCAGGAAGTGTGCTATTTGCTCTCTCTCGAATTTAACACCTTGGCTTATTCAAAGTAATCTTTATCACGACATGCCAAACGTTTACATTTCAGTTCTGAGTAACTATACGTACATGCATACATGACAACTAGTAATGATGTTCATTACAATGCTTACGCCACGATGTATTGTTATAATATATTGATACTTCATTTATTTGTATTCGAAAACTATTTTAGTTAAAAATATGGGGGTTTTACTGTTACGTCACACACATTACACCCTAACTTCCGGATGGATCACTTTTTGCAAAATCTGAATTTTTATCTTAGCGCAAATAGTATTTATTGGAGATGGACTCAGCTGGCACTCGTCATACACCACTTACGCAAAATTCAATGTGAAATCACTTTAGGAGTCCAATGGTTGCTCAGTACAAATATCATCCCACTTAAAACACATAATACAGACAGATTTATTGTTGCTTAGCAGTGTTTATGAAAATTTTAAAATCTGTACAATCTTAATATCAGGAATTAGATTCTGAGAAATATTAACAACAAAGAAACAAACCTGAAATATTTCGGACAATAGCAAGGTGGAATTATTCTGAATTCTTCGGGTATACTTATTATTAGAAAACACCTGTGGGTTCACTGTGATAAAGAGCTACACCTATGCCAACCATAGATACACTGAGACATGTACCTAACGTTCTCGTCTGAATTATACGCCGTTTTGGGACATAAATAACTTGAATGGGAAACGCGTGTTTTCTCACATTCCCCACGGAAATTTAAAGTTACCTCTGCTCACACCTGGAGGTGCCGAGACGAAGCACGGTCTGCGGAGTAATATGTTTCCTTGATTAATAAATAGGATGGCTTAGGAGAGGCCAGCCGCGACAAGTAGAAGCCGTGGCAAGCGAATCCCTTGCAGATAATATTTCTTTAATTTTGGTAGGCGGCGTTTTATCATAGGTATCATTCGTGTCATTGCCGGAAGGCTTCGTTCTTTGCAGATGAAGTAACCAAGGTAATCGATATCTAATTACTTGACTTCCGTGGCAGTTCAATTACATCTATAATCTTTATGTGGAGCAATGGATGATGAAAAGTTAATTAATTTGGTGCAGCAGCAGATATCTTTGTGGGATAAATCTCACGAATTATAGTTACACCAGTGTAAGAGATAATGCGCTTGATTCTCACTAAGGTTGAGGTGTGTGATTAAGAGGAGTATATCTGTTTGAGATTCAAGTTATTCTCCTACGAATATTCTGCTTCATGAAGACAGCAGGTCCAATTTGCGTTGTTTTCAGAGAGTTTGGTGCCTAAAGGATGCATTTAGAAGAGATTATACAATAGAGATCACATATAGATAGCTTTCCCTACATTAGAGCTACCTAAAATTAAGCACGGTGACATTGCTAGAAGAGAGAGTACAATGTTTCTAATTTCCCAAATCATTTTGAAAAAGGTTAGTGTCTTAATAGGTAATGTAAATTATTGCTTCACAAGTTTCATCTTGGAAATGAGACTATAAACATACGTTGATACGTTCATTATAAGTACCAACAAATTAAGTGAAATCATAAATGAAATTAGAACATGAATACACAAACGAGCACGGGTATCTAAGCACAGCAACTCTTTCCTATTCATTCTAAGGTAAAACTCAAATCAAATCTTCAGCCAGGCAGTGAAACACAACCAACAGGAAAATCGAGACCACAGCGCGAGAAGCAGAAGTGTAAAGGTTTTTAAGCACTTGGAACTCATCATTTCCCAGTATACTCACAAAGTAGTACAATTTATCATCAACCAGTCTCTGAATCTGAATGACAAAAAAAACTGAATAACTCCTTTATATAGAAGATAAAATAGCAAAGGCTATACACAGATATAGACGCCCCAAGTACTCCTTTCTGAGGAAGATGGAATGAAGCCACAGAACCTTGGTTCTTCATCCCGATGCAAGGGCTCACCTCGCAGCACCCAACACTAAGACTGGAGACGTGAGGAAACTCCCGTCATGTCTGATCAGTTCTGCGTGGAAGACTGTTAGTAAAAGTTGTACTTAAACTTCAGTTGTAGCCGGAATATCGGTGAATAAACCTATACTCCTAAACAATTGGCAGAATTAAATTATTTAGCTTTATATAAATATCTGACAAGTATTGCTATTTATCTTTTTCTTTTTAATACAGTAATTTTGAATTGGCATACCTCACTGAAAATATGAAGTGAACAACCTCGCATACTTCCTGTAATTAATAATTATTTTGATAAGTAGGAAGCAAATAGTAAAGTGAAAGAAACAAAAGACCTGGGAAGGACACTACAGTGGTCCTCATTACATTTAATAACCGTGGATTCTTCAGCTAGTTAAATTCAAATATTACGTCCACTTTATCTTTGTGAGGTGAAAATCCTATTGCATACCGGATAGGGATAAAGATGAAAAGAAGATATAAAGTTTCAGTTCAAGGGAATTTTAATATTAATAACTGTGGTTCATTAGAAACAAACCAGTAATTACTGAAAATTCTTAAATGTCGATTTAAAAGATAGGTAAATAATCGTTATAATTTAAAAATACATACCTAATATCAGTTTGTTACATTTCTTCTATATTTTAAGTTATATTTACCCGTGTAATATACATTTCTTTCCAACCGAATAGCACAGAAATAGATTGTTTATACTCTTGTTATAATCTGTATAATTTTGTATGGAAATTATTCTATATGTTTCTAAATTTTTGTTACTTTATGTTTGTATATTCAATGTAATATTGCAACGAAGATTTTTTCTGTGAAATAAAACAATAATTAACAAAGATATTCACAACTTCCTTTCCCGTTGACATAAAATTGTGGTTCTTTTAGTTTGAATTCCTTTCAGTTTTTAATCTTTTACATTATTTTCTTAAACATCCAAACTATAACATAGCAGTAGCTCTGATGGGCATCTTACTTATAATGATAGAAATTAATGCAATAAAAATGTTTAAATTATATAACTTCGCTCTATTAATTTTAGCAAACTAATCTGCACGGCGTTTTAAATCTCGTGGAAAATAAATCAAAATATAACCGTTTTCAGATTTATTGACGTATTTATTGACGTATGCAGCCATTGTTAGTAACTTCTAAAACGTATTAAAGGCACTTATTATACTTAAAAGTACTTCAAAAAATCTGCCTTAGCTAGTGCAATTTAACTAACATTGAAACTCCTACCGGGCCGTAGGCACAAAACATGCGAGGTGGATCAGTGAACCTTTACAAATGAGAGGGCATGTATCCGCCCTATCTGTCCAGCACCACCATACAGTACGAAGCAGGAAACACTGAAAAGACGAGAAGGGACGTGAAATTAAGGTAAAATGATGGAAAGGAAATCGCGGCATGACAGTAAACACCCCAGCGTTCCCCTAAATGGCAAGGGAAACTATGAAAAAAACCAAGTCAACGTGCGCGATCCACAGGGAAGGAACCCTCGTTCCTACAAATGCAAGTGGCACACGTTACCGCGAACCCTTTTATATCAATATCGTAACACAACCCCTTATAAAATTATATTTCGAAGCTTTTTGTTAGTATAATATTATTCACAAAGCTCAAGGAATAAACCACATATTTCAATAAATTTCCTATCACTTCTATACAGAAGTACACAGGTACCTAAATTGGGATAACTCAATTTCCGACATCGTCTATATTTAGCAATTCTTCTAGCCGACTGTCATTTTTATGTCTACTTTCCATTCGTGCGCCTCGTTAGCGTAGATGGTAGCGTGTCTGCCTCACGTTCAATAGGTCCCGAGTTTGAATCTTTGTCAGGGTGAGTTACCTGGATAAGGTTTTCCCCAGGGTTTTCCCTTATCCCGAAAGACGAATGTCAGGTAGCTCTAAGCTTCATGGACTCCAGGCTCATTTGAGCATCATTTCACCCATTTCATTCATCGTTCGAAATGACTTAACGTTGGAGGACAATCTACAACAGCAACAAATAAATAAATACTTTCCATTCCTTGTGCGTTTTATTTAACTTCCAAACTTAACACTTATTTGATACTGAGTTTGTTGTTATATATACTAAATAGGCAACTTTTATTCGAATGCCTAAAGCTATTTACTAAGTTTATTAGTTAGCATGTTTGTTTGAAGTATAAATTACAATCTAAAGGTACAAATACACTTGTTGCATTCACTACATTGCTTTCTACTTGCTCCCCCAGTGTTCTAAAATTTAATTTTTGTGACATCCAATGAAGAGAATTTCCACAATCATTTTAGTATTCCAAATATTTCATATTAGGGTATATATAAGTCTTAATTGTTTTATAATTGTTATGACAATTTAAGGTACTTTGACGTTTACAAATTAATATACACTCTGTTTGTTTTGTTGCAGGTAAGTTCATCTTTGAGCATAATGACTTGCAAAAGGCACCCAAATGCTCCTGTTGGGTGAGTAGGAAGCGAAAATAATAGAAAAGATTCCTGGACTGGTCCTGACATTTAACAAAATTCCATAGAGCATGAGTAACTTAGAACAATGTCATTATTACCTTTCTAGTATAACCGATGCACTTGGATTTTTTAGTCCAGATGCCAAAACTAAGTACGTGTGAAATGAAATGTCTAAAATCCATTATATACATTCATTTGCACACTCAGTTCTACAGTGTTGAAATATGTCTAGGTACTTTCTTTATGACATCCCAGTATGTCGAGCAAGATAGTACTTCATCCAACATTCGACAACTTTATTTTACCAGTAATGGATGATTTGAAGCCCCTGAACCCAGAAAAGGTTATCGTTAGGTCCGTGCCCTTGTTTGCATCTGTTTCTCTGAACCCCATAATTCTTCTTCACGGTTTAGGCTTCAGCCCGTTCCGGCTCCAAATTGTGGACACAAACATTTCTTGGATCTTCCTGGTTTCCTTCTACCTTGTGGCTTATGATTTATAGCCTTTTTAGGTATCCTATTTATTGGCATTCTGTCTAAGTGTAACTTCCAGTTTTCTCTATATTTTTTAATTATACTATTTAGTTCGTCTGCTTTTAATTTTTCATGAATACTTACATTTGTCTTTCTGTCTAATTTTGTGTATACTGCTATGGATCTCAAAAAAGTATTTTTACTTTAGCTTTTGCTTTATTATGAATTATTTTGTTCGCATTATTATTATTTTATTATTATTATTATTATTATTATTATTATTATTATTATTATTATTATTATTATTATTATTATTATTATTATTATTATTATTATTATTATTATTATTATTATTATTATTATTATTATTATTATTATTATTATTATTATTATTATTATTATTATTATTATTATTATTATTATTATTATTATTATTATTATTATTATTATTATTATTATTATTATTATTATTATTATTATTATTATTATTATTATTATTATTATTATTATTATTATTATTATTATTATTATTATTATTATTATTATTATTATTATTATTATTATTATTATTATTATTATTATTATTATTATTATTATTATTATTATTATTATTATTATTATTATTATTATTATTATTATTATTATTATTATTATTATTATTATTATTATTATTATTATTATTATTATTACTATTATTAATGTATTTTAAATAAGTTTCCTTCTTGTCTTTAATTAGTTCTTGTTATTCTTCATTTCATACATTGACCGCTTTTCACCTTTCAGCTATCTTTTTATGGCCTACTACTTGGCTTGCTACTTTGTATAATAAATTTATAATTATGAGATTTTCTTATTCAATATCTCTTTTATAAGCTCTTCATTTATGTATTGTTCTAATCTGGGCCTATAAAGTTTTCTTAAGATTTCACTTAACAGTCTTTGTTTATATTGTTCTTCTTTTATATCCATTTTCTTACGCCAGTTTCCACACCCTCTTGCTTTTAGTATTATGTTAATTATTAATGGGCAATGTTCGCTATGTATCTCCACTTCTCGGTATAACCTGGTATTTTTAACGAAATTTTTTAACTTTGAATCATTATTACTTAATAAATTATTGAGTATAATCCTCTGGCGTTCCATGTTTCTCTTTATACTTGAAAAATGTATTTGTAATTCTTAGAATATTAGAGCTATCGAAGTTCAGTAACATAATTCTATTATTATTATTTATGGTTTCTTCTCTATTATTAGATTTTTATAGGTTCTTTCCCAACAAACATATTTAAGTTTCTTCCTATTATTAGTTACTCATTAGGGTTTAGCTTTCCTATGACGTCCTGCAGTTGTTCATAGAATGCTTCACCTTCTCTACTCTGTGCTTCTTCAGGTGCATAGACTCCTGTTACTGTTAAGTTGACTCTTGGAATCTTGAACCTCATTCTAGGTATTGTTTCGGATAAATATCAAGCTGAAGTTGTTTCAGTACCTAAAGATGTGAAACGAAGAATTTCAAGCAAATCCCAAATCCTAAAATAGTCTTTACAAGAAAAGTTTGGATATTCTTTATTTTTCTTCTTCTCTTTGTATAAGACACAGTCCCATTCATTTATGATCCTCATGATAATGAAGCACCAGCTGAGCGGTTAGAGCGCTTGACTTTCACCAAAGAGGCGCGATTCGATCCCAGGCTTCCGCAAAGTGAGATTTGCGGTGGACAACGTCGCTGGGAAGTGTATTCTCGGGACATCTGGTTTCCCCCTCCATCTTGCCAGCAATTGCTCCGTTACCATCTTACCCTCCATCCACTTCGCCCTCATTCCATTCATCTACTTTCCTCACTCTCATTTCGGGGATTGGGCTGATCACACATCCCCGGATTTCTCCCTCTGATGCATAGCTGTGGTTATCTCACACGACGCCTAAAATGGCATAAGGGGTAGCGGACCATAAATGAACAGGATTGTGTCCTATATGAAGATTAGAAACTCTTTTATTTTCTCAGAATAAATCTGTTTTATTTAAAACAATGCAATTAAAACATTTGTAGTATAAATAAAATGTATATATTGAATTTTTTCAGAGTAGCGTGTAGTGTCCACTTAATCTGGAAGGAATTTTGTATAATATTGCATAAAGGGAAACCAAAACTTAAAATGTTGTAGACGTTTTCAAAAATAATTTATTTTACAAAACATGTGTTATTAGCCATTTCTGGGATATGCGTTGTTATTGGTTTCTAGTTTTCAATACTTTACAATTTTTAGAATGTTGTTGTTTGTTTGTTTTTTTTTCCTTTTTTTTACTTCCCCCAACTGGTGGGTCCTGGAAAGAATGTAGGATGCTGTTAAAAATACCTGAATGTCGTTTTAATTTTCTGTATACCCCGTTCAACTATAAGGAAATGTGTAATGTAACTATTTCTAAAAATCCTTATTTATGTATTTCGCCAGCCTCAGTAGCGTATATGGTAGCGTATCTGCCTCATGTTCAAGAGTTCCCGAGTTCGAATCTCGGTCAGGGCGTATTACCTTGATGAGGTTTATTCCGTGGTTTTCCCTTATCTTGTAAGGCGGAGGTCGGGTAACTCTAAGCCTTACGGAACCTGTGCTCATTTGAGCATCATTTCACCCATTTCATTCGTCGTATACGACTTAACATTGGAGGACGTAAATTTAAAAGAAAAATCCTTATTTCTATTAACATGAAATATATAAAAAATAAGTTTCGTAAGCATAGAAGTTAATTGTTCTTTCACACCAGCGTGTGTAGGGAAAGATTTGGAAAGATAAGAGCCAGAATGAAAAATTCAATGTCATTTCCGGGAGTTGAACCCCAGACCACCACTGGCTTAAAATCCCGGCTATGGCATTCAATTTTTCAGTCTGACTATGTCTTTGTAAGAAAGCTTTTAGAAGCTGCCTAACAGTAAACTTCTTAGAGAATAATAATTGATTGTAAAACGAAATGTTTGTTCTTCATATCCCATCCGAAAATAATGTATAACTAGTTCATCATCATCATCATCATCATCGTCATCATCATCATCATCATCATCATCATCATCATCATCATCATCATCATCATCATCATCATCATCATCATCATCATCATCATCATCATCATCATCATCATCATCATCATCATCATCATCATCATCATCATCATCATCATCATCATCATCATCATCATCATCATCATCATCATCATCATCATCATCATCATCATCACGGTATAAGCCTTGTGGCCCGTTCCGACTTCAAGGAAATTGATCGGACCATCTCTTTTGTGGTCTGTCAACATTTCTTCTACCTACAGGTTTATACTTGTATACTATTTGTGGTATACGGTCTTCGGTCATTCTCTGTACATGATCTTGCCATTTTTACCTGTATGCAATGATTGTTTCATTTAGACTCTGAATTTACAATTCTCTTCTAATATCCTCGCTTCTTTTCTTGTCTATGAGTCTATAACCTGCCACCTGTGTCAGAAGTTTCATCTCAGCAGCCTACACTTTCTTCTGTTGTGAGATAGTCAATGCCCAGTTTTCACACCCATAAAGTAGGGTTGGGATCGCCATTATTTTATACAGTTTTAACAAATTTTGACGATTACAATTTTTATAAGTTCTTTTTATTGTGCCACATATTGTTTGGGATTTGTTTATTTTGTTTTCTATGCCTCTATTACTGGTATATGACACAATATAGCCAAGACAATTAAAATAACTTTGTTGTTGGATGGGTTTATCATTTATGCAATTTTTTTTCTCAGATGGTTTGTGTATAACTAGTTCTTATTATTAAAGCAGTTAGGGTTATAAATTTCTTTCTTTTTGCTTTCTTACGCAAGATTTACTGAGCTACTGCTCTTCACGTCCTCTGTTTTCCTACTGGAATGTTATTTGAAAGAATTTACAATCCCATAATGTTTCATATACTTAAAGTTTATATATTCTCAACTCATGAACAGCATATACGCAAGGGATCTAACTATACTTAACACATTATCGTTCTTTATCTTTCTCTCCCTCTTGAGTTAACTCCTGGTAAGTCATATGGAACATTGAATGAATAAGTGAAATAGGTGAACTGATGCTCGCCCGATGCCGCTAGAACTTAGAGTCATGCGATGCTCTTTTAGGTACAAGCGAATCCCAGAGAAGCGTAACCTTATCCGTGGAACTTAGTCAAAGCAAGCTTGAACTGCAGACCTCGCATTATCATGAATATACCACAAATTAAATGATACAATCGTGCATGTATACACAGTGATGAGGCGTGACTTTTAAAGTGAGGGAAGCACCAAAGACTCAAGGAACTAAGACTACTCTTCAGTGCTCTTTCTATTGTACAGCCCCTCCTAGGCCCTTCTTGCTTTGCAGGACTAGTCATACGTTAAGCCATATAGGACGATGAATGAAATAAGTGAAATGATGCTCAAATGAGTCCGGGGTCCATAGAGCTCAGAGTTACCAGACATTCGTCTTTCAGGATAAGGGGAACCCCGGAAAACCCCTTATCCAGGTAACACATCCTGACCGAGATTCAAACTTTTGATCTCTTGGACGCGAGGCAGACACGCTACCATCCACGCTACTGAGGCGGGCAGTCCACTGGCTGACTCAGAGGACCGTGTATCAATCGCAAAATAATTTCTCCCCGACTGTAATCCCCATAACAATAAGGAACAACCAGGTGCTTCAAATTCTCAAACTTGGAACTACAGTTGTTATCACGTAAGATGGCTTTGTCCTGACTAAATGATCGTTCAACTGCACACGAAGTAATGGGTGCATATTTAAACTTACGCATATCTTCTGAAGTGTACTCAATTTCAGGAACTTCGGTACCATCTTCATTTAGCAGCCTGTTAATGGCAATGTTGCCCTGAATCATGGGCTCTTCGGCAGTCTAGAAGAGAGCTTATCCTTCATTGCAGTTCCAACTGGCTCCTGCACCTTTTCCAGAGAAGTGATTACAGAACGAACAACAGCTAGGCTGTCTGAGAGTTTCATAGACGAGGTTTCCAAAGTTTTAATGGCAACAGAAAAATGTGAAAAATTGCACTGGATATCGGCAATTTCATTTTTAAGCTTCACATCATTAAATAACGGCTTTGATGCTTCTTGGGAATAATCAAAATGCTGGAGAACTTGCTTCACAGAATCAGAATTCCTCGCATAATAGCTTACAGTTTCCATCCGCTTCCCTATCTCTTTAAAATTGTCTGAGGAGGGTGTGGAAGCTTAAGAAACAGTTCTTTGAATTTATCTACTCTGTTGTAAGCCTTTAAAATGCTCTCTTGGTACTCGAAACACTACCAGTTTTAGGACATTTAGATCGAACCAGCTCCACTGTGCGGTGGATCACATGCACAAGACTTGTGAGATGCAACATTTTAGGAAATAAAACTTGCAAAGCTGTAGCAGCTTTGCATATGCATTTTGTTAAAGGAAGACATTGCTGTGCTTTCTGCCACCAGGTCAAAAAATTCCCATTTTATTTTAAAATAATGTGGCAATATTTTGATGGTTCCATTTTGGTAGCATCTCATAAGTTAACAACACAGACTGACTCGTTTCATGACCTTTCAACATGCTCACTATTAAATTTCTAAAATGTCCATCCTGAACATCAGTTTTCTCATCTATTGAGACCCAAATGGGACCCTCGCCGATTCTCAGACGAAATGAGTTGATTGTTTCTGCATATAACTCAGGCACATGGTTCTTTCTGATTGTAGTTTCAACCGGCACAGTTTAAAGTGTATATTTTTTCAAGAAAAGCACAGAATACTGGACCTTTTGGTTTCCAGATAGGGATAGCTGTACAAACTATAGCACGACATAGATCACTTACAGAGATTTCTAAGCCCCATGTGTTTCTGACCGTAAGGCTCAGTGAATAACAGCTGTCTTTGGGAAGCGGTCTTCGAAGCACGATCCCGATGACGTGCTCTGGATGAGTGTTGCAAAACTTGAAAGCGTTGAGAACAAGACAAGTTCTTCTCACAAACCTGGAAAAAAGGTACCTTTCCATCTTTACGAAAGCTGTTAAATTCATTTGTGTAGTGATTTAACTTTTCACAGAGGAGGTTTTCTCCTTCGTCATCTTTTAGTTCAATATCGTAACCTGAAGTTAAATGTTGGGGTGACAGGACACAAAGTTACGATTCAATCTACAAACGCATTGCTGAGATGACATGGCTTGGACACGCCGTGACAAGATGCACGTCAGGTGACAGGCAGACGTGCAAACACACTGTGACACTCGGGGGAAAAAGCTTTGTTTACTGTCTCACACTTCTGCCACGCACAAGAATGTTATAAAGTGAATAAAAATGTAACCAAGCTTGGGAATAGTAATAAAAGTATGTTATGCTTTATTTGTACTTAGTAAAATATGTGACAACATGTACTGCTGGGAAAAATATGGGAATAATATGTACTTATGAGCAAAATATATAAAAGCATGTAATTACATAATTATCTGGGCCCTAGTGATCACAAACTTCAGGTTCCCTAAACTTGTGACTAAAGTTCCATCTTATAATTAGATTATCATAAACAGTGGGGAAGATATTCTGATGTCTTTGGCTAAATTATGTAAGTATCGATTCTTAACGGATGGAAGCAGAGTAGTAAAGGACTCCAGGCAATGAAGGATGTGGTAAATCATCCTTCATTAGCTGGAGTAGAGTTCGCCGCTACCCGCTTCCATCCTGTAGAAATCGATTCATATCTGACTTTAGCCAATCAAAGGTATCAAAATGGCCTCCTCACTCCGGATAAATCACGTGATCGGAGGTGGTTTCGCTTTACTGCTGTGAACACCTTAGTTACGATGTCAGCTTAATTATGAAGTGGACTATACAACTGAGCCATATTTGCTGTAAGTTGTGTGAAGGGACACTAAAGAAGGTTCGCTGCTTGTATTCAGGACAAAATGCTCTGTTATTAGGCTTCTAACTCGATTCGGTTTGACTCCCTATTATAATCACAAGGGTACGAACCCCGGTTATAATTACTGATTGGCTATATAGAAACATGTTACAGACATTCAGAACTTCGTAACATAAGGTTATCTTCAATTACAGAAAATTGATGTTTAAATGTTTAAACATAGTTTTCAAAGTTCTTCTTGTAGCTACTCAAAAATGGGTGACCTGAGCCAAACCTGTTGCTTTTATTACTCGCTCGCTGCTTCTCCTTGTCCTCTCTAATAAAGCAGAGTTTAGTTCAAAGTTAGTAACTCCTGTCTAAATGAAATATAGTTCTAGCTGAACACAGTTTAGCTGGTAGTTTCTATAGCAACGCGGTGAACACGCTACATTGACTGAGAGACTTTCCGCTTCGCCTTCCACGAGGTAGTTTAAGAAGTAATATTAAATATGTTTTTGTGCGCAAGGGATGATAGGCAGTGAGTTTATTAGAGATATATTACTCTCGTATAAGCCACATACTTTAGTGCTCATTAAACTTGTGTTTGACATCCCGAAAGTAGGTCGTGAACTTAAAAGACACAAAACGCATTGCTTACCCGTGGCGTGTATTATCATTATTGTATATATGTATTATACTACTACCCGATTTCACAAACAGATGTTAAAATCGACGTTAAAAAATGTACCGTAACAATTGTAACAGCGCTAATAAAGCTGTTATGTTTCTTGCATTTCACCAACCTGCTTTCTGAAAATGTTAACAAACACGTGTTAACACCAAGAAACTTGTAAATATTACAGCTTTAGAAGGCTATGGATGAGTCGTATTATTTTCTGAACGTACTGCGATGCACAGCAGTCTGCACATAGCTAAAAATGACGGATAAACAAAATCGTAAACAAAAGCCGTGATCCCATCGATGGAGAAAGAATTGTTAATTGAATTGGTGACGACGTATAAGGATATCGTGGAAGATAGGACGGGCGCGGTGAATGTAGAAGAGAAAGATGTCACGTGGGAAAAAATTGGAAACGAATTTAATTCAAATGCAAGTGTCATTACTAGAAACACGAAACGTATTATGTAGATTTAAAACGAGGAGCGAAGGACAAGTGACGAGTGACTTGAACGTTTCAAGACGGGTGGTAGTGTATTATCCACATAATTCAGTTAATTATAAAATCGCAAAATTATTAATACTTGACGCAAAGGCAGGATCGGCATATTCCTTTGGATGCATTTTCGAACCTCTCTTGTACTTCCGCAGTAACCTTCTTAGCAACGTATTTCGACAGTCTATACCTCCGTAAAAATTATCTTCGGAAAGCTCCTCAAAGTGATTTCTCCTCATAGGCCGAACTCTATTACGAATGTCATTTAGACAGTCTTAAATAAAGCAAATCGACAACAGCAGCTGCGTTCACGCCCGCCACCTTCACTATTTACAATTGTTAAGCACTTAACGTCAGAAATTTGACTTGTTAGTTTAACAAGAAATTTAACAAGAGTGTTAAGCTAACACTTGTTGGCGAAATGCAATTTTAGTTATAACTATTGCTAAACCCGTGTTAAGTCTTAACATCTGTTGGTGAAATCAGGCATTAGTGTATTATCATTATTATGAATTATGTTGGTAAAGTGATGCAGGAAAAACAAGTGATTAACCCAGTTTTATACGCACAGTGGTTTCTTCTCTACCTGAAAAACCTAGTCATTAAATGTGGCCAAGGCACCATTCTCATTTCTGAGTTTCCGGATAACGACTTGGAGTCTCTGTCTTCGAGATTAAAAAGTAAGCGCATTCTGTTGATACTGTGACTGATTAATGGATGTCCGTATATAAAATAGAGAAGAAAAAGGCAAAAACCTAAATAAATGTATTACTCATTAGTGATATCCTGCTTCCCTCCTGCAAAGATGTGAAAAATAAAAAAAAATTAAATTAAATTAAAAACGCCGATGAAACAGCTTTCGTCACATATCGATATTATGGTAAGATATAGGTAGAAACAACCGATACGATGTGTTCGGGACTGTTTTGTTTTTAATTTAATGCTTTCCTGAGCAGAAGTTGGACGCAGTAAGCATTGAGAAATACTCTATCCATACTTTCCAACTGTATGTTTGTACGTACAATAGTATATTATGCAACGAGATTATAATGCTAGTAGTTAAAACGCGGGTATTGTTAACTGAGCGAGCGAAGCGGAGAGTTTTAATTACCATTATAATCAAGTTTCATACGACTTTTTATGCTCAATCGTGTATCTAAATTAAAGGTTTCATGTCAAAGTATTCGTTTCTCGTTTGAGTGATATGTTACAATCGTAAAGTGAGACTTTGTGCTTAGTACGCAGGCGCAGAAATATTGGTTACTTCCCTATAAACAGCGGTCAACGTGTGACACAGTTTAACCTAAAATACTTGTAAAATTGTGAATAGAATGTCTCGTACATCTTTCTTGACTCTTGAGGCAACAAGTTATTGGAAACATTGAGTGCTTTTGCCATCATTTCTGGGAGTGTAAGTTTAATGTCACTGTTACTGCTGTCAGATATTTTGACTTTTTTCTAAACTGGCGCTTGTACCGCTGTCGATCCAAACTAGAATAATCGATACTTGCACTTTCACAACGTTACGTGGCCACTTCTGACTGGTCGAACACCAATACTTTAATGAACAGGTGCACTTTAATGAGGTCCATTAAAGTACTGCTACCACTCGCATAAATACTAAAGTTTGGCATGGTTGATCATAAAGATATTTATGTACCTAACAAACAATTATTTTTCAGAGAGCAGAAATTCACTCTTTGCTGCAGAATCTGTGTACCATTTTTCTTCAAATATAGTACTTTTAAGAGGGAAATGAGTAAAATGTGACAAAGTGTACGACTTGTATTGCAATGTTTTGAAGCACGGGAGTAATAACATTGTGCTGCTAATCATATTTTTATATAGTTATGTTATAATCACGAGGACATACTAGGAAAGATATCTGGCAACTAGTGCAATAATACCTCCATAAACCTGGATCGCAAAAGACTTTCGGAAAGTCAGATAACATGCTTAAGGGAAATATGACAAGTTGATCCACTCAGTCAGACAGACACCGGAGTTAATTTGCGGTTATCTAGGTGAGAGGATAGCCAACCTGCCTGTTCCTCACCTATCGCGAGAGACTTTCGAAAACTCAGATAAGATGCTTAAGAGAAATATGACAAGTTCATCCACTCAGTCAGACAGACACCGGAGTTAATTTGCGGTTATCTAGGTGAGAGGATAGCCAACCTGCCTGTTCCTCACCTATCGCGAGAGACTTTCGAAAACTCAGATAAGATGCTTAAGAGAAATACGACAAGTTCATCCACTCAGTCAGACAGACACCGGAGTTAATTTGCGGTTATCTAGGTGAGAGAATAGCCAACCTGCCTCTTCCTCACCTATCGCGAAAGACTTTCGGAAAGTCAGATAACATGCTTAAGGGAAATATGACAGGTTCATCCACTCTGTCGGACAGACACCGGAGTTAATTTGCGGTTATCTAGGTGAGAGGATAGCCAACCTGCCTGTTCCTCACCTATCGCGAAAGACTTTCGAAAACTCAGATAACATGCTTAAGGGAAATATGACAGGTTCATCCACTCTGTCGAACAGACACCGGAGTTAATTTGCGGTTATCTAGGTGATAGGATAGTCAACCTGCCTGTTCCTCACCTATCGCGAAAGACTTTCGAAAACTCAGATAACATGCTTAAGGGAAATATGACAGGTTCATCCACTCTGTCGAACAGACACCGGAGTTAATTTGCGGTTATCTAGGTGAGAGGATAGTCAACCTGCGCCTGTTCCTCACCTATCGCGAAAGACTTTCGATAACTCAGATAACATGCTTAAGGGAAATATGACAGGTTCATCCACTCTGTCGGACAGACACCGGAGTTAATTTGCGGTTATCTAGGTGAGAGGATAGTCAACCTGCCTCTTCCCCACCTAGTAGCCACAAATAGACTCCGGTGTCTGACTGAATGGATAAACTTATGAGAAATGTTTCCCTTAAGCATCTTATCATAGTTCACCAACGTGTTTGGAGAACCAGATTAAATTGACGTATTATTACATTAGTTCGTGACTATAAGTTCACTACTGTTTTAATACAGACCATAACGTTTATAGGAAACTTATAAAGCGCTCATGCAATTCTTCTCCACTGAGCGATATTGGAATATACTGGATTATACGTCAGCAAAAATCTAAAAAATGCTATGTATATAACCTGATTCCTATCAGCCTTCTACAGTTGAATATTCAGAGAGCCTTTGATGCTATTGAATACGAAGATCAGCTTAAAGCTTTCACTCGCTGAGATTCTCGACACAGCTTATCATTTCCTTCTACATTTTACACATGGACGTATACAGATCAACGGATAATTCATGAGCCTGATTCGAAGGCGAGGTCTCCTATTCATTTGCTCTGCTTTATTTGCAGCAGTCTTTATTTAGAATATTACAAGATGAATCGATACCATACGCTTGTGTGTGATGATAACATCATCCTCTTACATATACAACATATATCGTATTTCTACGGATTTGTGCGGCTCAAAAATCCAACTGTTGCCTCTTAGAACTTCGTATAAAAATTCTGAATGAAACGCAAATGGCACACCTCAAACAGGTGTGCTGGATGTAAATAATAAACATATTCGTAGTTCTGTTCAAGATATGTGTGTTATAGTAAGACCTTATAAGTTACGTGTGTGAAAATTTATGTGGTATATAACAGAAGGCAATCTACGAGGGCTGTCCAATAAAGAATGATCATAATTTTTTTAATGTCATAATTTTTCGCACTAAAATTCAATCTTATTATATTCTGTTAGCTAAATGTGAAACAAACATGCCGTAATCGTTTCAGTGTTGGTACTCCTGGTTCCCGCCTGTTAGAACCAGGTAAGTTCAGACATGTTCAGTATCGCCTACCGCCGCAATGGAGGTAACATGCAGTTAAAGTTGATGTTAGAGGAAGATCCGGGGTTTCTTTCAAACGTAATCACTGATGATGAAACTTGGCTACATCATTTTGATCCTGAGAGCAAACAGCAAAGTTCAGTGTGGAAATCACCTTCATCACCAACTCCCCAAAAAAGCAAAAGTGGTTGCTTCTGCTGGGAAAGTTATGGTCATCTCATTTTTTGATATTCATGGAATGGTTTATCAGTAAGTTGTACCTGCATACACATCAGTAATTGGACAATACTACAGGGATGTCCTGAAAATATTACAAGTACATATCAGGTGCAAATGATCACATTTCCGTGAAGCTGGCTGGATGTGCGGCCACATATTGCCAATGTTGTTGTTAATATCTTGCAAAAATCAACGTGAAGTGCATTCCGCTCCCTCCCTATAGTCCAGATTTAGCCCCATGTGACATTTTTTCTGTTCCTTAACTTGAAGAAACGCCTTCGTGGGAGGCATTATCCATCATCAGAAGCAGTGGTGAATGCTGCGGAGGCGATTTTGAAGGATCTTTCAAAAATGGTTTCCAGCATGTCTTTGAAGACTGGCAGAAAGCCTGAGAGAAGAGCATCGCATTCATGGGAGACTATTTTGAGAAGGACCATCAACGTTATGAGGCTGAATAAAGGTACCTTGTCAAAAAATATGTGATCATTCTTTATTGAACAGCCCTCGTATATACCTATGCTGGAATAATCAACATGGTTGTCATATATAGTTTTATCAGATGTTGAGAATGTAGAATAAAAGTAGACCAGCTAGAAATAGATGAATTAACTAAAAGCACTGTAAAAAGCACAAATAGGAAAGCCTGCAAATTGATAATATTAATATAGAATTGCTTAAATATGTCCCTAGGAAATGACACGAAAGTTTATTTTACCTGTTTAACAATGCTAGGAAAGGAAAGAGATGCCCAAAGAATAGAAAATAGCTAAAGTTATATAAATATTTAGGAAAGGAGAAGGAACAAAGCCTGAAAATTGCAGAGGGATTGGTTTGTATGCTGCCTATAAAATATGAGAGGGATCGTATATACGCGGTTAAATAAAATAATAGATGCAATAATCCTAGAAGAACAAACAGGTTTTGGAAGAGGAACAGGTACTATTGACAATATATTTACTTTGAAACAAATTATAGAAAAAAGAAGAGAATGAAAGTTAGAGACGCACTTACTACTTATTGACTATTTTAAAAGCTTTTGACAAAGTATCACTTACGATACTGTGGAAGATTTTAAAAACTAGAGACATACCACTACAACTAATTGAAGCTATAAAAAGTATGTATACTGATACAAAAATAAAAATAAATTAAGGAGAAACAGTGATAGATAATAGTGGTGTAAGTCAAGGTTGTCTTTTATCAACCGCACCTTTTAATTTGTATATTGACAAAATAGAACTAGACCAAATAAAGTTAATGGAGGGATTCATGTTTTAGAAGTTCAACTGAACACTATGCTCTATGTAGATGATCAGATACTAATGGCCACAAATTAAGATGACCTGTAGAAAGTGCTACACTGTTTAACTAAAACTGTTATTGAATATGGAATGAAAAAATGAGCATATACATCCAAAACTATGGCTTTTAGAGCAATAGCCTCAGATCAGAAATAGTGCTACTAGGCTTACCAAGATCAGCACCTAGGGAAATAGCTTTAGTAGAATTAGGAAAGACAAGAAGAAATGGAACAATAGTGGATAGAATAATAAAATTTTGGTATAGGTGTTTCGCCAAAGAATAAGGGGAAATTATGAAATTATGCATGAGACAGCAAAAGAGATTAGGGAACTCAAATAGTTGGTGGGCAAAGATAGGAGGAATTATGGAAAAAATAGGAATGGTAGATATATATGGAGATTAGAGGAAAGAAATGCGTGCAATGTGGGTAAATTAGTAAAATGCAGAACAGAAGATATAGAAAGACAATAAACATGGGGAAATCTAGAAAATATGAAATCATTACAATTTTACAAGCAAATAAATAGAAATTGGGGACCAGAAGCATATGTAGATTACTGTAATAGGCAAGAGAGAGAAGGGTTAGCATGGATGAGAGCAAGAATATTTCTAAGAAGGATAAGAGGTAGGGAAAAGGGAATTTCTGAATTGTGTGGGGGAAAAGAAAGATAGAATACTATATAACAGAATGCGAGGCGTTTGCAATGTGGAGAAAAAAGGGGTTGGGAAGAAAAATAGCGGAAAGTAGAGAAGAGGATAGTAGCTATAATAATGTTAACGGGCAGGAAGGAAAAGGAGGTAAGAAGTATTGGTGTGCTCTTGCAGAAAGTAAATAAAAAAAATGCGCCAGAAATGTAAAGAATATAAGAAAGGAAAATGAGGGAAAGAATGGGTCTAATTAAGTAATCAGGGAGGTATGGAAGTTAAGAGCCACCTGGCAGAGCAGAAGACCAGGTTGTCATGTAAGCCAAGGTAGCAACAAGGTAGTGACAAGTAAATGTAGCCAAAAATTGTAAATTGTAAAATTTTGGAATATGCACATTAAATACATAAAAAATATCAAATAAAAGTAGTGTTAAAAATGTAATAATAGATCAGGTATCACATTTCTTCAAGTATTTAGGATGTAGTATCTTTTACCAGCGAGAAACTGATGTAATAGAGAAAATAAATATAACAGGCACATTAATAAGGGCATTGCAAAAATAAGTCCCTAAAAACTCCATAGTAAAATTAACTCACACTAACCAAGATTCAAACTCTGGACCTCCTGCAGTCTATGCGGATCAGAAACATGGACATTAACAAAAAGAAATAGTACTAGAATAGAGACATCAGAAATGAAATTTCTAAGAGCAATGCTTTCAACACTAAAAAGACAAAAAAAATGCAGTGAAGACGTTGGGGAATAATTGTTAGTATAAGAAATAAATATTCTTATTGCTAACAACAGAAATCAATGGGAAACGCATGTTCAAAACTGAATAATAACAGAATACCTAAAATAGCCAGAAACTATAAACCTTAAGGTAACAGAAACCAGGGAAGACCGAAGAAAAAATGGGCTGACCAAATTGGAACCAGAACGGATTGAAAAGTACAAAGCCATGAAGAAGAAGAAGAAGAAGAAGAAGAAGAAGAAGAAGAAGAAGAAGAAGAAGAAGAAGAAGAAGAAGAAGAAGAAGAAGAAGAAGAAGAAGAAGAAGAAGAAGAAGAAGAAGAAGAAGAAGAAGAAGAAGAAGAAGAACAAGAACAAGAACAAGAAGATATTGAGAATGCTAATGCGGGACTGCACTTCCTATCAATGACTTCAGAATGTATAAGAACCCTCACTTTCCATACTTCGCGTTGCGTGGTACAAAAATATTTGTTCCAAACAAAATCTGAATAGATCCCATGTCGAAATTCTGTAGAGTTTCCGGTCTTGTAATATTTTAGAACCACATCGACAAGTTATACTGACATATTGTATCCAGTGTTTCGAGTACAACTCATTTCCAATCCACAAAATCATTATAAAAGAATAAGCAGAAGTGAACTCAATCTTAAGCAACCTGAAAGTGAATGCATAATTAAAAACACTTACGTAATACGTGAACGAGAGTAGAAGCGTACAGAACTTCAATGTTAACGTTACTTGAGTTTTTCGTTTCTAATACTACTTTAACTAGGGAGCTCAAATGAGTGTTACTTTCGTGTACCCGAAGCAACCAGCAAAGCGTTTCCAGTAATACAATTCTGAGGTATAAAGCAAAATTTTCTCGCTGTCTCCAAGAGCATTTATATACAGCCTGTTTTGACATATCTGATTCGATACAGAGTGAGTCAAAAAGACCAAAAAACGCTCCGTATGTTGTGCAGGACGTCAAACAGATCATTTTCCAAGCAGCAACACATGTCCGGAAGCACACGGTTTGGGTGCAGTAAACCATTAATGCAGAGCCCACATCGGTGGCATTGAGGTGTGTTTGACTTAAAGAATGGTAATCGCTCCATGTACTCGTGCAAGGGGGTCCCCCTCGACGTTACAGGAATAACGTACATCACGGTTTTCATACTACCCCACAGTGTGTCAGGTATGGCGAACGTGCTGGCTATGGATCTGCTCCCCCTCTGCCAATCCATTGATTGGGGTATGTAACGTTGAGGTCATTCCGTACATTTCTCTCAAAGTGTGCTGGAGCTCCGTCGTGTTGCAGTCACATTACCTACCGAATGTGCAGTGGGATGTCTTCCAATAAGGTAGGCAAAATATCTCTGAGAAATGCGAGGTAGATCGCTCCTGTTAGTCTGTTTGGGAGTAGATACAGACCAACGATATGGTCAACAATTATTCCAGTCCATAGGTTGATACTATTATGTGTTTCAAATGAGAAGAGTTCTCGCCTGTAGCCAATCAGATGCGTTAGAGCTTTCACCGTTGCCACCTCGCTATCCCCACTCTTTTTATATTTTCATCTCTCTCTCTCTCTCTCTCTCTCTCTCTCTCTCTCTCTCTCTCTCTCTCTCTCTCTCTCTCTCTCTCTCTCTCTCTCGCACATTTGCGAGTGTTTGTGGCGCTGGATATAAGGAAACGCAAACTGAATTTTCCAAAGTTTTATAATAATGCAGTTGTTGAAATCACAATTTCAACATGAATATTCGTATATAACGGAAATATTTTGAATATTTAGTTTAAAGTTAATTATAGTTTATGAATTACATATTTTTTCAAATCCGACGAAAATACCAGCGGTGCATAGCTGTGAATGTTACTTACGTTAAGAGATAATTCGTCATTGTCATTGTCTTCAAATTCTGAGTACTGCAAATTTATGATGATAGGTTCCAAAATCTCGTTGCGTGCTATTTCTTTCCAAAAGTCGTCTTGTTGTAGTTATCTGATGTCTCACGCAGTTTTCCCAGCCTTGTCGTGTTCCTTGTCAATTTCTTCGTGAATAAGTCGTTCAACGTCAGTCAGTTTAAAAATATTATTTCTGTTTGCAACATAGTTTGAGCCCACATTAACTTTATTGGATTGTTCCAGCAGTAGTAAGGGGCGGGGGATGGGGGGATCGCGTCTCACTGATCCAGCTGATATACGTTTTCATGGAAGAGTAACTGAATACTACTGTTTTGAACTCTAGAGTAATTAGAGATTACGAACCATTCATAGACAAAGATATAATGTGACCAGACACGTTCTGCCTCACTAGCAAGAAGTGCATCGTTGCCTCTCATCGAATTTAAAAAACATCTTGGCTTGTTCAAACTACATATTTCTTTTACCACGTCATGTCAAATGTTTACGTTTCAGCTCTGTGTAATTTCAAATATACGTTCACGCATACATGCCAACCAATAATGATGTCCATTAAAGTGCTCACGTCACAATGCATTGTTATAATATAATGATATCTACTTTATTTATTTGTATTAGGAAAACTACTTGAGCTAAAAATATGGGTTTTTTACGGTTATGTTAAATACATTACTCTCTCCTTCCTCATGGATCAGTTTTTGTAAAACCTGAATTTTTGTCTTAGCACGAATAGTATATATTAGAGATCGATTAGTTTGGCACTCGTCACACACCACTTAGGGGGAATGCAATACGACAACACCGCAGGACTCCGATTGGTTGCTCACCTAGTAGCGCTCAAGAACAAACACCTTCCCATTTGAAACACATAATAAACTTGTGTTAGTGACTTCGAACGATCTGCGCAAGTCGATTTTCGTCCGCTCAAGGATGCACATAGGACGTCAGTTCTCTAACTTCGACCGTGCGCTTCAGGGCATGGAATCCTTTTTAAAAATGATCAGTGTACTGCTCTGCGCAGCATACTATGCGTTGTCGATTTTTTTACTCACTCTGTAGGATGTAACATGGTTCTCTCTTATAGAAACTGTTCCCGCACACTCATGTAGACTTAGGTATAACACATATATTATAATGAATTATGATATTAAAGATAGCCCTAGTATTATGGAGAAGGCTGTAAATAAATTATGTCAAAATCACATTCACATACATAAAAACTACAGTTATACACTAATATACTAATTTGTAAACACACCAAATGCACAGTCACACTCACAGAGATAGACAAACGTATACCACGGACACGCACGCACATACCCAGTTACGCACAAACACAAGTAGTAATAAAATATCGGTGAAGCTCCAAAGTTTTTCCAACAGGTGTGAAAACATGCTATTGTATGTCCAGCCAATAGCTTTGTTATTGAAATAGGTATTGTGAATAGGTGTGTATGTTGATTTTCCATACGAGGTTGGGGTATGTAATTAAATGTTTAATCAAACAATAGGTGACACAGTATATTTTCAGAGTAAACTACTGATTAAATATATCTTATATATTGATGTTCGTATCCCGAAGAGCTCATAATGCATGGATTGCTAGAAATGCCGGAAAAGGTAAATATGCTATTAGTTTTCTTGTATATCCCTGGGTGTGTAGTTGTAAACGTTTAGAAATGCCAGCAAGTAGAACATCCTGAGATATAGAGATGCTGGTAACAATGAAAGATTCTGTAAGAATATTAAGATAATGGGATCTTCAGAGCGTTAAGCCTAACTCTTTGGATTGAATTCTAATTATATTATGTTAGCAATTTATGTAAGGATGTTGTGGAATAATTGTGAACGAGCTCACGAATGCTAATAAGAATAGTAATCCTGAAAACTAAAATAGCTTCAAAGCTAATTAAGACTCAATTACAAAACATGTAAACAATTTTAATTCTTAAGAGAACAAATAGCTTTAAAGCTACTAAAGATCAAGTGAAATAACAAATAAAGCATACATCAATGCTAAACTTAATCAAAAAGTTAAAGTAATTACGATTTAGTGACAGAAAATATTAATACAATGACATATACTAGCAACGGTTAAGATAATTGGCATTAAGACAGTATATAAAAGTATTGCAGGAATGTGATACTAACAGTTTAGATTCAAGTTTTATTTATGAATTCCTTTTTGATTTACGTTCTACAACGTTAAGTCGTACCGGGTCATGCATGAAATGGGTGAAAAGATGATTATATGTGCTCAGGGTCATGGAGCTTAGATACTTTTTTTTAAATAGGGGCGGCCCCTCACCCGCCGCCCCCGGTGTGATCGTCCGGCATGCGATGCCGTGCGCTACATCGCCTCCCTCATGCTGTTAATATCTAACATGCTTGGAGAGTTATTGTGTTATTAAGTAGGTTAGTCGGGTCCCGCATTAGCACCCCGGTTAGTTCCGTAATGTAAGATGCTGGCATGCAATGCATGCGAGCGCGTCAAACGACCAGACGCGCTCCCGGGCTGTAGCCATGGGCAAGTCCTGAGTACAGCCAGGGGGAGTGGAGGTGTTCATGGATAGGGAATGTCGTGTAGTTGTTAGTGTTGGCTACGTGCAATATTTTCGTGCTATATCTAATCTTTACTTGGGAATATCATGCAAAGTTTTGAGTAGTGGAACGGTGGGAGCGGTAATTCCCTATACTATACTTGGATCCCTCGATGGGTTCCGTGTCCGTAGTTATAACTCCTGTCGGAATTCCTGCCTGGTCATCATGAAGTCCACACCTCTACGCTACACCGATCCCGGCGGAGCCGACACCGCCGCGGGAAGTGTGGCCGTTGAGAGGGGCCCTCTTCCCCCTCGGGTTCGCCTTGCCTTGAACCCCCCCCCAGGGGCCTACTTCGGTAGGTACGGGTTTGGCGCACCCGGGGTCCCGAGCCAACAGTCTCCCTCGTGTGGTCTCCTCTTCGTGGTTGAGGGAGACTGTCAACAGGCCCACCCACGTGTAGGCCGTGCGTGGAGACCCGTGGAGAAGATTTTTAGATTCTTGTCAAATTTTGAGTTTAGGATTTAGGTTTTGTTACACTTGTATAGCTTTTAGAAAGTTTTCTATCTGGCTTTTGCCATGACTAGTTTTTCAAAGGGCGCTGATGACCGCCTTAGTTGAGCGCCCTTTATATATATATATATATATCCACCCTTGCCTTGAGAGCTCAATGACTTAAGGGCCGCTGTGACTTGGAAGTCCCTCACGTGATGAGTCCGTAAATACATTAAGTAACATTCAGGTGGTCAGGCTGTTCAGAAAGTCCAATATCTCAATGTCAATGTCTGGATTTGTTAAGTTACGGTCAAACAGTGCGAGAGGTCGTTTATGTTTGTCGTTGTCTCGTACTGGCCAAGTGTAGATATAAGTGCATTTGGAGCTTAGAGTTACCCAAAATTCAACTTTCAGGACAAGGGAAACCCCAGAAAAAACGTTATATTCATACTGACTGAGATTCGAGCTCGGGACCTCTTGAACGTGAGGCACAAAGAACCGAAAACATTAAGCCAAATGTACTTTAAATTTAATTAATATACAGTGGATAGTTCAAAAAGGTAAAACATTAAGACAACGTGGCTATGTGTTACAATTAAAATGGCTCACAGTGCAGTACACTTGCTGAGAGCTCGATATTTTTAAGTTAATTAGCTAATAATAATAATTATAATCGTTTCACTAGGTATCCAGAAGAAGGACTCTTGTGATTGAAAACATGTTTACTCACCTCCTAATATCATTAGGCGACACCTAACTAGAATAATAGGCACAAATTATAGAGTATGAGATTCAAATTACTGAGGCGCAAAGAGAAATTGTAATTAAAAATGTGTTTTCAAACGCAAGTTGGCTTTTCCTTTGTCTAACAGGGTTAGAGGAAAAATTGATTTAATGAGAGATATACAAAATATATTTACCTGCAGAATATCCTACGCAAATAAAACCTCAATATCTCCATTATGGCAAGTTTCTGGATGTACGGATAGAGGGCAAGGCTACCACAATCACATGTTACGTATTTACATGCACATGGATGTACTAATGTATAATTACTAAGAATTACGTTATCACCTGAATAATACATCTGATTTGCAAAAGATGAATACTTTCACCAACATTATTTGATGATAAGCAGTCCAAGCGCTTTAAATAATAATAATTAATAATAATACTGATAACAATAATAATAAACATCATTATTGAAATTTAGTTTCTAAGTTTCAGCGTGTCTAGAAATGCCATTTGAAAACGCAGATAATCACATAAATTAGTGCGAAATACCTGGATGATTTTTTATCGGCCTGAGTTCCGTGCCATTGATACCTGAATGGAAATATGGTTCTAAGTAATTATCTCGGCTGGTGCAGTCTGTTATTGTTCCTCTCACACGTATCAAGCGACAACAGCTATGTCGTTGAAAAAAGAACGGAATGGAAATCATTGACAGTGGGAGGGGAGGTGGGACTGCTATGTGTGATAGACGAACTGATATAAGAAGATTAAAGATGAAATACGATGGTGATCTTAGATTAGTAGAACGTGTAAATCGTTAATCAAATTATCTTCTACGGTGGACATAATTGAACAAGTAATCCTGCACAGTCACAGAACATTCCCAAGAATCTTTTAAACTGGCAGAATATTTTTGTCTGTTATACGGCGAGCTGAGGTTTTATCCCTAATACCAACCAAAATTATAGTCGTACATAAAGAGAAGAGGACTAGAGCCGTTACGATACCGACATTTTCGGATATAAAATTGATTACAAATAAATTTCTATAGAGATTTCGATTGTACCCTAAGCAACCCAAGATATCGATGAAACTCTAACAGTAGTCGATTTACTGCAAATATTAACAAACCTGAGGCATTCTTGTTGTCTGATGATTCTGAGGCCGAAACTGTGCAATCTTCAACTGCAACAAGTATTTCACAACCTTGTGCTATCTCGCAACTTGATGGATATGAAACATTTAAATGCTGTCCTCCACATTTCTGTCACATGTTCCTTCTGGATGCATTTATAATTAAACAATGTCAGTAGTTCTCTGTTTATTACCAAATAAATGTAAGCAGCTTTATAAGCTAACGTTGCAAAACAAAATTAACAAATGTGTCTCTTTGGCCTAAACTTCAACCTTTCAGAAGTATCTGTAGATTTTGAAAGTGTCATTTTCTCAATGTTGTGCAACAGATGTTGCCTGAGTCTGAAATTATGAATGCCGCCTTCATCTTGGTCAGAGTTGGTGACGAAAACTACAAGCAATGGGTCTCATTAGAAAATATAACGAAGATAAAGGAGTCAGCACATTGTTGCGATTTTTGTTTGGTCCACCATTTTTAAGTCCAGGAGAAGTTGATGAGGTTCGGTTGAGGATATTATGACAATACTACTACGAGAGACAAATGTTCAGAATTTTTTGACTTCATCAGCAAAGAAATACTTTCTCCGTTCAAGATTTGACACTTCAAGCAATAGAACAACAAATAAATGCAAAGCTTTCCATTCAAAATTAAACAGCTTACACTGTGCATTCAAATATATATTTGCAGATGTTTTGCTGGGCATCCAATCTTAAGTAATAGATCTTGTTCCTCCATCAAAGCAAAGGAAAGGAAAGATAGAGCCATTATAAAAGAAAGCATCCTGAGAGAACAGATGTTATGTTGCCGTTATATCAAAATGTTCAAAACACGAGGATGAAGTTCTTAAAATGAGTAACATTCAAAATTCTCTTAGAAATGCGAATGTTAACGTTAAGCTGACAAAACAGAAAAACTGCTGCTAAAATAAATGCTTGATGCAGTTCAAAGCTGATAAAAGCTTTATAATAATGTTAATCTTTAAAAAGCAAAGCAAAAAGAAAAAAAAAACAGTGAGAGGCTAACAGAAAAAATTAGAGAAATAAACAGAGCGAGGTAAAGCTAATAAGCTGCAAACAAAAACAATGGTAGTAAGTGAAAAACTTCCAGGTACTCCGCACGGAATTCAGGCAGTTTTAGAAATCTCGCACGCAATTCAGCCACTCAAGATTTCCCTAAACATCTTACGATAGCGATTACATGACTTTCATTGGTTGCTGGTGTAATAAACAGCATATGACTGACATTTTTTAAAATGAATGAATGGAGATATATGTAATCTGGTTAAAGATCAATGCAGCTCACTTAAATCTATGTTTCCATTTCTAAGTGAAAGGTGTAATTGTCCGATGTCTACAAATCGACTCTGGTGTTATGCGTATAAATAGAGAGATTAAAGTATATTTAGGTAATAAATTACAGTGACTAAATGTCCTTCTGTAGGAAGGTATCGAGTATTTGAAAAGAGTCAGTATATACAATATTAACAGTCTTAAGAGGAACTCAAGCTTCCCAATTTTCTAAGATTTACTCTTGTGTTCAAACAAAGAATCTACATATGTTGCTCTCAAGACCTCCCTTCCATATGTTTAACATTATATATCTATTGAAAGGAATTGTGCTTTAATTTCTTAAATCCGATGCTTCCTTAGAGGTGCAACATGGAATATCATGCAGAAAAATTGTTGGATTCTTTTGATACCATAAATTTAAAGCATCAGGTCGCCTGATAATTTTAAGTGCCTACCTCTTACCGTCAGTGAATTATTGAGAATCAATAAAAAAGAGATAAAACGGTATTAATTATGTTGATTATGAAGAGGTAAACTACAAAAAACATCGTGGTCAGCCTGATAACTTTGACCGCCTACCTTTTACCGTCAGTGAATTATTGTGAACCAATTAAAAGAGATAAAACGGTATTAATTATATACATATTACGTTGATTATGAAGAGGCAAACTGCATACTGCAACTCGTAATGGATTAAATTGCCCGGATGGTGTAGTGACACAACAAACTCAATAATAACAGCTACATTAAAGTAATGAATAAAAGTATAGGTTTAAATTAATGTGAATTAAAATGTACAGTATCTAGCAGCATTCTAACTCTACCACAAGGTGCATACAAACGTTTTGTAATGTAGATAAATATATTCCAAAAATAATAACTCACGTACACAAACTTATAATCGCAATCTTACTATATTATTCTCTTACCTCAAGACATGTTCTATAGATAGTATAATTTAATGACTTTTATTTTTTATTTATAGTACTTTATTACATCCAAAGTAAAAAGGTTAGAATTATAAGGCTTGTAGGAAGTGCCTTGCAGTATCGGCCACTGTCTTTTTTGTTACAATATAGATTGTCAGTGATACATTGCACTGCCATAATCAGAACAATAGTAGAATACAAAGTATGGGAACTTATTTTCACTATTTCTGCTCAGTTCACAAATGTTTTGCTCACTGGTTTAAAGAGATCGCAAATATAGCGGTGCTATAGGTCTCAGAATATCTTCCGTGCGCTAAGAATTACACCAACCACCATCAAGCACTCAGAGCAGACAAAGAACTGAAGAGAGGAAGAAGATATCCGACTATAGCGCACGTGGGTCGTGATGCACAAACTTGCTACACCTTAATGGAAAATTCTGCCACATGGAGGCGAAAAGGGAAATCACAGTAGTGGCCGGTACTGCATGCCGGCCGATACTGCCCGACTCTCCCCTAATGCAAACTGTACACAGATTCCTAGTGTAGATAATTTAGCTCTCTGAAGCTCAAATACGTCTTTTGCAGCTAGATCCTAAGAATGCTACTTAATGTTCACGGCGAGTTAAGTTTTAGCTGTAGTTACCTGGGGCTTCGATTCTTACACACCAAATTCTTATTTGCTAGCTGTGTTATTCATATTATTAGCTTTGTTTGAAACTTATTTTATCTATAGAGATCTTTGTAGCAAAATCTTTACAGAATCATGAATAATTCTGCTAAATAAGAATATACTCAACCATTATTAACGTTTAAAATGTGAACATTAAAAATAAGAGGATGTAGTCGATGAGGATAAAAGCAAAAGAAAATGCAGGATTACTAGATTATAAAGAGAAGTTTTCTGAAATATCAACAGTAAAGAATTTGAACGAGGAATATGAACACACTACTTGATGGACAACTTTAATATAAACTTAGAAGACGAAGGTGCAAGAGTGTAGTAACCTCGGTTTGCAGACGCGTATGCTTTTGACATATAAATAAGTCTGGCAGACTGATATACAACATGGAAGGTAAATGCTCTCGACAAACTTATTGAAATGTGCTTTTGTGGATTATTTAAGGAAACAATGTATAGATCATTAAAACTAGAAGTAAATTTGTGATACGAAGGATTAAATTTTAAAACGGTTACATACGAGAGTAACATGTAGTTAAACAGTAGCAACAGAGACCTAGTAATGAATGACAAAACATAGTAATTAGTTGATCTCACAGGAATGTGTTTCAATCGTATTATAAAACAAGATATAAAACCTTTACATATTATTTTGCACTCGTACAAAATGTAGGCGAATACCATGTTAAGAGATTAGGATGAATAAGTAATAAATATAGGGCTGTATGAATGTTTTGAGTCTTTGCAGGAAATTAAATTATGTAGAACATGATATGTTTCTTAATATAGAACAAGTTTTGGCACTTTTTAAGCGATTAAAAGGTAATTATAAAGAAATAAGGTGAGTTGCGAAATTCAATTATATTATGAATAATTATAAATACTTTAAGTTTACGAAGAGAAATGAATGTCTTCTTATTGCAGTTTTCAAAAATAGCTTCTATTGTTTGACGTCTCGTTATAATGTAGCTTTAATAGGTTTATAATAAAAATGTGAAAAATTAATTTCACTTAGTGAAAACTTTTCTTTTCACATATTATTATTTTTTATTTTTACATATCGTAGTAACATTTCAAGAGCCAAAAGAAAACCTTAAATAACTATGTAAGTTTGTTTTATTGTACAAAATTAGAATACAAGTGTATAATTTTTCGACATGCACTTCCTATCTTTCAACAAACTTCCTTTAGTACGTAGGAAGTTCACAGATTTCTCTGGGGGGGGGGGGGATCTCCTGGTTGTGTGCGTAGTCACTCATGCACCGCCTTCATTACCTATTTATAGAGATGAAATTTCTTCTTCCCATCACTTGTTTAAATGGTCCAAACATGTGGTAATCACTCTGTATGATGTTGCAAAAGTTCTTCATAAATGTCAACTCGCCCCTCTTTAAGTTCTGAAGTGAGTAGCCGTGGCACCCGTCTTGCAGATACTTTGCGAAACGTAAGCACATCAGGAAAGATGTAATGTGCTGAGCCAGGGCTAATGCCCATATTTGCGCCTATTTCATCCACCATCACACGGAGATCAATATCACAATGGTTTTAACTACCGAGTGCACTCTAATCTCACATGGCGATGGCGAGCGCATATTGTCTGTCACAGAAGTCACGCTATTTCTGAACTTTCTACTCCAGTGATAGCCATGCATCACCATACTGGACTTTTATTCGCCGATGAATTTCAATAGATTTCATTCCTTCAATGCTCAGATGGCGTGTGACAGAACTATGTTCTTCCTTGGTGCTGCCGTAAGCGGGGAAGCTCTCTTTTGTGCTGGTATTATAGTCGCATTTGCTTGCACCTGATGGCATCTCTTACTTCATTGGTAACAATACCGCCAACTTAAAGAATAATGGCGCGAAATGTTGATTTTAATTACAGTTTTAAGGTTTTCATTTAACTCCCCCAAGTTATTGGAACTTACGTGAGAATCTTGGAGCATTATTGCATAGTAAGTTTCTTTATTGGAACACTTACTGCATTAATTACTAGTATTAAGAAAAATGTGATTGCTCTCAATAGCAAATTCTAGACAAACAATTTCTATTCACGTTTCATCAAGTGAATAGATTAAAATCCAATTACAAGTCATGTTGAGTGCCTCTGGTGCTGAAAATAAGAGATTGTTAACATTAAAAAGTGCAACAAGGCTCCAAATTTAGCATTTTGGACAAAGCATACAACCTTCTGTAACTCAGACTAGATCTTTCGCCTTTAGCAACGCCAAATTCTCTACTGTCATAGTAGGTACAGTAAGCAAATCTACTAATCTGAGACCATTCCTAAATGAGAACATTGTCTCGTTGACTAGAATGTATACCTTGGAAATATAAAATTAATTTTTAGGGGTACCGATCTTTGAATTTATCTGGAAGCTAGCAGGCGTGTTTACAATACCTATTTCAGTAACAAAGAAATTAACTGGATATACAATAAAAAGTAATAGCTTGGCAATAACAACTTTCGCGTATAAGTTAACAAACACACTATAAGCAAAAATCCCTTAAATACATTTATAAGATTAATAGGATACCACTCGTTGGAGTACTTGAAAATAAATATCCGCTTGTATATTTTACAACAAATCTCATTTTAAACAGACGTATTGAATTAATAGAAGCAAAGTCGTTAAAATTTCCATTATTATTCGAAATTCTAATTCATTTAAAGAATAAACTTTAATTCGACTTTATATCTCATTTGTTAGAAAAAGTCTCAAATATGCATATATTATTTGCAATCCCAAGACGATAAATCATGCCAGTATAATGGAAAAAGTGCAGTCAATATTTTAAAAATATATTCTTTTTAAAAGAATTTGATGTAACCCTAGACACTCAAAATATGAAATTCTTTTTAAAAATTAAATTTAAAGTTCTAAATTTGGGAAGAGAAATTGTGTTATTAATATTCATGTACAAAGTATTACATTCGATTTTTGATTATATTAATATTACAGCAAATTATTATTTTAAGTACCAAGTAAAATAAGCAAATTCAAGAGGTTTTTTTTCACCTCCAGGGAAAATACAGAAATATATAAAAATACACGAATGCACAGAATTAGGTATTTATGTGACATATATAATTATTTTTCTGTAGATATTTACAACATGACTCAAACTCAATTAAAGTGTCATAATTAACTACTTTTTCTTAGAAAATATAATGACTAAGCTAGTAGTAATAGTACCACGCGGGATGGCTCAGTCAGTTTCGTCTGTGACCCGCATTAGAGAGGCCTGTTTTCGATTCCCGTGGCTGACCTACCTTACCCATGATTTTATTCGGGGTTTTCCCGGGTCGCCAGGTTAATTACATCCCCCCGAATTTCCTGACCCTCCATGTCACCTCCATTATCATTTCACATCATCTCTCATCTAGTGATCTCTTTCAGCGTAGAAGTGTCGGCGGAAGTCTCGGAGGTTCATGGCAGAATGATAAGCTCTGAGTGAACCACTCACGTAGGTCGGTTGCTGGTTTCCCAACCGGCTGCTGTGACCGCTTCCGCAGGGGAGAATGTCCACTGTCCTGGCCTACCGGGGGAGGTTTGCATCTAAGTAAAAGCAGGGGGCCTGCCCTCTTCACTGTCGTGGCTCCTTGGGACGGCCACGTTCTGTCTCCTCTTGCCTCATCCTTCCTCTCGGAGATGCCCAGCTCGGGGTACTTGTTACTTGTACTTGGTACAAAGGATTAAGTTTGGTCGCAATGCCGAATCCCCTCCTAGTAGTAATAGTATTGTTATTAGAAACATTATTACAATTGCTTACTCTACCACATTCATTTCTCTTCTTTTTCTTTATATAAACGTTTATCTTCCTCATTTTTCTCTTTCTGCATCATTTTGTATTCGTTTATATTTCCCTTGTTTGTGTCTAGTGTCCAGTTGTGCTATTACTGTATGTATCCACAAGTTTATGATGACTATTTCACACGTACGTCACTATCCACGTAAAGACCAATCAAGTACTAGGATTCCTCAAATACCGACCAATCGCTGATCTCTAAATCGGTAATTGTACACCATGCACAATTATCGCTCAGCAATTATCATATGTTCCTTTACTGTTGGGTATATCATTCTACTTCCTTAATAGACAATTTTATAATTGTGAATTTAAATAAGTAAATCAAGTTCGTTGTTCTCTTACATAACGAATAATAAACTTAAATAATTGCAACTTTAATGTAGTTTAAAATAAATGAAGTTTGTTGTTTCAAAACATAGGTTATGTTACTTTATTATTCTCTTATAATCAATCAGCGCCATCTGACGACCTTAAGACCAAAGTTGCTGCTTTTACCAGTGATAACTTGTGCATGGCCTGTAAGACCTATTAATCTTGTATGCCGTGACTTGTGAGGTGAAGTTTCATTCATATGCTAATGTAGGCCTGTGAGATTTAGGGACTCAAATAACTTATTTTATTGCTTTTAACGATTTGTTTTATTCGTGAAATGTCTCTACAAATGCAACTCGTGGTTTTGAACTTCCCTAGATAAACTCCCTCGCGATTTCGTCGCGCTTGAATTTATCAGTAATTTCAAAACCACTCGTGACATTATCTATAAATATTGTAATTGGACTTAAGTCTTTAAGGTTCATAAAAATGAATAAAAATATAAAGAACCACGATAATATATTACGTAATCTCCCTCCCCCAGATCTAAAATGTTTCGCATTTAACAAAGATCTTTATTGAAAATTAATTATTCTTTCACACTGGCTGTGTGTAGGCTAAATTGTGGAAACGTAGAGTCAGACTGAAAAATTCAATGCCATAGCCGGGATTTGAACCACGGATCTTCTGGTTTCCGTCCAGCCGCTCTACCACTGAGCTACTATGGCCAACGTGCTGATATGACATTAAATTCTCCAACTGACTCGTATTTTTTCGATAAACCATTTAGGACTTTGCATAAACACACGAGACAACTACCTTAATGGCGACTTACAACATGTAAGTACTTTAAGGCCCGGGATTTATAGTTAACTACTATTAGGCCAATTGATGTGAATTAATTGTTCTTTCACACTGGCCGTGTGTAGGCTAAGTTGTGGAAACGTAGAGTCAGACTGAAAAATTCAATGCCATATCCAGGATTTGAATCATGGATCTTCTGGTCTCCGTCCAGCCGCTCTAACCATTGAGCTACTATGGCCAACGTGCCGATATGACATTAAATTCTCCAACTGACTCGTATTTTCCCGGTAATCCACTTAGGAGTTCTCAATAAACACATGAGACAACTAACTTAATGGCGACTTACGACATGTAAGTACTTTAAGCTCAATGGTAGAGCGGCTGGACGGAAACAGAAGACCCGTGGTTCAAATCCCGGCTATGGCATTGGATTTTTCAGTCTGACTCTACGTTTCCATGAAGATAGTTATTGTTAATTATTGTTAATGAAATTGTTTACATCTTGTTAATTACCATATATACACATGTATTACATTTGTTTCCACCCCTGTCACAAGCGGTTTGAACTTGATCATTTTATTACTATTGATACACATACACATTCACGCACACATACGAAGACACACATTCTCAGTGACACACAACTCATGCACGCACATATGCATACATATACCACAATCACTGACGTATACACATACAGTTAAAACTGCACACTCTCCGCCTCAGATGCCTTCTCTGTATCTCTTTCTCTCTCTCACACATACAGTCAGTCACACTCACACTTTAGCACACTTACAGGCACTCACATGCCATCAGACATGACCTAGACATGATCATTGATTACACACCCGCACACGCACGTCCAATCATACTCACTCTCACAGATGCACACACGCTGCGTGTATGCGTGGATGATGATGTGTGTGTGTGTGTGTGTGTGTGTGTGTGTGTGTGTGTGTGTGTGTGTTTGTACAACTGTGCGTGTGTGTTCTTACATTTGTGCACTTCATAATTTGCTTCGACATTTTATGCGAGGGTCGGCTGATACATCCTGAGCCTCAAAAAAAAAAAAAAAAAAAAAAAAAAAAAAAGGCTGCTTCTTTATTTCTCAACTTAACGTCCAGAAAGGTTAATACATTTGTCATGTCGGTGTTCTAATTTAATTAAACCTTTTCTGTAGTGCAATTTGTCATGGGTTCTCAAAATAGCTGTTTATTGCATCAATAACCTCCTCGTTGCTGTGAAATCTTCGTCCTCCAAGAAATCTTTTGAAGTTCGGGAACAGGTGGTAATCACTGGGTGCTTCATCTGACGTTCAAGCAATTCAAACTTTAATTCACACATTTTTCCCATTGTTATGACTGAAAGCTGGGCCGGAGCATTGTCGTGAAAAAACAACATTTTCTACCTTTGCCAAATACGGTATTTTTCTTTACACTTAATCACTCAAACATTACAGTAAGCTTGAGTAGTAGTCACCAGTTATATTTTTACACTTTTTCAAGTAATCAATAAAAATAATTCCCTGTGCATCACAGAAAACACTAGCCATAACATTGTTAGCTAACAAAATTGATTTTGCCTCTTTTGGGTTTGGTTCACCTGGCACAATCCACTGCTTTCACTATGATTTACTGTCTGGAGTGTATTGATATATCCAAGTTTCATCCATGGTAATAAGCCGTCTCAAAAATCACTGGGATGTTTAGGTTAGAGCTCAAAATTCCTAATAGAAACACTTTTTCTTTGCAGTTTGTGATAAGGTGTCCACAAATGCGGCGCCCATCTTGCAAAGACATTGTGAAAGCCCAAAACATTACTTAAAATATTACCTTCACCTACCTTTGATATGTTTACAGCCTCTGTTATCTTAAAAAACTTCAATCTGTGGTCTTCCAGTATTAAACAATGAATTTTTTTCAATGATCTCTGGAGTTGTGAACCCCTCACAGCGTCCAGAGTGAGGCTCATTACTAGTGCTCATATGTCCCATTTTAAACTTTGCAACCCCCATTTTAATCATTGTATATGAATGGTCAGGGTCTTTCAATGTACTCTGTCCATTTCCTCCTTGATTATTTCCTCCTTGATTTATTTAGGCGTTAAGCCTTTAAAATGGAAATATTTAATCACTCATCGTTCTTCCAAATCCTCCTTTTAGTGAAACCTCTACACTTGCTTGTTTAAAATGATGTCATTCGAAAACTAAACAAGCTATTGACCTGTAACCATGGATACAAGTTAGTCTACAGTTAAACTATATGATGCTATTCATCAAACTGGCCCAGTGGCCAGTGAGGCCTGGGACTTATCAGCCGACCCTCGTATCTCCTTAACATCTCAATATTTCAGATAAGAAGGATGAAATCATAATAAATACACAACTAAATATAATGTCTAGATATCTGAGAAATAGCTTATACTTGCTTTTCCTGGATAAGAAAAAATCGGACGTAATCTTATCCAGGCAATTTTTCCCAACCTAAATTCGAGATAAGAGGTATAGACTGTCGAAGCAAGTTGCTATGAGGGTCACTGCGGAAGTTGAAAAGAGGTAACATGCATCGAATAGGAATATGCTGATCTCGCCTTTAGTTCAAGTATTAATAGCTTAGCGATTTTATAATTCACTGAATTCAATGAGTAGTACATGTCCACCTCCCGTCTGGAAACGTTCAAGTCACTCGTCACTCCTCTCCTTCTTCGCACCTCGTTTTAAATCTTCGTAATGCTGTTGAAGTTGCTTCGTACCTCTGGTTGTGAAATTTACATTCGAGTTAAACTATGTCCAATCCTTTCCCACGTGACATCTTTCTCTTTCTCATTTACCGCATCCTTCCTCTTATTTTCCACAATATCCTTATATTTAGTTACTAACTCAACTAACAATTCTTTCTCGATTGATAATAAATCTGCCCCACGGCTTCTCTTCTGATTTTGTTCACCCGCCATTTTCTCAGCTGTGTGTAAACGAAAATAAAAACAAAAGCGCATCGCAGTACGTTTAGAAAATAATAAGATTCATCCACAGCCTTCTGTATCAGTAATTCCCTCGGCGTTACACCTGTTTGTTAACATTTTCAGAAAACTAGTTGGTGAAATGCAAGAATTTAACACTTTACGTTACTGTTACGTTACATTTGTTAACATAGATTTTAACATCTGTTGGTGAAATCGGGGATAAGTTTATAATTTTACATGGGAAATAGCGCCGTTCCGAAATGTATTTTCCGTTTTTCCAGGTTCCTAGAATATAAGGGGTCCGTTTTAGTCAGGTTTTACTGTATTATATGCTAAAGTTATCAGCTCCAAAGTCTTTCTACGTCCATATATTTTGTTAACTCACGTTAGAGTTACGGGTAGCGATGTTCACGCTACACGCTTGTTTTCATTTGTCTTGTTGAAACACTGTTAAGCTGAAATGCTGGTAACACATGCTTCAATGTAGGTGCTTGATATTCACAAACTGAACAAAGACGAGATGCTCGCTGCAGCAGAGGTCGAGTGCTGCATGAGAGCGGACACAATTCATCACGAATTGGATAAATGCTAGGGGCAGATCATCGGATGTAGGCAATAAAAGTGTCTCGGACAGGAAACATCCAGAACATTTAGTTTCTGTTGAATCTGCAATAGGAATAAAAGAAAGTGCTCTTCTGTCAAGGGTACATTACCACCTAATCACCTTTAGAATTTTTAGAGTTAAAGTGTTAATAAATTTACTGCAGTTATTAAAACGAACTGTAGTATCGTAAATACTTATTTTTGAACAAAATATTTTAATCTTTGAAACCAGAGTACTCATCAAATTCCTGTTTTTTATAAATGTAACCGATGTGCTTTAATTTCACACGTGTTTTATTAATTTTAATTTTTAAAGCTACCATGGTAAAGCTTTATCCAAAAGTGGTCAAAAAGTTGATTTTAGAATTTTAACTCTTATTTTGTTTGAATCACCATCTCATTTCATACTGCGCTTTCATCACTCGAATATCTGTGATTCACAAATTTAAAAATTCTTGCGCAAATGTTTTGCTTGATACTACACTTTTCTTTCTTCTAGTTCTTTAATAAGTTCTACCTCCTTATTAGCTAAACCACGAACATTCCAGGTTCCCAAGAGTAGTTGTTCCATATTCCAAAATCTTTATCCTTTTTCTTGCCAAGTTGTCTTAGTTGTTGTCCATCTGGCTCATTAGCTTTAAGCTTTTTAGTAAGAAAATCTTGCTTGATAGAGTTACAAGACCTATGCAAGCACAGTCTGATTGTGGGGTTGCCACCTTACTGCCTTCAGACTTGCAGGATTTTTAATCGAGGTTTTCTCCCCTTGAGAAGCTGCCTTCGAAGCTGCTACTCTTAAGACGATGCTATTTGCGGATGACCAAATAATTATAAGTAAAACTGAAGACGAGCTGCAAAGAGCAGTATATATTTTACAGAAGTTATGTAAGAATTATAATTTAAAAAATTTCACAAATAAAACAAAAACAATGGCGTTATGAGGTAGAATCAAAATAGTAATTGATGATATTATCTTACAGCAAGTTACGGGTTTTAAATATTTGGGAACATATGTCAGTTATAAATATGAAAATTATTTTAAAAATAAATTACCAATTTTTCAACAAATATGCGGCATAATAAATAGAAGCCTAAAAACTAAAACCAGAAAAGAAAAACGGATGAAATTTTATAAATTAATGGCTGTGCCTGCTTTTCTTTTTGGTTCTGAAACATGGACATTAACAAAAGCAGACAAAAACAAGATACACGCTGCCGAAATGAGATTTTTAGGAGCAGTAAAAGGATGTACTCTTTTAGATAAAATTCCAAATGATAAAAACAAGAGACGATTTAGAAATACGTCCTTTATAAGAAAAAATAATAAATTATAGAAATGAATGGAGAGAGCATATTGAGAGAATGCCGAGAGATAGGATCCCAAGAAGAGTTATGAACTATGAACCTAGAGGAAAGAGACATCTGGGAGGACCACGAAAACGATGGTCAGACATGTTTTAAGCCGGAACAGGCAGCATTGCCTAGCCCTTGGAGTGAAGAAGAAGACTACACTTTTCAAATATGTTTTTCTAGAATGTATCTTTCAACATTTAAATTGCTTCATGTGATGCAAATTTCAACCAATTTTGTCAAAATTTTCACACTACTGGAGAAAAGTAAGTCTTTTTATATAAATCATATTGATTATGCTATAATGAAATGTTTTAAGTAATAATTATTGAAAAAATTAAGAAAAGCGTGGCATTACCTAATATTTGAGAATATTTTACACCCAAACTAATGAACATTACGTAAAAGGTCGCACACCAAATATAGGAAAGTGTTATCGGCAGTATTATTTGCAGTAGAGCCGAAGCTCACCGCACTTTTAGTAGAAAATTTCTTCCAAAGGAAATTGTGTCTTAGCGGTTTCAATTGTATATGTTACAGGTATAATGTAGTATTGTGTATATATAGTGCAGTATTGTTAGCATTTCTAAGCAACCGCTCTACTCTTAATAATAAAAGTAATAACGACGTTGCTCTGTACCTCTTGTGGCTTTACAGCATAACCAAATTTCTGTTGCTCCAAAACTATGCCTAATTCTTTCAGATGCGTTTCATATTGGATTTAATATCGTGCATCTCTTTGTTATATTTTTTCTCTGGTATTACGTTCATCCTATTTCGAAAAGGATTCCTTGGTTTGTTTGCACTTTAATCTAAAATAGGTAGTTGCTTCATATGCTGAAATGTTTTTCTTTACAAATGAAATTACATTTAATTCAGGTACGCTGTTATTGGAAGAAAGGTAAACAAGAAACGCTTGTGTTCCTCTGCTGAGGTAGACAGCTTTATGTACTTGAGGCATCCTACATAGTAATAACAAGAACTGCTGTCAAGAAGTCAAAGAGATTATAGAGAATAGGAACATCAAAGGCAGCCTTTAATGGAAAAAGAAAATCTGTTGTGGACTTGAAGAAAGGAACAAGAAGGATATAGTTACCATCCGTTAGCCTTTTGTGTGTACATAGAAAAAAATACACTTAAACTAAAAGTAAATAAACCTCTTTGTGCGATCAATTTTAATAAGCCATAACTTTTCAACCAATAAAAGGACACACGTGAAACTTTGGGAGAATATAATACACAATTATAAGGTTAAATTACACTATTTACATCTCAGAGAATATATTGGAAGTGTCCTCCACCAGTGTCTATACATGTTTGCACTCGTCTCACCATATTCTCTGAGGTTTTGCGGAGATGATATCGAACTGAGAGAAGATTATTTCCAGCAAGATGGAGCAACGTGCCATATATCTAATGACACCATGGAATTTGTAACCAGTTTATTTGATAATCAATAATCTCAAAAGGTCTGTGGCTCCCCAGATTTTCTGACCTAGCTTCACCGGGTTTTTCCTTGTAGGGGTATCTAAAAATAGAGTGTACAGGAATAGGCCACGGACAACTATGCTCTCAAGGAATTCATTCGAACTGAAATAAGTGACATTGGCGAGGATACTCTCCGTAAAACTTCAGAGAAAATGGTGAGACGAGTGCAAACATGTATAGATGCTGGTGGAGGACACTTCCAACATTTTCTCTGATATGTAAATACTGTAATGTAATCTCCTAAATGTGTATTATAATCTCTCAAAGTTGCACGTGTGTTCTATTATTGATTCAAAATTTATGGCATATTGAAATTGTTCAGGTTTATATGGATCGCACTGTATATGGTATTACTCTTCACAAAATCAATCATAAGATATATAAAATAAAATAATGAAAATTCACGACATACAGAATACAATAAATGCTTTGAAATTAAAAGGTTGCCATTAAACTACGCTAAAATTTCCTCTAAACTGCATTATAAGCGCAGTACTAAGTCAATGTATGTTTCATGCACTAGTTACACAATTTGCTTTCGTCTCAAAATCGAAGTGTAGAAGGCAGCAAATTCTGATGCAAAACGAGCGTTATGTCAAGGTGAAAACTTGTTTCAATTTTTTTTCTAATCCAATGAGAGCATTGCAGTGGGTGACAGAACCTTGTACCGGGGTACAGTATCATGGAGAAGTTAACAAAGTTTTTTTTTTTATCTTCAGTTATTAGTACACTTGAATTTAAATTCTAAAATAATGCCAGTTTCTGGTAGGCGTGAACTCTTAACTTCCAACTTGAGAGTTCCATGCCTAGACCACTGAACCAAATTACTAAATTCGATTTCTGTGCACTGATTTCTAAGAGTTTTGCATAGACATTTCACTTAATTAGCAGTCTATGTTTAAATACATCTTAAGCACATGTTAGATAAGATTTCGTTAAGTCCCACAATCAGACATAGGTCGTTAGCAAGAGTCTGTGTGATGAAAATGTGTCTTTAAATAATGAAGAAACAACACTTTTCTTTAACAGCCATTATTATCAGCAACACACCGAAAGAGATTTATATCAAAATCGTAGAAAATTCATCGACATCTTGTTAAAACTATCAGTTTACAGTGTTTTTGTTCGTTATTTTCACGATATTGCCTTTGATCTGCTACTGTTTACACCCAATTAACATCATAAGAGTAATTTATTAACAACCCATGCTAATCCAAAACACAATATTTGCTAGAACAGCACCCAAATATTTAAGTGTGTATGATTTGGACCAAATATTCTTAGAGCAGTTTCAGTAGCTTTAGTAGTAAATTACAAGATCAGTTCATTTAAATATACAATTTCATCCGTTTGTAGCGGCAGCCCTGCAAATCAGTTGCATCTCTTTTTAAGCCTGCAGAGCTTAGACGTTCATATCAAAGGTTTCCCTGCGCTGTAGTATTTCAACTTCAAGTCTCTAATCATTTAAATGTTTAAATATGATTTCCGTGTTTACTTCTCCCTCATTTCTTGTGTATTCTATTTCAAACACCGAGATGGTATTATACAGCTGGTTTACTCCTGCATTTTCTTAAAGAACGTTTCGCTTCTTAGAAGCATATCTGTCCTGTATTTTCCTTCTCTCTACCCACATTAATTATGAATGCGTTTCACTCAAGTCTTGTATTCAGATGTTAAAGTTTATTCTGAGTGAAATCCCTTCAGTGGGGTGTTTTACAAAGCTACAGACAATAGCAGTTTTGCAATGGATAGGTATCTGAGAAAAAGGATGAAGTTTCTTTTAAAGTTCAAATAGATACACTGCAGATATGGTTATGTGTAAATGAGTGACCAACAACTGCCAGATGTCCAGTATCATATATATTTCCCACATTTATGGTTGTTAAAACTGGGCTTCCATTAAGCATTACCTACTTATGTCACACTATGTATGTTAACACGTCATTTGTTTGCTATAGGAGTACCTTCTCATGTTATCTGGAGTAGCTATCTCAAAAATGTAAGATTGTATTTGCAGAATAAAAGTTTATAAAATGGAGCAATATTAATTGCGCGTATGTGATCATATGTATGGTAAAGGTATATGGTAGGAGGGCTGTCCAATAAAGAGTGATCACACTTTTTATTGACAACGTACCTTTACTAATCCTCATAATTTTGATGGTCCTTCTTAAAATAGTCTCCCCTGGTTGCCATGCACTAGATCCAGCGTTTTCGCCAGTCTTCAAAGACATGCTGGAAACTATTTTTTGAGAGATCCTTCAAAATCGCTTCCGCGGCCTTCACCACTGCTTCTGATGATGGATAATACCTCCCACGAAGGCGTTTCTTCAAGTTAGGGAATAGAAAAAGGTCACATGGGGCTAAATCCGGACTATAGGAAGGGTGAGGGATGTACTTCACGTTGACTTTTGCAAGATATTCAGCAACAACACTGGCAATATGCGGCCGCGCATTATCGTGATGCAGCATCCAGCCTGCTTCATGGAAATGTGAACTTACAACGTTTTCACGACATCCCTGTAGCATTGTCCATTTACTAATGTGTGTGCAGGTACAACATACTGATTAACCATTCCACGAATATCAAAGAATGAGATGACCATAACTTTCCCAGCAGAAGCAACCACTTTTGCTTTTTTGATGGTTGGTGATGAAGGAGATTTCCACATTGAGCTTTGCTGTTTGCTCTCAGGATCAAAATTATGTAGCCAAGTTTCATCAGTAATAATTACGTTTGAAAGAAACTGCGGATCTTCCTCTAACATCAACTTTTACTGCATGTTACCTCCATTGCAGCGGTAGGCGATACTGAACATGTCTGAACTTGCATGGTTCTCACAGGCGGGAACCAGGAGTGCCAACAATGAAACTACTATGTCGTGTTTGTTTCACATTAAGCTAACAGAATATAATACGATTAAATTTTAGTGCGAAAAATTATGACCTAAAAAAATTATGATCATTCTTTATTGAACAGCCCTCATATATAAATATATACAGTATTATATATATATATATATATATTCTCCTAAATTACTTGTACTAGAATCGTGCAAAAAACTTATTTGGAATTCCAATTTACCCTTCTTTTATTTTGTTGATGTAACTAGGCATTGTTCCATTTAAAAATGTTATATTTACTCAAAAAGTTCACTTTATCAGTATTATTAAAATACGTTTATAGACTAAAAGTACGTGCCCATGACTACCAATAAATTTTGACAAAACCGCACACACATAACACGTTCCATTTCCGAAACATTTGGGGTGCAAGTTTTAGGTGATTCACCGCGTATACACCGGGTGGTCCAATTACCCAGTCTTTAACGTAAGTAGGTATTCAACAAGAGACAGTTCCCAGGATTGAACTAGCCTGTATATTCCGCTACATCACTGCCGTTCGTTCAACTGGAATTTCCGCGTTAGATTCTGTAACTGCTTTAACGCACGAAGGTATATCTGCTTAGGCTAAGGACGGGTTAGTTGGGTCATCCGATATATACACCCTTTGAAAAAAAATGAGCAGCTGCCAGAAACTAAGTTGGATTCGAACAAAGTTCACTGTGTTCGCAATATGCGCTTTGGAAAGTTATAGACAGACTGAAACGTTCAATGATTTGAATCCCGGCTATGATACTTAAGTTTTCAGTCTGACTCTACCTTTCCATACTTTGGCCTACACACGCTAATGTGAAAAAAAAATTAATTTTTCGAATATGCGCTTCAATACTACTGTGGCTACATTTCAAAACTATACGACAGATAGGGAGATACCTTGCGCCTTGGCCGAATGCATGGTAGCCGAGCGGTAATACGTATGAGTCTGTTAAGTGGACCAACATGGGTTCGAATCCTCAATGTGCATGTTTCTTCTTATTCTTAATTTAATAACTTACATATTGCTTGCAGGAGATAAATAATAATTTAAACATATTTATAAAAACGCAAAAAAAAACATATTCTTATCGTTTTCAAAATAAGTGCAGTGCTATTAGAAAATTGCCTTAATAATAGTTGTGTTAACACTCGGGCTCATTCATCAGTTATGAATGCTCCTGGCATATAATTCCAAGTATTATCTCGTAAAAATTTCACTAGGCATTTGGTGCCATCCATGTCCTGCAAAATGAGGGCAGTAATAGAAGCAGAGGTTTTACACACCCAATACTAAGTTTTTTCCCCTCCCTTTCTCGTCAATGCGAGGCACTTGGGTTCCTTCAGAGCGAGGGAGCCGAAGCATCTGACCTGAGATGAAATCAGGGTTGAGGGGTCGGCCCAATGCCTGAGATGAATGATTGATGGAGCAATTGCAGGAATTATGGTGGGGAAAGCCGGAGGACCCGGAGGAAACCCACTCCAGCGCCGTGTTGTCCACCACAAATCCCACTTTACGGTCGCCTGGGATCGAACCCGGGCCGCCTAGGTGAGAGCCAAACGGTCTAACCACTCAGCCATGGTGCGACCATCGATACTACGTTATTTCTATTTTATTTGATGTAACATATAGGAATAAAACATTTATTTTAGTTAGTTTAAAAACAGAATAGAGTGTTTCGGTTTTTATGCGTGAGCATAAATGCCATAAAATCAAGCAAACATTAGCAATTGGAAGTTATTTACGATGTACGTAATACACATTTCGTTTTTCTACATTCAAAAATAAAAATAATATCTGGGATTTTGTAGGTCTAGCTATTACATACTTTTGTATAACCGCTCGGCTATCAATGCGCGTTTAGTAAGTGTGACTCAATAACAAGTCAACTATGAGATTCAATTTTTCGCACAAAATGGACTCCCTATGTGGATATGCACGAAACACATGAAACAATACACGATATGTGAACTTTTTTTTAATTTACGTCCTCCAACGTTAAGCCATATAGGACGATGAATGAAGTGAATTGATGCTCAAACGAGTCCGGAGTTCATGGAGCTTAGAGTTACCTGTCATTTGTCTTTCAGGATAAGCGAAAACCCCGAAAATAACCTTATCCAGGTAACTTACCCTAACCGAGATTCGAACTCGGGGGTTCTCGAATGTGAGGCAGACACGTTACGATCTACGCTACCGAGGCGGGCACGTGATTATTATTATTATTATTATTATTATTATTATTATTATTATTATTATTATTATTATTATTATTATTATTATTATTATTATTATTATTATTATTATTATTATTATTATTATTATTATTATTATTATTATTATTATTATTATTATTATTATTATTATTATTATTATTATTATTATTATTATTATTATTATTATTATTATTATTATTATTATTATTATTATTATTATTATTATTATTATTATTATTATTATTATTATTATTATTATTATTATTATTATTATTATTATTATTATTATTATTATTATTATTATTATTATTATTATTATTATTATTATTATTATTATTATTATTATTATTATTATTATTATTATTATTATTATTATTATTATTATTATTATTATTATTATTATTATTATTAATATTATTATCATCATCATCATCATCATCATCATCATCATCATCATCATCATTATCATTATCATTATCATTATCATTATCATTATCATTATCATTATCATTATCATTATTATTATTATTATTATTATTATTATTATTATTATTATTATTATTATTATTATTATTATTATTATTATTATTATTATTATTATTATTATTATTATTATTATTATTATTATTATTATTATTATTATTATTATTATTATTATTATTATTATTATTATTATTATTATTATTATTATTATTATTATTATTATTATTATTATTATTATTATTATTATTATTATTATTATTATTATTATTATTATTATTATTATTATTATTATTATTATTATTATTATTATTATTATTATTATTATTATTATTATTATTATTATTATTATTATTATTATTATTATTATTATTATTATTATTATTATTATTATTATTATTATTATTATTATTATTATTATTATTATTATTATTATTATTATTATTATTATTATTATTATTATTATTATTATTATTATTATTATTATTATTATTATTGTTGTTGTTGTTGTTGTTGTTGTTGTTATTATTAGTATCATAGAATTGAGTAGGACGAAGCTAAAGAGACGCGCTCGTGACAGCATTGTAAACCGACCTTGGAAACGATGTGGACTTACAGAAATACGCTTCCAGATTCTGCTTTTTTTTTTTGTCGGAGGGTGTACATATAGGGCGGACCTAGTATAAATATAATATTCCACTCAAAAATTTGATGTTGAGATTTTACGGGAATATATTTTGAAGATCCCTGAACCAAAATCAAGTATTTTAGAAAAAGTTCTCTATGTGTGTGTCTGCGTGTTTCTCTGTTTACAGCATAACTCAAATGAACATTCAGTTGAAGAATAAACCTTGTATTTAGGTTTAGCGTTTAGCGACACGATTTTCAATAAAACTGCACACTCCAAACTTCCCATATGTACAAAGTATTTGAAAGCTTTGATTTTATAAAAAATGTCTCAAATGTGTTTTATTGAAATGGCATACTTATAAGATACTTTATGCAAAATTAAACTAATATCTTGAATTTTCTGGGAATATTCTCTGAGTTCTTCTATATTCTAAACAACTTTTGCTTTGCTGATGAAGTGTAAGAGATAGAAAAATATTTATACACAAAATATATAATTTCGTTAAAACAGATCATATATGTCATTTTTTCGGGGATGATAATTTTCCAGAATTTCCCTGTTTTGGAATTAAAGGTTGCTATACTTCTATTTACCTCAAACAGGAAGTACTTTTCTTTTTCACTTATGTTCTGACCTACAATGAGAATAGTTAGTGGTCAGAGCCATCCAAAAGCGACCAGCTCTTGAAATATCGCTTACGCGTGATATATTTTAATATTTCCTTTGTAACTAATAAGGAAATATCTAATAAAACCATTATTCATACGTTTATCACGATTAAGGTGTATTACATATAAGAAACCGAGTATTAAAAAAAACATATGTACTCGTTTGTGCAAGAGTGAGTAGAGAAAGTTGTGTGAGTGCATACATAATATTTTCTCTCATTTTTACTCACCTTAATATTCTACACAAACCGTGTTTTGTGAGTTTTAAGGGGACAAATGGAAAATTCGGATTTAAACATTTATTCGCAGTACTCGTATCTGAATTTAAAACGTGCGTTTGGAAAGGATATAAAATATTAATATTCAGGATTTGTGTAAAGTTCTGAATGAAAAATTAAGTTAAATTGTGTCGGATCTGCCGTGTCTATTCATTTCTCCGAGAGGGAGCAAATTTACCGTGTACATTGCTTTGTCAGTGCTGCTAGCCGATGTTTGCGAAAGCGTATATTTTAATTGTGAATAACCATTTTCTAAAGGAACAAATCAATAGCCCAGCATCGCTGCTTAATTCGAATTGTTAGTTTCTGTGAATGAAAAGGACGGATGCATTGATTGAGCAGCCCGTGCATTTGCACGCTTACCCGGAAAGAACAAAACAATGCGGTTTACTGCTGTGGAAATGAGGTTTACACAGGGATATAATGCGAGACGCGGACATTCAGGGTCTGATTGACTTGACAAGAAGCAGGGAAACTGAACACATTCCCGGAATATGCTAGGTGCTGGTGTTGTGTCTGTGAACGAGACAGATGCTAAGTGCGCAGGCGCTATGACCTGGCGTGTGCATAGTCGATCTGAGTTCTCCTTTCTACTTTTAACAGCTTGGGATTAAAAGTAGCTAAGAATTGGATTCCATTGTAATTGTATTTCGAAAGAACAATGTCAATGCACTGTGAGACAATACATAACCGAGAGCGTAGTACCCGAAACAAAACGTAGGTATCACACTTTTCGAGGATAAAGACGGAAAACCTTTTCCCATGAGTTCCCAAAATATTACATTAGTGTTTCATCCATAAAATGGGTGGTATATCATCTCATATCTAGTAACTTCAATAGCCCGCCTTGGTAGCGTAGATGGTAGCGTGTCTGCCTCCCGTTCAAGAGATCTCGAGTTCGAATCTCGGTCAAGGTGAGTTACTTAGATAAGGTTTTTTCCGGGGTTTTCCCTTATCCTGATAGACGAATGTCGGGTAACACTTAGCTCCATGTAGCCCGGACTCATATGAGCATCATTTCACCCGTGTCACTCATCGTCCGATATGACTTAACGTTGGAGGCCGTAAATTGAAAAAAAAAAGTTATCTTCCATTTTAATAGTCATGTATATATAATATAATATTTAACGCAATATACCTCATATCTCCAGCTTATAACGGAGTCATATATTACCGTAATTGACTTGCTACCGCCCATTATATTAAGAAAATTATATTCTTGTTCTATATTCGTAACCAATTACCTATCGAGCTTGCTATATTGAAGAGGTAAAATACTTGTGACTAAATGAAGCAGTTACAGATGTATTTTTTATTTTGAAAAGTGCACAGTATCTGGACAAGTCGACCTCAGAACGGTTGCAACTGGAGGGGAGGGCAGGTCAGTTGCATACCAGTTGCGAGCACTAAACACGTGCAGAGCTACTTGGTAACACTTCAGCTTGTTTCAAAATGTGCTTGTCTCCTGGTTGGAAGAGAGCATTTATAAATGACGCCTTCTAGCAGCACATTAGGAAATAAAGTGCTACATTTAAAAACACGAGAAGTGATAACCAATATCCATAGATTTATAAAAAAGGAACAATGGTCTGGGTCAGCTATAAAAATCTGGGGAAGGTTATCTGAGGCAACAGTTGTGTCTGAAAGCAGTTTAGGAGAGTTATTAAGGAAAGAAAAGCCATTGGTGCTAGTGCAACAACGTCCTTCTTTATGCCCAGTAAACAAAGATTAAGAACATGAACAAAATCTAAATTGGATCTTTTAATTCAGAAGTAGTTAGGCGAACTATGAATAATTTTTAAAGCACAGAGAAACAAAGACCGACTTTGAAGAAAGTGCTTATGAAGCTTAAACATTCTACTGACTTCCAAGGCAGTGTCTGAACATTAAGAAGAGTTATTTTGAAGCTAGGATTATTTGAAAAAAAAAAAAAAAAAAAAAAAAAAAACACTAAGCGTGACAGACAAATTTTAATGGAACAGCATACCATACGTACAAAAAGGCTTAAGTATTTACGAAATATTTGGAGATATCGAAGTGAAGTTTATATAGTTTATATGGATGAAACTTATATAAATACAGCACATACTGGACCATATGCCTGGAGTGAAATACGTTACAGGGACTCTGCAGTGATATTGAAAGGCCGAGAGTTGTTTATCAGGCCTGGTGGAGGAGAACAGGGTTTTGTTCCAAATGCCTATGTACTATTTAAGATACAACAAAAGCGTGGAGATTACTACCATAGTAAGAATTACAACTTAGTTTATAAGAGCTGCAAAACTGGCTTCGAGAATGAAATTTGGTTTTAGACACCTTATGAACCGCCCTCCCCTCTCGTAATCTTACGCGTGTGACGCATTGTGGCGATAGGTGCACTATCCCCACCACAGTTGCTACTCATCCCTACCGCGCAGGATTCCTGTCAAGATAAAATAATACATCTGTATCTGTTGTACAATTGATACACCACCATCAGCCTTGCGCTGTTGAGATGCTACCTTCACGTAACAGAAATGGGGTGTTTATTATCGGCGTTTATTTTCTTACGTATTTGAGATACTACCATCACTATAACAGAGGTAATGTATTTATTGCGATACAGGATATTTGTTCTTGTACAGTTAATATATCATCCACTTTACTTTAGTTTTGAGTAGGTGCTGCTATACAAGGTGTTTGTTCTTCATGATCTCACATTTAACTTTCCGAAATGTCTTTAGTTCCCGAAGCAAGTAGAAGTTTCGGCCTTTCTGCTACCTGAATCATCTTCACGTTACAAGTTCAAGAATAAGAAAAAATTGTGATGTGTGTTACAGTCGTTTTAAAAACTATTTTGAACTCTATGCCCTAGTACTTTAAAATTGCAACTTAATACATTTTTTACATTTTAATAGAATTTTGGATTCATTCTCATTGTTGTTAGTTATATTTTTCCTTTTGTGTATGTGTTTCTATGGAGTGTATATTGTAGTTGCTATTACAAAGAAACGGCAAAGAAATACGTGTTCAGGCATTCAGTAATGGCACTATTACTCACTATAGTGCTAAAGATGTAGGTTTTAGCTTTTAAATACTAAATCTCTTTGATCTAATGATCAAGGGTGGCAGTAGTGAGACCTCTGAGAAAAGGATAAACCTGTATAGGATTAGGATTTCACTACGGTGGAGATTCGGCCACCATGCTGGCCCCATTGTGCCTAAGCCCCCAAGTGGGGCACCTCCGGGAGGAAACTTGAGGCCGAACTTAGGAGCCACGACAGTGCAGAGGGCATGGTTCCTAGAGTTTACTTAGATAGAGACTTCCCCAGACTGTTCAGGACAACGGACATGCTCCACTACTGCGGGACGACAGTAAGCCCAGCAGCCGATACCTAAAGGTCCCTGGCTGGCGGTCTCGAAATGGTCCCAGGAAAGACACGGAGACCGGCAACCGACCTACCGAAGAAGGAAGTAATTTTCCTCAGAACATATCATCCTGCCATGCACCGCCGAGACACCCACCGACACTTCTACCCTGAAAGACACCACCAGATTAGAGATGATGTGAAATGATAATGGAGATGAAATGGAAGGACAGGGCATTCTGGGTATGTAATTAACCTACCCAGTATTCACCTAGCGACCCGGGAAAATCCCCGAAAAAATCCTTGGGTCAGGTAGGTTGGCCACGGGAATCGAACCTGGACTTCCCGAATGCGGGCCATACACCAAACCGCCTGAGCCATCCCACTCGGTAACGTGTATAGAATTAAGTATATTAATCCTAAGATATAAAAAGAGAAAAATATAGAACTTGTTCAAAATGTTTCACTCTGAAAAACTACTAAAAGACCTCAGAATATAGAATATCATTTTCTAACTAATAAAGTGAAATAAATGTCTTTATATGATGCTGGATGAAATTCCTTTTGGGATTTTAGAGACGCCTCAGTTAACATGTGCTTTCTCTTCCTATTTAGTATCTACTACCCGAAGGTCGGCGAAATATACACTTTTCTTTTATAACGTCTCGAGTTTAAGGAGAAAAAGTAACACAAAATGCGTGAAAGAATAGAGATAAGGAAGGAGAACTTGGGAAAGAATCTAGCTTAATGGAAGCAGGATAAAAAGAAAAGTGGAGTGATAAATAAAGATTGATGGTGCAGGAACCAGACAATAGATTCCAAGTTGGGTTGGTTTTTCTGTCTGTTTCCAACTGATGTCACTTTCCTAACTAAAGGAAAAAGAAATAAACCTGAAATAAAAAGAAAAAAAGTCTCGTGCTCATGTGTTGAACTCAAGCAGTTCTGAATGGCAACGTAGAGGCGTTGCTCTCGCCTCTATAGCGTAGATGGTAACGGGTCTACCTGACGTTCAATAGGTCCCTAGTTCGAATCTCGGTCAAGGTGAGTTATCTGGATAAGCGAGGTTATCCCATATCCAGAAAGACGAAAGTCTGGTAAAAAGATTAAAATAATATCTGAACCATATCCGAGCTACATATCCCTTGAATAAAAAATTATTAAATGACTTACATACTCCGAATTAAATTCGTCTATTTTAAATACTCTGTTGCATACGATTCGTTTTATTACATATTTCTAGTTTAAAGTAGAATTAATGGACTAGTATATTTTGTGAACATCTGTACCTCGAAAGTGAAATCTGAACTTTTAGAAGATACGTGTAGAAGAATCGAGGATCGAACTCTCACAAGCAATCAAAGCAAGTATACAAATCCATTACATTACCAATGATCTATAGACTACCTAGACAGGTTCTAGTAAAGGAAATGAGTGTTTCTTTATTACACAATACAATAAATCAAACGGCTAACTTGGCGATGTATGTTGCTTGTACTTGGTGTTTTCAGTAGAGTCTTAAATGAAACAAATGCTTTCAAATTCGAAAAGTAGTGAATGTCCATTTCTGTTCATGTCGTGCATGCAGGGAGTTACTGTCATTTTAGTGAGCTAATTCAAAGAGAGGTCGAAGCAAAACAGAGATTTGTAATGGAACAAAGCCTAAAGGTACAAATGCAAACCCACCTACTGCTTATCTCGTTTACATTTGCCAATAAACTGGACTTAACGGAATGTTGGTAATGATTCTATTAGCTTTTCTGAGAATGCAAACCGAAACAAACAGGGCATACAAGTGTAACTGCCATGCTCTGCAAATTAGGGTCATGTCATTTATAAGGGCCAATACACTTCTCGGAAAATGTAAACGAGATACATTTACACAATTGAAGCGTTCACCAAATAGATATCACGCTCTGTGAAACAAAATCACTCATTCTGTCTCGTGCCCCAACCCTTCTCCTAAATAAAGAATTTTCTAAAAGTTATTTCTAACAGAATTAATATTTATTCAATTTTATTTATGATTCCATATTTTCCCTAAGTATATAAATTCTTAATTCGTATTTTCTAACAAGGAATAAATGACCTCCTAATATTAAGAATGAATTTATGCATACCTATGACTGAAAATTTGAAATCCTAAACTAAAATCGCCAGCTTTTTAAAATGTATATCATACATGTAACTTAGTGAAAATATGATACAGTAAAAATTTTGTCAATTTCACTTTCATAGTTCGAAAACTAAAGTCAAATTTATTTATTTTTGGTTATGTCACCTAAAAAGTCAATTGCGACAAAATAACTTAAATTTTGGTCTAATATTTCAACAACAGGTTCGCAATACATCCATATTTTGAATTTTCCCTAGGTTTCTCCATTTCTCAATAGCTTTAGGCTCCAGAAATTTTTAAAGCTATGAATATTGCGTTTTTGCTCAAAATGTTCAATTTTTTTTTATATTTTGAAGTAAAGAAAGTGTGTTTAAATAAACTTTACAACAAAAACTAAGGTAATTTCTATTCACTTTATCTCTATGAACGTGTGTAGCAAGTTTCATTAGTGTAACACCGAAACTGCGAAGCAAGGAGCATTTTAAATGATGAAAAATTCTGAAATTTCCAATAGAGAGAAAACAAGGATAAAAAATTAGAATTCATATCTAACACTAGCATTCGCATAACCTTCAAACTAGATTAGAGCATTTACAAATGGCTTGCGGATGCTATCTAAGCATCCTTTGGATTCAGGAAGGCTTACACTATTTTATAGACTAAAAAGAGTAAAAGGTGATTTTTTGAAAATGTTTATGAAATTTCAGTCATGAACGTTATAGTCCAATGTTCTCGGAAGCCCTAGTCGTCTTACCTCATTTATAATTCATAGTTACACAGCGTAAAGTTTCTGTATCGAAATCCAATGTTTTTGAATGAAATATGACTGTTTGTTTAATTGTTCATAAACACGGGATTTTGGTCGACTCTTACAAGATCAATAAGGGACATGCTGCCCACAGCCTCAAATACGGATACCTGGCAAAACCACTTTTGTCGGTGTATCACGGCTACAATGATATTCATGTTGCTTTAATAATCATCGCTTGTGCAGGCAGCTTGGTCAATACAACTGACCATTTGCTCTGTTTGTAGAACTCGCTTGCGGAATGCCTTTGCAACCTGCGGTTTTAGACGTTTTTCCTTGTTTCAATGCTTCAAAGAATTCTTACTTGGTAATGAGCTGCTCTGAAGCACATTTCTCTTTCAAAGCGAATCTGTGCAGAGATTGAAGATTCAAGCTCTCTAATAGAACCTCTCCGCAATTCCGGCGCACTGAACACTGTAGAATAGTGACCTAAAAGGGCATTACTCATTTCACGTTGGGTCGTCTCCACATGTCCATTTGTATGGAGTTGTAAAATCCGATTCCTCTGATGTCTCTTATGCAATTTCACTTGCATAGTTGTAATAATGTACGGTGCTGGTTTGTACCTGATAGCACACATACATAAATACATTTTTTTTTAATTTCACATCTTATTGCTCTATCTGTGGGTAACTGTTTTTCTATTAAAATTCATTCAATCCCAGATTTAGTTAAAAATAGCAGTGTTCAATTATTTACTTCTCATATTGCTATAAGTATTATAATTAAAGCCTCACGAAAAGTCGCTAGCTTATATCTTCTGGAGAAATAGTATATGGATGTCACATAAACTTGACAAATGCTGCAGTATTGTCATTTTCATAAGTGATTAATACCCATTGAAATTAGTCATTGCCACCGTCTGTGTAAATGCCATTATGCAAAATTAAAAAGGAAGGATACTGTGTAAGTGTGATTAGAAAGCCAGTTCTTTATCTCGAAATTCTCTTTAAGCATTGGAAAACTAAATTTGCTCACCTTAGCCCCGCACTTTATGCTGCATTTATTCTTCAGGTTTTCCAGCTGTACGGAGTTCCGGGGTCGTAAAAAGCGTAGTTTCAACTGCTTTATGCCGAGTCTTGTTTTCTGGTGGACCATTCTTTTGTAATCTAACACTACGAGTAATCCCTATTTATGCAGTAACTGGTTCCTGTACGTCGCTTGTGTTCAATAAGCTCTATTTGGTTCATCTGGTTTGAAGGAGGGATAATCGTTGCTCGCCTGGCAGGATTGCCGCGCTGCGAACACTGCCTTTCTTCTTCTTTCGCCGCGCATTGTTTACCTTTGTGATGTCTGCATCAATAGGGCTGTGCTTAGCAGTTTTGCCAACCATAGTATAATTCCACTGCGCCTAGCAAAATTAAGCCTTTGGGAGACGTTGTGGAGAAAAATTATAGATACGAAAATGTATAATTTCTTTAATTGTAATTTGAAACTAGAAATGTATCATAAAAGAGGCACGATTTTGTGGTGACAATTATTTATACAATGCGCATTAATAGTTTTATTTGGTGGTGTTTTGTGGTTTTCTTACCATAAATTCGCATTAATTTCGCGCAAATTTTTGGGAAGAAATAATGAGTAATGACATGACTGAAATCAAAAGTAACGGGTAACTAGAGTAGCACAACTGTTAAAACCCCCTTTTTTTCAAATTAAAATATTTTATTTGAAATCAGCACACAGTAGGCAAGATGAATAATATCAAATATCACACATCAGATATCGCCAAACTGTAGCTGTGATATTTTCGCTTTTCATACTTGTTCTTTTGTCTGTCACAACTAAGTTATATGTAGAGAAAAATCTGTCACTGTCAGCGTTTGACATCGGCAACCAAAGACATTGAAGGGACTTTTCACAGAAATCGTGGTAAGAATCAGCTTTTGCCTTCAATGTCAAGAGTGCTGTTACTACATCTAATTTGTTATCGTTACCATCATCGCTTTGCAATGTCACAAAGCTCTTTGTAACAAAGAAGCAAATCAGAATCACAAGTAATGCCACTGGTTTCAAATTCATTTAGTTGTTTAAATGCCCTAACAGCTTTTTGTTTAGATTGAAATTCTAATATTGGATCTGTTATCAATCTGCAATTTTCAGAAGCAAATATTGTCTGTACCTTTACAATATTGCAGCATTGGGCATCGCAAAAATGACCATTTATAAAATTTTGCGCAGGAACTGAAAGCTTTTCTTTTGTAGAAAAGAAATCGACAATTGCATCAAAATAGCTGGCAATGTAAACTACTGAAGTAAACCAGCTAGACTAGGTATCAGTACAGGCAATGGGAACACTTTTAGCTTCTAAATCTGGTGGTTTTCAGTGAGGTATTGTTTGTATTCGTTTTTTAACTTTCGAGCACTTCGGAACACATTCTTAAGCCCTGAGGGACAATATTTTCATTTTGGTGTAATGTCGGAGAGTAGCTTCCAAGAAGTTCAATCTTATTAGTACCTTTAGTTAGCATAATAGGAGTTTTAGCCAGTTAGCATACGACAAACAGTTCTCAGTATCACGGACCAGTCGGATGCTGTGGTGTCAGTTTATTGTTGCGCCGCTTAGCTGTTATTTCAGTGCGCATGATGATGTCACTTTATTGGCTTTGTTAAGTGTTAAATTTTATCTGGCTTTCTTTAAATTTTCAAACATTTTTTTCAGGACTGCTAGCTTCATGCTATGAAGTTATGAATGTTAAGTAAAAGTTATATTTATGCAATTGGTAATAAATGTAAATTGTTCTATGCACACTAAATATAATAATAGAAATTTTCTCATTTATCGCTAAAAAATGTTATTCTCGAAAAAAGGAAATATTTTTAAAAATTCGCGAAAAAAGCACTGGAAAAAAACCTCTTGTCTCTGATCATAACGACTATAATATACATAAATATTTAGAAGTAAATATATAAACATTTCAGTTAATATTCTACAAAATTAATTTAATCATTTTAATTTTTAAAGGGGGTGGAGCGGTTGGACCATTTGACTCTCACCAAAGCGGCCCGTGTTCGATCCCAGGCTATCGCAAAGCGACATTTTTTGTGGACAACATGGCGCTGGGGCTGATTTTCTACGGGACCTCCGGTTTTTCCCGCCATCATTCCACCAATTGTTCCATTATCATCTTTCCTTTCGTCTACTTCGCCCTCATTCAATTCATCTGCTTCCGTCACTCTCATTCCGGGGATCGAGCTGATCACACCTCTCTGAATTTCTCTCTGATCCATGGTTGTGGCTTCCTCATCCGACGTGTAAGATGGCATAAGGGGTAGAGGACCATAAATGAATAGGACTGTGTCCTATACCAGGAGAAGAATAGTAAGCCCTGAAGGGAAGTGCATAATTTCTTCTCCAACATTTCAAAATTTCCTAAAGCATTACTTGTATTGTGTTGAAACAGTGATGTGAAAAACAGCAAACTATAAACCCAGAATTGATTCTCCAAATAGGGCTAATTGGTGCACTGAATAGAGAATAAGAATGTATGAGTGATGGATTTGGGAAATCTGTGTATATTTTTCCGGACGCTATATTGACAAAAGAAGCTTCCGACGATGGCCTTTAACAAACTGTAAGATAGCCTGCATAGACACCCTTCAATAAATTGCGGCAATAGTTACTAATTCATTTTTATTATGCGTTTTATTAAATACATGAATGCATCCTTCTTTTTCTTTGTGTTTATTTTTTTTAATGATTAACATCTTTCAACAAACGGGCAGGAGACATCCCAGAGTGAATAAAAGAAACGGTTAAGCTAAATCCACCACACATTTTTTCCCCGACAAGTAGTTGTCACCTCCATACAAAGAATTTGGAGAAAGGAATAAAGGATCCTCTGCTTCACATCCACAGGATGAACCATCCTTTATATATTATGTTTATGTGCAAATGCTGAGCAGGGCTTACCATGTACTTGAGAACTACATTGTGTACTAAAAATAATGTAGAAAACTGGCTAATTATTAAAAAAAAAACTTACTTTACTCGTGTTAGTTAAATAAAGGAAATACCACATTGCAGTACTTATACACTCAAGAATTTTTAATATTCCTAGCAGAAGCAAACTTTTCTTTTAGTCGTCTGCTGTGCAATGCTGATAACTTCAAGAAAGAAGGATTAGTTTTAAATATGTACAAGGGGAAATGAATGTGAAATAAAAAATTCAGTTTTCCTCTAACTTTTGCATTGCACACTTTTACACTTACTGATGAATGGCTTATCTGTCAGTTTTTCAATATAGTATTAGTCGTTCTGTAAGTGCCATTGGTACTACTGATTGGTATGTGCTGCCAACAATAGGCGTCCCAACAACTACCTGGCACGGATTTCTCCTATCCCTTCGCCTTATCATTCCCCGCAGAAGTCTTAAGTCATTGTGGAGAATACGTAATTTCGTGCCACATTTCATATGCCACACGAATCAAAACAATAGTAACATTACGATGTTCAAATTGAGAAATCGTACGGGTTCAGTGGTTTCCTGTTGATGCACAAGATATTTTTCACTAAATCTCGAACAAAGCAAGCACGAATGCATTAGGAACATATAATAGTTAAAATTGTATTTATCTCTTCTATAAGGTAGTGCATAGCATGAAGACACTATGCTAGAACACTCGGGGTCATATTGATTCTTTGGCTCGTAGAGAAAGCTGTTATTTAAGTTTCTAATAACAATATTTTTATTTTTGTAGCAAAATGCAACAGACTTTTTTTTCCGCCTGTGGTGAGATTTAGTGTCTTTTGGTTGGCAAAATTGGTGCTTGGCCAGGCCTGTCTTCCTCAGCTGTTTGATTGCACAGGTTCGCAGAAGTCTGTTCCCCATCGTCTTCTGTCTCTTTTTCTTTGTAATTTACGTCCTCCAACGTTAAGTCATATTGGACGATGAATTGAATGGGTGAAATGATGTTCAAATGAGCCCAGGGTCCATAGAGCTTAGAGTTACCGACATTCGTCTTTCAGGATAAGGGAAAACCCGGAAGAAAACCTTATCCAGGTAACTCACCCTGACCGAGATTCGAACTCGGGACCTCTTGAACGTGAGCGTCATCTGTGAAGGCCTGTCAGAATATGTAAGTGTTCATTATTAAATCACCATATCTGTATCCGAATTCATTAAATTAGCATCCCCCCGTAGCGTTGAGAAAGGGTATTTTTCCACTTAACTAAACCCTGGCGCGACAGCCCTAAGAGAGCCAAGGCCTACCAACCCAACTGCCAGCCTCACGCCCACTTACGCAAGGCAGAGGTGGGCGATCATCCAACCGATACGGGGAGGAGGTGTGGCCAGCATCTCAGCATCCCCTAGCCGGAACGTTGGTTTTCATGGCCAGGGCCGCTTACATAGCGTGAGCTCCTCACCTTCCTGAGTGGGCAACAGTCTGATACCCGACCGAACGGGATGACTCAGGCGGAGACTGCATTCGGGAGGCCCGGGTTCGATCCCCGTGGCCGGCTTACTTGACCCATGGGTTTTTCGGTGGGTTTCTCGGGTCGCTAGACGAATTCTGGGTAGGTTAATTACATCCCCCAAATTTTCTGTCCCTCCATTTCATCTCCATTATCATTTCATATCATCTCTAATCTGGTGGTCTCTTTCAGGGTAGAAGTGTCGGCGAATGTCTCGGCGGTGCATGGCGGGATGATATGCTCTGAGGAAAATTACTTCCTCCACCAGTAGGTCGGTTGCCGGTCTCCGCTCCTCTGCTGGGACCATTTCGTGACTGCCAGCCAGGGACCTTTGGGGCCCTGATCGCCTGCCTTGGGATCATTAGTGCTCGGCTGCTGGGCTCGTTGCCGTCCCGCAGTAGGGAGGTGAGTTCGTTGTCCTGGCCTGTCGGGGGAAGTCTCTATCCAAGTAAACTGTGGGGACCCTGCTCTCTGTACTATCGTGGCTCCTTGAATCGGCGGCCTTCTGTCTCCTTCGCCTCATCCTTCCTCCCCGGGGGTGTCCCCCACTTGGGGGCATAGGAACAATGGGCACAGCATGGTGGCCTACATACCGAATCCCCTCCATACTGAAATCCCAATCCTCCTATACCCGGGACTTAAAATCCCCACCCCATGGGTGGGATCGAACCCGGGCCACTTTCCGTGGCAAGGACCAAGGCATGTTGCCTTAGCCCGCTACGCCACGGCGCAGGACATTTTTTCCCTTAATTCTTGATATTCGTGCTATGGTCTAATAGAATTCACCTGTTCGGTGCCAGTTTTCTGCAATGGTATTTTCGGGCAAACATCCACTTTGTTCTGTGACATTACCAACAATAGAAAACAACCCACTAGACTTACCTATAGCAGGTGCAGGTTTCTCACGTCTACCACAGTTGTGTCCCAAATGTTAGCGTCAGAAGGTTCAGTCGATCGCGCCACTAGGGACATCTACTGCAGTGGTACACTACTTTTATACAGCAAAAAGCTAGTAGTCCAAAGACTTTCAGCTCGGAATACACTTCGAGCTATAATTCTGTTTCATTTCTTTCGCACAAGAGCGAAGGCTATCCTAATTTTAAGCCTTAAATGTCATGCATATTCATTTTTGGATAGAAGTAACGCTGTAGTATTATTAAAAGCTTATATTGTGCAATTTTAGACAACTCACTACACTTTAAACATTTATAGGTACTTTGATATAAGTTAACATTTATTATTTGTATAAAAAATAATAAAAGGTTTAAAACCTCCAACGAATCAATTTGAAGTTTCTTAAAATTCAACATCATAACCGCAGGTTTCAAACGCTTTCTTATGAAGTGCCTTACTTTAATGACGATTTTATAGATATATGAGTGTGTTGACAGATCTTCTTCCTACGGATAAAATATTAACCTCATATGTGGGGTGGTTAGCCTAAATACTGCAAAGTTTACGACACTTTCTATGCAAACCGTCCATTATTTGGTATACATTTAAACCAAACCTAAAATTACTGATAAATTCTCTACAAACTGTCACGTTACAGAAATCGACCCACACACGTTCAGGAATTGCAGAGGGACACTATGGGAGCACCTTGATAAAGAACTCCACTATAAAATAATTGTTATATTCCACAAGCACAAACATAGCCAGCATTGTGGTATTTTCAAAGGCACAGGGTTTTCGTTCTTTCTTTTTTTCACATGGAGAATCATACGTATGAAGAAACAAACAACATTTAGCTGTAGTAATAAAGTAGTAGTTTTCTTTAATTTAAGTCCTCCAGTGTTCAGTCATATTGGACGTTGAGTGAATAAAATGATGCTCAAATGAGTCCAGGGTCTATAGAACTTCGGGTTACCAGGCATTCATCTTTCAGGATAAGTGAAAACCATGGAGAAAAGCCTTATCCAGATGACTCACTCTGACCAAGATTCGAACTCGGGACCTCTTGAATGTGAGGCAGACACGCTACCATCTGCGCTACCGAGGCTGTCATTCTGGCGGTAGTGGATTGTAATCTCGTAAAATCGATTACAATCGATGGGTATGGCTAATTTAAAATAGCGGCAACTTTAATCAGTGGCGTACTGACCTGTGGATATTAATCTATTTCAAACTCTAAAACCATGTGTCCTACAACAGGCTTCAGGAAATGACACGGTTTAGCGCCGAACACTCAGCCCTTACACTGGGCGAGGAGGGAAGAGTGAACACTGAATACCGTTCAATGATATATCATCCACAATGAATGCAGGTCATTTACTTAGACTTTGTAATCTGGAATGGGAAGAAAGGTATTTAGCTATCTCTGAAGCTGGGTTCATCTGCACATCCAGAAGAATATGGGATTGTATCGCAAACAAAATACTATTTAATCTATAGGAAAATCGTGGAATGAGTGTTGCAATATTGTGATAATTATAATTAACCTGCAAAATATGGTTCTGTCATTTTTGAAATTGCACACGAAAGGGCTCAAGCTTCTAAACACCTTCCAGAAGGAGAATCTACAAAGGAAAATGTTATTAACTACGACTCAAATGTATCCTGATTTAGTTAATTCCCTTATCCCTCAGTTTATTACACCGCAATTGTCTCCAATTTCGAATAACTCTGAAAACAAAATTTCAAAAGTTAGTGCACTACTCGTTAGCATTAATTGGTTGTAGTGACAACAAAAAAGCATGCTTAGTTAGCAGTGTTGTACCGGTGCAGATCTGGATTTCAGCATCATTGAAGAATTCTAGGAATTTGCATCATTAGAGGATAGCACAACAGGTGAAACCGATTATGTCTGCTTCACGATTCTGTTTCAATTTGTAGAGGTAATTTCTGGTTCTGTGCTGCTCCAGAGAATTCTATCTCAGAGTAAGCGTTGGTGCATGTTCAAAGAAAGGATGACACGGTATCTGACTTTGAAACATTTTTAAACAGTATGCACTTTAACGCAGAAGTTGCCAGCAATGGAAACTAATACATAAATATCCGTCACAGGTGAGATATGTTCAACGTCGTTGTTAAAATAATGGAAACGTTTGGTCTTCCCTGGGACAAACTAGTTTTTGTTGTACCGGATAGAGCATTTTGCATAATGAGTCAAGCGCAGGGTATTCAGGAAAAATTTTAGACGTTCTTACAGAAAATAAAATAAGCCATAGCAGCATATTGTTATTATGTGTTCACAGATTTATTTTTCGTGAGATTTTGAGTGAGAAATCAGAAAGGTTGGACGCATGTCAGTGGTTTTGCGGAGTGTGAATACCTTTAGGTCGCATTCACTTCTAAGGATTTTCAAGGATTTCTGAAAGATATAAATGATGGCTCACACAGTTTCGTCTGTGGCCCGCATTCGGGAGGCCCGGGTTCAATTTCCGTGACCGACCTAACTGACCCATGGGTTTTTCGGGGGTTTTCCCGGGTCGCTAGGCGAATGTTGGGTAGGTTAATTACATCCCCCAAATTTCCTGTCCCTCCATTTCATCTGCATTATCATTTCACATTATCTCTCATCTGGTGGTCTCTTTCAGGGTAGAAGTGTCGGCGGGTGTCTCGGCGGTGCATGGCAGGATGATATGCTCTGAGGAAAACTACTTCCTCCTCGGGTAGGTCGGTTGCCGGTCTCCGCTCCTCTACTGGGACCATTTCGCATCTATGACATTGAGGCGCTGGAGGTGGCGGCGACACCTTTCTCCCAACAAATCCGTCAGATCGTAAGAGCACATACTTGCCGTATCCCAACCAACAAGCCTAATCCTAGAATCATCCCCAACGAGATTCGGAAGCTTTTAAAAGCCAAAGCTACCGTAAGGAAGCAGTGACAACGTTTCCGCCATCCCAGGATAGGCGCAGTCTACCAGCGGTTCAAGTCCCTTGCAAGAAGACTGCTCCGAGCTCACAGAGCTGCTACCTGGGAAAATACTATGCAAAATACCTTTGGGGCTCGGATCGCCTGCCTTGGGACCATTGGTGCTCGGCTGCTGGGCTCGTTGCCGTCCCGCAGTAGGGGAGCGAGTTCGTCGTCCTGGCCTGTCGGGGAGGGGGGTCTCTATCCAAGTAAACTGTAGGGATCCTGTCCTCTGTACTGTCGTGGCTCCTTGGGTCGGCCGCCCTCTGTGTCCTTCGCCTCATCCTTCCTCCCGGGGGTGCCCCACTTGGGGGCATAGGAACAATGGGCCCAGCATGGTGGCGTACGTACCGAATCCTCTCCGCAATGAAACCCCAATTCCATGGATATGTTAAAAATCTGTATGTATTAAACCCGACATACCAATGTACGTCACTTTACAAGTTTTAAATAATATCTGTAATAATGTGTCGTCTGATCTCTTAGAAAAATCCAAGACAACTAAGAAGATATATCGGATGATTTCAGACACCATTTTGTGAACTCTAAACTATGGCAAAAGAAAGGAGGTTTTTAACAATCCGTTGCGGTACACACAGCCACTGCAGCTGGAATTAATACATCTTTGCGGACGCTGGGACTCTTGGGATTGGAATTGTTTCGAGCATTGCTCAAAGACAAGTCTCCAAGTTTGTGTCTCTTGGCAATCGTATTGTTGCTCTGTTTGGAACAATTTATCACACTTGGTACTTTTTCAACAAGCTGAATAACATTAAAATCGTTTCGTGTAACAACTAAGTCACCACAATTTAATGTGTATATTGGAACTGAAGTTCTCCAAAGTGCAAGTCAGAATATAATAATATAATGCGTACTAAACAATGCAAGTTTTAACAGAGCCATTAGTTACTTCAGTTAACTCAGTAAATCGAAGCTTGCTGCAGATTAATGATCTTCTAACCTATGCAAATATGAATACTAATGTATGATATGAAAAATGGATACTACTTACATTATATATTGTATTTGGTCTGACCCTGAGTTTATAATAAATTGTAGTTTAACGTAAAAACGTGTGATAAACCATTGATCAAACCACATGTCTATATTCCATGCAGTTATAGATAAGAAGAACAGTTTACTAGTGAACGTCACTCAAGCATATGGACCAGCCAACATCAAAGTGATCACCTACGTAATACTCAACTGTGACACCGGAAATTTGTTGCTTGAATGTATAACAACCTGTACAATGGTCTAAAAGTTCATTAACCTTTGCAAAAATACAGTAACGTTTAAAATGTGTAAGCCTATGTTCCTGAAAGCCATTCTTACATGCTCAGTACTTCCTGAGATTTTTCATGTGTACAGAAGTATTGTCACCCAATTAGGGAAAGGGATGACCGGCGACCGCTGGAAGGACCCCGAGACAGCTGGGCCACGCCCACTCATCAGTCTCTGTAACTAACTGAGGGGGAAGGTTGGAAGAAGTGTCGCTTGCGCTGCCGGCCCCTTCCCTCTCTTCCACGGCCATCTGGAACCTTCGCTTGGGAACTAGAGAAGTCGAGAAAACGGCGATATTCCTATAAAAACGGGCTGCTGCGAGCGAAGTGTCAGTCAGTGCTTGACGTGCTAGTGAAGTAGCGCCGTGTTAGTGGAAGAGAAGACTGTGCGACGGAAGAATTTACGTAATTGTGTACGTGCATCGGAGTATTGTCCGTAATTACTAGTGCAAGAGAAATTGTAACGGACGAACTGGTGAATCGTAATTGTGTGCATTACGTAATTCTGTGTAATTGGCAAGTATCAAACGGTAAGTCGGTGGAAATAAAGAACATTGTTGAGTTTGTGTAATTGGAGTTTTCATTTCACGAACCCACAAAGTCACAATTGGTGTCAGAAGTGCGACATAACACAATGGAGGCAGCATTAGAAAAGATTTTAGCGGAACTGAAAGAAATGAAGATGGCAAATGAAAACCTCGCTGCAAAAACAGAAGCTGCAAATAACAGCCTGGCCGCGAAGCTGGAGACTACAAATGACAACCTGGCCGCGGAACTGAAACAAATGAAGACGGCCAACGACAACATCACCGAGAAGATGGAAGAAATGTAGGCCGAGTTAACCACAGAAATGAGAGCAGCGAACGGCAGTCTGGCCACGGAAATGAAGGCGGCGAACGAGGCTCTCGCCGCAAAGTTTGAAGAACAGTTGGCCGGCGTAAAAGAGGACGTCGTCGGCAGGAAGCTGAAGGATTTGAAGGCCGACGCGCCGGGACGCGACACAACATCTGCGCGCGTCAAACCTCCCAAGTATGACGGCGCGTCAACGTGTGAGGTCTTCCGCCGCCAGTTCGACACAGTGGCCAGGCACAACGGATGGTCACTGGAGGAGCAGGCCACACAGTTAATAGCCAGCCTCCAGAGAAGAGCCGCGGAAGTCCTAAACGCGGTGCAGACGACGGCGGCGCCCAAGGACATCTGGGAGGCCCTGGAGAATCGCTTCGGGAACCACCGCTTAGCCGCAGCATACCGAAGCCAGCTAAAGGCAAGGTCGCAGCAGCCGGGGGAGACGCTGCAGAAGTTCGCCATAGCCATCGAGCAGCTGGCTAGCAAGGCCTTGGTTGACCTGCCACTGGAGTTCGTATCCCGGGAAGCCGCCTACAACTTTGTCGACGGGGTACGGGACACGGAGATTCGTCACCGCCTAATGCTCGGCGAATATAAAACCATCCACGAGGCGCTGACAGCGGCATTAAGGATGGAGGCGGCCAAAATAACATCCATCCCGACGTCGAGAACGAGGAGTGTCCGCTACGCCGGAGACAGAAGACCAGCTGAGGGACGCCGGCGAACACCTAGTGGCCTGTGTTGGGGGTGTGGACAGCCCGGACACCTGCAGAGAGACTGCCCACACCAGGAAGAGCAGCCGGAAAACGAGTAAGGGCCGTCGTGGAGAGGGGCACGTCGGCGCCATCACCACCATCCCCTCGAGTGACACTGCGCGCCGTCAGCCGGCGTATGGATGACAGCTTCATCGCGGACGGTTGGGTAAGAGGGAAGCCGTGCCGCGTGCTGGTGGAAACCGGGGCGACCGTGACCATCATCTGACCTGACGTGGCGAAGGGTTTGCCGACAAGGAAGCCAAGCCGGCCATACTAGCTTGTCACGGCATTGGGCGACACCTTGCCTGTGGAGAAGGCGGCCCTGCTGGAGCTGAACTTGGGACGGAGTGCCGTGCGTCTGTGGGTGTTCGTCGCGAAGGTGGCTGAGGAGGTGATCTTGGGACTGGATGCCCTCAGGAGCCATGAGGCGACGGTAGACGTTGGCAAGAAGGTCCTGCGGCTTAACGGAGAAGAGGTTATACTCCGTCAACCCGAAGAGCGCCTTGGATTTTGCAGGGTCGTCTTGGACGAAGACGTGGTTGTTCCCGCGAGGAGCGAGGTGGTGGTGACGGCGTGACTGGAGGGCCAGAGAACCAGGAACATGATGCTGGATCAGAAGACGCCTGTACACGGACTGTGTGTAGCCAGGACCTTGCTGCCGTGCCGAGAGGAGGTGCCAGTGAGACTGCTAAATCCAACGGACACCGATCACGACGTCCAGGCCGGGACGGAGTTGGGAACGTGCGAGCCCGTAGTGAGCGTAACAGCAATCGACAAGACACAGGAGCCGGCGCCGAAGCAACACCTGGGGCCCCGGCTAGAAGGCTTACTGGAGAGGGCGGCCGACCACCTGACCGCAGAACAGCTGGAGAAGGTTCGACAGCTACTGAGGCGATACGAGCGCGTCTTCAGCCAAGGCGATAGTGACTACGGCCGCACGGACAAAGTGCTTCACCGCATCGACACCGGAGACGCCCGGCCTATTCGGCAACCATATAGACGCGTTCCGCTGGCGAAGCAAGGGGCGGTACGAGACATGCTGGAGGACATGAGATCCAGGGGAGTGATTGAAGAGTCTGACAGCCCTTGGTGTTCCCCTGTAGTCTTGGTTACGAAGAAGAACGGCGAGCTGCGCTTCTGCGTAGACTACAGAAAGCTGAACGCTGTCACCCGGAAGGACTGCTTTCCCTTACCCCGTATTGACGACACCCTGGACACGCTAGCTGGTGCACAGTGGTTCTCGACCCTGGACCTGAAGTCGGGCTACTGGAAGGTAGCTCTAGACCCAAGAGACAAGGAGAAGACCGCATTCTCGACAGGCCAAGGGCTCTGGCAGTTCACGGTTATGCCCTTTGGTCTCTGCAACGCACCAGCTACCTTCCAGCGCCTTATGGAGTCAGTGATGAGAGGGCTGACTTACGATACCTGCCTGCTATACCTGGACGATATCATCATCGTCGGGAAGACTTTTGAAGATCACCTCGAGAATCTGAGTAAGCTGCTACAGAGACTGCAAGCGACCAACTTGAAGCTGAACGCGAAGAAGTGCCAGCTCTTCCGCAAGGAAGTTAACTACTTGGGCCACATAGTCTCAGCAACCGGAGTGGCCACAGACCCGGAGAAGACAAAGGCCGTGAGAGACTGGCCTCGCCCAAGGGATAAGAAAGAGTTGCGCAGTTTCCTGGGGCTGTGCAGCTATTACCGCCGCTTCATAAAGGGGTTCTCCAGCATCGTTAAACCCCTCACCCACCTGACAGAGGAACACCGGCCTTATGTGTGGACGGAGGACGCCGAAAACGCTTTCCAGCACCTTAAGGAGACCCTGTGCAGTGCTCCAATTTTGGGTTTCCCACAACCGGCTGGCGCCTGCATTGTGGACACCGACGCCAGCGACCATTGAATTGGAGGTGTCCTATCGCAGATCCAGGACGGCCATGAGCGGGTGATAGCCTACTACAGCAAGACGCTATCCAAGGCAGAGAAGAACTACTGCGTCACCCGACGGGAGTTACTGGCGGTAGTAAAGACATTGGAGTACTTCCACAAGTACCTGTACGGCCAGCCATTCCACCTGAGGACTGACCATTCTGCCCTAACCTGGCTATTGAGCTTTAAGAACCTGGAAGGCCAGACAGCACGTTGGGTCCAGAGGCTACAGGAGTACGACTTCACCTCGGAACATCGTAGAGGGAAGAGCCGCGGTAACGCTGACGCCATGTCCCGAAGACCCTGTCCGGAAGAGTGCGGCCAGTGTACAAAAGTGGAGGAGAAGGAGCGTGCCACAGCAGTCCGAGTAGTCACGGCAGTGCCTGCGGATGGCTGGGATAGTGCAGGCCTGAGGAGGGAGCAGCTGGCGGACGCAGACTTGGGGCCACTCTTGAGGGAAGTGGAGGCAGGGACGAGACCAACCTGGGAGGACATCGCACCGAGGAGCGCCACCTACAAGTCGTACTGGGCCCAATGGGACTCGTTGAAGACCAGAGAGGGCGTGCTGTTCCGGGTATGGGAGTCACCCGATGGGAAGACGCAGAGAGAACAGTTGGTACTTCCCCGGAGTAAGGTCCCGGAAGTCTTGGAGGAAGTGCACGCCGGTACATCAGGAGGACACCTGGGAGCCAACCGAACGATTGACAAACTACGGCAGCGCTACTACTGGCTGAGACTCCGAGCTGATGCTGAGAGGTGGTGCCGCCAGTGTCACGTGTGCGCGGCGAGTCGCGGCCCCCAGACTAGGAGCCGGGGCCTCATGTAGCAGTACAATGTCGGAGCGCCATTCGAACGGCTCGCCGTTGACATTGCTGGACCGTTCCCAGTTTCCGACCGAGGCAACAAGTACCTAATGGTGGTCGTGGACTACTTCACCAAGTGCCCGGAGGTCAATGTCATCCCAAACCAAGAGGCAAAGACAATCACAGACTGCCTCGTAGAGTAAGTGTTCTGTCGATTTGGGATGCCGTTAGAGCTACACAGTGACCAGGGTACCAACTTTGAGTCCAACCTAATGAAGGAGGCATCACAAAGGCTTGGGGTGAACAAGACCCGCACGACGCCTCTACATCCCCAGTCGGATGGCATGGTCGAAAGATACATCAAGACCTTAGAGGAACACCTGAGGAAGGTCGTGGCCAGCCATCAGCGAGACTGGGACGTCAAGGTGCCACTGTTCTTGCTGGCCTACCGCTCGTCTACACACGACACAACTGGGATGACGCCAGCCAGCTTAATGTTCGGTCGAGAGTTACGCCTCCCTTGCGACCTGGCTTTCGGAAGTCCTCCGGAGGCGAAGCAGCCGGTGACCGAGTATGTGGAGAACCTGGTGGACCGCCTCCACGACATGCACGAGATGGCTCGCCAGAACATCCAGAAGGCGAGCGACCGCATGAAGACCAGATATGATAGGCAAGCCAACAGCCAAGGGTTCCAGCAAGGTGACCTGGTCTGGTTGTACCGTCCTACCCGGACCAAGGGACGCTGCCCGAAGCTCCAGCAGCCATGGCAAGGACCGTACCGGGTGGTGAAGAGGACTAACGACGTGGTCTACCGCATCCAGAAGGTTCCCCGAGGGAAGATGTTGGTGGTACACCTGGATCGTCTAGCCCGCTACAATGGTGATGTTCGGGACGACCAGCTTTGAGGAGGGAGCAGTGTCACCCAATTAGGGAAAGGGATGACCGGCGACCGCTGGAAGGACCCCGAGACAGCTGGGCCACGCCCACCCATCAGTCTCTGTCACTAACTGAGGGGGAAGGTTGGAAGAAGTGTCGCTTGCGCTGCCGGCCCCTTCCCTCTCTTCCACGGCCATCTGGAACCTTCGCTTGGGAACTAGAGAAGTCGAGAAAACGGCGATATACCTATAAAAAGGGGCTGCTGCGAGCGAAGAGTCAGTCAGTGCTTGACGTGCTAGTGAAGTAGCGCCGTGTTAGTGGAAGAGAAGACTGTGCGACGGAAGAATTTACGTAACTGTGTACGTGTATCGGAGTATTGTCCGTAATTACTAGTGCAAGTGAAATTGTAACGGACGAACTGGTGAATCGTAATTGTGTGCATTACGTAATTCTGTGTAATTTGCAAGTATCAAACTGTAAGTCGGTGGAAATAAAGAACATTGTTGAGTTTGTGTAATTGGAGTTTTCATTTCACGAACCCACAAAGTCACAGTATATATAATTATGCTAACAAGTACTTAGAGTAGCGAACACACCTAAGCACGCAAACAAGATGATTTTCCTTTCTTTCTTACAGACGCATACAAAATTTAGGCATTAGCAAAACAAGAGAATTAAGCAGGTGCTACACACCCGGAATGTGTAGAAACGGATGACGCAAGCTGAAGTTAAAGTTGGAAATTCGTTGTCTAATGAATGAAGAAAACATATGCTGTGAGAAATAGTTAACAGTCATACAGCTTAGCTCAGTTGCGAGGAATGAAAAACTTCAAAGAGAAACATAAATTACTTCCCTTGATGAATCCACGTGTAGATTTAGTAAAAGAAATGTGTTACACTAAAGGCAGAAAAAGTTCCAATAATTGGAGAACAAGAGTAAAAGAACCGCCGAGTCTTTGTGATACTCTGAGAGGAATTCTGGGCCGGAAACAGCTGAATTTAATGCCAGTGAGTTTGGATTAGATTTATTTCCCAAAGAATAGGAACAAACCAATCGCCAGTTTACTTAACTGTAAGAGAGACCGTGTGAGACAAATCTAATGGCTACCTTATAATCTTTTGAATGTTTACACATACCTACAGTGTTTCCATAAACATAGGACTTTTAGACAGAAAGTATAGAATATATAAATGCAGCTGTTGATCATGTAGCTGAACAGCAGCCACAGAGATATCGTTTAATTAAACTACTATGGATATGTTACAGAAATAACTTTGTTTCTTAAACGCTGTCGGCCGTATAATCGAATTTATGCAATCGGTTAGCATTCCAAGCCCTCCACATGGATAAACCCAAATCTATAAACCGCTAATGCTTCCCTGATGGATTCCATTCTGCCAGGTCATGCAAGTACAATAACCAATCTATTACCACTAATTACGACTGGTAAACCAGTGTAACCAATATGCATGTTATAACCGCTAAAATGCAACGATGTAAACTAATATACTTTTATTACAGATACAGGTCAAACCTTCCTTCTTCATCAAGGAAACAATAACGTACCTTTACTGCTGGACTCCTGTTGTAATCAGTGAGTCCTTGTAAACATGGAAATATTCATAATACCGTTATAAACACAGAAAAGTGTACCTATTTATTGCTCTTATTCGGAAAGTGATTTTGTAGGTGCAAATTTCATTGTTGTTGATTTTTACTCGCTCCCAGTTGTTCCTTTTTTGGCATTGAAACCACAGAACGAAAATTGTGCGTGGTTCACGAATTATAAGAAAATAATTCATTGAAAAAGAGGAATACATTTTTCACTAGTAGCACGATGTGATTTATATTAAAACATTACTAAATTACATACATCGATTATAAATTAGTGATGGTTTTGGAGAGTAAACTACCATGAGCTGGGCTGTGAATAGTTTAATAAAGGGTCACTGCTCCTGCAGAGTGTCGTGTTGTAGTCGAGATATTAAATACCACATTAGCTGTCATGGTTAACTGAAGTCAGGTCCTTCCAAGCAGCGCCTATCTTCTTAGATTAATGGCTTTGATACTCTGACAAGGTTCGGAGGGGAACTTAACACCTCGACTATGATGTCTCTGATGGGGTGCCTTCCCCGGGAGGGACAGTTGAAGAGAGAGAATACTAAAGGTGACTGCACGGAGAAGAGATAATAGCGGAGGGCAGGGTTCCTAACAACCATAGATTTGAACTCTCCGATGGTAGCTCGCAGAATCGCTCCCCTCCGCCACACAGTTTTGGGGTTACATGTTTGCTGGGAGCCCCAGACTAGTAAATTCGAGGTTTACCTGGGAGCCAAAACTCCCTCGCCTTAACCATGGAGCTACCGAAGCAGCTCCATGAGTGTTTCCATTAGGGCAATACTTTATAACTTCAAAACGCCCCCCGCCCTTTCGGGTGATCTTTTTTTTTGTGTATTTTTACGTCCTCCAACGTTAAGTCATATCGGACGATGAATGGAATGGGTGAAATGACGCTCAAATGAGCCCAGGGTCCATAGAGCTTAGAGTTACCCGACATTCGTCTTTCAGGATACCCTGGCAAAAACCTTGCCAAGGTAACTCACCCTGACCGAGATTCGAACTCGGGACCTCTTGAACGTGAGGCAGACTCGCTACCACCACGCTACCGAGGCGGGCTTCGGGTGGAAATGGACACGCTACTTCCGCGCATCAATCCATCCGGAAGACTGCCGATAACTTGGTCGGCCCGTCAGTTTGCCAGCACACCGGAGAGTATTTTAGGCGTCTCTCTGGCAGAATCAACCAGACGTACTGAATAACCATGTGTTTTGGGAACCACTGCCCCGTCGAGACCAACCCAATCCAAACAATTCCCCTACGGGAGGGCCTCGAATGTTTAGCTCGGCGTACTTCTGTTAACGTCGGAAGTACCATGAATGCTAGGAGTCCGCAGCGCTCGCACCACAGCAGCTAAAGAGGTCGGAACCCTTCGGAGACTTCCTCAAATCCAGAGAACATACACGCTGAAACTTCCACTGACACTTGGAATCCTGAAAGAACCAGCCACGATGAAAGATGAAATTAAATAAGAAGTGAAGTAAAGGGGACGCACAGAAACTTAGGAGAATGAATTCCCAGTATTCCTAGCATTCGATTAGTGATCCGAGGAAACCTCCAAAAAGCCATAATTCAGGAAGACTGGCCATGGAAATCGAACTCACGACTTCCCAAATGTGAGCCACAGAAGCTACTGACTGAGCCATCACGCTCCTTACCTAATGGTTTTAGAATATGCTATGTTTCTTTCGTTGGCGACTTTCGATGCTATGTCTCGAAGGTTTGTAGTTTGAGAATCAGAACATTCAGAGAAACTCTGCGTATTGTGAATTCGTCCAATTTGCAAATTGTCCTTTGATTTAATTTTTGCTGTGACTTTAAGAACTAGTTCAAATATTTTGACGTTCTTCAGCAACGCAGCGCATAACGAAATTGGTCCTATTCTGCCGGACGGTTCACTCGTTGAGGGTCGAACACAAGACGTCTCTCACCCCTTGCATTGTCAGAACTCAGTGCAATCGCTGCCACTGTCACAAAATTGCTCGAAGAACGGCGCTTTGAGTTGCATCAGAAACGTACGCGCGACTAACTCACGCGCTAACTCCGACAGACTTATCCCGCTAGAACTCGGCCAACTTGCGGATGAGCTCGCTTATATAGCTGTTGGAAGTTCAGAAGTTCCTGATTAGCTGACGATAGCGGTTATCGTGTTCGAACGCGCGGCTTATTTGTTTACAGTTCCGGCTGCCCGGCTCCGAACTCCAGATAAACTTACGTGATAGCCGTTGCCTCTCAGAGCCTTCTCTCCGATGAAAAGAAAGTGAGCTGGGAGCATACAGCAAGGAGATAACGTGTAATCCCTTATACTTTACTACCGCTATTTATGAACGACGTTAGCAATGCTTTTGTTTTCAACAACCACTGTTACTAAAAGATGCCGTCAATGAAATGGGATGGATAGTGAATGCAAGAATTTACGGCGTCGAAATTTAAATAAACATTTTTTTCGGATAGGACAAAAGCCGAGGTAATTTGTATCATGTGAAAATCGAAGCCTGGTCATCATCAGAGCCATATGTAAAAGTTTTATGTTGAGCTAGTTATTACTGCACCCCGTGGAAGAGAATCCCTAACGAACTCGCCAGGAAACATAAAGCTATTTATTATGAGGCGGGCCGTCTCCATTACCGGAAATAAAAGCAATGAACAGCCTCCTTCTCTGGCTAGAATGTTATATGGAATATATATTTTTATAGACCTCCCACTTTTATGAGCTCCATCTTCACAGTGCTAAATAAAAGACCTGCATTTAATCAAACCGTTTACAGCCTCTGCTGTTCATAGCTTACCAAAATGTCGGGAGATTCACACAGTTAAATTCCACAGATATACGATGAGGTATGCTGTATT
>CM060948.1:71420762-71438262 GCA_030765055.1 Mantis religiosa
TGGAAATTAATTTTTTCATTGGATGATATAGAATATTAATATATTTACAGAATACACACCTCTCTTACTGCACGTGAAACTGCAAACTGGGTATTATATATCGTCAGATATGCCTTAACGTTGGAGGACGTAAATTACAAACAAAAACAAAGCCTGGGTATTATACAACCTAAAGACATGGGTGTATGATAGGATCTTAAGTTTTGAACATATAATTCACCAGATAAATGATTATCTAACAGTTGCATTCAGCTCTATTCAGATTCTATCACAGCGTATACCGGATTGCACAGAAATAGCTTTCTGAACTTAATGCGAGTAACAGCGCCATTACTGCAAGCGGTTCTTAATGGAAACAATGGCTTATTACTTTACCAGATATTTGGGATTTAGTCCGAGGTACATTTCTTGCTCAAAAACTGCAATTTTGTTGGGGGAGGGAGGATCTTCAGTTAACTGACTCAATTATTTATTTAGAACTTTGATTAGCTTTAAAACGGCGTAAAAATTACCATTTCAAGTATATTCTATGTAGGTAGTATTCGATTAATACGAGAGGTAGTTAAGGACTTCTCAGGCGGAAACAGAGTTGTAAACGTCTAGTAACATCCTTAAATATTACCTGGAATGAGCATTTGAGCGTATAAAAATTGATTTTGAATTCCTAGAGTTTGTTGTTTTCCAATCGCTTCGAGAGGATTGTATTCAGGCAACTGCATCGCGTAGAATTCCGAGAACCCTTAGTTCTGGGCATTTGAACTTATGACAATTGATTCTGGTTTCCTAGAATTTGCTCCAGGACATGTAGCTTCGAGAGAATTGCATCCAGGCATCTGCATCTCGTATAGATATGAGAACCTTATATGTCAATGTGTAAATTACACTGCCCTGCAAAATATAACTTTTGTTCCCCGTTTTGTGATCTGAAAGGTGTTTTAACTAATTTCGTGTGCTAAATTGAATGATGCTGTCCATTTGCTCTATCACAAAGGGCTTCTCACAAATCACAAAGTAATAATTTAAACTAGTGTTTTAGTAGCAATTGTGCGTTACAAAATGAATACAGAAATCAAAATTTATGATATATATCTGTAAAATAAAGTGTGCTTTCCTTGTCTTGAAAATCTCTTGCGCTGATTTACGTAAGTCGTGATTAAGGAACTTCCCTTTTCAAGCACCGACAATAGATCGCCCGCAAAGATCCATCGAACCTGACATCTCTTGTCCATCTCCTTGATTTCTTGATGAAGCCACGTGTGATTTACTGATTATCGTGTGATTCACTCCCACATGGGCAAAATATTTTAATGTCTCTGGCTGAATAAAGTTAGATAAGAACCGATCCCTTCTAGGTTTAAGTGGGGTAGCGGTTGTTCATTGGATAGAGTAGAGTTTGTTGCCCGTGTGTCCCATCAGCAAAGACAAATGGTGCGTGTACCTTGATCGCATTATTACCAACCACACTCTGAATACTGTTAACAAAGAACAGTCCTTGTACCTTCACTCCTTAATCCTGAATCGGTACAGACATCTGCAGTGTCTCTTTTGCAGCCCTCTCCCCCCCCCTTTTTTCGCCGCTTTATGCTTCCGTGCTTTACAGTTTTTCTTTTCTGTTATTTTACACATAGGCACAACATACACAAACACTCGTGCCCAAGGCGGGAAACGAACCCGCGAACTTTTACGCGGCGGAACGCTAGTGACATAACTCTAGCGATCATGGCTACACGGGTCGGCATAACATTATCACCCAGACCGAAATTCGAACTCGGGACCTCTTGAACAAGAGGCAGACACGCTACCAACTATGCTACAGAGGCGGGCTTCCTTCGCTGATCCCCAAACATTCGCTGACACTTAAGGGGATGCAGCACCGAAAAACCCAAATCCAGCAATTTTCAACCAATCTTGCTGAAATTTTTACCACACTAGTTCTGATGCATAGTGGACACAGAATTCAAAATTTGGTGTTTATATCTTCAATAGTTTTTGAGTAATTAATTTGTGAAATTCAACATTTGGGCAAAATTCAAACCGCTCCACGTGATGAAAGTTTTCAAAATTATAGTTTTTCTATTTCTAAAAAGAATCAGATGGTTATGAAGAAAAGATCTATCATATGAATTTCTTATACTGCTTCAGTTCCGGAGGGAAAAAAATTAGGTATGGAGCAAACAAAAAAAAGCCAAAAAGTGATTAAACCTCTGACTTTTTATATCAATAACTTTAAAAATATAATGAATATTAAAAATTCATATGATAGAAACCTTTGTTTGCTCTCTAAGAACATGTGTTGATAATTTTAGAGGAACTGAATTAAAACTGCATCTTGTGGAACATTTTGAATGGCAGCATGCCTTGAAGCAGACTAAAACCCTCCAGATAGGTAAGCTGGACCCTACTGCCTCTTCCTTCTCTCTTCTGCTGCAGGGCTCTTCAATTTCAATTTCCTTTTGGATGTTTTAGAAGTTACCTTCGCAGAAATTGCTGAATGAAGTAAGCGTAATTGGTCCTTCGCTTGGCTAATTTTTAGAGATGCTGGTGAAATCTGTCCATTATGTCTGACTGCAGCTTGAGTGAGGCAGAACAACCAAAATTGAATTCAGTGATGGTAGATGTCACAGCAACCTGAAGTCTCTTCTTTGAAACAAATATTTCTTTTGGGCAATTATGTCATATCATGTTATGTAAACCTTCATTTGCATTTTGTGTCTTACCCAATGTACATCTCCTTAGGATTTCATTTGATGCCAGCCTTTGGTACACATCCATTTATTTTCTTATCACCTCAGGCCTCAAATATGTTACCATTGTTTTGTTATGTTTAGGTGTTTCTTCCCATGTATTGTTTAGCCTATTCATGATTCTAACTATGTACACAGTCAACAAGAGGTCAGTTGTTTCAAAGAATGTTTTACCTATAACCTATATAACAGTTATATGCACGTTTTGATGTATAAATACCTTTATAAGTGTTAAATGGCACGCTAAAACTCATCAATCATATATAAACAGTAGGTAGTTTAACCAGAAACACAAGAAAATCCCGACCGTTAGAAGCTCACACAAAAGCAAAATAATAAACACTACCACTTGCTTTTAATGTTTGCAGCCAGTGTTTTGTTTCCATGGTGCCACATATTGTTAGAAATAACCATCATATCAACATACAAAATTCCACTAGAAACTTTGCTCTCTAATTTCAAATGTATTAATTTAGTGCGTTCAATCGAACTCAAATGGCAAAATTCCGTGAATCCAAGGGCCGGTATGCAGGTGCGCACGGGCATTTAAATTGTCATGTGAAACTATTTAAATGTTTGAAACTCATAAATTTAGTCGGGTTATGATACTATAAGGTTTAAAGTATTTTATTAGCTTAAAAACAAAAATATTATTTTTTCCCATATTTTTAGCCAATTTCGGTGCTGCGTTCCCGATGTTCCGTAGTGTGGCCCAAAGCACGCATGCACGCACGCTGCCATTATTATCATAGAATGTTTGCCTATACATTTGCCTTCACTCTGTACTTTTGTCATTAAACATTTATCATATCATTACTGAAGAAGTTCTATTGCTTTTCGTATCACTTATAGAAGCAGCATAGAATCGCCATTTTCTTTTAAACGGTGATAATCTATCACAATTTTTCGGTCTGTTCTTTTCCTTTGTTTTCATTTTTTCTCTGTGTTATTGTAGTTTTCCTGGTTGTTGTATAGTTTAACTGATAGATACACTCACATACACATACGCAGAGACAGCCGCACATAGTTGCCCGCGGCAGGACTCCAACCTACGATCCTCTGCACCAAAGCTAAGCACATTAGCGAGCGCGGTCATGTGGACCAGCAAAGTTCGCACTTTCAGCTACCATGCGTACAGTTATAAACTTTTTTTTCTTTTCCCACATATGCCCATCTGCACATATCAACACAAACCTGAATGGAAAAATAATGCTCTAATCCAGTTAATGGAGTGCATTTAGCTTCTCTTTGAACTATGTTTTAATTCCTCAGAGGCAGGATTTGAACCTGCGATCCCCCGTGCCAGGAGGTACCAAAGCTAAGCGAGCGTGGCCATTTGGACCGGCAAATTTCGTACTTAACGTCTGCAGCCTTAAGTACAGTTATAAATCTTTTTTTCCCTTCTTCTCCCATGCCCATCTGAGCTTATCAACAAAAAACTGGAAGGAAAAATAATATCTTAATCCAGTTAATGGAATGCATTTAAGTCCTCTTTGAACTATATTTTAACTCCATATGTATTTTTTAATGTTAAGTTCTTGAATGAAAACTTTTAGCTGTTAATTTTTTCCTCGCACTTCGTTGTACTTACCGGCACATAAAATATTTACATTTTATATCCGAGTTGCAGAATATTATGCAGTGAGAATCAGAGAATAGCATTTTTCAGATTAGCATTTTAAGTTACAGGTTTTATAGGTGAAAACTACTAATATTAGGTAACTAAATTAGAATCTGAAACAGCACACACTCATAGCGTTATGAAATACGATGCAATTTATTGAAACAGAATTACATTATCCTAATTATTACATAATAAATGTTGAAGGCATTTGGAACCTTCTGGTACTAACAATTTCCCAATATTTTAAATAAAGTTTCTCGCCTAAAAATTGTCTTCATATTCTACATGAGCTTGTGGCATCCATTTCAGCATTAATTTGATGTCATTAATCTTCTCTTTTGGACACCTGAGCCTCACGAAGCTAGCGTTCAATACTCAAGAAGTTCACTGAAGAACGAGAGATATAGTACATGTTACATAACTTGGGTAAGTTCTAACTTACGGCCTGGTGTTTTCATACTGAAGCACAAACTGAAGATTAAATAAATATAAATAAATATAAATGTAAGGACAGGCTAACTTCCTGCTGTATGTTTCTCGAGCGGTAAAAAGGAATATTCCCCCCCCCCCCCATTTACACCAGGTCTTTAACTGCAATGGTCATATCGGCGGCAGTTTTCCTTTGGAACATATCGAAGGTAAGATAGAGTCAGACTGAAACATTCAATGCCATAGCCGGGATTTAAACCACGGATCTTCTGGTTGCCGTCCAGCCGCACTAACCCTTGAGCTACTATGGCCAACGTGCCGACATGACATTAAATTCCGTGTTTTTCCCAGTAAACCACTTAGGAGTTCTCATAAACACATGAGACAACTACCTTAATGGCGACTTATTATGCTGTAAGACTTTAAGGCCCGGGCTTTATACACAACCACTGTTAGGTTAATTAATGTGAATTAATTGTTCTTTCACACTGGCCGTGTGTAGGCTAAAGTATGGAAAGATAGAGACAGACTGAAAAATTCAGTGCCATACCCGGGATTTGAACCACGGACATTTGAAACACGGCCAGTGTGAAAGAACAATTAATTCACACTAATTGACCTAATAGTGGTTAACTATAAAGCCCGGGCCTTAAAGTACTTACACGTTGTAAGTCGCCATTAAGGTAGTTATCTCATGTTTTAATGAGAAATCCTAGGGGTTTACCGGGAAGAACACGAGTCAGTTGGAGACTTTTATGTCCTGTCGGCACATTGACCATAGTAGCTCAAGGGTTAGAGCGGCTGAACGGCAACCAGAAGATCCGTGGTTCAAATCCCGGTTATGGCATTGAATTTTTCGGTCTGACTCTATCTTTCCATACCTAAGCCTACACACGGCCAGTGTGAAAGAACAGTTAATCCACATATAGAAAGTGTTAACTCGTATTCGTTGGTTTTTAATCATCGCGGTTTTAATCGTTAGATCACGCACACATTCGCACACTCATTTAAACGTACAGACTCTAGGGAAGATGGGGAATCATCTTGATTGGATTAAAATCCGCACTCCCAGCCGGGAATCGAACCCGGGAATCGCATGGCAGGCATGTGCTCCACCTACAGAAATACGGGGCCAGCCTGTTATAGGTTTGTGTGGTCTAGAAAAAGAAAAATGGCGACATGATGTATGTATGGCTAATAACATAAATATAAGAATATTACCTGATGTAATACAATTTTGTCACCTTCTGGAGCACAGCTGTATTCGTTCTTTGTAAGAGTTAGGAAACATTTAAGGTATATTTCACTGGAATTTGACAATGCTAAAAGACCTGCAGAGACCACCTCTATGACCTTGGTGTTGCACATATGCACTACATCTAGAAGACCCCTATTCCAATCTCGGTTCGAGTGAGCTACCTAGATAATTTTTTTTCCAGGAGTTTATCTTATCTTGAATATACGAATGCAGACCTACTCTGTGACCTTTTAACAATTTCTTTTATTTCTTCTTCCATATGAGCTACCTCTTTAAACATTGTTATTAATAATTTTAAAAATGTAGTCTTTAGCTTGCTTTGTTTTGTTTTTCTTCTTTTCCTAAGGTACTTAGGCCTTGTACTTTTGTACTACACTATAGGTTCCTTTGAAGGTTCCAATGAGAATTTGAGTGGTTCTGTGACATTTAGATAATACATTTTAAACCCCAAATATAATTTTCTCACCTACCTTTAGCATGTAACGCTATTTAAAATGTGTTGTATACCAGCAGAGCTTAATATATTAATGAGCCGAAATTGCTTTGCAGTTATTAAAACATTAATGCCCGATTTCACCAGCAGAAGTTAAGACTTAACACGAGTTCAGCAATAGTTAAAACAAACATTGCATTTCACAAGAAGTGTTAGCTTAACACTCTTGTTAAATCTCTCGTGAAACTAACAAGCCAAATTTCTGTTGTTAAGTCCTTAAAAATTGTAAGTAGTCAAGATGGCGAGCACGACCTCGGCTGTTGATATCGATGTGCCATATTTAAGACCGTCTAATTGGCATTCGTAATAGAGTACGGCCTATGAGGAGAAATTACTTTGAGGAGCTATTACAAGAGAATTTTCTACAGAGGTATAGTGTTGAAATAAGTTGCTATGAAGGTTTCTGTGGAAGTACAAGAGAGGTTAGAACATGCATCGAAAGGAATATGCCAATCTCGCCTTTACTTCAAGTATTAATAGCTTTGCGATGTTATAATTCACTGAATTATGTGGATAATACACTACCCACCTCCCGTCTTGAAACGTTCAAGTCACTTGTCCTTCTTCGCTCCTCGTTTTAAATTTACGTAATACTGAGTTAGAATGTGCATCGAAAGGAATATGCCGATCTCGCCTTTTCTTCAAGTATTAACTTTGCGATTTTATAATTCCCTGAATTATGTGTATAATAAATACATTGTATCCCTCCCGTCTTGAAGCGTTCAAGTCACTTGCTCATCGCACCTCGTTTTAAATTTACGTAATACTCACGAAGTTGTTTGGTGCTTTTAGAAGTGGCACGTGCATTTGAATTAAATTCGTTTCCAATATTTTCCCACGTGACATCTTTCTCTTTTACTTTCACCGCATCCGTCCTCTTATTTTACACGATATCCTTATACTTCGTCACCAATTCAATTAACAATTCCTTCTCCATCGATGAGAAATATGTCTCGCAGCTTTTGTTTACGATTTTATTCACCCGCCATTTTTTCAGCTGTGTGCAGACGAAAATGAAAACAAAAGCCCATCGCAGTACATTCAGAATATAATACTACTCATCCATAGCCTTCTTTAGCTGTAATATTTACAAGTTTCTTGGCGTTAACACGAGTTTGTTAACATTTTCAGAAAACAGGTTGGTGAAATGCAACAAATTTAACAGTAGTATTAGCGCTGTGACAATTGTTACGTTACAATTGTTAAAGTCGACTTTAACTTCTGTTGGTGAAATCGGGCATAAATAGCTCCTTTTTAATTAAATATTTTGGCTAAAAGTTATTCCTAAAGTTGGAAAAATCAATAACTGATACACAAAGCAGTTTTACTATACATTAAAGTCTATTAACATCTATGCAAAAATGTAGTTATATTTGTTCCTTAATCTTAACAAGAATACAAGCTAATACTATTGTATTATTTGGTACAAGGAGTACATTCTATAAAAATATAAAGAGTGGTAAATTGTGAACAATTAAGGTCCTAAAGCAGGCTAGCATAGGGATATAAACTGCCATGTTTATTTTTGTTTCATGTTTTGTAAGCATCGTAGACATTTCAGATATATTAAATGAAATTTGGAATGTTAACTCTTTCTCAAATATACACCTAAAACTTTTTTGTTTACTTCCGCCCGAGCTATTTCCTATTTATATCCATTAACTGTTGCTCCACTCTACTTTTTGCAGATCTTTAGAGATACGCCAAGTAGATCATATTATAACTATACTATCAATAAAATGGCACGTACATTTTGATAAATATTAGATACTCAAGTTAATATCTCTAGAATTTAAGTAAGATATTTCTATCTCTTGACCTGATATTTGTTTCTAGAAATGAAACCATTTAAACTTTGGGTTCCGCTTAGTCCCCAATCTCTGCAGAGTGAAAGTCTTATACAGATAAAAGAATTGTAAGGGCAGAAAGAGGTACAAATTACCCAAAGCCTTCTACGAATTCGCCGGATTAAGTGATGTTTTCCGCAATCTCTCACGATTGCTAAGGATTCTTGTGACAAAGCCTTAACACTATCTAGTTGTTCTATTTCCTGTCTCAACCAATCCATATCTGAGATTTTAGCATCATGTTCCACGTAGTAAAATAATTATGACGCAGCAATACACTATAAAGAAGAAATAATAATAATAATAATAATAATAATAATAATAATAATAATAATAATAATAATAATAATAATAATAATAATAATAATAATAATAATAATAATAATAATAATAATAATAATAATAATAATAATAATAATAATAATAATAATAATAATAATAATAATAATAATAATAATAATAATAATAATAATAATAATAATAATAATAATAATAATAATAATAATAATAATAATAATAATAATAATAATAATAATAATAATAATAATAATAATAATAATAATAATAATAATAATAATAATAATAATAATAATAATAATAATAATAATAATAAATACTAATAATAATAATAATAATAATAATAATAATAATAATAATAATAATAATAATAATAATAATAATAATAATAATAATAATAATAATAATAATAATAATAATAATAATAATAATAATAATAATAATAATAATAATAATAATAATAATAATAATAATAATAATAATAATAATAATAATAATAATAATAATAATAATAATAATAATAATAATAATAATAATAATAATAATAATAATAATAATAATAATAATAATAATAATAATAATAATAATAATAATAATAATAATAATAATAATAATAATAATAAATAATAATAATAATAATAATAATAATAATAATAATAATAATAATATATATATATATATATATATATATATATAACAGTCATCGCTGGCATCTCGATATTTAAACGAGGACATCTATTCAAATTCATCGTTTACTGTTTACTTCTTTGTACGATACAAGGGTAAGTTTGTTTTCACACACTATTATAAACTATTAATCTTAATCTAATTAGCTTACGAAAACAAAAAATGTATACCTTCTCTATTATCCTGCCATTCTTGCTGAAAACAACATTCTCACATACTGGTAATAGTTGGCATACGTTTTCTTTCTCTTATATCAAATTATCTCCTAAATACTGGCAGCCAGTGTCCTCCTAATAGTTAAGTAATTTTCCAATTCTTAAACCTTACGAACTTCCTAAATTATAAACGACTTCTTGTTATATACTTAATAAGATTATCTTCTATAACCATACAATTATAATTTAATTTATTATCTTCATTTTTATTCAATTATTAAAATATTAAATATTAAATGTTAAATATATTCTTCACTTAATTACTAACATAATTTATAAACTTCTTCTCTTCCATTTTAAAAGTTTCTCAGGTTATCACCTTATAGTGTTTCTCATTAGCCACTCTTTATCAGTTTAATCATGTTCATAATTTATTACTTGTAACAGTTTTTAAGAACTCGAATTTTACACTGTTCATCACCTCATTTTTCAGTTATCCTTTTAAATAATAGATATTTTACACCCTCCGTTTACTAGCATTCGTCACTTTTTGATGCTATGTTCGTCTTTTTGCTCCACTTCTCTTTTGCTGTCTTCTAATATAATAAGCCCTTCTTCTATTTTCTGTTACGTTCAATGTGTCCTGAGTTCGAATCTCGATCAGGGTGAGTTACCTGGATAAAGCTTATTGCGGGGTTTTCCCTTATCCTGAAAGGCGAATGTCAGGTAGCTCTATGCTCCATGGACCCCGGACTCATTTGGGCATCATTTCACCCATTTCATTCATCGTCCTATATAACTTAAGATTGGAGGACGTAATCACAAACAACAACAACTACTATTTTCTGTTTCAGCCTCTTCTAACTGCCAACAATACTCCCATCTCCTAAGCTCCATTGCTTATTCCTCATCCCAACACGCCGTCCGATCTTTGCTTACTTCCACTGCTATCTTTTTCCTTCACGTCCTCCATTCTCTTCTCCTTTTTGCTGTCCAACTCTTCTCCTGGCCATTTCTCCCTTCTCTCTTCTTCATTGATCCCGTTAATTGTATTACCTCCCCTTTCGTCTACTAATCTTCTAGTTTATTCAAACGTTCTGCGTGTTTCTATTTACTCTTTCTCCGAAGTCTCAATTAGCTGTAACTGCAATTTCCATTTGCGTCATGTTAGTGTTTGCTATTGGTTCTTCTATTATCAACTTTTCCCGTACCAGTCTATCTTATTTGCCAATTGGTATAATCATATATATACATATATATGTATATAATTTATCATTTCTAAAAATAATGAGTAGGGTCATAAGTCCAGTGGCTTTTTTATTTAAGTGGAAGTTTTACTTGCAAAATAAAATGGTTTGACAATGTGTTTACGATAGAGAATTATGTCCCTTTTTAAATAGGTATTAAATTTTTGCATGAATATATATATATATATATATATATATATATATATATAATTTGTTCTTTTCGGGAGTTAAAATGGAGTGTCAAGTCCACAACAAACAGTATTTTCTGCACCTTCTGCTTTTTGTATTTAGTCGAAGTGCCAAAGCTACTCCAAAAAAAAATGAAAATGTGTAGTGTTTAACGCCCGCTTTTACTACATACGGCACCGCAGGCGATGACACTGATGATACTTGAGATGAAGATGGAGCACCGGTGGAATCAGATGGCGGGGAAACCGGAGGTCCCGGAGAAAACCCGCCCCAGCGCCGTGTTGTCCACCACAATCTCACTTTGCGGTCACCTGGGATCGAACCCGGGCCACCTTGGTGAGAGCCAAGCGGTCTAACCACTGAGCCACGGCGCGGCCCAAAGACTACTCGAGCAGAACATTCCGAAAATACTCTTTATTGGCAACTTTACACTCCTTTTATTGACAGAATATCGCAAACAGTGTATAAACATACAACTAACAGAATATTTGGTAGAGGTTTTAATTTTCCATCAAATGACATAAAACGCATTGCCAAAGTATTTTATTTTGTATGCAACATTCTCACTGAAAAAGTGCTAGATCTTATGGGCTAACCCATTAGTATTGAAACCCTTTCTTCCCCTGCCAGTTACTTTTATTTACCAATATGGCTGCTTATATAATGTATCATTTCTTATAATATACTGGGTGAGTAAAATGTATAGAACAATTCCTGTAATCCCGCTGTTGCTACTCTATGAAGTGATATTTTTTTAGAAAAGCTCTAAGATACCAACATGTCCTCACATTACTATGACTTTTTTTGTAATTTACGTCCTCCAACGTTAAGTCATATCGGACGATGAATGGAATGGGTGAAATGATGCTCAAATGAGCCCGCGGTCCATGGAGCTTAGAGTTACCTGACATTCGCCTTTTAGGATAAGGGAAAACCCCGGAAAAGCCTTATCCAGGTAACCCACCCTGACCGATATTCGAACTCGCGACCTATTGCACGTGAGGCAGACATGCTACCACCACGCTACCGAGGCGGGCACATTACTCTGGCTACAAATAAAAGGATGTGAGTTTTTTAATGGCAACATTTCTTTTCTCTGCACTTCTCCAGCCTACAAGTCTCAGAACGTACAAACTAATGCCCTTTCAAACCACAATTTAAATTCATTATGACCTTACTGCATGTGTACTAAGCACAGGAAAACGCATTATTGCTTCAAATTGAGTAGGATTAGGAGTTCATTACGGAGGGGATTCGGTACGTAGGCCACCATGCTGAGCCCATTGTTCCTATACCCCTAAGTGGGGCAGCCCCGGGAGGAAGAATGAGGCGAGGGAGACATAGGGCGGCCGACCCGAGTAGCCACGACAGTACAGAAGGCAGGGTCCCTACACTTCACTTGGATAGAGACCTCCTCTGACAGGCCAGGACAACGAACTCGCTCCCCTACTGCGGGGCGGCAACGAGCCCAGCAGCCGAGCCCCAAAGGTCCCAGACAGGCGATCAAAGCCCCAAAGGTCCCTGGCTGGTGGTCCTAAAATGGTCCCAGGAGAGGAGCGGAGACCGGCAACCGATTTGCCAGAGGAGGAAGTAGTTTTCCTCAGAGCATATCATCCTGCCATGCACCGCCGAGACACTCGCCGAGACTTCTACCCTGAAAGAGACCACCAGATGAGAGATGATGTGAAATGATAATGGAGATGAAATGGAGGGACAGGAAATTCTGGGGATGTAATTAACCTACCCAGCATTCGCCTAGCGACCCAGGAAACCCCCCGAAAAACGCATGGGTTAGGTATGTAGGACACGGGAAACGAACTCGGGCCTTCTGAATGTGGGCCACAGACGAAACCGCTTAAGTCATCCCTCTAGGTTCAAATTGAGGAGGTTTTGAATTAAACAATACAGTAGGCTACTTCAATATGTGGCTTTGGATTGCAGAAATATAGAGAAAAGCTAAGCTAGTAAGGACAAAAATACTCACTTTATTGCAAAATCTTCCAGAAAGTAGTCATGACATAATTTACAGAAAGGGAGTGAATTGAAATACTAATGATTACTGGATATGGTGATAGGAGGAGGACACAAGAGGAAGTTTGTGTCTTGTTTAATGAAGTGCATCCAGAACTAAGGATTAATCATTCTACGGTAGGCAAAATTTTGAAGAAAAAAAATCAATGAAAACGGAAGTGTTAAAAATAAGGCAATGTCTAGAAAGCCAAAACGAGTTACAGATGGTGATAAAGTTCTTGATGAATTTATTATCAGTGGAAGAATTGCCACATTTATCTACTTGCCAGCAATTATAGAAGGCAGATGGTGAATTGCCTAAATCATGAATTTCCAGGAAGATGGATTGGCAGAAGAGGAAGTACTGAATCACCGCTAAGATCTCCTGACCTGAACCCCTTAGACTTTTTCTTGTGGGAATATTTGAAGTGGAGGGTTTACAAGGACCGACCATGAGACCTGAAGAGTTAATGCGAAGAATTGTGCAAGAAATGCAGCTAATCGGGCAAACAGTGTTGCTGGAACATTAACTAATTTCAAAGACAGACTTTGGCATTCTTTGGCAGTAAATGGAGGCCATTTTGAGCACATTTTGAAGTGAATTCATCATGCGTTACAACACAGCACCACTAATTTTATTATGAATGTGTTTTCTTGGTTTAAATTTCATGTGCTGTAATATGCCATAATAAGTTTAAATTACAGTTCAAAAAAGCATTTGTATGTTCCGAGACCTGAGGACCAAAAAGGTGAAGGAAAAAAATCTGTTATCATTAAAAGAAGTCACGCTGTATTCACAATCATAGTAATATGAAAACATGTTGATATCTTACAGATTTTCTAAAAAAAAAAAAAAAAAAAAAAAAAAAAAAAAAAAAAAAATCACATCACTAAACTATAACAACAAAGTTACAAGCATTGTTCAAAACATTTTAGTCATATCGTATAAATTTTATATTTTCTTTCCTTCTCCCACTTCCTTAGATGCATGTTTTGGACATTCGGTTGTCCTGTTGACATGTGATTTAAAACGCTGACATGCTTGCAAGTTTTTAAGTAGTGTATTAAACTTAACCACTGGCGCGACAGCCCTAAAAGGGCCAAGGCCTACCAACCCGACTGCCAGCCTCACGCCCACTTACGCCGCCTCGGTAGCGTAGATGATAGTACGTCTGCCTCACGTTCAAGAGGTCCCGAGTTCGAATCTCGGTCAGGGTGAGTTATCTGGATAAGGTTTTTCCGGGTTTTTCCCTTATCCTTCAAGACGAATGACGGGTAACTCTAAGCTCCATGGACCCTGTAATTATTTGAGCATCATTTCATCCAATTCATTCACCGTCCGATATGGCTTAACGTTGGAGGACGTAAATCACAAAAACAAACAAACAAACAAACATGCCTACTTACGCACGGCAGAGGTGGGCGATCATCCAAAAGCAGTGTACTATGCGTATGATTTATTTGCTCGTTTCATTTATTGCTTTCCTGTACTAAATAAAGCATAATTAATTTGAGTGATAATTAAAAGTTTCAGTTTCATAAGAAAACTATCTTTTAGGAATCTTCATTCATACTTCTTTTAGACAACTCCTTTTAAGAGAATAACTGAGGTAGTACAGAAATTTTAATTAAAACTTGCTACAGCAGTTTTAAAACTGAATAAATTAAGCTGTAGTTTACGTTTATCAGATAATTTAGATTTTATGTCACTACATTCCATGAACAATTTTCCTAAGTTAACGCGGTTTTAATATTTTCTGTTGGCCTCATTTAAGTTTCTTTCTCAAAAACGGATTACAGCTTCACTTCATTAGATCCAACTTGTTGAAAATTCCTTTATTCCGGAGAATATTCGTGGTCAAATTCCTCTCTGTGTTCTAGAAAAGAATTTGCTTAAAATGCAATGCACAGCGGCGTCATTAAGTAGAGTCCAATCGTTAAACGAAGGCACACATGATTGTTCGTAGAGCAAGACATTATTCGTTGAAGTAACATTTATGAACGTCATAACAGCTGCTTAAGATTCCTCTCTGGCTTTATTGCAAGAACGTTTTTTCCATCTGAATCTCTTTATGTGAATGCCCTGCCTTGCTACATAATGAGGCTTCTTGCCGTTTCATCACGTGCGTACCTTCTTGTAACTACCGAATAAATGGTCAACTGTAGTTTATATGACGTCACGGTTAATACTGACATACCATAATGAGGTGATGAATGGAACAGCTCTTTATTTTGGAACCAGCAGGACCAACTTTGTTCAACCTGTCGAAATATACATATGGTGAGTGTTATAAGAAGCTAAAAAAATTGGACAGAATCGTCTTCCTAAACTAAACTCCTTATATAATTATTACCTGGAAAATATCAGCCAGCGAGGTACATGAACGTTTTTGTACCACCGCGGATTTGGTTGTAAAAGACACCTCTTACTTCAGTGATGCAAAGGGCAGTATTGTTAACTAAACAGCGACCAACAACGTTAGAATGTTCTTTCCAACATACTAAATAGACGCTAAACATTGGTAAACAGTCGTCCTAGTAGCTTAAACTTGCCTTTGTCTACTGTATATAGGTTGAAGTAATTTCTAAACTGTATACTAACACAACTGGTATCTCAATCTCTCTCTCTCTCTCTCTCTCTCTCTCTCTCTCTCTCTCTCTCTCTCTCTCTCTCTCTCTCTCTCTCTCTCTCTCTCTCTCTTCCTCCACAGGAACACAAACCCATAAAGCTAAGATTTCGGTGATTCTTGTGTGTGTATATTGTTGCGTATATGGTCTGAACAAGAATTGGGAAATATTTTAATTATTGGAGGTTCACATTTCATTTCGTGGTAAGCTCCAGGCTTTAGCAGGAATTAACAAGTTGGGACATGTTGGATGACCCAGTGATCAGAGTAAGCAGTAGTACTGACCTGCCAGCTCATATGTGTTCTGTTAAATTTACAGAAAAATTAAGAAGAGTCATTCTTGGGTTGCACAAGATTGCATCATAGGATATAAACCCTCTGTGAAGAACCTCTGAGTCGTATGATGGCAGACATTTTGTAAGCCTTTTCTATTTAAACGATTACAGCCAGTAAGGAAGAGTTAGGCAGATCGTGGTTAGATAGTCAATCATCAGTTAGTCAGTTAGTTGGTTAGATCATTGGATGCTGCTACTTTAGTCTCATCATAGAACTTGTGAATACTTCTACAAAACTCAACCCATCCAAGTGAACCAGCCACGTCTTGTTCAGAACTTCACGCTATTCTATATAAAGGTAATTTTATTTATCATGTATTAATTGATTCAATGTCTGTCTTGATTGCACCCTTTATCTCTTCAAGATAAAGGAGAGCTTTGTTTGGTTTGACTTCCTCAATCTTTAAAATATATTTGTCAATGTTATGGAGAACCCATCACTTTAATTTAACCCTAATCATATCCCTACACTTTGACCTGTCTAGCTCTACCATCTTCTCCCCTACCCTTTCAGTAGCTACACCCCCAGTTGTTGATTAGGTTTGTAAGTCCTTCACCCCCCTTACAATCCTGGTTTGCAACAATATATAATCTGTTTGTTATATTGAATTAAATTATAAGCGCAATAACATCCTTTAACGAAAAAATGTCCCTATTTTATCAGATTCAAATTAGGAAATAAATGTGAATCTAATTTATGTTATTTAAGAACATCTGAGAGGTCGGTGTTACGTTTTGACTTGTTTTTAACTTTTAAATCGAGAAATAAACTTATAAGCGATCCGGAAACCTTCCTCCCCTAACAATTTGAGAATTCGAATTTATTTTATCTTTGTCGCTGAGATCAGTTGTTATTACTGAAAAGATATTGTCATGCAAAAGTAACTCTTATGAAGGATAATGAATATCCAGCCCAAAAAATCGCTGATAATTCTTCCATTTTATATTAAATTGAAGTCTATTACGTTTCATCCGTCACATCTTAAATACAAAATACTTATAATGATGATTTAATACGTATACAGCATGTTGTGTCAGTTATTCTCATTATTATTACTGATATTACTATTACTAAAATGTGCACATTTTGTGTTCAAACTGCCAATGCTCTTGTAATACCATGTAGGCACCGTGCTTTAAAGAAGGGGAAAGATTGCGTATGTACTCAAATATAGAGTTGGAATTAATTTTTGCATTGGGCGATATAGAATATTGATATGTTTACAGAATACTCACCTCTCCTACTGCACGTGAAACTGCAAACTGGGTATAATACGTTCTAAAGACATGGGTGTATGATAAGATCTCAAGTTTTGAACACATAAATCACTAGAAAAACGGTAATCTAACAGTTACGTTCAGTTCTATTCGGATTCCATTAAACGTGCACCAAATTACACAGAAACAGATTTATAAATCTAATGCGAGTAACAGCGCCATTACTACAAGCGGTTCTTCATGGAAACAATGGCTTATTACTTTACCGGATATTTAGGATTTAGTTCGAGGAACATTTCTTACTCAAAAGCTTCTTTAAAACTACATCGTACATTTTTGG
>CM060948.1:71443262-71453262 GCA_030765055.1 Mantis religiosa
CGTGTGCCTTGCAAAACCCAAAATCTGATGCGACAGTATTCAGGTATTCCTTGCACTGTACACTCTCCATATAAAATGCTATTTCTCTGCCCACATTATCGTAAGTATGATAGAAATGTTTGATGGGAAAATACTTCAAATTAGTCCGTGTAGTCATAGTTACATTTGCTCTTTCGTATTTATTTTCAAAATATGTAATTGAATCATTTGTTTTACAAGTCAATTTTCATTTGTCGATAGTAGGTGTGGAAAATAGAGAAATGAATAGTTTAATCGTTCATAGAATGCCGAATTGTACAGTGTGACCATATAAACTTGAACGATTGCAATAGGTCATAACTTTTGAACAAATAATAAAACACACGTGCAACTTTGGGAGAATATAATACACAATTGGGAGATTACATTACACTATCTTCATCTCAGAGAAAATGTTGGAAGTGTCCTCCACCAGCATCTATACATGTTTGCACTCGCTCACCATACTCTTTGTTACTTATTTCGGTTCCAATGGATTCCTTGAGAACATCAATTGCCTGTGGCCTATTCATGTACATTCTATTTTAGATACCACCAAAAGAAAAAAATCCGGTGAAGTTAGGTCAGAGGACCTGGGGCGCCACAGATCTTTTGAGATTTTCGATTATCAAAGAAACTGGTTACAAGTTCTACGGTGTCATTAGATGTATGGCACGTTGCTCCATCTTGATGGAAATAGCTTTCTCTCAATTCCATATAATCCAGCTACTCCAAAAATGTCTTGAAGGTACCCATATAAACTGTTATGACTGCACATTTAAGACTGTCAATTGTCAGTGTTATTAATTCTCCCAGAGCCACTGAGATCATTAAAACAAATTTCTACATTCTACGAGCTTTCAAAGGGAAATTATGGCCGATTGAAGTGGTTCCGGTAAAAAAACACAAAATATCTCAATATTTCAGTAAGTCTTTTACTGTTTCTACATTATGATTTATTTATCTCTAAGGGTTTCTGCTTAGCAAAAGTTATACTAATCAGAATTAGAATAAAGAGCGTCTTAAATGTCATTCATGAAATACTTAAGCTCTACTCCTTAATTGGTAGTGTCAAACTCTCAAACATCACCTTGCATTCAAATTTATTTGAACTAGTTTTGAAAATTAGAAAATAAGGCTATTTTTTTCTGTGTAATTGCTCTCCGGATGGGAGAATTCTATGAAATACGTGTTGCATGTTCGAAAATTTCACATTTTTCCAACTTATAGTTTTGAGCTGTAGCAACTTGGAGTCTATTGGACAAAGAATTACATACAGACACTGTTATGTAACATTAAAATCAGAGAAGAAAGACATATGCAACACTTACAATGGAAGCAGCATTTCTTTCACTTTCCAAAGCAATGTTATAACGCCGATAATTCCAATGTAGGAAGTTATCAAGCCATTTCCAGTTCACAGCACTGCACTCTACAACGGTCCTTTGAATAATGTAGCACGGCATTCATTTGGGAAATAGATAAACTATTCAAAAAAACTATGAAAAATACTCATCCTTCCATTTATCCATAAAAGTTGGATTCTGAACTTACAGTATGGTGTTAATAAAAAAAAAAAAGCATTCTATAGCTTGAAGGACGGGTAATGTTTTATGTAACTTGAGACCTATCAACGTCCTTATGTAATACGTTTTTATTATTATTACAAATATATTATATATTTTTATCATTAAGTGTATTACTTAGTTATTACTCAGTACTATTCACTAACTATATTATACAAAGTATTTTTCGGGTCTTCGTACCAAAACTTAAAAAATCGAAAATTCAATTTACAATAGTTTCAATAGAAAATTCGGAAGCTACCTAAAACATGGTATAGAGAATATATGAAAAATATAAGTTCAGGTAAGGTTTTTAATGATTTGAATTTACGTAATGTGGTTTCTTTCCTTCTTTGGTTACCAGTTTGAATTTTATGGGTTTAAGGAAACAAGCTTGACATTTTCTTCTTATACGAGAAGTTTCAAAGTAATGCAATATGTAATGTTGCAGTAGATCAAGTTTGGAGCTAGGTAAACGAACTGTTGATGAAATGTGAAGTTTAGAACTAGTATCTATTTAAACAAGCCGCAGAAGTTCATAAATATTGGAAACAAAGTTCTACATGTCTGCTGAAGCTTATTCTGTGGTAGGTTTTTGTTTATTTGCTTTTGGTTCTTTACCTAGACACGAGGTTATCCGGGATCAGAAAATGCATAAAACTGAAGCACGTAAAATGATTTCAGTTGTTTTAGTGAATATTATTATAAGAAATAAAAAAATAAAAAATAAAACAGTTTTTACAACTATCGGCATTTTATTACACGCCCAGACACACGAGTTTTGTATGCTTCAGCAGCACATGATGAACACTGTACAATGTAAAACAGGATGTAATATAAGCAAATAGTTATGCACAAAATATAGACTAGATCCTCGAGTAAGGGTATAGTGTCCAGCTTCCTGATGTGTAAATATTTGTCTCTCTAAAAGATAAAATGTTATCAAACATATATTTTAATAACAAACCTAGTTAGGGATGACATTTTTGTGTCTGCTTATGACAATATTTCTTAATTTATAAAGTAATTACAGGCAGCTGATATAATCGGTTCAGCTATTTAAGACAGCACTGCAATTTCCCTGAGCTTCTGTTCACATCTTAGTGAACACTGACCTCTGTATCTCTAACACTTGATCTCCTTTACTCATTATCCAACGATTTATTAGCAGCTGAAAACATTTCATTGCTGTTTCCTAATACTGGGAGCATCATTGGTATACACTGGTCATAGGAAGTGCATTATGTTCCTGCAACGTTAACAGTTATGTGGGTTGTTAAAAAATGTATTATAACTTCGCTTTCTTACAACTTGGCTTATTTATAAAGGTTTAACTCCTTTAGTCTCACATACGGTACAGTAAAAATAACCCTTAGAAGAAAAATTAGAAGAAAAAAACAAATTAAATTCCGTAAGACAATGGCAATGTATATTACTATATTCAAGCCAAACACGGGCATTAAACAGAAAACAGAAAAGAAAAATTGATTCAGTAGAAATCAGATTTTCAAGTTCGTGGCTGGATACTCTCTTACATAGTAAAAAATGAAGAAATAAGAGAAGAATTGAAGAAACTTAACTTAAAAGAAAGGATTAAACATAATAAGGGAAAATGGAGACAAGGATGAACAAGGACAGATTCCCTAGAATACTGACCGACTACGTTCCAATTGGTCAAAGAAACATAGGAAGACCGAGGAAGAGATGGATGGGGACGGAACGGAAACTAGGGTCCTAACCTTGAATGATGATTTTTGTTGTTGTTGATGATGATGATGATGATGAGGAGGAGGAGGAGGAGGAGGAGGAGGAGGAGGAGGAGGAGGAGGAGGAGGAGGAGGAGGAGGAGGAGGAGGAGGAGGAGGAGGAGGAGGAGGAGGAGGAGGAGGAGGAGGAGGAGGAGGAGGAGGAGGAGGAGGAGGAGGAGGAGGAGGAGGAGGAGGAGGAGGAGGAGGAGGAGGAGGAGGAGGAGGAGGAGGAGGAGGAGGAGGAGGAGGAGGAGGAGGAGGAGGAGGAGGAGGAGGAGGAGGAGGAGGAGGAGGAGGAGGAGGAGGATGGTGAACTCCTTTAGCCGGTTAGGTCACATCGGATGATGAATGATATGGGTGATATAATGCTCATTATCACAGTGCTTCAATTTCCCCGACATTCATATTCCAGGATAATCGAAACCTCGGAAAAAGAAAGAAAAACATTATCCAAGTAGCTCACCCTAACCGAGATTTGAACTCGAGATCCCATCACAGATGTTAAGTATCACTTAACTTATTCCCTGCTACACAAATATTGATAGTTGAGTATTTTGAACTCGTTCAGCTTGCTATTGCACACTTGAACCAAGTGACAGCGACACAGACAAGATTATAACTTTGTGAGTAAAAATGGTGCACATTATAGTAAAATATACGCAAATGACGCGAATTAGTGTAATAAATGTAAAATACACAAATTCTCCAACTTTTGATCTTTGTACAGTTCATACTTATTCAAGAATCGAAACTTATTGATTTATAATTCTAGTCATTGCTTGTAAATGATGGTGATCTTGAAATACTGTATGGGCTAACGGCTTGCATAGCATGCATTTATTATTAACTCTGGCAAAAGGAAATGTAATGAGAAAACCATTGATACATCATGCTGTAAACACAATTGGATCATGGTCTTAAGGTTCATATTACACTGGCTGAGATGTTGACTTTCCTTTTTAAACAATACAAAGAAATCCAAGCTATTTTCGAAATAATCATGGATCTTATTAATACCTGTTTTCCTTGAGACTTGTGCCATCAAATATGACAGAAGAGGAAAATTCAGAGCCTTATTTTTGAGAACTGAGAAGTGTAAATACAAGCTGCCTTAATCAGTCATATTTAGTGACATAGCAGATCTTAACAAGCATTAATAAAATATATCTATTATCTTTGCTAGTACAATTTATCATTATGAATAAAGTTGACAGTTGTATTCAGAATATTTATAGAGTTTAATTTTTTTTTTTATCTGAAAGCTGATAATTAAAGTTGTCTAAATGTTGCATTTCTGAAATGATTATTAAAAGTACACCAAACAAACTCTTAACCCTCACAGAAAAATCTCCATCAAAGAGTCAAACGTTCAGCATCTTCCTTTTCTACACGATACATGTCAGTCAAAGATATTATGGAGGTGGAAAAACCATGAGCACCAGAGGATCTAAGAACCAACATTTGTAGTTCACAACATGCTCACTTTGATTCCATTGCTAACCATCCCTCAAAACATCCCTTGAGCTTTTTATTTGGATGCACAGTAAGCAGATGCAAGATAAGAGCTTCATTATAAAAGGAAATGGACTTAGCACTTGCTCTTTGTGCAAAATTCCACTTAGTTTTGTGCAAGCAAGCATGCTATAAAAATTGCGACCATCCTGCCAATCGCTTAGACAAAATCTTTCGAACGTGCTGCTTTGTGATATTTACGAGGAAGAAGTCCTGTTAATCCTGACTCATTTTTCCTTTTTGATGGGTAGAAAAATGAATCAAATAATACAAAGAAGTTGCAAAATGGTACGCAATGCGAATGCAAGTAATGCAAACCAATAACTATGTTTCTGGAAACCTACAATTTATGAAGTGAGTTCAGAGAAATCAGAGAAATAAATGATGTAACCGGTAAAGAAAGCATATAGAATATAATAACAATATATAAGACAAATATCTACTGCACTGTGTCCGATAATGCGATAAACGAGCAAGAGTTACAAATTATATCTTTCTCTTAAAACTCATGCGCTGCAAATCTACTGGCTAAAGACATACTACCAATAAAGTGAATCAAATACCAAAAAGATCCAGAAATCGAATCAGCTACACTAATTTTGGTCTAATGGCGCTTCTGGAGCTAATTTTGCTGTCGAAAATCGCTGGTACTATCCACGAAAGACCGTTTGACACTGAAAGATAACAGCACAAAAATATCAAGAGTGATAGCTGATAATGAATTCATCAAAATTTCAGCATCAGTCACATCATTCCTTTTTGAAGAAAATGCTCTTTCCCAAGTAAATGAAACAGTTATTGCACTTTTAAATCCAGTGGGGTGGCTTATTAATATCTGTCAGAATTCAGAAAGGGTTAATGCAGCAGAAGTTTGGGTAGTCCTGCAGTTATCTGATGGTTACGCTGAGAAACTATATCTTATTGAAAATCATAGAAAACCACCTGGCAGAAAATCCACTGCAATCACAAAATCAGGGTCAGAATTTCAGTGAAGAATGCCATTATCAAGTGGAAGAATTTATATTAAAACACTGGAGACAGCAGGTCTTGTCAACTTTAAATAGTATTGAGGAAAAAAGGACAAGAATAATTGGTGAACTTACGAACAAGGGTTTTGCATCTCCAAAAATATTCTGGTTAGATGTTAAAAAACACCATTCGAACTAGCAGACCTGTGTAATAAATTACTGAATATTCCAGATCCGTCTGCATTACTGGAAAGCGTATTTTGCAACTGCTCCTTAATTCACAATGCTAATATAAATCCTCTTTCATTTGTGAAATCAAAAAAGTTAGTGCATGTTTATTGCTCACTGAACATGAAAAATCAAGCATATGAAGATTATCGACTACTTAAGGTGATCTTGTAGTGTTCTGTTAAATGTTTAAAGTTACAGCTACAGAGTGCTGGAGTTCAGGTGACACTTATATTAAAGGATTGTTTCCAAAACTTATGTAAACGTTTTGTGTTAAGATAAATATTTTTGTGATTACAAAAAAGTAAAAAACAACAGTACTTTATTATTAAGAATTGTGATTTTATTGAAGCTCAACAGTATAACACTTGAAAATAAATATGATTTCTGCATTATAATAATGATCCATTTTATGTAATGATGTTCCAAATGTATTGTGGCATATAATAATTATTAAAAAAGCTGGGAAGCATGGCTGAGCAGACTTTCTGCATGTCATAACATTTATAAACTTAAAATTAATGAGGCAATTGATGTTTAGATTGTCAAAATAAATAGCTGTTACTCTTTACTTCCTGTAGAAAACCATCTTCTATGTTACGTATTTTATGTGTAAACTACGCGCAAAGTACGTACAGGTAATTTACTCGCCCAACTCTGGATGTAATGGTGGAAGCTCAAGAAACAAAACACGTCGCATTGGCTTTAATATATATATGGTATATCAATTAGTCAGTACGTTTGTTCTATTCATTGCTCACTTCCTCTAGTTACCCAAATTAGAGGCTATATTAAATGCATGATATGAAGTTGGAGAAGGAAGATAGCAATAACGAGTTATTTATTCCTAATAGAGCATCAAATGGCTTCACTAATTACAACGTTTATATTTGGATTCACTTATCTCAATGACAATGGCGGTACGCCTTCTGGCTGTTAATTACAGGATATTGCTTTACCTACAGCAGTGAACTCTGAGATTATTATGGAAGACATAAAAAGGCCATAAATTAATAATTGAAAATGAAGCTGTACGTGTATTTTTCCGGAGCATTCTTTTACGTAACGGAAAATCAAAAGTCTAGTGTTTGTACACGTGTTTGGAAGGATTCAACACAAATCAAAAGTCTGGTGTTTGTACACGTGTTTGGAAGGATTCAACACAAATCAAAAGTCTGGTGTTTGTACACGTGTTTGGAAGGATTCCATACAAGTTCTGATGCTGTGCTAATGATTATTGTGAACCAATAGAATGGATCAGTATAATCATAACTGGCATCAGAAGGTAAAATTAAAACATTTTCAACCCTTTATCATAGGTTTTCCACACCTTCAAACACAAAGGTAACAATGCTCCATCTCCAATAGTTTGAAATAGTTAATATAACTTGACGTAAAAATGTTACTAGTTTTTTAAAATATATAATTATGTACAAACATACCTAGAAAACGTAGTGGTGAAATGGCTGTTACATTCAAGTGACTTAAATAAATTTAAAAAAATCTTCGGAGCCTTCTTAAAACGCATTCTTCGAAGCAGCAAGCTACAAGGGCTGTTAAATAAAGAACGACCACAAAATACTTTTTTGCCAGCGTACCTTTACTTATCCTCATAATTTTGATGGTCCTTCTCAAAATAGTCTCTCTTTAATGCGATGGACTTGTCCCAGCGTTTCTGCCAGTCTTCAAAGACATGCTGGAAACCATTTTGAGAGATCCTTCAAAATCGCCTCCGCAGCCTTCACCACTGCTTCTGATGATAGATAATGCCTCCCACGAAAGCGCTTCTTCAAGTTAGGAAATATAAAAAAGTCACATGGGGCTAAATCCGGATTATAGGGAGGACGAGGGATGCACTTCACGTTGATTTTTGCAACATATTCAGCAACAACATTGGCAATATGCGACCACGCATTATCGTAGTGCAGCATCCAGCCTACTTCATGGAAATGTGGTCTTTTGCACCTTATATGGACTTACAATGTTTTCAGGACATCCCTGTAGTACTGCCCAGTTACTGATGTGTGTGCAGGCACAACATGATGATAAACCATTCCATGAATATCAAAGAATGAGATGACCATAACTTTTCCAGCAGAAGCAACCACTTTTGCTTTTTTGGGGTTTGGTGATGAAGGAGATTTCCACACTGAGCTTTGCTGTTTGCTCTCAGGATCAAAATGATGTAGCCAAGTTTCATCAGTAGTGATTACGTTTGAAAGAAACTCCGGATCTTTCTCTAACATCAACTTTAACTGCCTATCACCTCCATTGCAGCGGTAGGCGATACTGAACATGTGTGAACTTGCCTGGTTCTCACAGGCGAGAGCCAGGAGTACCAACAAGGAAACTACTACGGCGTGTTTGTTTCACATTAAGCTAACAGAATATAATTAGATTGAATTTTAGTGTGAAAAATTACGACCGTAAAAAAATTATGATCATTCTTTATTGAACAACCCTCGTATAACGAAATACGGCATTTTGATGCTGACAATCTAAAGCAGTTGAGTGTTTCAAGACCAGAATATAAGTTCACTGCAATTCAGAAGATGCAGTTTTCAAACGAACCCATGGCTGCATAAGCTGGTGATATTTTGTATTCGTGTTTTGGTGTAATCGAGGCCTTGATTTCCTAGGAAAATATTTCTCACTACAGTGTTTTGAAGTATAAACATCTTAACACATTTGTCGAATATGACTTACGTTGTAGCATGTTAATGAAAAAACAGAGTAATATATTCAATATACTTAGTAATTTCCTGTTTCTTTTAAAGTCACCAACCTTATTGCTCACCATTATTAAATTCATATATTTGAAGCCAGGTTAATTTATACCATTGGGGATATGAGGTACCTAGTATCAAAGACGTACATTCGCCACTTTTATCGAAACTGCGTTAAGAATCTATCTATTTCATAATTGGCCTGCTCATTTTGAATCTGCAGTCCGTTTGCCTATGAAACGGACCTTTATACGTATTTTTCAGTTGAAATATGTAGTTAGTTTCAAAACCGGACACCTCCATGCTCAGTATCAAAAATGGTCATGTCCGTTTGAACCAATCAAATCGCTGGAAATCATTGAAAACTGTCATGGCCTCCATGTTTATGGTTACATTTTGACATGGTTGGGCTGTTTTAAGTTTGTTCGCATATTTTACCGAAATATAACAGTTTCGGGATAATTTGTAAGCTTAATATGGAGCAAAATGCATTGGAAAGATGATTTCAAAGTGAATCAACTAAAACTTGTGAATGTGGGAAAGTTGCTAGCCAAGCATTTTGGAAGTGAGTGGAAGGAGAATCCCCATCTTAAGTCGTATTCTGATATCATTCAAAGTTGTAGTGAAAATGACGTACAAAATACTGTTGAATGTGACTGCTTTGAAAATCCTTGCACTGAAACCAGACATTATCTGCACAGAAAAACAGTAATTGGAATGGAAAGTATATGGTATATATCAAAATTAAAAAGAAATATGTTTTTCATTTTGTAATGCTATAACTGAAGCTATAATAATAATTGCAATAAAACTCGAACATTCATTTCATTCAATCACAATTCATTTCCTTAACCTGGGAATTATTTGTTTCAAAAGTGGACACTTGCATCTATGTTTGTTTCAAACATGGACATAAGCCAAGTTTAGTTTCAAATGTGCATATTTGATACTGGTTTACCTAATAGTGTATTCAAACAATATTTTTAAGTGGGGACCTTGATTATTGTGCCAGTAGAGCTACAAACATGCCGCAAAAATTTTTTCAGGTTAACAAAATGAAGCTGTGATAGTAAAACACAAATACCTCTCTAGTGAAAAATAATGTCAATGACTCTTGTCCACATTTGAAACTAGGCTCCTCATAGTTCGTATGTACTCGTAAAAATTATGAAATCACGATGACATTTTTGATTTCCGGATCTTCCCGGTTTGTTTCTAAAAATCCTGATGGAATA